>JAZKJV010004628.1:0-1200000 GCA_037367405.1 Ottelia alismoides | reverse complement strand
CATGATTTCTTCAATTTGCATCCAGGTCCTCAGAGCACGTGCCACCTACGTGCTCTTGGGGAATTTTGCATTCAAACCCTTATGGGTTTTTATAATTGCAAATATACCTCCGCACGTGTGCGTAATTTACAGAGAAGGCCTCATGACTTTTGAAAATTACATTTTAGTCCTTATAGGGACCTGTCTGTGATTTTTCCCTATTATTTCTATATTTTCTTTGCATTTATGCCCCTGGTTTCTTTCTTGCATATCTTGAGCATCCTAGATCTGATCGAGTTGATTTCAGTGGCATTTTGAAGCTTGTTTGATTATCTTTCAATGGCATAATTATAGTTTGGTTTTGGCACCTTTGATTTTATTGACTAAATCTAATTATCTAGTGTCATTTATTCAATGATTTTAGTACCATTGGGTAGCTTGTACATGGAAATAGCTTCATGACCCCTTTCTGAAAATGACTAGTATTTATTGCTCCTTACTTCTATATAATTTGGGCATATTTGCAGTATTCTCATTTTATATTTCTTTGCACATAAAAAGAAAGCAAATAAAAATGTATTTCTATGTTTATTCATGCATCGTGTCTTCATGCATCGTGTCTTCAAGCATTTATTGATCTATGAATATTGAATTCAACACTTAGTTTAAGTAATAAGAATATAAATGTATGCTTAAGAGGCTCATGTCCTTGAGTTCGACCTTGGCTTGCCCAAGAAAAATATAAGCCAATCGCTTCCTTGGTGTTAATATTCAAGCGGTTTTTGATTAACTTGATTTTATCCGACTGCAACGAAAGTGGTTAATTCCGCATTATTAAGAGGGTAAAATTGCGGTTAGTCACATCGCAAGCGATGGCTTCTTTCTATGTGTATATTAAGGATATGAACCGTGCTTTGAAGGTCCCTACCTTCCTTCTTTCTCATGAATATCCATTTACACCTACAGGTTTTACCCATATAGGTGGATCCTTGAGGGTCCATATACAACACTTGTACATGAAGTCTAGTTTAGACTTTACTACTAACATCCATATTTGCATATCATGATCTTTAGAAGCTTCATCATATGAAATAAGATCATTTGTTAGACATAATTGATACATGGAATCCATCCTCAAACTCATTTGAAGAGGTATGAGTGTTTCATCTTTAATTATTCGTTTAGTTTCCAATTTTAGGAGCCTCATTATCTTCTCAAGATTAAATGAGTTCCTTCACTTCATTTTCATCTTGATTCTCAAGATAGTCATATTCTAAGAATCATATCCTTATAGATGAAATCTTTTAAGAATCTCTAGGTCATAAAGTAGGTATCCAATACTATTCTTTATTTTCCTTATGAAGTAGCACTCTCTTGTGCTAGATTCCGGCTTATGCATCCACGATAAATTTATGGACCAAGTAACCTTAAATCCTCAAGTGTCCAACACCATGCTAGGCTCCAATCCATATCTTACGAGGGTTCTCGGGTTTAGATGCATGGAATCTTATTAAGGATATATACATTGTAGTCTCTACTACATATATACCTAGAAACTAAAAATAATTATGCTAAGAGTCATCATTGATTACCCCATGTCACATATGATCCAATTGTATCTCATTATAACTCCATTAAGTTTAGGTGCATTAGGAGGATTGAGATAGGAATGATATTCCTCTCTCTCCATAAGGTATTCTTTGAATTCATCTAATTGGTACTTGCTACCTAGCTTAGATCAAATTCATTTCATCTTCCTTCAAACTTTGGTTCTAAACCAAAATCGTGAAATCTTCGAACATTTCAATGGTTTATAGGGTGAAGGGAAGAAATCTCATATCAGAAATAATCATCGAATGATATCACATATCATCAATGTTATTATGATACAGATGACCCACATGCATCAATATGTATGTGACCTTGAATACCTTGCCATCTAACACCATTCCGGAGAACAGTGCATTGGACATTTTCTACTTTTGAATACAATATTCACAAGTATATAAGATTTGAAATTTCAGACATTCTAAAGATTCATCTCTTACTAGTCCATTGATCTCATCGACAAACATGTGTCCAAGTCTTGATGCCAGATCATTGTCAAATAATCTTCAACCTCCCATTGATCTTTTAAGGTTTAATTTTTAGTATTAGAAATGTACTTGAACCATTCATTAACTTTCTAATTTAATAAAGTCCTCCAGATGTCAGATTACTATCTGAAATGTATCCATCATAACTATTTATGATAAGCCTATTCCAGAATTCATGTTTATTTCCAACATTTACATATAAACAATGAGTGTATTCTAATATCTAGGTCATAGAGACATTCTCTAAGACTAAGGGCTCTCCCACAGAAATTATGAAATCTATCTGTCCAACAGAGATCGTTGCAACAATTTCGTAAATATCCATGTAGATGAATATTAACCTTAAGATCACAATTATAGTCTTCTAAAAGATATGCAACTTATTGCAAATGTAATTAGAAGAATGCGATACAATTTTCAGACTTTGATCTAATCTAATAAGTAAGTCAATTTCAATGATGTTATGTAGATGTATATTATTTTGGTGCACTATCCGAGTCCTTCTCTAAGGATTCTAGATAGACTTGATAGTCATATTATCAATACACCAGCTTGTTGCAGTATCAGCATTCGTCCAACTCTTTGGATGCCATATGGAAGTTACAGAAGTACAATCAACTCCTTGACTTTCCTTGTTCCTTGGGTCAGACTCATGATTCCACTACACTCCCTTCATCTATAAACAACCATTTCTAAGAAAAACTCTTACGCTGAATTCAAAAATTTCAATATAAGAGTACTTCAACATTTATACAAGCTTCATTCAATTCATACAATATGGATATTATGAGGCTTCATGAATGACTAGAGTATAAATAGTATAATGATGGTACTCATCATATCTACAAACGTCTTAACTCTAAAATTAGGTTCAAGTAGGTACTCAAATATTTTGAATACACCATCTCTTATAACACCATTCTGCATGATGCAGTGAACCATGTCATTCATGATAAATGTAGAGAGCATATATGTATGCCAAAACATCTTCTTAGATTTTATAAGGATTGTTTGACAATTATGATCATCATTGACATGTCACTTCCAAAGTACATTTGATGAGAGATCAAGATTATAGAGGCATACAAACCCTAGGGTTATAATCGTATTATTTATTTAGTTGTCATTCCTCATTATTACAAGGAGACTTACACATTGCAACCACATACATTATGTGTCCAATTGCAAGTATAACATCTTGGTCATGGATTGAATCCATGATATTTTCCTGGTTATTATTGAGTATAGTATTGAGTGGGTTTAATGAGTATTATCTTAAATAAGAAATTTGCATAAATAAATATCTATTACTTTAATTTAGGATTTTTTATATCAAAGTTGTCCTACCTTGTCAACACTGAAAGTTCATTCCCTTAATCACGTTCAATGTAAGAGATATACTTACCATTATATCTCAAGCAAGATCTGGGATCTCCTTTCTGATCTTTGTTACATCTCAATAATATGAGAACTTGCAACTCGGATAAAAAGAAGCGGGATCTCATTCCGCCTTGCAAGTCCAACTTGGATTCCTAATTTGGTCTTTAACGCATGGGCCCACCATCCGTAAGGTGATGTTGACCCGTCGTTAATTGAACCAACAATCAACATGCTTAAAACTCGCTATACACAATCCAATATCGTCCCGATAATATGAGGACTCGATATTGGGGTCACTACATATACGACCTTACTCTTTCGAGAAGTAGATCTCAATCCTGATGCACTTGTATACAGGAGATGTCACTTACTAAAATTAGCATATCTCAATCAAAATAGTAACTAACTCTTTAATTACGCCAAGATTTGCCATCCTTGAAACAATGGATATTTGTTCATTAAAATGATCATAACTTTACTTTACTGGATTCCAAATTACACAAACTCAAATCCCACAGTTTCCTTAATTAATGGGGAACATAATCCAAATGATAATTTTGTGTTTAAGCATTTTAAATAGGGCCGAAAATAATCACAAAATAGGGCTACGAGAATGAAATGCGATAAATTTTTCAGAAGCCCTAATGAGCCCAAGTCTTCCTAAGTTTATGGATCGTATCGAAAATCTCCGATCTAAGGCTCTGATACCACTTCACGGATATGGAATATTCCTTAAGCGCATCATGGAAGCATGATGATCACATCATATACAATCGAGAGCGACTAGTCGCACTAGTTGCTCAGTGCAACATATATTTAAAAAAGGTAATCGATGAAACCACATGATCCAAGAACACTTCTTTGATCATTTCATCTAACCACATAATATATAAATAAATACTTATTGTAGCGTAGTTGTGATCAAGCCTCTAAGAGAAGAGACCTCCTGTCTCAAATCCGATCCGTCGGAGGAGACGACTGCGATCGTGGGAATGAGTCGTATACTTCTCACAAACCAAGTCGATGATCTAGGTAATGGATCTCTTGATCTTGTCTCATGATATTGAATACTTTCTTCATGAGCGATATACACCAAAGAAGAAAGAGACCCAAGAGTCATCGAATTAACAACCCAATGGTGATGCGACGACGAAGGCGACCTTCTCTCTATGAGAAGAGTCAACGACCACTCAGGAGAAGGAGATGGATTGACACTGAATGAGAGAGAGAGAGAGTTGTAGTCGAAGTTATTATAGAAAGAGCAATAGGTGCCTCTTCTTTTATAGGGTTTTGGGAGTCCATGGATCTCAATCCGTGGACAACACAAAATCAATGAATGAGATTGATTTGTGTTGATTTCAATGGCCATGATTTTATTATAAAAATACAACAATAATTAAATTAAATTAATTAATATATATTGATAAAGCAGTATAATTGATTTCGAAATTAAATAATTTAATCTTGGAGATATTGGAGGAAGAGATTGCCTCATCCCTAAAAAGGGGGGACGACCACCAAGTCCCTTTAGGATAACATGGCCGTCCACCCTCTTGACTTGGAATGAGTCAATCTCATTCATGAGATTTCATTATCTCATGAAATTTCCAAGATTATCTCACAAAACTAATTTATAATTATCTTGTGAAGATTGCAATCATGCCTCTAGAATTATGTGAATCACATTCATAACCCAAAACAAAATGAAATTATATTTTCAATCAATCATCCGATTTGAATCCAATTCACATCAATAATTAATCAACAAATATAAATCACAATTAGTCTCTCTCTAATATATTATAAATCACATTTATATTATATATGAATAATTAGATAGTGCTATCCACATTATTCGTATCCATAATAATTAAATGACATTTAATTGTATTAGATAATCATTCTCATGTATTCAAATAATATGAATCAAATTAAATTATTCATGATAATTAAATCACATGTAGTTATCGATTATACAATGATTAGATATAATTAAACAATGGAATTATTCTTGAACTCTTCCAAGAATAATGCGCTTTCTACGCAGATACTTGGAGTTAAGGATAGGGCGATTGTACGTTCCACATATAGTGACTTGGATATCGAGATCTCATATCAAATTCAGATCTCATGGACCTCTCATAGATGCTTGATTTAAATCAAAGATGTAAATCTAATCTTCTCATTGCATCTGAATCTCATTCAGATCAATGTCCAACACAGACCAAGATCATATTACTTCTATACTGAGAGGAGTCACTAAAATCCAGAGCTATTTCATCACCCCCTCAGAATGGAAGCATCATGGTTATACAATCGTTTATGATCAGATCATCCTCAGGTATTCCTAATACCTGTACAACCTGCATACTGGAAGACCTATGGCGAACCACAAGATATAGATCAATTTTACATTGTCATCTTTAGGGTTTCATCATAAAGTTTCTCATTCTTGGTCATTGGGAGTTGGCATTGATCATATGATTTCCAAAAGCATATATCATACCTTCAAATTCATGTCATGCTTCCGAAGCATGATGACCATGCATGGAATTTAGTTGGTTCCAATACCTCATGAATGAGCTTGTGTCTTTTAGTTCACAAGTGAACCTGTATGATCCCTTTGGGAGATCATATTACTTATATGCCCTCATATGCACACTAGCTCATCGGTGTATAGATATTGGTTAGGTCATCATCCTATTGGTCTGCTAAATGTACACACTCAACCATATAACAACACATCTGTCTTTGGTCAGAGGATGTGTGCCTATATTGTGACAGTATACGACATAGGACTTCGGTTATCTTGATCTCGTTAAGTCAACTATTTGACTTAGCTAATCTGACACCTCTGAATCTCTATTCCTATGCAGAGGACTTACATCAAGAGGTCGATCAGATATCTACCTAATGAGAAAGTATTGCCATCTCCTACTCATGCTGGAGATCATGTCTTAACAATCATTTGACGGTGCTTGATGAGTCCCCAATCTAACTCCTTAGATATTCATCCAAGCACCAACCTCTATGATTCAATTATTGATCAACAACTGTATGCTCATTAATATGGCCATAGTACATAACCCTAATTATACTAAGGGAACTATTATGCAAATTAATTATTCTTCATTTCAAATCAGGGAATGATTTTTGCAATAACATTTATTGCATAATGGCTCATAGTGGGTTCTTATGTCCAACAGAGAGGTGAGGATGTGTCACTAGGATAGTGCCCAACACCTATCATTAAGCCATGTGTAACAGACATATGTTGTAGATGATCACCAATAAAACTGATAAGATAAAATGAACAACATTCATTGGTCTTCATGTGTTAGTTGGTGAACTCAAGGTGTTTGATTGAATGGTTGATCTCTTGATTGTGTATCATGTCCAAACCTCCATAACCCTAAACACTCCATTATTCCATCTTCATAGATTCATCTCAATAGATCCATCCATCTTATAAATTCATTTCACCAAACACTAACCGGTACCGTAGTTTCCTGGCTTAGTTCCATATTCATCATACTTAGGCTACTCTACAACCTAAGTGTAGGGGGAACCATGTTCCATCTAATTGTTCACTTCGGATCCCTCCACTTCATTTCACATCTCTATCCTTAGGCTCTTCTCAGCCTAAGTTTAGGGTGGGCTGAGCCCCTGTCCCCTTCTATTTTCACTCATTTAACCCCTCCTCCTGGTCCATTTCTTGTACTTGAGTACATAACAAAAGCCAAGTATAGTGAGTGTACCATATATATTTCATATATACTTTAACCATAGCTCATATTTTAAAAATTTTCAAATATTTTGGGACTAGGGTAAAACATCTTTGAATTGATTTGTATGAAAAGTTTCGAATTTTTTAACTATGTGACACTTTATGTAAAAATGTGCGTTCTTCTTGTCTATTTATCTTTTATGGGTTTTTTACTTTTGTATTTTTAATGGAAATTTTATTTTTATATTTTCAAATGTTTTAAATTTTATAAATTTTTATTTCATATTTTATTTTCCGATTTTTAGTCTCCTTTTCTTTTTATACGAGATATATAAAAGATATATAAGTAATATATATGATTAATATACAATATAGGGTAATATATAAATACTAATAAAGATAAAAAAATACATGAAATAAAATGTTTTTTTAAAATATTTTCTACTATTTTATGATTTTTTAGATAATTTTTCTAATTTTTATATACTTTTAAAGTAAAAAATATCCAAAATCCAAGATTAATTAAATAGGCCGGATCGTTCTGGAAATTAAAAATAACAAATAATGTCCAAAATTTTCCAAATCAATTTTAACAGATAAAAAGAAAATTTAGAGTCAGAAATAAATAATTTAAGATTTTTAGGATTTTTTTTAGATTTTTATAAGGATTTTGGAGCTTTTTATTTTTTATGCATTTTATTTTTCTATTTTAGGGTTTTTGGTTCCTAGAGTTATAAAATAAATAAACAAACAAAATATATATTTTTGGAATTTTTCAAAAAGTTTTTATATTTTTTTGGGGTTTTATTTCAAGTAGGGACTTTTTGTGCTCTTTTATTTTTTATAAAATAGATAAAAGTCGTAAATTACAAAACCAAAAATGTGACATGAATCTAGATGGAATTGAGAGCTTAACACTATTTTTTAAGATTTTTTAGAGCACAGATACTAATTTTAATAAATGGAAAACATGCACAAAAATTAATGTCCTGGAAAAGGCATAAGTGTAAATAGAATTAAGTGCAAGTTCTTTATGCAACTTACCTCAAAATATATAACTAGAAATGAAAGTTTTGATATTAAAACAGAATACAATAAACTATAGGAGCCTAAGTGCAAAATGTCACCTCACGTGGGGTGGCACGCGAGGTGGCATGGCCAAGACCGAAATGTGAATACAATGAAGTTCCTAGGATCTCTTACAAATTTTACAAATATATTAAACTATCGAAACAAATTATAAGACTAAGTAACAAAAAGCAAAAATCAGGGGCATGGATGTAAATTAACCCCTAAGACGCGGAGATGAACGACGATGCACACCTCACTAATCCGTGTATCGCCTCTACAACCCACGATGATTGTTGAGATTATATCCCAAGGTTGAGATCGATGGCTGAGGAGTGACGGATCGAACGACAACTAGAGCTTCTAGAAATGAGGAGTGATCCAATGATCTTGGACCCCCTAGAAGAACAGAGAAGAACGAGGAAGAGGGCGAGTTTCGATCGACGGTGTAACGCGACTTCAGCCACCTAGAGCGGATCCAAGGGGTGCAAACTGCTCCTGGGGGGTTCCTGTAATTGTTGGCGGTTTCAAAAATCTTCGAGGGTCTCCGGAGTTCTCCTAAGAGGCTGTAGGAGCAAGTGACCTCCAGGTACCTCCGACGAACAACAAAATTGCCTCAGTTGGGCGTTGGGCTCAAGGTACATGCACACAAAGCAAGTAGGGTCGAGCGTAAACTCCCTCCAATTATCAGGTGGTGGAATGGAGGCACGGTGGCGCGTGGTAGAGGTACTCCAGTGAGGAAAAGAGGTAGAGCACCCAACCCCAGATCCACAAAGGATCTGGGTGAATGAATTGGAGGGGTGCATGGGAGAAGCGTTGAGGACTGAAATGAGGTGGTTGGTGAAGTCGGAGAACTAGCGAGGTACGGTGGAGGTTTCACCGGAGCAGAGCTCCAGCGAACTACGAATTGAGTGATTGTTGTGCGCATTTTTCTCGAGGACGGAAATTGATGAATAAAAATGTCGTTGCTATCCCCAAAAATCCCATGACAAACAATTTTTTTTATTTTTTCTACTTATTAACCTGTATAGCGGACATGGTCGAACTCAGGGAGGCTACAAATCCCAAGGGTTATTCAATTAATCGAAAATCAATTAAGAGAAAATGAGAATCTCAAAGGAAAACAATCCTTGGTTTTCGTGAATTTTCTATCTTTTTAATTTTTTTAATTTTCAAAAGTAACATGAAGTAATATTCCCAATATCAAAAATACACACACCAACTATTTTTGTAATTTTTCAATTTATCAAAAATGCTCAGAAAAATCCAGAGAAAATATTTTTGGGTTTTAAAAGTTTTGAAATGTTTTTGATAATTTTTGTGGAATTTTCAGATGTTTTTGTATTTTTCTAAAAATCAAACAATGAAAAAATGCGAAAATGTGCATAGCCTGGAGTAATTTGCAACTTAAAAATATTCTAAGTGCCCAAAACTCCTGACAATTATTTTATGACAAAATAGAAGCAATTATCTACAAACGTGAACTGAAGTCATTATTTTTGGATTTTTGTAGATTTTTTTGTAATTTTTATAAGATTTTTGGTATTTTTTAATTTTTTGGGATTTTATAAAGAATTAATGCGTGAAATTTGCATCGAAATTAAAAGACAATGAAATGAAACTACTCTATTTTTTTGGAATTTTCGGAGTTATTTTCGAATTTTTATGTATTTTGAATTTCAGGAAGACAAAATGGCTCTGTTTTTGATTTTTTAATAACAATAAATGAATACAAAATGCAATGAAAATTTTATGCTAGATGGATATGCATATCAGGAGGATATCATGATTTTTGCAAGAGTTTTAGATCACAAATAACATTTATTTCGTTAAAAATACATGCAAAGATAATGTCTGGATAATGAGGACTGATCTGCAAATATTTACCGTTCTCGCATAAATAAATAACAAGAAATAATAAAGGCAAGCAATATGCAAATTTCCCAACTAATGCGTACTGCACATGTGATAGAGCTGGTGGGGGGCCCTTTTGTAATTTCTGAATAATGTAAGGGGGCCAAACTTTAATTCTCCCAAATTAAATTGATGTGACAGGGGCTCTTTCGTAATTTCAAAAATGTACGGGGGCTTTACTGCAATTTTCCCCTCTCTTTTTTAAATCAAAACCCTATCAAGGTTCCTTCTTTTCGTTCTTTAATCCAAGTTCATGGGACAACACAGCCGCCACCCTTCTTCAATGCTCGTGTGGTCAGGATCTGGGATGCGCCAGCGAGGTAGCGGTGATGGTCTAGCGCGACGGATGGCGCAGAGGGGAGCGCCTAGGCGAGGAAGGCGTTCTGGCGGAGGAGCATGCGGCCTCGCGCGTCGGCAAAGGCAGCGCTGGAGGTGCGCCTTGGGGCAGCGTGCGGCGCTGGAAATGGGAGGGGCAGCCTCGCGCGGGCGGATGGTGGAGTGCGGAGGTGCTGCCGCCCTTGGCAGAGGAGGAGAATTCGGCATCCGCTGGAGATGGGGGCTTCCACTGCGCCTAGGGTGGAGAAGCGATGGTGGATGGTGAGGCGATGGCGACGCTGGAGGCGCGTCTTGGGGCGGCGCGCGGCGTTGAGGGGTCGCGCGCGACTGGGCGGCGTGGGCTCGCTGGCTGCTGGATGTGAGAAGGAAAGGGGGCGGCGGCGCCTAGAAGGCGGCCGTCCCCTTTTTTTGTTTGTGATGTAAACAATATTTTTTTTTATTTTTTAGTGTAAATCTGGATTAATAAATAAAAGAGAAAATGAGAAATGTTTTTTTATATATTTTTTATTGTTTTCTTTTTAATGTTCCTGCAAAACAAACGTTAGAGGAAAAGGAACAAATATTTTATTTATTGATTTATTTACAAATCGAAAATGAACGGGGATTCAGCGAAAGTGGAAGATTTGATCTCCAGCCACCGTATGCGGCTAGAGTTGAGAGATCGTGGACGATAGAATAGAACGCGTGGAGATCGCGAAAGTGAGATGAAAATTCGGAATCAGAGACGGATCAAATCGAGATGGTTTTTTTTTATGATTTAGAAAAAACAAAATGACGATGGAATTAAAAATGCGATGAAAGAAACTACGATTAACCTAGATGAAAATAAGAAAAATGTGGATCTCACCTTAGGAGCGGAAATGGACCGTGATCGCCTCGACAAAGCCAACTCGCTGTCCCCGGACGGCTTGGAGACTAGGCAACTTTCTCGACGAAATTTTCTCTCGGAGATCGGGCTCCTCTCTCTAGTTATTGATCAAGTGAGAATGTGGGAGAAGGAGCCATATAAATAGAAAAGATAGAATGACATCTGATTTTTGATTTTTTTGGATAAAGAGATAAGAGATGAACATTGAAATGAATTTTTGAATTGGTGGAAGAGATAAAAAAGATAAACTATTCACAAAATTATCTATTTTTTTGAATTTTCGTCACTTTATTTATTTGAATTAAAAAATATTATTTTTTTATTTTTTATGGTGGTTAATTAAAAATAGCAACTATATACATATACTATATACATATATGACATTATATACAAGGGTGAATGGGGAAATTAGCTCTCTCTCTAATTTATTTTTTTTAATTTTATTTTTTGATTTTTTTTATTTTAAATAGTTAGTAAGAATAATTTACAAATATATACAAATACAATATTTACAAAATACATGAGAAAATTGCACAAACCACCCCGGAAAACCAACTTTTTACTCGTAACTCCAAAAATTATGAAATCACAGCCATTTTAAAGATAACTTAATTTAGAATCCAATGGAAGTGAGATTGGTTCAATTCATGGAGGCAGAATTGATTTTTCAATTAGTGTTTAGTGGCTTTTTTCCAAGTGTGGTTTCTTTTATAATTTTTTTAATTGTGTACAAGATTTAATTGTGTAAATTTTTTATTAATCAGGACACATTTTTATTTATAACTTTGGTCTTGAATGTCATTTGATTTGAAATCAATTAAGGCACAAATAAATTAGTGTTAGTTTTATATAGATATACACAAAACACAAATTTTCTGGATTTTTTTGCTTAAGGACCCTATCTCCCCCTACTTTATTCCTGGTCGATCAGGTCAAGTCTTGACCTTCTCTCAGGGTTTGGTCAGCCTGTATACAATCTTTCTTTTTTTATTTTCTTTTCTTTATTTTTTCTTTCTTTCTTTCTTTATTTATTTTAGGTTAAAATTAGTAAGAAGTGTACAATATTTACACACAGATGCAAGTTAGTAAGAATATGGAGTTAGTGTTATATGTAGGTGTTTTATAAGGGATTTTAAGCTAAAATAAATGAATAAAGATGACAAATCGTAGATTCATCACCCCCCTAAGCTTTACCTTTGCTAGTCCCTTAGCAAACACTTATTTGAAAGAATAAGTGAAGAAAAAGAAAAAGAAAGGGAAAATAAAGAAAGTAGGATAATATTGAGTATTAAACTTATCTTTATAAAATTGTAGTTTGAAACTTTGTCGGACCTTTGTATTATTAGTGTGTCGGAACTTCTGTGAGACTTAGAATTTAAAATCGACTACCTTCAAGTTCTACACATCATTGTCACAGTTTCAGCTCAGAAGTTATCTTAGATCAATCCTCTTCCCAAAGCATACCCTATGAACATTGAACAATCGACTCATGTATGTGAAAGGTTTTAGCTCTTCCCATCCATAATGTCGGACTACCATGCAAATCTCCTCTCCAGTAACTCGTCCTCGGGGAGTCAGGTATATTTCCTTCTAAGGTCTGTCGTGCTGTGTTCACAATCAAATTGGGGGAGAAGTTAGAAGAAGGAGAAAAGAACTGGAGGGCGGCCAGTGTAGTCACCTCTCCTTGTGAAGCTGGCCAGTGTAGCCGAGTCTCCAGCAAGATCTGCAGGTTTTCTTGAAGCTTGGACCTTTTTGGTCCGATATTTATTTGGTAGTGGCTTCTTTGTATTTGGATTTTTGGTGGTTCTGCTTGGATCTTGTTGTGCCCCTACGGATATAGAATCTTTTTGTTTCCGTACATGTTTTGGGGTCTTAGAAAAAAATTGTGCCCCGCCTTCCATCCCTTTTCTGAAGCTTTATTTCAACCCGTACTACGGTATTTAGATTTTCACGCTACCAGAAAACAAACTCACACAGTCTTCCAACATCCCGTTTGAGTTGAGCTAAGTGTGTAGTGCGAGAGTACAAATTAATTCCCTATTCCAGAGTTGTACCCAGAATGAAGCAACCAGATTAGACATTAAGAGTCAAACGCTGCACATTGTCATGTGGAACTCAAAGAATTAAGTCAAATACCTGAAGCTTCTAAAATCCTCTTTCTCGGTGAAGTTCTTCTAAGAATTTGGTGAATTGAGGTACAACTAAGCACCATTCTTCAATTTTATTCCAGACATAGTTTAAATGTCAATACTATCATGAAAAATGTACTTGCAAATGGAAGAAAATATGCACAATGCAAACAGTTTTTAATGAGACAATGCAGATGTAAAAGAAGTTTTTTTTGAATTATGCAAGTTTTTATAGATTTTTGGTTTTGTGGTTTTTTTGTCAAAAAAGTGAAAAAGGTTAGTAATATATACAAGATTTTATTTGTTTTTTTTGTTTTTTTGAGTTTTTGTTTTGTTGTTTTGTTGTTTTTTTATTTTTTAACACACGTAAATTTTACAAAATTATATACATATCCCTCTAAATCAACATATTTAAAAGTACGAGTAATGTCTAAAGTATATATACAATATATAGGACTCCCTCCTATACTTAGCTCGAACTATGTCCTCATAGTGATGAGAGAGCGACAAAGGAAGACATAACTCGTGCTAAGTATAGAGAGGTGAAAAGACTCCTATGCTACAACGACTCGAAGAAAAATAAAAAGAAGAGAAGTTGGTGATCCCCCCTATACTTAGGACAAAGTAATCCTAAGTATAGTAGAATGTACAAAGGGAAAAACTGATGGAGAGAATGTACGGACTCAAAAATACAAAGACACGATATGAACAACATCACTCCCCCGATACTTAGGGTAGAGTATCCCTAAGTATAGGGAACAACAACAAGAGTGATGAATAGGACAAATATGAACAAAACAAATCATTCACCCCCCTATACTTAGGATAAAGCACATCCTAAGTATAGCATACACACACACACACGAAAAAGGGGTGAATGATAAAACGTGAGAAGAAAGAGTGCAACGAAAGGATATACAAGAGGTGGTGAGCTTATGTATCAAACACAAAAGGTGGAATCAAAAGATCATCGTCTGATACCAAAGATGGAATCCACAACTTACAAGAATGTATCATGATCTAGATATGGCTTCAGCAACTGTCCATTCACAACAAATGGCCGTGCATCAGATGACAACCCAGATATGATAATACTCCCATTGTCACGCATAGCTCTCATGATGAACGGTCCTGACCACTTGCTTTTCAATTTTTCTGGAAATAACTTCAACTTAGCATCAAATAACCAAACTTTCTGATCATGGGAGAAAGTCTTCCTTCGAATGTGTTTATCATACCAACGCTTGACTTTCTCCTTATACATAAGTGAGTTATCATATGCAAAGTCTCGGAATTCCAATAATTTGTTCAAATCCAACTTCCTGTTCTTTCCCGCCTTCTCATAATCTAAATTGCATACACGGAGTGCCCATAAAGATTTGTGAATTAATTCCACTGGCAGGTGGCAAGGCTTTCCATACACTAATCTGTAAGGAGACATACCCAAAGGAGATTTGTACGCCGTTCGATAGGCCCATAGAACTAAATCAAGCATCTGGGACCAGTTCTTCCTATCTGGATGTACAAGGTTTTGCAAATATCGTCTTGATCTCCCTATTTGAAATTTCTGCCAAGCCATTAGTCTGAAGGTGGTAAGGTGACGCAACTCTATGCTCAATGGCGTACTCCTTCACAAGCTTCTTTACTTCTCTATTAATGAAATGGCTTCCCCCATCTGAAATCAGTATTTTGGGAATGCCGAACCGTGCAATAATATGGTCCTTGAGAAAGGGACATACTGCACGGCTATCTGCAGGTCGGGTGGGGATAGCCTCTACCCATCGACTAACATAATCCACGACAAGCAGGATGTACTGAAATCCCTAACTGACAGGAAATGGGCCCATGAAGTCTTTTCCTCAAGCATCAAAAGCATCTGAAATCTGTATGTATCTTAGGGGCATGGTATCTTTGGAACCAACTGTTCCTACCATTTTCTGACAATCAATACAACCTCAAACATACTCTATAGCATTTTTAAACAATGTGGGCTACCATAGGCCACCATGTAAAACCTTTGATGCCATGCGTTTCCCCGAATGATGCCCACCAGATTCTAGTTTGTGACAGTGCTCAAGTACACTGGTGTGTTCCTCTTGAGGAATGCACCTTCTCCAGATATAATCCACACCCTCACAAAATAGGTACGGATCCTCCCACTAATAATAATGAATCTCTGACAAAAATCTGTCTACCTTGTACTTCGGCCAATCTTGTGGATCTTTCTTGGAGACAAGATAGTTCACAATATCAGCATACCGTGGGAGTGAGTCCACAGACAAAATGGACTCATATGGAAAGGTTTCAGAAATAGGAATCATGTTCTACCCAGAAGTCTCTATATCTGTAATACGGGAAAGGTGATCTGCCACAACGTTTTTCACTCCACGTTTATCTCGTATCCCTAAATCAAATTCCTGGAGAAGAAGGATCCATTTGATAAGGCGTGGTTTGGCATCTTTCCTTGCCTGCAAATATCGTATGGCAGTGTGATCCGTGTACACAATAACGTGTGAACCGATGAGGTAAGATTTGAACTTTTCTAGCCCAAACACAACTGCTAACATCTCCTTCTCTATAACTGCATAATTCCGTTGTGCTTCATCCAGAGTCTTGCTAGCATAGTGTATAGCAAATGGTATTCAATCCCTTCTCTGTCCTAAAACTGCTCCAACTACAAAATATGATGCATCTGTCATGATCTCAAAAGGAAGAGACCAATCAGATGGCTGTAAGACAGGATCACTAGTAATCATTTCTTTCATTTGATTGAATTCAAGGAGAACTTTCTCACCGACAACAAAATCAGTCTCCTTACACAGAAGCTCAGTTAAAGGTCTGGCGATTTTGCTGAAGTCTTTTATGAGTCGCCTATAGATACCTACATGTCCCAAAAATGACCTCAACTACTTCAAATTCTGCGGTGGCTCTAGCTTGGAAATCACACAATCTTAGCCGGGTCAATCTCCATACCATGTTTGGAGAAGACATGGCCCAATAAAATCCCACTAGTCACCATAAAGTGACTCTTCTCCCACGAGAGCACTAGGTTTACCTCACAACAACGTTGAAGAACTCAGTCTAAATGAGCAAGACATGTGTAAAAACTATCCCCGTTGACCGAGAAATCGTCCATGAAGACTTCAAGAAAATTACCCACCATGTCGGCAAAAACATCCAACATACACCTTTGAAATGTAGCGGGGGCGTTACACAATCCAAAGGGCATCCGTCTAAAGGCGTAAGTGCCAAACGAACAAGTGAAAGTAGTTTTCTTCGGATCCTAAAGAGCGATTACAACTTGGTTGTATCCCGAGTATCCATCCAAGAAGCAAAAGAACTCTTTCCCTGCCAATATCTCAATATTCTGATCAATAAAGGGTAGTGGAAAGTGATCCTTCTTGGTAGCTAAGTTCAGTCGTCATTAATCTACACAGACACGCCATGAAGTAGGTCAGAATCTCCTCACCACGGTCATTCTTTACGATCGTAATCCCAGATTCCTTCAGGACCACATGTAATGGGCTGACCCATTTGGAATCCGAAATGGGATATATAAAGACAGCATCACACCATTTCTTGATCTCCTTCATGACAACCTCCCTTAGGTTTGGATTTAGTGTCTTGGTGGTAGTCACGTCATCGATCTGCTGAGTCAGTTCATTCATGTTCTTCATAAGCAATGCAAGTTGGTCCAGTGCTAGATTGACTGAAGGGGCCTCAGCTTGCTCATTGACTGGTTGTCGCTGAGACTGATAGTGCGGAGGCTATTGGTAATCATACGGATTCTGGTAATTTGGAGGAGGGGGGAAAGGATACTGTCCATAATATGCAGTCTGCTGCTGGTTAGGCTGAGGTAAATACATGGACTGCTGCTGTGGCTGGCCTTGTCTCCAGTTTTGGAACTAAGATAGAGACTGGTACTAAGGCTGGAACTACTGGTGCTGGTACTGCTGTTGCTGTCTGAGTCCTTGAAGCTGGTGGGTTGGTCTCTGACCTTGCTGTGAACCCAACTGGACTTGCCCTGACAGACGGGGCTGGTTTTGCTTACGGTCGAACCAGACACCATTCACCTCCTGAATGACAGGTGGAGGTGGGGACTGCTGCTCAGGGATGTAGGCTACTTCTTGTTGGTACGGAACTATCTGATGTGCATGTTGCTGAGCTTGATCAGGTGTCTGCATGTAGTAGACATGCTGAACTGTAGATGGTCCTCTACTACTCTACATGGTGGAAGGAGTCTGTTTCCTAGTAGAGGGGTCAGCTGTTGCATTCGTACTGTGGACTGCACTGATCGTACTCACAAGAAGTTCCAGGTGCTTTGTTATCTCATCTAGCTTATCCAGGTTCTTTGTCCTCTGCTCGATCACATGAAGCTTATCGAGTTCCTTGGATCGCTTCTCAATAATGTCTATTTTGGATAGGTGGTCTCCAATGATGGTCAGGTCCGTGCTATCCACCTTATCCACTTTTTGTGTTGCCGTCATTTTGATATCCTTGTGGGGTACTACAGTGGTGGTGACGGGGTGCTTCTGAAAAGCACATGAAGAAGAAAGAGCTGCTGAACTTTCTGCCATCTCCTAAAAAATTTGATAAAGGACATCCTCGTCCTTGTTGAAGTGGCTTCCCCCATAGGCGACATCTACCAGCTTTTGATTCTCAGTGCTTAAACCTCCAAAGAAATTTTGTACAAGGCTGGTCTTTGGAATATCATGATGGGGGAATTTCTCCGTCAGATCTTTGAAACGTTCCCACGCGTCGTGAATAGGCTCTTAGGGCATCTGGGAGAAATTAGCAATCAAGGATCGCATTTGGTTGAGTCGTCCAAGTGGATAGTACTTGTTTTGAAATGTGAATCTCACCTCTTCCCAAGTAGTGACAACCTTTCCCAAGTGATTTAACCAGTATAAAGCTTTGCCCATTAGACTGAATGGAAAGGCTGTCATCTGCACTACCTCTAATGGGAAATTTAGGAAGTACCCTATTCCACAAATGTGATCGAACTGCTGGAGGTGTATATAAGGTTCTTCATTAATATTTCCATGGAATATTGGGAGAAGAGGTAAAATAGTAGGCTTAAGCTCAAAATTCCCATGAACCGCAAGGATTTGTATCCAAGAATTTGTCTGTCCTGCCCCTGGATTATAAGCATCTTTTAGTGTAGGCTTAGCCCTGGGTTCTATGTGAGGTTCTTCTCCCCCATTCCCACCTCTAGGGTTTCTGTTATCCCCCTCTCTCCTGTCTTCTCTTTCTTGTATCATCTCGATAATCATATCTCTCAGTGTGGCCTGAAAATTAGCCTGCTCCGTTAACTGTTCTTGAATTGATTGAATGGAGGCTAACATGGTACTGTTGATCTCGCTCTGTTCCGACATGGTTCCCTTTCCCTTTGGCGGTATTAAGTGTCCGGCTTCTGATTCTAAAAATGTATATGTTGCTCGATTAGTGCTTAGAATTGATGGAGTCTCAGATATTAATTCGAGATTAAAGCCAATCTCAAATAGTGGATTCATGGACGTTGTGAATTGTGAAGTGGGGAAAGAGGAATATTCGTGAAGTTAGTCTCCCCGAATAGAAGGTGAATGACTCGGAGCATAGAAGGAGTTCGCGGAGTCCAAACGAGAAATACTCCGGTTTGACATCTTCGAAATCAATAGGCAGGATGCGAGAGCACGAATGTCAAGGCAAGAGTGAAAGTGAATGAAGGCACAAACTGCGCAGAAGGATCTTTAGCACTAACAAGCAAACACAATACAAACCCCCAGTTCACCAACTCAACTCAATGTGAAGACCGCGAAGGTTCGGTAAATTATCTTGTCAATTTTAGAGTTTGGTGATAATACAATAAATCAGAGCGGTTAAAGCGAGCTGTTAGGAACCCAATGCTCTCAGGAGACTGGCCTAATCCCAAAGTTAGATCTTTCCTAACCAGTATGAATTGCGGACCCTTTACCAGCTACCCGATCAATTAAATCTGTTAAGGACATCACGTGCCGCTTTACCGGCTACCTGAGAGATCCTCACTGGAGAACGACTAACCCAGGATAATAGTCTGAAAAGAGTTCGGGCGTGGCTCTATCCTAGTGTGTGGGTCGCTCTCTCGCTACATACAAACCAAACAATGAGGGGGTTACTCTCCCCAAAACAATGATTTTTCCTTGTATTTATTTTAGGATCGAGTTTTCTTTAACAATCCCGTATTTTAGGCAGTTATCACTTGGTTAAAATATTTTCAAAGAATCGCCTACCGAGTGTCCAATTTCCCTTTTAAATTATGTGAGTGAAAATAAGGAAGGAGATCGGAAATGCCAATGCACGATTAAAAACGATGATGCATGCATGGGTTAGAGATGCGTACCTTGTCACCAACACTCTACATGCAAGTGATCCGCGCATAATTTAAATATAGAAAAATAAACTAGCCTATATGATGCAGTGAACCGTCCTAGATGATAACTTCTATTAACCAGCAAGAACAAGTTAATTTGACTAAGTCCAAATTACGCTCTACTCTATAGGCACAGAAATTCTTGTTTAGGGTGTTTGGTCCTAATTAATTACTTGGCTCAAGCAAATTAATTAAAGTAATCAATAGGTGGCTCACGAAATCCGCGGGAAATAAAGAAAACTAAGACGATGAAAACAAAACCGGTGAGGTCCCCCAAGTGCATCGACACTTGGCGAAACAGACCCCGCCACAAATGAATGTCTATTTTACAAAGTTCAAATGTTAGAAAAGAAACTCTCTCTCTCTCGTCTCCTTCAATTCTTCTTCTCCTCTTCTCACCCTATCCTGTGGCTTGGTGAAGAATCAAGCCGCCTCCACATCGCTTGGGTGCTTCGGCTCTCCTAGGATTGCCTCCTTCGCTCCGCGGGCCCTCGCAAGAAAAAGAAAAGAGAATGTGTAAGAAACACAATTATCAAATATGAGAGAAAAATGAAATGAATGTAGTGGATTTGAACAATGGAGTTAATGGAAAATATGTAAACAGATATTTACAACCAAGAATAGCAGGTCAAAAGAGAAACCTAACTACCCTTGCCGTGTATCCCCGGCAACGATGCCATTTTGTTGTGCGTGTTTTTCCATCCGCCGCGCTAGACCATTGTCGCTACCTCGCCGCCGCCTCCTAGATCCTGACCGTGCGAACATTGAAGAAGGGTGGCGACTGTATTATCCCACGAACTTGGATTAAAGAAGAAGAGAAGGAACCTTGCTAGGGTTTTGATATAAATAAAAAAGAGGGGAAAATTGCAGTAAGGCCCCCATACATTTCTGAAATTGCGAAATAGCCCCTGCCAGTTCAATTTAATTCGGGAGAATTGCAGTTTGCCCCCTAACATTTTTCAGAAATTACAGAAGGGCCCCCACCAGCTCTATCACGTGTGCAGCACGCATTACTTGGGTAATTTGCACATTGCTTGCCTTTATTTAGTTCTTGTTATTTATTTATGCGAGAACGATAAATATTTGCAGATCAGTCCTCATATCCAGACATTATCTCTGCATGTGTTTTTGAATGAAATAAATGTTATTTGTGATCTAAAAATCTTGCAAAAATCACAATTGCCGTCCTCGAGAAAAATACGCACAACAAAATGGCACCGTTGCCGGGGACAGAAATTGATGAATAAAAATGTCGTTGCTATCCCCAAAAGTCCCGTGACAAACAAATTTTTTTGCTACTTATTAACCTGTATAGCGGACAAGGTCGAACTCAGGGAGGCTACAAATACTGAGGGTTATTCAATTAATCGAAAATCAATTAAGAGATAACAAGAATCTCAAAGGATAACTATCCTTGGTTTTTGTGAAATTTTTATCTTTTTAATTTCGAAAAGTAACACGAAGCAATATTCCCAATATCAAAAATACACACACCAACTCTTTTTGTAATTTTTCAATTTTAAAAAAATGCCTTAGAAAAATCCAGAGAAAATATTTTTGGGTTTTAAAAGTTTTGAATTGTTGTTGACAACTTTTGTGAAATTTTTAGATCTTTTTATATTTTTTGAAAAATCAAACAGTTAGAAAATGCGAAAATGTGCACAACCTGGAGTAATTTGCAAATTAAAAATATTTTAAGTGCCCAAATCTCCTAACAATTATTTTTATGACAAAATAGAAGCAATTATCTACAAACAGGAACTGCAATAACTATTTTTGGATTTTTGTAGAATTTTCTGTGATTTTTATAATATTTTTGGTATTTTTTAATTTTTTGGGGTTTTATAAAGAATTTATGCGTGAAATTTGCATCGAAAATAAAAGACAATGAAATGAAACCACCCTAATTTTTTTGGAATTTTCGGAGTTATTTTCGAATTTTTATGAATTTTGAATTTCAGGAAGACAAAATGGCTCTGTTTTTGATTTTTTAATAATAATAATAAATGAAGACAAAATGCAATGACAACTTTATGCTAGATGGATATGCATATCAGGAGCATAACATGATTTTTGCTAGATTTTTAGATCACAAGTAACATTTATTTCATTAAAAAACACATGCAAAGATAATGTCTGGATAATGAGGACTGATGTGCAAATATTTACCGTTCTTGTGTAAATAAATAACAAGATAAATAAAGGCAAGCAATGTGCAAATTACCCAAGTAATGTGTGCTGTGCACGTGAAAGAGCTGGTGGGGGGCCCTTCTGTAATTTCTGAAAAACGTAAGGTGGAAAACTGCAATTCTCCCAGATTAAATTGATCTGGTAGGGGCTCTTTCGCAATTTTTGAAATGTCTGGGGGCTTTACTACAATTTCCCCTCTTTTTTTAAAATCAAAACCCTATCAGGGTTCCTTCTCTCCGTTCTTCAATCCAAGTTTATGGGACAACACAACCTCCACCCTTCTTCAATGCTCGTGTAGTCAGGATCTAGGAGACGGCGGTGAGGTAGCGGCGATGGTCTAACACAACGGATGGTGCAGAGGGGAGCCCCTAAGTGAGGAAGGTGTTCTAGCGGAGGAGCGCGTAGCCTCGCGCGTCGGCAAAGGCGGCGCTGGAGGCGCGCCTTGGGGTGGCATGTGGCGCTGGAAACGAGAGGGACAACCTCGTGTGGGCGGGTGGCGGAGCGCGGAGGTGTTGCCGCCCTTGGCGGAGGAGGAGAATCGGGCAGCTGCTGGAGATGGGGGCTTCTGCCGTGCCTTGGGAGGATCAGCGATGGTGGATGGTAAGGCGATGGCGGCGTTGGAGGCATGCCTTGCGGCGGCATGCGATGCTATGGGGCTGCGCCCGACTGGGCGGCGGGGGCTCGCCGGCTGCTGGATGCGAGAAGGAAAGGGGGCGGCGGCGCCGGGAGGGCGGTCATCCCCTTTTTTTTATTTTTTTATTTTTTTGTTTGTGATGTAAACATTATTTTTTTATTTTTTATTGTAAATCCGGATCAATAAATAAAAGTTAAAATGAGAAATGTTTTTTTATATCTTTTGTTGTTTTCTTTTTAATGTTCCTGCAGAACAATTGTTAGAGGAAAAGAAACAAATAAGATTTTATTACTATTATTATTTATTTATTTATAAATCGGAAAATGAACGGGGATTCGACAAAAGTGTAAGATTCGAATGCAATCTCCAGCCACTGTACGCGGCCGAAGTTGAGAGATCGTGGACGATAGAATAGAACGCGTGGAGATCGAGAAAGTGAGAAGAAAATTCGGAATTGGAGACGGATCAAATCGAGATGGATTTTTTTTATGATCTAGAAAAAATAAAATGATGATGGAATAAAAAATGCGATGAAAGAAACTACGATTAACCTAGATGAAAATAAGAGAAATGTGGATCTCACCTTAGGAGCGAAAATGGACCATGATCGCCTCGACAAAGCCAACTCGCTGTCCCCGGACGGCTTGGACACTAGGCAACTTTCTCAACAGAATTTTCTCTCGGAGATCGGGCTCCTCTCTCTAAAGATTGATCAAGTGGGAATGAGGGAGAAGGAGCCATATAAATAGAAAAGATAGAATGAAATTTGATTTTTGAATTTTTTTGGATAAAGAGATAAGAGATGAAAATTGAAATGAATTTTTGAATTGGTGGAAGAGATAAAAGAGATAAACTATCACAAAATTATCTATTTTTTTGAATTTTCGTCACTATATTTATTTGAGTTAAAAATGTTTTTTTATTTTTTATGGTGGTTAATTAAAAATAGCAACTATACATATACTATATACATATATGACATTATATACACGGGTGAATGAGGAAATTAGCTCTCTCTCTCTTTTAATTTTATTTTTTTAAATTTTATTTTATTTTATTTTTTTGATTTTGATTTTTATTTTAAATAATTATTAAGAATAATTTACAAATATTTACAAATACAATATTTATAAAATACATGGGAAAATTGCACAAACCACCTCGGAAAACCAACTTTTTACTCGTAACTCCAAAAATTATGAAATCACAACATTTTATAGATAACTTAATTTAGAATTCAATAGAAGTGAGATTGGTTCAATTTGAGTTCATATGGAGTCGGAATTGATTTTTCAATTAGTTCTTAGTGGCTTTTTTCTAAGTGTTGTTTCATTTATTCTGTACAAGATTTTATTGTGCAATTATTTTTATTAATTAGGACACATTTTTATTTACAACTTTGGTCTTGAAAGTTATTTGATTTGAAATCAATTAAGGCACAAATAAATTAGTGTTAGTTTTATACAAATATACACAAAACACATTTTTTTTTGGATTTTTTTGCTTAAGGACCCTATCTCCCCCTACTTTATTTCTGGTCGATCAGGTCAAGTCTTGACCTTCTCTCGGGGTTTGGGTCAGCCTGTATACAATCTTCCTTTTTTTAATTTTCTTTTTTTATTTCTCCTTTCTTTCTTTCTTTATTTATTTTAGGTTAGAATTAGTAAGAAGTGTACAATATTTACACACATATGCAAGTTAGTAAGAATATGGAGTTAGTGTTATCTGTAGGTGTTTTATAAGGGATTTTAAGCTAAAATAAATGATAAAGATGATGAATCACAAATTCATCAGTGATTTACATTAAAACACTTAATGAAACCTAAAACTAATTGTAGAGAATAAAGCCTACACCTAAGATCTACCCAGAAAAGAAAGAAAAATACCTCAAGCAGTGCTGGTTCACGAGATCAGGACCTCATGTCGGTGAGCGGCGGATATGGCTGGAGATCACCTTGAAACCGCTCCTTGATCCAACTAAGAGCTTGGCAAGGAAGTTGTCACCTTCCTCTAGTAGTTGGGTGCAAAAAGAGGGAGAGAAGGTGGCCAAAAGGGACTCTAAAATCGAAAGGAAGGAGGAGGCAAGGTTTATACAGGTGAAGGTCATGCGGCGAAGAATGAAGTGCAATGCTCAACTCAGACGCCTAATCTTCGAGGAATCGAAGGTTCATGAAAGAGGGTGAATCGAGGAAGAAAAATGCAGAAGGAATCAACTTGTTTTGATGCTTACATCGATTAGAGGAAAAAGGAGAGGCGCGGGTCAAAGCTAGGTCTGACAGACCTAGCCCTAGGAAAGGAGAGTTGACTGTGGTCAACTGTAGAATCAATCTGGTTGGTCCACATGGACCAACCAAGAAAAACCTTGCCCATAAATTATTATAAAATCTACAATAAATAATAAATTATTTTATTAAAGTAATTTTATAAAATAAAATATGTTTATAATTTTTTATAGTATTTTATTTTGAATTTTATTTATTTTTAGGAGTTAATTTATGCTAGTTCATTTTTTGGGTTTTATTTATAGGTATATTGGTTTATGTTTTGGGTGTTTTATTTTTATTTTGTATTTTTGATTTTATTATTTTATTTTCTTGATTAATATATTTATAACTTTTGTTTATACATATAGATATATTTTATTATATTTTTCTGATTTAATATTTACACTTAAATAAACTGGGATGTATATTATATATGTATAAGTATAGGTATTTCATCTATGTATTTTTACACACAATTTTATTTTTATATTATGGTTTTATTCTAATATAAATATGTACATATATTATAAATAATATTTACAAAAATACAAATACAATATTATAAAAATAATAACTAATAAATAAAATGAATATTTTATTCGAGAATACCACACAATAGGGGTCCAAAACCTAACTTTCACACCTTAACCCCAAAAAATATGAAACTGCTTTTGTAACGTCCCGGGCTTAGGTCCCCGATCCGTTAACGGGGAAAACTAGCCCTGACAACTTGTTGGGTTCGGGCCCAAATGGACCCGTTGACAACCACCCAAAATGCTTAAGCCCAAGTTGTCAAGTAGTAATCCCCACAACTTATATACCACACCCACACTTTGTGAGTTTTCCATGTGGTACTATGTTTGGGGTTAGGGTGTTACAACAATTGATTATTAACATTTATATACAATTAAAGGTGATTTTGATGCATTTTGAATTTTTTAGGAGATATGGGTATGAGAAGTTTGGGTTTTTGATTTTTATTTAGGGTATAAATTGTTCATTATATATTATTTTTCTGATCAATTTTGTATTTTTGTTGTATTTTTATCTGCAACTTTCATGTTCAAAGTTTCTTTATTTTAGGTATAAAAAATAAATAATAAAATAGATCTCAAAATGAACTTATTGATGAATTAAATAATGAGGATTTTTTATGTATATTTGACCCTTTATCTCCCCTTATTTATTCCTTATCGACCCAGTCATCAAGTCAGGGGGTTTAGGGTAATAAAATACGTTTGATATTTTATTATTATTATTTTATTTTCTTTTTTTATTCTATAATTTTGTCATAAAAAACTGTATTTTACATATAATAAGTAGAATAAGTAATGAATGTTAATTTGTACAAGATAATGTTATTTACATGCAGTAGCTAGGGTTTTTAAGGCCAAAATGATAGAGCACAGGTGATGAAATGGAGATTGATCACCCCATATACTTACCTTTTCTAGTCCCTAGCAACCACTTATGCAATAAGTGAAAAAAAGAAAAATAAAGAAAAGAAACATAAAGAAAGTGGATTGAATTTAATTCTAAAATTTATCTTCTTAAAATCAAAGTTTGGAGCTTAAGTTGGACCTTTGGACTTTTAGTGCGGTCAGAACCTTATTGGGAAATGCATTTCAGACACAACAACCTTCAAGAATCCAAAAACTCTGCTCAATTCTCCTCAATAGCCAGGTCATAATACTTCAACTCATAACTAACCCTTGTGACTATGAATCTATCTCGGACAATGTGTGAGATATGTAGCTCTCCTCGGTTGAAGCAGTGTTAGTCAGTCTTCTCCAACATGGTGACTTTAATTCCCCAATACAACAATCTTTCCTCGAGATGCAGGGTATTCCCTTCTAAGCTCAAGAAAAGGAGGTGAAGAGAAAAATGGACAGTAGCCAATGTAACTACCTATCCTAGGATGCTTGACCAGTGTAGCCAAGTCATCCGGCTACAGGCTCATAAACATATGACTTTGAAGCTCAAGCTTGCTTACTGACTATACAAATATGTACACTTCAGCAGACATTTTATTTTCAACCAGTCCTATCCACTTTTTTGGAGTTTTTGATTTTTCCATTTTTTGAATACTATATATACAACAATATTTACATAAGAACTTTTCTTCTTGAGCCAGTAGACTATCCCTCTTTTGAAGATTTATTGCAAACCAAAACTTCTTTCTTCAGACCTCATGGCTACTGGATCGAGTTGGGGTACAAGGGCCACAAATGTGTGACTTTTGATGTTTCCATTAGCTTATGTCTCATGGCAGCAAATCCAGTCCTCTACCACTTCAACTGAGATTAGCAAAGTAAAAGGTGTCAGTGTACAAACTAGGTCATTATCAATAAGATTCGTGCGTGTGCTCCAAAATACTCTACTTAGGCAGTCAGGAAAACATTGAACCAAGTCTTGTGACCTCAAAGAATTAAGTTAACTCGACATGAAGCACCTCAGATTCAGTTCTTATAAGGTTCCTGTGATTAGGTAGATTTAAGATCCAACCAATCTCCAATCTTCGGATTTACTTAGACTTGTTCAACTATCAAACTCAATCTGAAATATGCAAATGCTATGCACAATGCAAAAAAATATTTGTGTAATGTAATTTTCAAATTTTAAATTTTTTTATGGATTTTTGAAAACAGTTTTGCAAATTTTTATGCAATTTTTCAAAAAGATTTTGCAAATGCGTTTGGAATTTTATTTTTTGCAAATTGTTTTTAGGATTTTTCAAAATAAAATATTTTTGAAAAAAAGATAGGTACGAAAATTTACACGGGATGCATCTCATATTTACTAAAGTTGGGTTTTTAGGAATTTACATAAGGGTTATCTTATTATTATTTAGATATATATATATATATACAGTTGGTGAAAATGTTTTTTTATTTGGATGATGTGTATATTCCTCAAATTTATTTGAAAATAGTTTTACAAACATTTTTTGAAAACTATAGTCTAAAATAATTTTTACAAATAGTTTTTTACAAACATTTTAAAAGTCATTTTACAAAGGTTTTTCAAATAGTATATATAGATTTTTCAAAATATTTTTGCAACCATCTTGAAAACCATTTGCAAATGGGTTTTCAAAACCTTTTTATTTCACATAAAGAAAATAATTTTTTACAAACAAAATATTTTTGCAAAGGTTGAAAATATTTGAACAAAACATTTTCCAAATAGTTTTCAAAAGATTTTCCTAAACGATTTTCAAAATTTTTCAAACATTTTACAAAATATATTTTATATGATTTATTAATCAATAAATATAAAAAATTGAAGAATAATAACATATTTTTATTAATTGATTTAATGAATTGTATATGTATAAATATAGTATTTTTGTCATACTTATTATTAAAAATATGAAAGCACGAGTTATGGATGAAGTATATACGGAGTATATACGACCCCCTTATACTTAGCTTGTGCTATTTCCTTATCAAGCGGAGAGAAAAAGAGAAGACATAACTCGTACTGAGTATAGAAAAGCCTAATGGATAACGAATACAGAATGAATGAACGAGGAAGAAATGAATGAATGAGATGTTGATCGCCCCCTATACTTAGGTTCAACTAATCCTAATTATAGAACTGTACACAAAGCAGGGAGGGTCAGAGTGTGAATGAACATATCACACTCGATTTGTATCTCCCTATACTTAGGGTGAGATATACTTAAGTATAGACAAGAAGAGGAGATAGTGGAGGGGATGGAAGAATGAATAACTCAGGGCGCACACCCCTTATACTTAGGACAAAGTACGTCCTAAGTATAGCAGTGAGGAATGATAGTGAAGCTCATGCCCTAAATCTGAATGGCAACATTCTCTAGATTATACTTTAGCCTCTTTATTGATCCATCATAAAATTGAACAATCACCATGGTTTTCTTGAGAGGTCCAAGATGAAGAGACTGTACTAATGAGAATGGTACTATATTAATCGAAGCCCCACTGTCAAGGAGAGTGTTATCACAAGAATAGTTAGAGATTGTGCAACTCACAAGAGGTGTGGAAATGTTCCCTTTCCTAGTTTGTGGATGGTGAGTGATGGTGTGGGCAGTGACCATGGTCAATATGTGTTGTTCAGATATGCTCCTTCACTTTCTCTTCTTGGATTGAGGAGAAGATAGTTGGGTCATGGCCTCGCAATGTGGGGCCTCAATAACATCATGAATGGCAACCACCATTTCAGGTTCAGTTGACATTTTTGTTGACACTTTGGATCTCCTCCATACAAGGGAGAAGATCAGAATCATTATGTACACAAGGATGACTAAGAGTAGTCTGTACAGTGTCATCCTCAAGGTCAAGGGTGGAACTGGTATATGTGTGGTCAAAGAATTTGGCAGATGTGCCTTCTCCTCACAAAATGAATCGAATGTGTTGTCTCCCGAAATCTTTTTGTATTTTTGAATTTTCTCATTTTTTTGTATTTTGAGAGATTTCAAGCTCTCATAGGAATCCTCGAATGAACCCATATCATCAAATCATGAAGCAGCATTGTAGCTCTTAATTAGGCTAATGAGGCCATCTATCCTATATCCTGTCCACTCCATCATATGGGTTAAATGCTCAATAGTGAACTCCATGAGAGGTGACTCCAACAGGTCAACCTCAGGTGAGTGGAATGGTGGAAGATGTGAGGGTGGAGGAAATGAGTAAAATCTGAGGCCTGAAACTGTGGTTGAGGCGGATATGTACAAAAAGCAAAGTCAGGAGCAAAGTCCTGTTGATAAAATGGAGGTAGACCGACTGGAGGGTACAAGGGATCCACATAATCTGGATAAAAATCACTCCAATCGGCATCTCCGAAACAAAAGGAAAATGATTAGGAGAATACAATGGGCATATCAAGAGTTTTGAGAAAAAGGTGCAATGCGCAAAAAAGATCGAGTATTATCACAAACATACTTAAATTTAATTTATCCTGTAGAGTCCTGAATTATTATAATAATACGTCTCTCTCTCACTTAAATAAAACACAAAGAAATGTGCACTTTCTTCAATAATCCTCAAAATCGTCTTCTGCTACGAGGTAAGAAGGCTGAGCCTACTTCACGTGGGTATGTAGGTGCTCCTAGGAGTACCTCCCTCAATCAACGCTCCTCACAATATAATCAAACAAAGAGGTTGGTTAAGTAGCACACAAAATAATATCAAATAAAAATAAAGCAAAAATAAAGAGAAAAATAGATAAACAAGAAGACACTGGTAAAAGTCCAATCTATACGATGTTGCTCCCCGGCAACGATGCCATTTAAAATACTAGGGATTCGTGGAGGTCTTTCCAATTCACAAGGCAGATCAACAATTATCAAAGCGACCTCATACGAACCCCTAGAATTTCAAAAATTAATCCGTAATATGTATAAAACAATAAAAAGCAAAATTTATAGAGTTAAAATTTATTATAACTCTAAAATAGATGTGTATAGGTGTAAGTATGTGTAGAGTGTCAAACACAAGGAGCAAACGACATATAGGGGAAATGAATCTAAAAATTCGTGTTCTTCTTATCTCTTTGTCTTTTGGTAGATTTTTTAATTTTTAATTTTTTATGGGATTTTAATTTTTATATTTTTAATTTTTTAATTTTTTAATTTTATTCTTATATTTTTTTGATTTTTTATTTCCTTTTTTATAAAAGATATATAAGATATATAAGAATATATATAGGATATATATACAATATAGGGTAATATATATAAATACTAATAAAAATAAACAAAATACATAAAATAAAATTTATGTTTTAAATTTTTTTTTGTTTATGTGATTTTTAGATAATTATGCTAATTTTGATATATTTTTTAAGTAAAAAACATCCCAAATCAGGGATTAATTAAATAGGCTATATTGTTTGGAAATTAAAAATAACAAACAGTGTCCAAAGTTTTCCAAATCAATTGTAATAGATAAATAATAATAATAAGAAAATCCGAGATAGAAATAAATAATTTTGGATTTTTGGGATTTTTTAGATTTTTGTAAAGGAATTTGGAACTTTTTAATTTTTATGTTCTTCTTTTTCTATTTTTAGGATTTTTGGTTCCTGGAGTTGTAAAATAAATATATAAATAATATATATTTTATAATTTTTGAAAAAGTTTTTATATTTATTTGGATTTTAATTTCAAATAGGAATTTTTATGCTCTTTTTGATTTTTATAAAATTGGTAAAAGTCCTAAATTGCAAATTGAAAATGTGGACATGAAACTAGATGGAATATGGAGCTTACTCCTTTTTTTAATTATTTTTTGGAGCATAGATAACTATTTTAATAAACGAAAAAGAAGCACAAAAATTAATGTTTGGAGAGGGCATAAGTGTAAATAAAAAAGTGTAAGGTTCTTTATGCAATTTATCCAAAAATATATAACTACAAATGAAAGTTTTAATATTAAAATGGAATAAATAAATCAGAGGTGCCTAAGTGCAAAATGTCACCTCACATGAGACGGTACGTGAGGTGACGTTGCTAGGACTAAAATATGGATACAATGAAGTTCCAGGGAGCTCTTGCAAATTTTATAAGAATATCAAACTACTGAAACTATTTACATGACTAAATAATAAATAGCAAAAATCGAGGGTAAGGGATTTAAATTATCTAATAATGCTTGGAGATGAAAGACGATGCGTGTCTCACTAATCCACGTGTCGCCTCTGCAACCCATGATGATGGTTCGATGTGAATGGCTGGGATCAAGTCCCATGGCTGAGATCGACGACTGAGGAGCGATGGATCGGAGGACGGCTGGAGCTTCTAGAAACAAGGTGCGATACAACGATCTTAGACCCCCTAGAAGAACAGGGAAGAACAAGGCAAAGGGTGACTTTCAGTTGACGGTGCAACACGACTTCGACCACCTAGAGCAGATCCAAGGGGTGCAAATGCTCCTGGGTGGTTCCTCTAACTGCTGGAGGATTCAAAAAGGCTACATGGGTCACGGGTGTTCTCCCAAGAGGTTAGAGGAGCCGGTGATCTCCGGGTACCTTTAGCGAACAACAAAATCTCCGCAACTGGGCATTGGGATGAAGAGACCTGCACAAAAAGAAAGTAGGGTCGAAGGCAAACTACCTCGACCCATTAGGCGGTGAAATGGAGGCGTGGTGGCATGTGGCAGAGGTTCTCCAGCGAGGCAAAGAGGTGGAGCACTCAACTTCAGATCCATGAACAATCTGGGTGAATGAAGTAGAGGGGTTCATAGGAGAAGCATCGGGGACTGAAATGGGGTGGTTGGCGAAGTCGGAGAATGAGGGAGGTACGGTGGAGGGTTCACGGAGAGGAGCTCCGATAAACTATGAATTGAGTGATTTACGCTAAAACACTTAGAACCTTAAACTAATTGTAAGGAATATACTACACCTAAGATCTACCTAGAAAAGCAAGGAAAATACCTTGAGCGGTGCTATGCCGCGATATCAGGACCTCACGTCGGCGAGCATCGGAGATGGTTGGAGATCACCTTGAGACTACTCCTTGATCTAACTAAGAGCTTGGCGAGGAAGCTTTCACCTTCCTCTAGACGTTGGGCATAAAAAGAGGGAGAAAAGGTGGCCAAAAGGGACTCTAAAATCTAATGGAAGGAGGAGGCGAGGTTTTGTACAAGAGGCTGCAAAGAATGAGGTGCATCGCTCCTCTCAGACGCCCAATCTTTGAGGAGTCGAAGGCGCTTGAAAGAGGGTGAATCGAGGAAGAAAAATGTAGAAGTAATCAACTCGTTTCGATGCTTACGTCGTTCAGAGGAAAAAGGACAAATGCGGTCAAAGTTAGGTCTGACATACCTAGCCCTGGGAAAGGACTGTTGACTGTGGTCAATTGTAGACTTAATTTGGTTGGTCCTTGCCTAGAAATTATTATAAAATCTATAATATAATAAATAATTTTATTAAATTAAAGTTATAAACAAAAAATGTTTATTATTTTCTGTAGTATTTTTTTATGAATATTATTTTTTTAGGAGTTAATTTATTCAAGTTCATTTTATGGTTTTATTTATAGGTATATTCATCTATGTTTTGAGTTTTTACTTTTATTTTGTATTTTTGATTTTATTATTTTTTATTGACTTATATATTTATAACTTATTTTTATACATATAAATATATTTTTATTTTAAATTATTTACACTTAATTAAATAAGGATGTATATTATATATGTATGAGTATAGGTATTTCATCTATGTATTTTTATACACTATTTTATTTTTATGTTTTATTATGGTTTTATTCTATTATAAATATGTACATATATTATAAATAATATTTACAAAATTATAAAAATATAAAACTATAAAAATAATAAAGAAGAAATAAAATGAATATTTTATTCAGGTATACTATATAATAGGGGTCCAAAATCTCACTTTCACAACTTAACTCAAAAAAATTTGAAACCAACTTCATTAAATAGCTTATTAAAAGTTATATACAATTGTGATTTTGATACATTTTGAGTTTTTATTCAGGAGATATGGGTTTGGGAAGTTCGGGTTTTGGCTTTTTATTGAGGGTATAAATTGTACCCTGTGTATTATTTTTCTATGAAACCAATTTTGTATTTTTATTTGCATTTATATCTACAACATTCATGTACAAAGTTTATTTATTTGAGGTATAAAAATAGAAAATCAAATACAACCCAAAATGGACTTATTAATGAATTAAAGAATTAGGATTTTTGATGTATATTTGACCCTTATCTCCTCTACTTTATTCCTTATCAACCCAATTATCAAGATGCCTAAGTCTCGGGGTTTAGGGTCATAAAATACCTTTGATATTTTATCCTTTTTCTTTTGTGTTCTTTATTTTGTAATTTTTGCATTAAAAATGTATTTTATATGTAATAAATAGAATAAATAATGATGTTAATTTGTACAAAATAATGTTATTTACATGCATTAGCTAGGGTTTTTAAGGCCAAAATGATAGAATAAAGGTGACGAAATGGAGAGTCATTACCTGTTCCCTCCATCAATTGGCCTTCCATCTATGCTTTCTTGTCTGACAAATTAATGAGACAATGGATTGGAACCGATTTAGTCCCTAGTGTTGAGGATTAAGTCTTAATGAGAGTTTGTTGGACTAGGAATTTAGTGGCATTTCAACTGGACTCTCATAACTGCAGTACGCACTAAATATCATATCCTCTATACTATATGAACATATGTAGAGTCTGATAATAAGAAAAGTTGGATTCCTTTTTACTGGAGCTTTGTTGAGCTTAGAATTTTAGATTCACTAAAACCAATGGTTTTTGATGAATTAAGTCTTGAAAGTTCAATGCACAGTCAAAAAATTAATCCAACTCATTCGTTCTTTAAATGCTCTAGGACAATCATGGTTTAAGTATAGGGGGTGATGAATCTCTGGTTTATGATCACATTTCTTAATTATAATAATCCTTTCTTAAACTTTTCAATAAAATTCATCAATAATTAACCCTTATTAATATCTGACCCTTTATTCGTAACTAAACCCATTTTTTATATTTATATAAACCTAATATTTTTCTTCATTTTATTTTATTATCTTATTATTTAAAATTCCAAAAAATCAGATAATTATTGTATTTATTTTATACGGTTTTTTATAAATTAAAAATATGTAAAAAACAAAATAATTAAAAGCAAGTGTTTTTAAATCATAAAAAATGCTTCCAAAAATTGTAGTTTGTATATATGATCTATTTTGACTTTTTGTTCAACATGTAACTTGTAGATCTCATTGAGATATGCAACTTTCATGTTTTTGACTTTTTTCCATTTCATTTTGTAATTATTTCTTTTTAATTTTTATTTTTTTCTCCTTTTATAATTTTTCTATTAGGCCACGTGGCACCCTTAGGGATGCCCACGTGTCCCACCCCTTCTGTTTCCACTCACACCCTTCTTCGCACGTTGCATTCACATACATGACCTAATCTGGACCGTCAGCTTCTGCCCTGCCCTCAACCCTTTGATCTTTCTGATCAAAGCCATCTACACCATCTACTCCCGCTCACATCTCCGCCCTTAGATCACGCCTCCAGATCGTATCTGGAGCGCCCATTTCCACCTTCTTCTCAGCCGTTGGATCAATTGATCCAATGACCCTCGCTCTTTGTCTACCTTTAGTAATCACCCACACCCTCGTTGGCTCTCACCTTCTTCCATTTATTGTTATCGATCCTCAACTCTCCTCCACGTCACTCCACCTCCCCGAAATGGATCACTCATCCCCCTCTCATGAGCTGTTCTTAGTGCCCCATGACCTTATTTCCAGGTATTAGGACATCAGTTACAACTTCACTCCCTATCTTCTGTAACCACCATCCCCCTTTGACAAAACACCTCCTATGGTTGCATTCCCCCATGCACGTTTAAATGAGCATTGACCTAGTGTCTCTCTGCCCTCCTGTAATAGGGGATGGGTGGATCAATGAAACAATGATGGCCTTACACTATGGTGATACCCATGGCCGAAAGCCGTGTCACAACATCGAATGATGGTCGTTCGAGCTTTCTTTAAGGTCTGAGAAGATGAAGCGACAACCCTGAGGTCCACTTTGACTTCAATCACAGTCCAGTCCATCCATGGTGTGATTCTTCAATTTTCCAGGTAAGCAACCCTTGTTTTTATCATGTTTTCTTCCAATTAATTTGGTGAACACACCAATGATCACCTTCGGTTCATCGCACTTTCACCTTCACCAGATGTTCCCAATCTTCACGGGTAATCCATGTCATCTTCTCTAGTATTCCATCACCTCCCCCACTCCAGGCTTTCTCCTCTGCCCACGACAATGGAGAACCCAACTAGAGAACCATGTTCTCTGCCTTTGTCTCCCTCTGCTTACCTCTATCTTTCTTAATAAAGCTTCATCTATGCTTCACTAACCCCTTGTAGGTAAAATTCGTTCAATGGTCGGAGCTTCTGAAGTGCCTCTGTCCTAAAGGATCTTCACTAATGAGCCTCACCAACGGGGAGCTCCAAGCTTCCTCGAACCTCCTTCAGTCATCCACCCTTCCCACGAGCTCCTTAAAAAGGTTCTCCGACCTTCAGAGGAGCAACAAGATGCCGGAGGAGGAAGCTCATGTTCACCGGAATGCATCCATGTAGCTGACATGCATGGAGGATGAGAACATGATGTCAAAAAGTAGTTACCATCCAATCGCCTCGATCGGATGGCCCAAGACGAGTTTGAGGTTCTATTACGAAGCGCCAACCTTGGTGGGACCAATGCACTTGATGAACCATCAGAATGTGCCACATGTTCCCGTACCTGCAAAAAACCTGCACCACCATTTTACGGAGTCTTCTCCTGGTCTGCTTCTCCTCTCCGTGATTGGGGGAGGTTGAATCGAGGCCGGCCATGGAGGAGGCCTCCAAGAGTCGACTCATGGCCGTCATGGCCATGTTATAGCCCTAACCAGCCATTAAGTTTCTATATGCACCAGCTGGAGTCCAGCAAAGACTAGAGGACCTTCCAAGTCCTCAGCCTAGGTTAATATCTCCACCTCCTTCCTTTGATTCTCTTGGTAAACCATCCTCATAGTTTTTCTTGTTTTCTCCATTTTTATTACATACACACATGCACATTCACCTTCAATTGACATTGCCACTAGTTTCCCTGGACCTCTACCATCTTCACGATGGGTCCAGGTCACCCTCCTCCTTCCTCCATGGCCTTAACACCCCATGCATTCTTCCCTGACTTTGTTAAAGAAGAACCCACCCAGGGATCCATCCTTCTTCGCCCTGTAGTCCTCCATTCGACCTCGCCATATTTCGGCTATGTCCCCTCTATCCCCTTTTGGTTGTCCATAGCCTCTGACGAGTGAGGATCGTAGACAACTTCAGACAATTCCATGCCTTTTCCTTCATCTAAGATTCATCACAATGGTTTTAAGAACCTTACTAGACCTTCAGCATGCACGATGGAGCTCTGGCAGCCTCGTTGGAGCTCCATTTATGCCACCATCGAGTGAAGGAGGGGGAGGAGCCAGAAGATACAAGTGCTGTTGGATGACACTCTCCCTGTGCCCATCCAATGACTCAGGAGCATCCATGTCGTTTGTCCCAAAGTACGGAGGCTCAATGGGATCGAGCCTTGCCCAAAGTCTCCTCGAGCCACTACGTGGCCCAAGCCACCTACATCAGCCCAAGCCTCCACCCGAGCCTTAACCCACTTGCCCCATACATGTCATATCGAGAATTTTGCAAAACATCGCAGATCTTCTCCAATGTTCCATACAGGTCCAAGCACAACTGCCTTATGTGCCACGATTGGGGTAATTGCTCAAAGCCCTATCGAGAATTAGAAATTACAAAAATGCCCCTACAGGGACCTGTTTGAAATATTTTCTCTATTTATTTTGCATGTTTTTATTACGTTTATGCCCGTGGACCATTTTTTTCATATCTTGAGCACCCAAACTCCTTTTTCATTATTTTCAATTGCATTATGATGCTTATTTGATGCTCTATATTCTATCTTGGATTAATTCTCTTATTTGATAGTTCAAATAGGACATTTAATATGATATATGTAGTGTCGAATTGCCTTGCATTTTAATGTCCTCAATTGTGGCCTAAAGCTATCTCAGTGCATCAACTGTTAGATGAAATTGATCTCTCTTTATTGCTCATTTATTCTATTAAATTGAGGGGCATACCTGTACTTCACTTCGTGCTTTCATCGCACATATTGCATTTTCTAACTTGCATAAATTCCCTAAAAAATGCATTTTGTGACATCACATTATATCATATTTTTTTCTTTGTTTTGTCTTGCCTTATTTCATCACTATTCTTTCATTGTATTACTAATGATCAAAATTGTAGTATTAATAACTTGCGTAGCATTGTTCTATTTATTGTGTCATGCATCTCATCGTGTGCTTTGTTTATGCATTGTTTATATTATTTGATATCATGTTGTTGCATTGTTGACCTAGGGAGTCAGTTTAATTGCTTAATGTAAATTTTAGAATCTGATTAGTTATGAAGGTAGATCGTGTCCCTTTGTTCGACCTTAGTACACTTACTGAGTAAAATATTCCACCTATTCAAAAGGGCGGTTGTGCATGGATCATTTTCGTCTCATGTACTATGATAAAACACGACTCTTAGAGGGAAGAAAATGTGGTTCATCAGTAGGATGAGTCATTATGAAATAAAAGCTACTGCACATCACTTCTTATCTGAAATGAACAATGTAGTTTGCATAATAGGTCCTGTCATACAATCATGATTATGTAGCATGACCATCTAGATATCATACAACTGTTGATCCAAATGTTGGAACATAGAGACTAGTGTAGGGTTGAATATCTGAAGGGTTAGTTTGAGGATTAAATCACATCGTCAAGTGACTATGAAGAAGGATCTCCATCTTGAGAAGGAGATGGCAATACTTTGATCAACCTCTCGATTTAGAGATGTTGGATGAGTTAGATCAAAGAGATGGCAGAGCAAGATCAGCATAACCAAGACGTATCTCGTATGTTATCATGATACATGCAGACATCCTCTAAACAAAGGCATATTTATTACTATATGTCTGAGTATTATGTTTAGAAACCATTATGTTGATGACCTAATCAATGTCTATACCCTGACATGCTGGTGTTCATATAAGGGCATATGAGTAATATGATCTTTCAAAGAGATCATACTTGTTGACTACTAAACCAGAAGACATGAACTCACTCATGAGATACTGGGATAAATCAAATTCCAACATTAGTCCTCTTGTTTTGAAAAAAAGAATGGATTTGAAGTTATGATATATGCTTTTGGAAAGCATATGATCGATACTAACTTCCAATGATCGAATGAGAAACTTACCTATAAAACCATGAAGAAGACAGTTTAAAATGGGATCAGAACTTTGGGTTTAATCATAGTCTTCCAATATGAATGATGTATGGGTATTGGGAATTCTCAAGGGCAATGTGATCTTAATGATTCTATATATCATGGTGTTTCCATTTCGAGGGAGTGATGGAACATGTTTAGATTTTAGTGACTCCACTCAGTGGACTAGTTATCTGAGCATAGTCCAAATGTTAGATACTAATATGAATTGGATTCAGAGACAATAAGAAGATGGGTAAATTATTTAACATGGTCATACATCTATGAAAGGTCTTCTATATATGGATATGAGATTAGATATCATTATGCAAGTCACTACACATGGCATATATAGTCACCATGTCCTTATCTCCAAGTATCCGTGGAGAAAGACGCTGTCTTGAAGGAGTTCAAGGATTGTTCCATCTGAGATAAATCTGAATATAAAAAAGAAGAATTTAGTATGATTAAATTGGATTTAATTATTTTCGATAACATTATCTTAGATAGTGTTATCCGTGAAATAATGTGGATACGATGCACATTATTTTGGTATATGAAGAGGGGATTATGAGATAATTATATTAGATTTGATTATACTTGATAAGATTAATTATGTATAGTGATATCCACAATAATCATGGATAATGCACATAAGATCTACTTATCCTATTAAGACTTAAGGCTGAATATGATTCATAATTTGATACTATTGTGAATTCGATTCACATTATACAATAAATATAAATACGATCTACATTTAGCTTTCCACCTATGAATGTGATTCATATTTGTCAATGGCTTACTTTCCATTATCATAAATAATTTATATTTATTTAATGATTATTGAATTTCAAAATTATTAAACAAATAAGGATATGATTGTTGATATTGTAGCCATCTTGATAATAATAATAATAAGAAAATAAAAGGAGCTCCTTTAGATTTGGTGGGATGGCCATGGTTTTAATAACCATGATGGACATTCCCACCAAACTACTGTGAGTTTGGGGATCAGAATACCATCAAAGGGAGTGGATATTTTTTTGAGGTAGTTTTAGAAATATCCAACAAGCACATAATATTCATACAAGCAATCTAATCAACACACTCACATAATATTTTTATGTGGAAACCCACATAGGTAAAAAGCATGACCTTAGTCTTCCTAACTTAGGATTTCCTGACTAGTCAAGCTGGTCAACTACTTCACGAAAGGTCGAGATATTTACGTGGATATCTCAATCGTTTACAAAGCCTGATGCTTTATAATCTTGGATCAGACACCAAGATCATGCACAATAGCACTTGTAGAAGAACATACTAACTTCGACTTTCTTCTAACTTATTTGTTCTTACTTTCAAGAGCTTCTCTGCACAATTAGATCATACACCTAAAGTCCTACATAAAGAGGCTAATCGAAAATAGGAGATATATAGCAATAATCTTTTCCGGAATTAAAACTTGTCTTAACAGATATCAAAAGATATTCTCAAATCAAGAACAAATCTAAAGATAATCAATAGAATATAATTACGCAAAAATTTCATAGATATAACACAACAATTATATCTTAGATAGAACATGTGACTAAGCAATATCAATCAGAAATATAAATATCAACAGGCTAGGGAGGGCTGCCAAAAGAGTTATGACTACTGACAGAGGAACTTGAATGCTGGCGAGAGATCAAACTCTGTCAATTCAAGAGCGATTCTTCACAACTATCAACTAACACAATTTTCCTCAAAATAATCGAGAGAAACATAGAACATGAGAAAGAATTATTGAGGGAATCACTCAGAAAGAGCTTCTTACTTTTCTAGAGAGAATAAGAGTGATTACTTCAATTGTTTATCTTTCAACAATATTTATGGGGTCTCTTATACATGGTTCCAAGAAATATGACCACTGGAAACAAAATTAGCAACAAATCAATGAAGATTTGCTTTACTAATCAATCAAGTAAATATTATAACCGATCAGATGGGAAATGGTGAATCGTGTCAAAAGGTTATGTTCAATCATGCATGATCAATTTGATAGTTAGGCATGGCGATCACTGAGAAGATATGATTGATCAAAATTGAATTGTTCGATATCTTAATTTAGAAATTATCAATTGAAGCTTGCGGAGATTACAACTTTTCAAAATAGTCCAAGGAAATAACCGACAACTTTTTGAACAAAGCTAACAACTTTCTAAGCTTTTGCTGCACTTGAAGTCAATGATGGTTAGAATACTAGTTGAGTTGAAATTACACTTACAATCCTACAATAAAAAAAGAAGCAAGCGACTATGATATGTTTGTGTGTGTGTGCATGTGTGTCACCTTTAAAACAAAGGAGAACAAATAACTAACAAATATGAGCTTCCTAATAATAATAATAATAATAATAATAATAATAATAATAATTTGTTGGTTATTTTGTTGAAAGGACTGAATGGATAATTAAGTTGATAATTGTTATCAACTTTCATCCAATAAGGTGGTTGTAGACTCCTTATATGACCTTGATTGAACAAATAGGATTACAATCCTGACCGTCCAAACAAATATAAAAGGAAATTCATAGCCTGCATTCCTTCAGCAAGTAGTCTTCAAGAGTTGGAACATTAGTCTCTCTCTCTCTCTCTCTCTCTCTCTCTCTCTTTCTCGACATACATGTCCACCTCTCTCTCTTCTCTCTCCATGTAGTCACCCTGCCGCTCGATCGATCTCACGTGGAAGTTATTCTTCTTATGTACCTTGTGCTATTGAAGAAGACTTAGGCTCCGTTTGGTTACAGGGTTGGGCAGGGTTGGGTTGGCCCAATCCGGGATACCTCTCCTTCCAAACCTCCCAATCCTCCTCACAGTTTACTATTCACAGGGGTACTCCAACCCTACCCAACCCTGCAACCAAACGAACCCTTAGGATTTCATGGAATGAAATCAGGAGCTATATGATTCAAATCATTCCATTGGATTGGGGAAGTACGCAAGTCATCCCCATGCCCACAAGTGTTGTCTTCATTAAATTGAACTTGAGGCAGGAGATCTCTTCACTTAGAGACTCGTAGATCAAGATCATACTTCATAGGTATGTTCTAACTCATGTGATCATGATGGAACGGATTGGGAATGGTTCCCGATCCATATGGTCCTATCAATTTTTTAAATTCCACTTCTATCGCGATTTGTATGACAAGTATGTTTTTCATAAGATATGATCCGGTCTTCACAATTCCGTGTCCGGTCTTCACAATTCCGTGATGCACAGGGCCTATCTACCTCCCTTTGGTAACTATAAAGAATCCTAATTTATATATCTTCATATCTTTACTTTCATATGCTTTAATTGATATTCTCATGTAAAGTTTTATCTTTTGAATAATGCAGAATATGAACATGACGTTCACATTAATGTTATACAGACTAAACCCCACAAGAATTAATTTTACCAAAATCCTAATTAAATAACAAATTAATTAATCACATTCTTACTATTGCAGTTTAATACGTGTCACTTATTAGTCAAAAATAGCAACTAGTTTCTATAACATGTAATGTTTTTCCATCTCACCATTATGCATTAGCTATTATTTCCTTTATTTATATTTAACTATAAACATATGTACACAAAGGGGATAAAGAGTGTAGTTTAACTATCTTTAACTCACAAACTTTCACTTCCTCAAAGTGGTTTATGATGAGAGGTTGATAATTGATAAAAACACTTAGGAATTAAATATTTGTAAATCAGAGCACATAATTGTAAATGTTCATAGTTGTTCATATGTATAGGTCCGTCAGAAAATTCTTAAGTTCTATATTCCCCTAGATTTGATGAGCTAAAAGTTTAATTCAGATTCAATTCGACAATAAATTGTAACCGAACCTTGACATAGGCTTGGGCTCATTTATATAAACGAACCAAACCTCAAAGTGGTAGGTTTGCTCAAATACTTTGCTAAAAGTTCAATACATATGCATACACACAAAGTTTACAAATCCTAACTTGTTAGTATTATCTAAAGTCAAGGTAGCTTTATCTTGAGATAATCTATCTCAAGATAAATGGTCCCAACGTGGTTACAACATCCAATGTTTCTTTATTTGTAGTTGTTGGGATAACGAGGGTTGGCTAATCAAACACAATTAGCGCGTCGCTGTAATGACTGCTCACTAGAATTAAATCAGACAACAAGTACCCGCAATATATAATTAATCAACAAATGACAAAATATGGAGTATAATTTATTGTACTCTACAAACAAAGATGTATAGTAATTGTACTCTTTACAAACAAAGATGTATAACAATTGCACTCTACAAACAAAGATGTATAACATGCAAGCATGTAGAGGTTGAACCATTGAGAACAAACTAGGTAACCTAATGATTATTTCTAATCAAAAAATGAAGCATGTGTCCTTTTTGTGGGTTTTTGATTTTTAAATTTTATTTGATTTTTCTTTTCCTTTATATAAATTTTAAATTTTAAAATTTCTGATTTTTAGATTCCTTTTAACTTAAATATACTATTATATATAAGGGTATATTAATATATATAATAATTTATATATGACATAAGGAGTATGTAGATATAATAAATACACAAAAATAAAAAAATATTAAATAAATATAGTCCTGATTATGTAAAACATTTTTGTGGGTTTTAAAACATTTATAAGGTTTTAAAATAATTAGTGATAATAATAATATATATAGGTATATAGAGTTATATAATACACTATAGGGAAGTATGCTTATAATTATAGTAAAATAATCAAAATATGTGAAATAGAATATTTTTGTGTTTTTCATATTTTCTAATGTTTTTGCAGTTTTATGGGTATTTTTTTTAATTTTTATGTATTTTAAAGTTCCAAATATCCTATAATAGGGATTAAGTGAATAGGATGATTTTTTTAAGATTTAAAATAGTAAATAAAGTAAAAATTCTCAAAACTAATTTCCATATGTAATAATATATAAATAAAATTATCAAATAGAAACAAACATTTATGTAAGTTTTGCACAATTTTTATATTTTCATAAGATTTTGGATCTTTTTAATTTTTTTTATCATTTTCTTTTTGTATTTTTCGGGATTTTTGATTTGAATCTAGAATATACTATAATAGGCAAAATTTATTTTTTTTGTAATTTTTTTAAAAGGTTTATTCCTATCGGTTTGGTTCTCAACCAAAGCCTTGAATTCTTTGAACTTTTCAAAGGTTTCAGACTTATAACGCAATAGGAAGACAAACTCGTATCGCGAATGGCCATCAATAAACGTCAAATAATATCGATATCCATTTCGAGTCGTGGTATTGAAGGGACCAGATAAATCGGTATGTATTAGGTCAATAATACCTTTGCATCTCGTAACCTTGTTACGGAAAGGCGTCCTAGTCATTTTACCCTGAATGCAATGTTTGCAAGTGGGCAAAGGTTGAACCTTTAGAAAATCTAGAGGTCCATCCTTTATCAATCTATTGATCCTATCAACAGATAAATGACCAATCCTTTGATGCCAAATCTCATTTGAGATATTTTTATCCTCCCTGGATCTTTTAGGATTAGTGGTTGTAACATTCATGATACATTTATCAATGCACAATTCATAGAGTCCACCAGAAGTCAAAACACCATCCGCAATATATTTATCATAACGATTTATGACTGATTTATTACAGAGAAGGAATAATATCTGCTTCTAACAAGCTTAGATACATATATCAAGTTCCTTCTGACTTCGGGTACATAAAGACACTCTTTAAATATAAGGACTCTACCACTAGATAATGATAGCTGACAAGTCCCGACGGCCACTGCTGCAACACTTGCATCAGATCCCATCTGGATGACTATCTCCCCTTCCTCAAGATTTCTAGTTTCCTGAAATAAATGCAACAAATTGCATACATGAACAGAAGCACCAGAATCTATAACCCAACTTCCTTCTCGTCCGACGAGAAAGCTAGTTTCAATGATGAAAGTAGATTTCATACCTGCTGGGGCTTTACCTTTGTCTAACGACTTCAGGTATTCCAGGCAGTTACGCCTCCAGTGCCCCGGCTTTTTGCAGTGGTGACAGACGTCGGTTTTCTTCGATGCCATCAGAGTGGATGCATTGGAAGAATATCCAACACATTGTTCCTTCTTCTTTCTCTTCTGGGCTGGACCCTTCCGAGAACCTTGCTTCCGACCGTGCTTCCCTCTGACCTGTGCAACCATTGCACTGCCAGCGGGACCATCCTTCTTCATTACGTCTTCTGCAGACTTTAATGCAATTAGAAAACCAGCGCTTGTCAATTCCAGCTTGTTCATGTGGAATGACACTACAAAGTTATTGAAAGACTTGGGCAACGACAGCAGAATGAAGTCAGCTTGCATGTCTGCATCCATGGTTGCCCTAGGAGTCTCAAGGTACGTGTTAATTCGAATTTTTACTTGAATATAAATATGGTAATATCTCAAAGTACGTGTTAATTCGAATTTTAATAATTAGAAAATACACCTTGATTTTCTCCGTTATTATCGAGTCCCTACCCGCTGTCATGGCCAGTACTGATGAGAGTGGGACGGACCACATACGTTGCAACCCGCAACCCCAATGCTCTCCGACTAGACACCATATCCACCTCAGGAAAGGATAATGCCAAATATATCAATTTGTACTTGAGATGATCATCGATTTTTCAACCGAGATTATACCATATAGTAACAATCAAAATATTTTTGATTATAAGGAAATTTTCTACACAAATTCCCAATCCTATTCAAGCATCAAGTTTGATGATTGTGTTTTCAATTAAGATTGAGATCAAATATAGTCAATTAATTGGTTGAGGCCAAGTCAATTAAGTAAATAATCATCTTCCAATATTTCACAAATATTTTTCATGTTTATTTCATGAAATTAACAATTAATTTCACTAATTGACAATCACTTGGTTCTAGATTAGGACTGCAATTTCAGTAGTGACCCCTACTTACTAAAATTAACATATCTCAATCAATTTAAATCAAAATTAGATAAACTCAATTTTAAAAGATTGATAACTTTATTTAGGACAGAAACCAAGTGATGTTTCATGCATTTCGAGGAAGATCTAAACAGTAATTAACTCTTTAATCATGTTAAGATCTGCAGTACCCGCAACAGTGCATATATGTTCATTAAAACAACCACATCTTGAGCATACGAAATCCGATTTACGCAAATTCAGATCCTATGGTTTCCTTATTTAATGGAGAACAAAATCCAAGCAAACAATTCGTGCTTAAACATTTTAAACATGGCCGAACTTATTTACTAAACAGATCTGCGAAATCAAATGTGACAAAAACTTTCGCGACCTTAACGAACCAAGTCATCCTCGGTTTGCGAATCATATTCGAAACCGTAGACCTAAGGCTCTGATACCACTTGAAAGATATGTAATTTATCCTCAAGCACATCACGGAAGCATGATTGTCGTATCGGATACGACGTAGAACGACTAGTCATACTAGTTGTTCTGTGCAGTGGAATTTAAAAAATTTTCATGTGATGAAACCAAATGATCCAAGAACGATTCTCAGATCATTTCATCTATAACCACAAAAAATATAAAGGAATACCTCTTGAAGCGTGGTTGATCAAGTCTCTAAAGAAAGAGACCTCCTGTCTCAAGTCCGATCGTCGGTGAGACCACTTGCGAGCGCGGGGATGAACCGCGTAGTCCTCGCAATCCAAGAAGATGATCCAAGCACGGTTGCTCCTGATCTCGTCATACGAGATTGAACGTCTCCTTTGTGAGCGTAGCACTCCAAGAAGACGGAGAACTGAAGAACATCGAAGCAGCGGCGCGGTGGCGAGAGCGTCGACTAGTCTCTCCTCTAGGGTTTGGTGGACGACCACCAAGAAGAGGGAGAGAGAGGTTGGCGTGTGCGAAGAAAGAGAGAGAGAGAGAGTTTCAATATTGCATGTAAATAGAGAGCATGGTATGCCTCTCTATTTATAGGGTTTTGGGATCCATGGATCTCAATCCATGGGACATATAAAATCAATGGATAAGATTGATTTATATCAATCCAATGGTCAAGAATGTTGTAGGTAAAAACCAACAACTTGTGATTTAATTTAGATTAAAATATATTTGACAAATCAAATACATATCAATCCTAAAATTAAATCAATCAAATATAGAGAATATTACAAAGGAGATCATGCATCCCCATGGAATAGGGTGGACGGCCACCCATTCCATATAGGAATTGGGTGCCGCCCACCACCTTCCAAAGTGGGGGCAATCTCATGGATTTCCATGAGATTGCATATCTCCTTAAATTTCTCTATTATTTATTTCAAACAACTTTTGTTGGTATTTATTCATAAAAAATAATTCACAATTATATTTGAGAATATTGTAATCTTGCCATTGAAAAATTGTGAATCATATTCACAACCCAAAACAACATATAATTTACATTGTCAATTAATTACACAATGTGTATCCAATACACATAATAATTAATCAACAAATATAAATTATAATTAGCTCTCTCTAATACATTATAAATCACATTTATAATATATTATGAATAATTGGATATTTCTATCCACATTATTCTTATCCATAATAATTAAATCACATTTAATTATAGTGGATAATTTCTTCACACATCAAGATGATTAAATCACATTTAATCATTATTTCTTCATTGCTTAGATCTTATGGAATTATTCTCGAACCCTTCAAGAATAATGCGATCTCTCCGCAGATACTTGGAGATAAGGACAGGGCGATTGTATTGTTCCACGTATAGTGACTTGGATGTTGAGATCATGTCTCAAATCCTTATCCCATGGACCTCCCACTGATGCTTGAACAAATCAAGACCGTAGACCTAATCTTCTCATTGCATCTAAATCTCATTCAGATCAATGTCCAGTTCATGGATTAAGATTAGGTCACTTCTCTAATGAGAGGAGTCACTAAAATCCAAACTTGTTTCATCACTCCCTCAGAGTGGAAGCGTCATGGTTATACAATCGTTTATGATCACATCACCCTCAGGTATTCCCAATACCTGTACATCCTACATACTGGAAGACCTATGATTATTTTGAAGATAAAGATCACTTTTTACACTGTCATCTTCAGGGTTTGATCATTAAGTTTCTCAATCTTGGTCTCTGGGAATTGGTATAGATCATATGCTTTCCCAAAGCATATATCTTACCTTCAAATTCATGTCATGCTTCCAAAGCATGACGACCATGCATGGAATTTGATCAGTCCCAATACCTCATGAGTGAGCTCATGTCTCCCAGTTCATAAGTGAACCTGTATGATCCCTTTGAGAGATCGTATTACTCATATGTCCTTACATGCACACCAACTCGCCATTGTATAGACCTTGGTTAGGTCATGAACCTATTGGTCTGCCAAATTTACACACTCAGACATATAGAAACACATTTGTCTCCAGTCAGAGGATGCATGCCTATGCTGTGACAGCATTCAACATAGGTCTTTGGTTATCTCGATCTCATTAAGTCAACCCATTGACTCAACTAATCTGACACCTCCTAATCACTATTCCCATGCAGAGGACCTGCATCAAGAGGTCGGTCAGATATCAATCATATGAGAAAGGATTGCCATCTCCTACTTAGACTGGAGATCATCACTTAACAATCATTTGTCGATGCTTGATGAGTCCTCTATCTAACTCCTTAGATATTCATCCAGGCATCAACCTCTATGATTCATTGAATGAATCAACAACTGTATGATTATCAAGTTGGCCATGGTCTATAACCCTAATTGTACAGAGGGACCTTATAGTGCATTCATTCATTCAATATCAGAAAGGGAGTGAAAAATAATCAATAACTTTCATTGATAATTTATTCATTACAATAACATTTATTGTAGGAATGGTTCGCCTGGGGCTCACATTGCTAACAAAGGTAGCCCTAGTGCCTATTTGTGGTTTAGATGAAACGATCCAAGGTACGCTTAAGGATGCAATCCTCACGCTTCCGTGATGCGCTTAAAGATCTCACCATATCCTTCAGTTTGGTCTATGGCCAAGGGCTCCAGTTGGGCAAATGCCCAATAGGTAGTCTTGGACAATAATTCTTGATAACAGATTATGCCTAGGGCTTTGGATGTTATAGATGGTTTTAGAGCATATTCTCTCTAATAGTGGAAAGGACTATCCGAGAAGTGGACACACCCCTACCATAGAGTTAGGAGGAAATGGCTATCCAAGATGTGAAGTTGCCAATGTTACTGGGAATAGGTCATGGATCATTACACAACGAGGACATTGCGAATATAAGCGGAGGTGATTATAGCACCCCAAACATAGTACAACATTTGATAATCACAAAATGTCGTGGTAGCTTATAAGTATTAGAGGCTACTACTAGTCAACCTAGGCTTAATAGGTATTTTGGATTCTAGTCAAGGGCTCCAGTAGGACCCATGCTTAATAGTTTTTATAGACCAGTGATCCTTGATAATTGACTAGGATTGGGGCCTGAGACGTTATAGACGGTATCAAAGAAGATTCCCTCTAATAAGTGGAACTTCATTGTTCAAATTAATCAATTTATCAGGATCATAGTTAGCCATTGTGTGTTGCATTTGAATATTTATTGTGAGTATTATTGTATTACATATCAGTATTATGTTCATATAAATCTAAGTGCATCCGAAAACAAAATAAAAATACACACATCCATTCTGTTACATTGTCTTGACCCAGATTCACTAATTATTTACTTAATTGGATGCTTAACACCTAGGTTAAAATCAATGTAATTGTTCATGTCCTTGTGTTCAACCAAAGAATTATCCAGGATAAATTAAACTAATTAAATCTTTATAGAGATTCTACTTGATTTTGATAAATTGTTGAAGTGTCTATATTACCATGAATATACATTAACATAGCCATTTAGCCATTATCCAGTGTTTTCTAAGAGGTATAGCCTCTCCTACCACCGAGTTAGGAGAAAACGGATACGCAAGAGGTGAAGCTGCCATGTGACTGGGAATGTCATGGGCCATTGCGCAACGAAGACATTGTGAATATAAGTTAGGGTAGTTGTAGCATCCCAAACATAGTAACACATCCAGTAATCACAAAAGTATGGTAACACTTATAAGTAGTGGGCGCTACTACTAGATAAACTGGGCTTAAGTAGTTTGTGTTGGACATGCAAGCCAACAACCCGTCATTATGCAATAAATGTCATTGTGAAAATCATTCCTTGATCTAGAATGAAGAATAACTAATTTGCATAATAGGTCCCTTAGTACAATTAGGGTTATGTACCATAGCCATCTAAATGGACATACAATTATTGAGTCAGTTATTGAATCACAGAGGCTAGTGCTTGGATGGATATCTAAAGAGTTAGATTGAGGACTCTGTTGGACATGCGAGCCCATGGCGATTATGCAATAAATGTTATTGCGAATATCATTCCTTGATCTGAAATGAAGAATGAATAATTTGCATAATAGGCCCCTTAGTACAATTAGGGTTATGTACCATGGACATCCTAATAATCATACAGCTGTTGATTCAACTATTGAATCATAGAGGCTGGTGCTTGGATGGATATCCAAAGGGTTAGATTGAGAACTCATCAAGCACCGTCAAATGATTGTTAAGAGATGATCTCCATCCTGAGTAGGAGATGGCAATCCTTATCTCTAAAGGCTGATATCTGACCTACCTCTTGATGTAGGTCCTCTGCATAGGAATAGAGATTCGTAGGTGTCAAATTATTTAGGTCAAAGAGTTGACTTAACAAGATCGAGATAACCAAAGTCCTATATTTTATGCTGTGACGATACAGCCACGCATCCTCTGACCAGAGACAGATGTATTACTATATGTCTGAGTATATACATTTGGCAGACCAATAGGTTGATGACCTAACCAAGGTCTATACACCGATGTGCTGGTGTGCATAGAAGGGCATATGAGTAATATGTTCTCTCAAAGGGATCATACAGGTTCATTACTGAACCGAAAGAAATGAGCTCACTCATGAGATATTAGGAAGAATCAAATTCCGTGTACGGTCGTCTTGCTTTGGAAGCTTGACTGAATTTGTAGGTTTTATATATACTTTTGGAAAGTATATGATCAAGACCTAGGTATGATATATATGCTTTTTGAAAGTATATCATCGATACCAACTTGCAATGATCGAATGAGAAACTTACTGATAAAACCATTAAGTAGACAATATAAAGTTGATCTAATACTTCGGGTTTATTCTGGGTCTTCCAGTATGCAGGATGTACATGTATTGGGAATATTTGAGCATGATGTGATCATCAATGATTGTATAACCATGACGCTTCTATTCCTAGGGAGTGATGAAATAGGTCTGGATTTTAGTGACTCCTCTCAGTAGAGAAGTAATATGATCTTGGTCCAAAATGTTGGACATTGATCTGAATGTGATTCAGATGGAATGAGAAGATTAGATTTGCGGTCTTGATTTAATCAAGCATCTATGGGAGGCCCACGATCTGGATTTGAGATATGATCTCAATATCCAAGTCACTATACGTGGAACAATACAATCGCCCTGTCCTTATCTCCAAGTATTCGTGGAGAAAGCGCATTATCCTTGAAAGAGTTCAGGATAATTTCATTGTTGTTATAAGTATATGAGCATTGAAAAAGTTGATAATTAAATGTGATTTAATTATCATGAAGAGTATGAATTTGATTCATATTATAAGGAGAGTTATCTAAGATAATTAAATGTGATTTAATTATCAAAGATGCGAATAATGTGAATGCGATTCATATTATCTGGGCACACGAAAATAGAGATCCAAGATGATTAAATGTGATTTAATTATCATGGATATGAATAATGTGGATAGCTATATCTATATTAGTCATATGTATTGTAAATATGATTTATAATATATAAGAGAGATCCATTTGTAATTTACATTTGTTAATTAAATGTTGATGTGAATTGGATTCACATTGGACAATTAATTGAAAATGTAACTCACATTTTATTTTGGGTTGTGAATGTGATTCACAATTTTCCAATGGTAAGATTGCAATATTCACAAAATAATTATGAATTATTTTTTAGAATATTTTACAAGTGTTGTTGTAAATCTTGGAGATTTCCATGGAATAATGTATTCTCATGAGACCTCATGAGATTACATGAGATTGCAACCAAATCCCAAATTATGGAAGGAGGCAATCTTAATTCCATAATCTCCATGCTTGATTGATTTAATTTGAGATTGATTTATATTTATTTATCAATGTAGATTTAATCTAAATTATATTAATTGTTTTTGGTTTTTACCAACATAAATTTTAGCCATTAAAAGAAACACAAATCAATGAGAGCCATTGGATTTGTGTTGCCCATGGATTGAGATCCATGGATCCCAAAATATTATAAAAGGAGAAGCACCCCATTTCTCTTCTTTACACGCAATGATAACATAAGTCTCTCTCTCTTTCTCTCTCTACACGCCTACTCTCTCTCTCTCCCTCTCATGTGGTCGTCCATCATGGATGCCCTAGAGAGGTTCTCCATCGCCGCAACGTCGTCGTCATGCTGCCTGACCCTTCGGTGCACCTCTCCTCATGGATCTCCATCTCCATCGGTGTGCCTCGCTCGTGAAGAAGACATCGGATCTCATGTGTCGAGATCAGGAGATCCACCACTTGGATCATCAGCATGGATCGCGAGAAGCATGCGATTCATCCCCGTGCTCGCAAGCGTCTCCTCCGTCGGATCGGACTTGAGACAGGAGGTCTCTTCATTTAGAGACTCGATCGCAACCACTCTTCAAGAGGTAATCCTATTACTTGTTTGTGGTTTAGACGAAACGATCCGAGAAGTGTTCTCGGATCATGTGGTTTCATCGCATGATTTTTTTTAATTTCCGCTGCATAGAACAAATAGTGCGACTAGTCGTTCTTCGTCGTATTCGATACGATGATCACGCTTCCGTGATGCACTTGAGGATAGAGCCATATCCTTAAAGTGGTATCAGAGCCTTAGGTCGGTGGTTTTGGATACGATCCATGAACCGAGGATGACTTGTGTTCATTAGGGTTTGCGAAAGTTTTTCCCGCATTTCATTTTCACATCTCTATTTTGAGATTATTTTCGGCACTGTTTAAAATGTTTAAACATGAATTAATCACTTGAATTTTGTTTGTTCCCATTAAATAAGGAAACCATAGGATCTGAGTTTACGTACTTTGGATTCTGTTTGCTCGAGATATGGTTGTTTTAATGAACATGTATTCACTGTTGCGGGAACTGCGAATCTTAACGTGATTAATGAGTTAATTACTATTTTGATCCGCCTCGAAATGCATGAAATATCATTAGGTTCTGTCCTAAATCAAATTATCAATCTTTGAAAATTGAGTTTCTCTAATTTGGATTTAAATTGATTTAGATATGTTAATTTTAGTGAGTAGGGGTCACTGCTGAAATTACACTCCTAATCAAGAACCATGTGATTGTCAATTAGTGAAATTAATTGTTAATTTCATGAAATAGTTATGGAAAATATTTGAGAAATATTTAATGATGATTATTTCCTTAATTGACATGGCCTGAACCTATAAATTGATTAGATTTGATCTAGATCATAATTGGAAACACAATCATCAAACTTCATGCTTGAATAGGATTGGGAATTTGTGTAGCAAATTTCCTTATAATCAAAAACGTTTTTATTATTACTATATGGTATAACATCGGTTGATGAACCGATGATCATCTCAAGTAAAAATTGATCTATTTGGCATTATCCTTTCCTGGGGTGGATATGGTGTCTAGTCGGAAAGCATTGGGGTAGCGGGTTGCACTTGGTGTTGTCCATCCCACTTTCGTCGGTACTGGCCATGATAGCGGGTAGGGACTTGATAATGACGGGGAAATCAAGATGTATTTTCTAATTATTAAAATTTGAATTAATACGTACTTTGAGATAATACCATATATATATATATTCAATAAAACAATCAAGTTTGTTGATTCAATTAGATTGATAATTAATTTAATATGATTGAATTAATTATGTCCAATTGAAACACTCTATTATGAATAGAGTTGTTATTTCCCTTGGAAGAATTAATTATATGACTATGATTCATAATAATTAATTAAGATTTCAATATAAGGTGGAGGATCACATAAGTGACATCCATGGTCTCCCGTCAAGGCGAAGGGTTCCATTGCCAGATATTGTATGTAGGAGACGCCTGTCCAAAGTGAGAGATCCTGCATACGAACCATTTGGATCGGGCTCGTCACTTCTCGAAAGAGTAAGGACGTATGCGTAGTGACCCCAATATCGTATCCTCATATTATTGGGGCGATATTGGATTGCGCATAGCGAGTTGTATTCCTGTTGACGGTTGGTTCAATTAATGACGGGTCAACATCACCTTAGGGGTGGTGGGCCCGGGTGTTAAAGATCGAATTGGGGAATACAAGTTGGACTGCAAGGAGGAATATGTTCCCGCTTCTTTTTATCCGAGTTACAGGTTCTCATATTATTGGGATGTAACAAAGATAAGGAAGGAGATCCCAAATCTTGCTTGAGATGTAATTGTAAGTATTTCTCTTACATTGAAAGTGATTAAGGGAATGAACTTTCAGTGTTGACAAGGCAAGACAACTTTGATATAAAAATTCCTAAATCAAAGTAAAATATGTATATATATAAATATATACACATGCAAATTTCTTATTTCAGATAATCCTTCATTAAACCCACTCAATGATATACTTAATAATAACCAGTAAATATCATGGATTGGACTCATGATCCAGATATTGTACTTGCAATTGGACACATAATGTATGTGGTTGCAATGTGCAAGTTTCCTCACAATAATAAGGAATGACAATTAAATAGATGATAGACTACAACCCTAGGGTTTGTATGTTTCTATAGTCTTGATATCATCAAATGTACTTTGGAAGTGGCATGTCGATGATGATCGTAATTGTCAATTAATCCTTATAAAAATCTAAAAAGATATTCTGGCATACATATGTGCTCTTGACCTATATCATGAATGAGATGGTTCAATACATCATAGAGAATGGTAGCTCTATAAGAGATGACGTATTCAAAATTTTTGAATACCTACCTGAACCAATGTTTTAAAAGTTTTGATGGATGTAGATACGATGAGTGTCATCGTTCTACTATCTATACTCTAGTCATTCATGAAGCTTCATAATATTCATATTGTATGAATTTAATGAAGCATGTATAAATGTTGTAATGCTCTTACATTAAATTCTTTTGAATTTAACATAAGAGATCCTTTTTCTTGAGCAATGGCTGTTCATAGATAAAGACAACGCAGTGGAAGCATGGGTCTGACCAAAGTAAGAAGGAAAGTCAAAGAGTTGACTGTACTTCGGTAACTTCCATATGACATTCAAAGAGTTGGATGAATGCCAATACTACAATAAGTTGATGTGTTGATGACTATCAAATCTATCTAGAATCCTTAGAGAAGGACTCAGATAGAGCATCAGAATTATCTATATAAATCATTGATATTAGCTTGCTTATTGAATAAGATAAAGTCTTATAATTATATCTCAATCTTCCAATGACACTTGCAATTGGTTGCATATATGTATTAGAAGATTAGAAATTTGATCTTAAGGTTTAATGGTCAGCCATGTTGGAATTGATGAAATTGTTGCAATAATTTCCATTGGATCAATAGACTTCATAATTTCAGTGGGAGAGCCCTTGACTTAGAGAATATCTCTATGACCTAGACATTAGAATACACTAAATGTTTGTTTCTAAATGTTGGAAATAAACATGAATTCTAGAATGGACCTATCATAAAGAGTTATGACAGATATATTTCAGAAAGTAATCTAACATCCAGAGGACTCTACTAAATTAGAAACTTAATGAACGGTTCATTAACATTTCTAATAATGAAATTAAACCTTTAAAGATCAATAGGAGGATAAAGATCATTTGGCAATGATCTGGCATAAAGCTTTGGACGTTTGCTTGTTGATTTGATCAATATATAAGTAAGAATGAAACTTTAGAATGTCTAAAATTTCAAAACTTACATACTTATGAATATTGTATTCAAAGTAAAATGTCCAATACACCCTTCTTTGGGAATGGTGTAAGATGTCAAGGTATTCAAGATCTCATACATATTGATGTGTGCGCATCATCTATATCATAGTAAACATTGTGGATATGTGATATGTATTGATGATTATGTATGATATGAGATTTCTTCTCTTCACCTAAGAAACCTTTGAAATGTTCAAAGATTTCATTATTTTGGTTTAGAACCAAAGTTTGAAGGGAGATAAAATGAATTTGATCCAATCTACGTAGCAAGTACCTGTTAGATAAATTCAAAGAATACCTTATGGAGATATGAATATCACTTCTATCTCAATCCTCCTAACCCACCTTAACTCAATAGAGTTATAGGGAGACACAATTGAATCATGTGTGACATAATCTTATCAATGACAAATTTTAGCATAATTACCTCTTAGTTTCCAGGTATATATGTAGTAGAGACTACAATATATATCCTTAATATGGTTCCATGCATGCAAGCTGGAATCTAGTACTAGAGAGTGCTACTTCATTAGGAAAATAAAGGACGGTATTGGATGCCTACTTTATGACCTTGAGATTCTTAAAAGATCTCATTTCTGAGAATGTGATTCTTAGAGGTTGAGACTCTTGAGAATCAAGATGAAAATGAAGTAAAGGAATTCATTTAATCTTGAGATGATAATGAAGCTCCTGAAATCGGAAACTAAAAGAACAATTAAAGATGAAATACTAATACCTCTTCAAATGAGTTTGAGGATGCATTCCATGTGTCAGTTAAGTCTGACAATGATCGGACTTCGTGTGATGAAGCTCCTGAGGATCATGACATGGAAATATGGATGTTAACAATAAAGTCTAAAGTAGACTTCATATACAAGTGTTGTATTTGGACCCTCGAGGATCCATCTATATGGGTAAGACCTGTAAAGGTGTAAATGGATCTTCAAGAGAAAGGGAACCTGATGAGAAGGTAGAGACCTTCAAAGCACGGCTCGTAGCCATGAGCTATACTTGAAGAAAGAAGACATCGCTAACGATGAGACTTGCTTTCCAGTAACCATGCTTAAATTCATCATAATATTGCTAACCTTAGCTACACAACTTGACTATTGCATCTTCAAGATGTAAGTCAAGATTGCATTCCTCTATGAATACCTCTCTGAGGATATTCACATGAAGTAGCCCCAGGGCTTCATGGTTGAGGAAAGCAAGGTGTGCAAGCTAAGGAATCCATCTATGGACCCAATTAAGCTTCTTGAAGTTGGACCGTAAGATTTGAAGAAATTATAAATGTTATGATTTCAGATAGAATCTTGATGAGCCATGTGAAGCTTAGTGGGAGTGCCTTTGTATTCATTATGCTAAATGTAGATGATATCGTAATCATTTAAAATGATATAAGGATAATAATAAGTGTTTTATTATATGGTTGTTTCATAACTTGAGATATGATCTCAAGGATATCTCTTAGATCTTAGTTCTGAAGGTGTTCAGAAGCAAAGAGAAGAGGGTATTGGGACTGTCACAATAGTAGTACACCTTGAACATATTCCATTTTCTGGAAAATTCCAAGAAAGGCTTCCATCCTTTAAGATATGGTACTAACCTATCTAAAGAGATAGCACCTCAAAGAGTTGAGGAAGTGAATGCTAGAACTACTTGCACTTGTGCATTAGTTACGAGAAGCTGAGTGTATGCTAGATGCGTACAAAAGCTAGATATTTTCCATGCAGTGGGAGTAGTAAAGTGTTGCTAATCCTACTATGGAGAGAAAACACTTGATTGTAATAATAACAAAATCTTCAAAGATGACAAGACTTTAGAGAGAGTGATCTCTAAGTCTTATCTTCAAGTAATTAAGAATTTATAGATGGATATCTAAAAGGTCTTTACTATGGATACCTTAGGAGATAGAGATCTCCAGGAATAAGGGTATTCTGATAAGGATTATGTAAATACTGGTTATGATAATTATTAGGCTGTAGTGTCAAGGACACTATAACCAACAAGATTGAGTATTGTTTGCATAAGAGGCAACATTCGCATTAGATGCAAGCACTGTTACTGGGGATATGCAAGTGCCGTAAAAGGACTTGACATAGTCTCAAGGGAACAGAGTGACTGATCAGTTTACCGAGCTATTTTCTAAATAGCCTATGATTGTCACATGAGTGCGGGTTTAAATGATTAGCCCATCAATGGCTCTTTGGGCTAGTGGGAGATTGTTGGACATGCGAGCCCACGACGAGCCATTATGCAATAAATGTTATTGCCAATATCATTCCCTCACCTGAAATGAAGAATGAATAATTTGCATAATAGGTCCCTTAGTACAATTAGGGTTATGTACCTTGGCCATCTTAATAATCATACAACTGTTGATTCAACTTCTGAATCATAGAGGCTGGTGCTTGGATGAATATCTAAAGGGTTAGATTGAGGACTCATCAAGCACCGACAAATGATTGTTAAGAGATGATCTCCAGCCTGAGTTGGAGATGAAAATCCTTATCTCTAAAGGCTGATATCTGACCGACCTCTTGATGCAGGTCCTCTGCATAGGAATTGAGATTCAGAGGTGTCAAATTAGTTAAGGCAAAGAGTTAACTTAACGAGATCGAGATAACCAAAGTCCTATATCATATGCTGTGACGATAGAGGCACACATCCTCTGACCAGAGACAGATGTGTTACTATATGTCCGAGTATGTACATTTGGCAGACCAATAGGTTGATGACCTAACCAAGGTCTATACACCGGTACGCTGGTGTGCATATAAGGGCATATGAGTAATACGATCTCTCAAAGGGATCATACAGGTTCATTATTGTAAAGGAAGAAATGAGTTCATCATGAGATATTGGGAAGAATCAAATTCCGTGCATGGTCGTCTCGCTTTGGAAGCTTGACTGAATTTGTAGGTTTGATATATACTTTTGGAAAGTATATGATCAAGACTTAGGTATGATATATATGCTCTTGGAAAGTATATGATCGATACCGACTCACAATGATCGAATGAGAAATTTACTGATAAAATCAAGAAATAGACAATATAAAGTTGATCTAATACTTCGGGTTTAATGTGGGTCTTCCAGTATGCATGATGAACATGTATTGGGAATACCTGAGGGTGATGTGATCATAAACGATTGTATAACCATGACGCTTCCATTCATAGGGAGTGACGAAACGGGTCTGGATTTTAATAACTCCTCTCAGTAGAGAAGTATTCTGATCTTGGTCCAAAATGTTGGACATTGATCTGAATGTGATTCAGATGCAATGAGAAGATTAGATTTGTAGTCTTGATTTAATCAAGCATTTATGGGAGGCCCGCGATCTGGATTTGAGATATGATCTCAACATCCAAGTCACTATACGTGGAACAATACAATCGCCCTGTCCTTATCTCCAAGTATTCGCGGAGAAAGCGCATTATCCTTGAAAGAGTTCAGGATAATTTCATTGTTGATATAAGTATACGAGCATTTGGAAAATTGATAATTAAATGTGATTTAATTATTATTAATAATTGAATTTGATTCATATTATAAGGAGAGTTATCTAAGATAATTAAATGTGATTTAATTATCAAAGATGTGAATAATGTGAATATGATTCATATTATTTGGGCACACGAGAATAGAGATTCAAGATGATTAAATGTGATTTAATTATTATGGATATGAATAATGTGGATAGCAATATCCATATTAGTCATATATATTATAAATGTGATTTATAATATCTAAGAGAGATCCATTTTTAATTTACATTTGTTAATTAAATGTTGATGTGAATTGGATTCACATTAGACAATTAATTGAAAATGTAACTCACATTTTATTTTGGGTTGTGAATGTGATTCACAATTTTGCAATGGCAAGATTGCAATATTCACAAAATAATAATGAATTATTTTTGTAGAATAATTTACAACTAGTGTTGTTTAAATCTGGGAGATTTCCATGGAATAATGTAATATCATGAGACCTCATGAGATTACATGAGATTGCAACCAAATCCCATATTATGGAAGGAGGCAATCTTCATTCCATAATATTGATGCTTGATTGATTTAATTTGGGATTGATTTATATTGATTTATCAATGTAGATTTAATCTAAATTAAATTAATTGTTGTTGGTTTTTACCAACACAAATCTTTTACATTAAAAGAAACACAAATCAATGAGAGCCATTGGATTTGTGTTGCCCATGGATTGAGATCCATGGATCCCAAAATATTATAAAAGGAGAAGCACCCCATTTCTCTTCTTTATACACAATGATAACATAAGTCTCTCTCTCTCTACATGCCTACTCTCTCTCTCCCTCTCATGTGGCCGTCCACCATGGATGCCCTAGAGAGGTTCTCCATCGCCACAGCATCGTCGTTATGCTACCCGACCCTTCGGTGCGCCTCTCGTCATGGATCTCCGTCTCCTTTGGTGCGCCTCACTCGTGAAGAATATGTCGGATCTCAGGAGATCCGCTGCTTGGATCATCAACATGGATTGCGAGAAGCAAGCGATTCATCCCCGTGCTCGTAAGCGTCTCCTCCGTCGGATCAGACTTGAGACAGGAGGTCTCTTCATTTAGAGACTCGATTGCAACCATGCTTCAATAGGTAATCCTATTACTTGTTTGTGGTTTAGAAGAAACGATCCGAGAAGTTTTCTTAGATTATGTGGTTTCGTCGCATGATTTTTTTTAATTTCCGTTGCATAGAACAACTAGTGCGACTAGTCGTTCTTCGTCGTATTCGATACGATGCTCACGCTTCCGTGATGTGCTTGAGGATCTAGCCATATCCTTCAGACTCATCAATCACCGTCAAATGATTATTAAGAGGGGATCTCCATCATGACAAGGAGATGGAAATATTTTCTCTAAAGACGGATATCTGACTAACCTCTTGATATAGGTCCTCTGCATAGGAATAAAGATTTGGTGGTGTCAGATTAGTTAGGTCAGAGTTGACTTAACGAGATTGAGATAACAAAGTCCGATGTCGTATGCTATCACGATATAGATACGCATCCTCTACCCTGAGACAGATGTGTTCCTATATATCCGAGATTGTACATTTGGTAGACAAATAGGTTGATGACCTAACCACGGTCTATACACCGACGCACTGGTGTGCATATGTGGGCATATCAGTAATACGATCCCTAAAAGGGATCATACAGGTTCAGTTAATGAACAAGAAGATGTGAGCTCACTCATGAGAAATTGGGAAGAATCAAATTCCATGCACGGTCGTCTCACTTTGGAAGCTTGACTGAATTTGTAGGTCTGATATATACTTTTGGAAAGTATATGATCAAGATCTTGGTACGATATATGCGTTTGGAAAGTATATGAGCAATACCAACTCCCAATAGTCAAATGAGAAAGTTAATGATAAAACCATGAAGTAGACAGTGTAAAATTGATCTAATACTTAGGGTTTATTCTGGGTCTTCCAGTATGCGGGATGTACATGTATTAGGAATACCTGAGGGTGATGTGATAATAAATAATTGTATGACCATGACGCTTCCTTTCCGAGGGTGTGATGAAACATGTCTAGATTTTAGTGACTCCTCTCATAGAGAAGTGATCTACTCTTAGTCCAAGTGTTGGACATTGATCTGAATGTGATTGAAATACGATGAGAAGATTAGATCTATGGCTTTGATTTAATCAAACATATATGGGAGGTCCACAAGATCTGAATTTGAGATGGGATCTCATTATACAAGTCAATATACGCGGAACAATACAATCTCCATGTCCTTATCTCCAAGTATCCGCGGAGAAAGCGCATTGTCCTTGAAAGAGTTCACGGATAATTTCATTGTTGATATATATATATATATATATCCGAGCATTGAGAAAAATGATAAATAAATGTGATTTAATTATCATGAATAATATGAATTCGATTCATATTATAAGGAGAGTTATTTAAGATAATTAAATGTGATTTAATTATCAAAGACGTGAATAATGTGAACGTGATTCATGTTATTTGGGAATATGATAAAAGATATCCAAGATGATTAAATGTGACTTAATTATTACGGATATAAATAATGTGGATAGCACTATCCATATTATTAAGATATATTATAAATGTGATTTATAATATATTAGAAAGAGCACATTGTTATATATATATTGGTTGATTAGTTATGGATGTGAATTGGATTTACATTAGATAATTAATTGAAAATACAATTTAGATTTTATTTTGGGTAGTAAATGTGATTCACATTTTTCCAATGACATGATTGCAATATTCACAAGAAAACTATGAATTATTTTTATGAGATAATTTACAACAAATGTTGTTGTAAATCTTAGAGATATCATGAGATAATGAGATCTCATAATCTCATGAGATATCGAAGAGGTAGACCTAGTCCCCTCCTTTTTAAGGGGATGAATTTTATCTCCTCATTATCTCCAAGTATAATTAATTGATTTAATTTGAAACTAACTATAATGATTTATCGATATATTAATTTAAATTAAGTTAATTATTGTTGTGTTTTTCACAACAAGATCATGGCGATTAAAAGAAACACAAATCAATCTCATCCATTGATTGTGTGTTGCCCATGGATTGAGATACAAGGATCCCAAAGCACTATATAAGAAGAGGCACACCTTGCTCTTAGAGTTACATTAATGAATTCTCTTTCTTCACATGCCAACTCTCTCTCCCTCTCTCATTGTGGTCGTCCACCATGGACCCCAAGAGAGAGTCATCATCGTCGCAACATTGTCGTTATGCTGCCAAATCATCTACTTGTGGATCTCCATCTCCTTTGATGCACCTCGCTCCTGAAGAAGATGTTGGATCTCATGTGACGAGATCAAGAGATCCTCCGCTTGGATCATCAACAAGGATTGTGAGGAGCACGAATGTCATCAACGTGCTTGCAAGCATCTCCTCCGTTGGATCAGGCTTGAGAAAGGATGTTTCTTTTTTTAGAGACTCGACCACAACCACGCTTCAAGAGGTAACCCTAGTACCTATTTGTGGTTTAGATGAAACGATCCAAGATACGCTTAAGGATGCAATCCTCACGCTTCCGTGGTGCGCTAAAAGATCTCACCAATATCCTTCAGTTTGGTCTATGGCCAAGGGCTCCAGTTGGACAAATGCCCAACTGGTAGTCTTGGACAATAATTCTCGATAACAGATCATGCCTGGAACTTTGGATGTTATAGATGGTTTTAGAGCATATTCTATCTAATAGTGGAAAGGACTATCCGAGAAGTGGATACACCCCTACCATAGAGTTAGGAGGAAATGGCTATCCAAGATGTGAAGTTGCCAATGTTACATAGAATTGGTCATGGATCATTACACAACGAGGACATTGCAAATATAAGTGGAGGTGACTGTAGCACCCCGAACATAGTACAACATCTAATAATCACAAAGTGTCGTGGTAGCTTATAAGTATTAGAGGCTACTACTAGTCAACCTAGGCTAAGTATTTTGGGTTCTTGTTAAGGGCTCCGGTAGGACCCATGCTTAGTAGTTTTTATAGACCAGTGGTCCTTGATAATTGACTAGGATTGGGCCCTGAGACGTTATAGATGGTATCAAAGAAGATTCCCTCTAATAAGTGGAAAGGGCTACCCAAGAGATGGAATCACCTGTACCATAATGTTAGGAGGAAAAGGTTGTCTACGAGATGATGTTGTCATTGTTAGTGGGAATAGGTAATGAGACATTGCACAATCAAGACATTGCTAATATAAATGAGGGTAATTGTTGTACCGTTAGCATAGTACCAAATCTAGTAATCACAAAGTGTGGTAGTTGCTTATAAGCAATAGAGCCTACTACTAGATAACCTGAGATTAAGCATTTTGGCTTGTGGTCAAGGGCTCTAGTTGGATCCAAACCCAACATGTTGTCTAGGCTTGTAATTCCATATTACGTGCCAATCTTAGGGCTTGGGACATTAGATATAACCTCACGTGCTTGGTATCTTTACAGTAAAAACCTTACAACTTGAAATAATTGTAGATATGCCATTATTCACTTTATTTTATCAGTTTGTAATTTAATATATATATATATATATTATTGCAAAAAGGCACCTTGATTGTTTGATAAATAGCTTTTGCATCTTAAATCCAAATTAATTGAAAGTGGTCATGCTTTGAAGCTCTATTTGTTATCTTTATAATGGCATGTCTAATCTCTGATGTGACTTGTACACATTCATTAATTAATCAAAGAACCTTCATGCTTCTTGAATCTTAATTTAATTACCATAATTAACACTTACCTCCTTTTTGTGCAATAAAATAGGAAATGGATAGCTTATTGCATGTATCATGTAATTAGGTGACTTAATTCTTGATTATACATCATTAATCTCTTGATTAATTTCTAAATACACATCTACTGATTTAAGTGCACTATTAGTTAGGTGAATTGATTTAAAAAATAATCTAGATATTTAATTGATTTATTAGTTTGGACTGACTTTCATTTAGTTGGATTTTGTGCCTAGAGCTTTAATTATGGAGTTCCTTTGAATTTATGTATGAATGTAATGTGCTGCATACCATTCATTCTGTATCATTATGTTTTGCATATCAAAAGATAAAAACAATTTGTATTGTACTGACTTGATTTGAATTGCGTTAAATTAGATTAAATAGACATTTAAGCTATATTAGGTAACTTAATCACTTGTGTCATTGAGTTCGACCCTGGAGTTACTTGGGCATAATTAAAGCTACGCTCTCTTCATAGAGATCTTTTAAGTAGGGCTCTAAACAACTCGTTATTCACTCATACTACAATTTGACCACTTTAGAGTAGCATACTAGCGGATTATAAACGACACGATCCATAGAGGACAAACATGTGTTGCAATGTATAAGTAGAACTCCACTAAGCTTCTCAGCTCTGTCCACGTAAGAGATGATCAATGCTACAAGTGCGGCAACCTTCGCTCCTCCTTCCTAGGAGAGAAAAATAATCACATAAAAACCATATTCTCTATTCTCCCTCCCCCCTTTCTTCTCCACATACTATTTACTACAATCTCTCCCCATCTTTGCCTTTCGTGCCAATTCAAAACCCAACTCGACCAAATCAGATTGAGAAAATCGCCTCGTCTCCTTGTGTCGCTTATTTCTTATCTTCTAGGTCCATGTTCAGAGATGTGTGAGAGTTACAACCATTGGACCTTGTGCAAGAGTTCTCTAATCCCCCTTCTTGTTCTTATGATGTAGAGAGAGAGAGAGAGAGAGAGAGAGAAGTCAAGCGTTGAACAAGGTACCTCTCTAAAGGTGCATTTCTTCATCGTTGCCTTTGATTTGGTGTTGCTTAAACTTCAAGCCATCTTCGTGTGTGTTAAGCAATGACTCGGAGCTCTATACGCTTCATCCCATGCTTCTCCATTTAAATTACATGTACACACGCATCTTTGCGGAACCTCCAGCTTACTTCTTCGTGTCATGCAAACCCGATTTTACCATGATCTTTCCTTTTCTCTCTCAAAATAAGAATCCACCAGGGATTCACATTCTCCACTATGACCCATCCCTCCATTCTACTCCCATGTTTTTCGATTATGCCACTAACCACTATAGGGATCGTGGGTATTTAATGATATAAAGCTTCAATTCTTCTTTGATTTCCAGTTCTACCTCTGATAATTGTTCATTGAAAAGAAGCTATAAACGTCTATGTTTCTTCTTTGATACACCATGATCTTCAATGTCCTTTCAGGAAGCTTCCCTGACCATCACAACATCCTCAAGAGGATGGAGGAGAAAGAGCATCGTTGGAGCTTAACAGGCAGACCACCGTTTACGGAGGAGCATCTTATCACGACGTACGTGCACCATTGGATAAAGCCCTATCAGCTTTGATCCTATGGCCCTCATAGACTCTGAGACAACTTCTCCAACCAGTAGACTTGGGAGATTAGAACCTCACCTGCGGCTTTACAATAAATCATGTGGCCTGAGCCACTTGAGACTATCCACCATATACACTTGCACATGACTGATCTAATTGCTGTACCATACCTAGGGCCCATCTTGGGTATTTACAAATCTATCTTCACACACCCTCTAATAGGAACTCTCCGCCTCGCATTTATTTATGTCGACGGTTGTAGCGGTCGTGGAGAGAAGCGCATCGATCGAACAAAAAATATAGAAGAGAGAGAAAATATATGATGAATAAATGGATAATTATGTCTTGCTCTTCTATTTTCACTTTATATTTATCGGGTAAGTGTACTTTGTTTGAACACAAGGAGGCATGAGGTATATTCGGGATTTCAGACCAGTTTCGTGATTAAAACTCTTCTTCGAAAGCTCTTCTTATGTTTTTTTCTTATTATTGGTTTTCAATTTTGCAAGTTTTTATTTTATTTGATTTTTTTTAAAAAATACTATTTTGGAAAAATGGTAATATTATATATTAGGTGGAATAGAGTGTAATATACTATTCTATATAGTGGTCGAAATGAAGAAAAGAAAATGATTTTTTATTTTCAAAAATATAAAATATATTTTGCAAATGATATAGTATATAGTAGATATGTGGAATATGTATAGATGGTACTATATAGTATGAACAATGAAGAAACCCGAGCAACGAGCTCGAGAAAACACAACAAAAAACTCAAAACATAGAAAAAGTTTTAAAAAATCAATACTCAACAAACAAGTGCTGAAAAATCTCGACAAATATCTCAAAGTCATGCTAGGATGGTTGTGCAGCGACCTTAGAAAAATCAACGAGAAATAAAATGTCTAGATTGTCCAATAGTCCCAATATGTACGTGGCTACAAATGTAAGATAAGTTCTTCGAAAATAAAATGTTTCTTTACAATTAAGTCCCTAATCAGGGACTAATCTGCAAATTCTAAAAATATTGTAGGCTTACTGGAATTCTAGAAGTTGTTGGGTTTATGGTACAATTGTTCCATCGATTAGCGTATGACGGTTGGGATTAGATGTTGATATGTGATCTTGACTATCAATTAATGACACGGGTCGATGAACTGTGGCGTCTAGTGCTTGGGGTTGTTCTTCTCCAAAAGAAGAAAAATAGTGATGTCAAATTGGATTTTAGGCATCTCTTACGATGATTGATCGATTAGATGGTGGCACAAGTGATTGGAGTGTTTCCAGCAGGGCAAGAAGGGGGTTCCACTCCCTTTGAGTCTCCTACTGCAAGAGGTTGCGATGATGACAAAGGAATGGCGATCATTTAGGGATCCAATTTTGAAGTATGTCATGTCCTATTCTCATGCAGATTTAGCAAGGAATTTGACACCAACTACTACAAATGTTAGCTTCAAGTAATCCTAGAGACTATCTTCAGAAGATGGAATGGCTAAAAAGAATTAATATAGCTCGATTAAAAAAGAACCGACCTAAAAATTAAAGATGTTTTGTGTAATAGAATAGGGTTTAGACTTTTGAATTTCAACTTCAAGATTGGCTATGAATCAACTCAAATTGGGAAGGGTATATGCTATCAAACCCAAGAAGGGTAATTAATGAGTCTAAAATAGCGATTAAGTGGCCTAAAGAATAATAAATCTGGGAAATTGATGAATGAGTTCACACCGGAGTTGAGGTTGTATGAACCTTTGGTTTTCGCTCTGGAACCTGGTGCGAGTTGAGCTTTAAATGACGGTACTGGTTGTGATGTAAGGTGAGGAAGCCTTGGAAGTCCTACTCGATTTCTCCTCTTCCTCACTGGGGATCAAGCAAAGTGTCACCCGAAAAAGGAGATCCATGGCTTGGATCAAGGACACTCGGTCAGTTGGGCTGGAAGATGGAGAAAGTTGGTTTCATTTTTTCCACTAACGTTGCTTAAATAGAATAGATGGTAAGTAGTTGGACATGATCGAAGGGTTGGAGTGGATCATGGAAGAATAGGGCAGAGGATGGATGGGTTGGATTGAAGATATGTGAAGGATCAAAGGGTATAAAAATTAGTGAAAGTTGGGTCATTCTCAACAGCTAAAAAACTTGGTTTTTGAAGAAGAAGCATGTGGTGCTGGTACTTGTCAGCACCACAAAAGTCCAATGTTGAAACTACATTATAAATTATGTAATAAATAGTAGAATAAGTTTTTTTTAAAATATATAAAAAATAGATAATTAATTTATCTAAACTATGGTATATTTACATATTTAAATAATATATATTATATGATATATAAATAAAATATCAATAAACATACCCACCCACATATATAATATACCTTATAAATAGCATTTATATTTTTATATTAATATTTCAATAAGAAAGAATTATCTTAAATATTTTATTAATTTATATAAAAATAAATAACATTTGTGTGAATTTATATGGATTTTAATAATTTTTTATATAGATTAATAAATATATGTATGTACAATATAGTTCATTTTTGCCTATTTTAAGGGTTTTTGATCGATTTCAAATTTTAAATAAGGAAATAATTTTTTAATTGCAATTTATAAGTAAACTACAATATCAAGGAATTAGTTGAAAATTTCTAAATCAATTGTACTGTAAATAGTATGTATGAAACAAATTTAACAACCCAGAAACCTAGTTGTCATTAGGTCCAAAAACTGACTTTTTGCAAACAGACTCCATTTTTGATGAACCCACTTTCATTAATTAGAGAAATTTGTACCTCAAATTTTAAAGGTGAGTAAAGTGAAACTGGAGTTTGTATGATGAAGTTACGAGGTTCGAAAGTTGGGAAATTGATAATTTAAAATCTGTATTTCTTAGCATATATAAAAGTTAGAATTTATTTTTTTTTTATATTTTTATAATATTTTATTTATTGAATGGTGAAGACTTTGGTGAAAAATATGTACTTATGAGTTAAATAAAATTAGGTGAAGATTATATATATATAATAAATACAAGGAAGTAATGCGTTATGTACATGGTTTATTATTGTTTAGCTTTCTTCGTTATCTCCTCCTACTTTATTGTTTGTCGACCAAGTGACGTTGACTTGGTCTCGGGAGTCAGGTTATATAAATATATCTTACAACTATATTTATATTCTATAAGTCGTTATGTACAATATATACACATTTACAATTTGCATTGTTTTCTTTTTATTTCTTTTATTTGTTGTATTTTTGATGCATAAAAAATTTGTATTCATGAATGTGATTTTGATAAAAAGTAAATGTTTATGCACATTTACATATATTTGTTAAGAGTTTTAAAACAAAATGCAAAAGAAATGTTAATAAATCATGGATTACTTAACCCCCTATACTTAAACTTTAATTGTACCTTAGAAAACACTTATTTGAAGAATAATGAAAAAGAAAGTTAGAATGAATTTGTTTCCCTAAACCAATTCAAGAAAATAGACAAAGGACAAAGATGACCGGGCCTTAAAATAAGAATTTTGTCGAATCCTTAACTAGGGTTAGGATTTTAGTCTTAACAGTCCTTAAGTTCCATAAATACTTATTTAGATTGACCTCAACAACCAACTCAGATCCATTCATCCATCACGCTTATTCTTTCAACCTTGAAGTCAATTTGTAATTGTGCATGAAATATGTTAGCTCTTCCAGCATAGTGAGGTGAAGAAATCGACCACCCTAGTAATACACTACCACAGCTTCCTCATCCAGCTACTCGATCGTCGAGGAGAGGGATATTCCATTCTAAGTTAAAGTACGTACCATGTCTACAATCGAAAGGGTAGGAAGTAGAAGAGTGAGAAAAGAACTGGAGTGTGACCAATGAAGTCACATCTCATTGTGAAGCTTTGTCAATGTCGTCAAGTCTCTACCAAGATATGCAAGCTCTATCAAGCTTAGAGAATTTTTGGACAACAATCTATTTTATGATTTTTTCATCGATAGAATAGAATAGAATCTTTTATTCTACCCAAGGATTGGGATAGTAGACACAATTGGACTGCATTTATGTATGCCCCGACGGATATAGAAGCTCCACCCATGTTTTGGATTCTTAGAAAAATTATGTTGGCAGACCATCCCTCATCCAAAGCTTTATTTCAACCCCATAACTCCCGTCTTCATACATTTGCACTACTAAAAGAGGATGAAAATGCATTACTAATGAATTTCAATTCGCAAGCCCATGCAAGTTGAGCTAAGTACGGAGTGCAAGAGTTCAAAATTGGTCCACTGCTGAAGAATTAAACGGATGACACTAAGTATCCTACTTAGGCAAGTTTAAGGTGAATTCCGAGCATGTTCCTTAGGAACACAAAGATCAAAGTCAAAGACCTAAAAAGCCTAAATTCCAGCTCCTATCTAGGCTCCTTATAATGTAGAGCAAAGGCCATTATAAAACTTGACTCTTTGAAGATACTTCCAATCTTTAGTTCAAGAACTCAAACTTATTTTGAAAAATGTGAATGCAAATGCAACAATGTTTTTGTGGGGGTAAATTTTCTGAATATTTCTCATTTATGGATTTTAAAGGTTTCACATTTTTTTATGGATTTTGGGATTATAATTTTTAACAAATTTTTTATATTTTTATGTTTTTTTATATATAACCATAACATACAAAGTGTTACAAAAGATAAGTTACCAATATTTTTTTATGGATTATATAAATAACGTATTTACAAATTTTAAACACTAAGATTTTAAATATTAAGTATTTTTACATATTTTTATTAGTAGAATATTAAAATAAGTATTATACTTTTTTTAAATAGACCTTTTCGACACCAATTTTAAATACGGATTTTAAATAAGAAATTTTACACATATTTTATTTATTTACCTGGATTTTATAAATATTTAATAAATAGATTTTAAATAAAATTTAATACACACCCACTTTTTATGGGTTATATATATAGAAAATACATAAACTACAAGTTATGAACAACTATATATTGTACTATATATATACAAGATATGCTCACCCCTGTATACCTAGCTTGTGATATGTCCTCATAATACCAAAAAGACAAAAAGGAGGACATATATCATGCTAAGTAGATGTGGGTGAAAAGAACAAAGGAATGAACTATACTTATGATCTGGTCATCGTAAGTATAGTGAAAAATAAAAATAACGTGATTGAGGGCAAAAAATACACAAAGGAAAGAATAAAGAAAGAAAATGAACTCAACGAGATCACTCGGTCCCCCCTATACTTAGGATCAGGTACCCTATGTATAGAAAAGAATGTGTAAAAAAATAGGGCCGAGTGATAGGGGTAAAAGAATGTGCAAACAATAAAAGTAAAAATAATATATTAAGAAAACAAAAAATCAATGGAAATAATCACTCCCCCCTATACTTAGGATATGGTATCCTATGTGTAAAGACGATAAAAAATGAGGATGATTGAGATATGAGAAGGATGTAAAAGTGGTTTGTGCTATAGAAATTAATCGTCTCAAGGTCTCTGTACAGAACAAAATAAAAGGGGAAGAGTAGTCACAAGTCCTATACATAGTAGATCACCTCAACTTGGATCATATGGTATCATCTATTAAAAAAGTGTGAATCAATCCCTGGTTGGCTGAGTAGATGCCTATATAGATGGATATTGTATATGCAATCAATCTCTCTGCCATAGTAAATGTCTTTATAGATGGACTACAGAAGGGGTCAATAAATATGTCCATCACATCATCTGACTCTTTATTGTGCTCATCCTTAGAAGGACTAGAACTAAAGAACTTAGGTAAGTGATAATCTGGTTCTAGATCATCTAAAGTGAAGAAATCAAGCAAACTCTTTGATATATCTGCAATAAGCTCATCAAACTGATGCTCCATCTGATCTGTCTCTACGGTAGTACACAAGCTACCCTCAGAAGTACCGCCAACTGTAGCGTATAACCCATCCCATGCTAGGATATAATGGGTCACAATCTGATACCTCTCAAGGTTGTTGCAACAAACGTCAACCATGTAATCACATGTGGCTAAAGAACTCAGGACATCTGAAATTTGTGTGGATGCAACACCGGAAGTGCATGATTCTCTCTCCATCACAATGTGTACCTTCTCACCCTCTATATGAAAAGATACCTTCCCAGTATCATAATCAAAGATAACCATAGCGGTCTGCTAGAAATGCCTCTCAAGAATGATTGGGGAAAGGTATACTTTGTAGGGCAATCAATGTCCAGGACAGTGAAGTCCATTGGGAATTGCAGCTCCTACATGTTTATGATAAGGTTCCTTTAAACACCCCTAGTTCTCTTTTCTGATCGATCAACAAAGTAAAGGATCACACAAGATTTGTAAAGAGGACCTAACTTGAGTTTATAGATTAAGGAAAGATGGTAAAAATTAATGGATAAACCATTATCTAAGAGTCTGTGATCGGACGTGGCATTAGAAATCTTGCATCCGACATAATGAGCACACAAACATCTTTTCTTCTTGGGTAACTTGTTAAATAGCAGAAGACATGGCCTTAGTCAAAATATACTTCTCAACATGTCTTCTTTTTCCTACAGATTGCACTTATATTCTTCAATTGTTGCTTAAGTGTATGAAAGTGATCCAAGGCATCATGGATTGATATCTTCAAAAATATGTGATGTTTTAACAATTTCTCTATTTGTGGATCAGTCATACCATTATTTTTTGTATTTTTTCTTTTCTTTACTAAATAAAGCATCAGAAAAAGGAGCAATTTCAGTAACAACAAAGTTCTCATTTTTATTCATGTCATTAGAATGAACATGTACATTGAGAGTGTCAGAATTATGTACGAAAATCTCAAACACAAGAGAAGAAAATCCTTCATGGGTATATGTATGGGTTGGTGTGGTATCGTCATCATAATCACTTATATCCACAACTATCGCCTCGATATTTCTCCCATCTCTGGCATCATCGTGGTGATCCTCTTGGCGCCAAATGTGACTCCTCATGCATTGACTATCTCTCCTCATCATGTATGACTCCCTCCTCAATTGGATTAGGTAATGGTGGTTGTCTACCACTATTGAGATGAATGTAGTTAGCTAAAACCGCAGAAACATTGACTTTACCAACGAATTTGTCTGTGATCTCTACCTGGCATGGATGATGAATCTTGTTGTTTGGATTCATCTAAGGCTATGCTGGAAGAGTAGTCTTATGCATTGTTAACTCATCAAGGCGATGTTTAACTTGATCCATCTCTATATTGTGTACTACCTGGAGCATACTTAACATGTCTGTAATCCGATTTAGGGCCAAGGACTATGCTAACAACTCATGCTTAATAGTCTATCCATTGCTCTCTGATCTCTCCTACCTAGTAGTGTGTGGAGGTTGTGATATGTATAACTATGTAGATCGTTGAGGTGTAGACAGTAACTATTGCTGTTGCTGGTAATATGGAGCAGAAGGATTGCAAGAATGTACTGGTTTTGGATAAGAAGAATGATAATACTGTTGCCGCACAAACTATTCTCAGTGCTGGTAATATGGATGACCATGTTATGGGGCATTTGCTGTAGTGTATTTTGTATGCTCTGCGGTGTAATGTGTAGTGGATACTGGTAAGGAACTGGAGCGTACCGAATGCCATTAATCTCAAAGATGGAGAAAATATCAACATCATCTCCTATAGAAGTAACGCAAAAAGAAAGAGACTCATAAAATGGCAGAGGCAAATAGAGCTTTTGCACAGATCTGGCTCTTATCAACTACTGATGAATCCTCAAGCCAAGCTAACTATGGAGTCCCAGTAGAACACTCTGTATCACCTTGTATAAAGGGTATCTATTGGGTGGGAGGAGCAGGTAATGATATCCATGTAGGTGTCTGGTGGCTCTGAAGGATATCGTTAAATCCTCAAGCGCATCACGGAAGTGTGAGCATCGTATCGAAAACGACGAAGAACGACTAGTCGGACTAGTTGTTCTATGCAGCGGAATTTAAAAAATTTTCATGCGACGAAACCACATGATCCAAGAACACTTCTCGGATCATTTCGTCTCAACCACAAACAAGTAATAGGATTACCTCTTGAAGCGTGGTTGCGATCAAGTCTCTAAACGAAGAGACCTCCTATCTCAAGTCCGATCCAACGGAGGAGACGCTTGCGAGCGCGGGGATGAATCGCGTGCTTCTCGCAATCCATGTTGATGATCCAAGAGGCGGATCTACTGATGCCGACACACGAGATCCGACGTCTTCTTCACGAATCAAGAGCACCGAAGGAGATGGAGATCCACGAGCAAAGAGTCGGGCAGCATAACGACGACATTGCGACAATGAAGAACTTACTCTAGGGCATCCATGGTGGACGACCATGAAAGAGGAAGAGAGAGGGCTGATGTGTATAGAGAAAGATAGAGACTTAATTTCTCTTGTGTGTAAAGAAGAGCAATGGGGTGCCTCTCCTTTTATAATATTTTGGGATCCATGGATCTCAATCCATGGGCAACACAAATCCAATGTCTCTCATTGATTGTGTTTCTTTTATTGGCTAAGATTAGTGTTGGTAAAAACCAACAACAATTAATTTAATTTAGATGAAATCTATATTGATAAATGAATATAAATCAATCCCAAATTAAATCAATCAAGCATGGAGATTATGGAATGAAGATTGCCTCCTTCCATAATATTGGATTTGGTGACAATCTCATGTCATCTCATGAGATCTCATGAGATTACTTTATTCCATGGAAATCTCCAAGATTTACAACAACACTTGATGTAAATTTTTCTAAAAAAATAATTGATAATTATTTTGTGAATATCGCAATCTTGCCATTGGAAAATTGTGAATCATATTCACAACCCAAAATAAAATGTGAATTACATTTTTAATTAATTGTCCAATGTGAATCCATTCACATCAACATTTAACTAACAAATGTAAATTACAAATAGCTCTCTCTTATATATTATAAATCCCATTTATAATACATATGACTAATATGGATATTGCTATCCATATTATTCATATACATGATAATTAAATCACATTTAATCATCTTGGATCTCTATTCTCGTGTTCCCAAATAATATGAATCACATTCACATTATTCACATCTTTGATAATCAAATCTCATTTAATTATCTAAGATAACTCTCTTTATAATATGAATCAAATTCATATTACTCATGATAATTAAATCACATTTAACTATCTATTTTTTAATGCTCGGATACTTATATCAACAATGAAATTATCCTGAACTCTTTCAAGGATAATGCGCTTTCTCCGCGAATACTTGGAGATAAGGATAGGGCGATTGTATTGTTCCACGTATAGTGACTTGGATATTGGGATCATATCTCAAATCCAGATCGCGGGCCTCCCATAGATGCTTGATTAAATCAAGACCGCAAATCTAATCTTCTCATTGCATCTGAATCACATTCAGATCAATGTCCAACATTTGGACCAAGAACAGATTACTTCTCTATCGAGAGGAGTCACTAAAATCCAGACCCGTTTCATCACTCCCTAGGAATGGAAGCATCATGGTTATACAATCGTTTATGATCACATCACCCTCAGGTATTCCCAATACCTGTACATCCTGCATACTAGAAGACTCATATTAAACCCAAAGTTTTAGATCAACTTTATATTGTGTACTTCATGGTTTTATCAGTAAGTTTCTCATCCGATCATTGGGAGTTGGTATCGATCATATACTTTGCAAAAGCATAAATCATACCTAGGTCTTGATCATATACTTTCCAAAAGTATATATCAAACCTACAAATTTAGTCAAGCTTCCAAAGAGAGACGACCGTGCCCAGAATTTGATTCTTCCCAATATCTCATAAGTGATCTCATGTTTTCCGGTTCAGTAATGAACCTGTATGATCCTTTTGAGAGATAGTATTACTCAAATTCCCTTATATGCACACCAGCGCGCCGGTGTATAGACCTTGGTTAGGTCATCAACCTATTGGTCTGCCAAATATACATACTCAGACATATAGTAACACATCTGTCTCCGATCAGAGGATGTGTGCCTGTATCGTGACAGCATACGATATAGGACTTTGGTTATCTCGATCTCATTAAGTCAACTCTTTGACCTGACTAATCTGACACCTCCGAATCTCTATTCCTATGCAGAGGACCTGCATCAAGAGGTCGGTCAGATATCAGCCTTTAGAGATAAGGATTGCCATCTCCTACTCAGGCTGGAGAACATCTCTTAATAATCATTTGACGGTGCTTGATGAGTCCCCAATCTAACTCTTTACATATTCATCCAAGCACCAGCCTCTATGATTCAACAGTTGAATCAACAGCTATATGATCTTCAAGATGGCCATGGTACATAACCCTAATTGTACTAAGGGACCTATTATGCAAATTATTTATTCTTCATTTCAGATTAGGGAATGATATTTGTAATAACATTTATTGCATAATGGCTCGTCGTGGGCTCTCATGTCCAACAATCTCCCACTAGCCCAAAGAGCCATTAATGGGCTAATAATTTACACCCACACTCATGTGACAATCATAGGCTATTTAGAAAATAGCTAGGTAAGCTGATCAGTCACTCTATTCCCGCGAGACTACGCCAAGTCCTTTTACGGCACTTGCATATCCCCAGTAACAATGCTCGCATCCAATGCGAATGTTGCATCTTATGCAACCAATACTCAATCTTGTTAGTTACAGTGTCCTTGACACTACAGCTTAATAATCATCATAACCAGTATTTCCATAATCCTTATCAGAATACCCTTATTCCTGGAGATCACTATCTCTTAAGGTATCCACAGTTAAGACCTTTTAGATCATTATCTATAAAGTCTTAAGTTTTGAAGATAAGATTTTTTTGAGATCATTATCTCAAAAATCTTCTCTTCTATGAAGATATTATTATTACTGCAATAAATGTTTTCTCTCCATATTAGGATTAGTAATAGTTTACTACTCCCACTACATGGCAGATATCTGGCTTTTGTACACATCTAGCATACACTCAGCTTCTCGTAACTGATGCACAAGTGCAAGCAGTTCTAGCATTCACTTCCTCAACTCTTTGAGGTGCTATCCCTTTAGATAGGTCAGTACCATATCTTAAGGGATGGAAGCCTTTCTTGGATTTTTTCCAGAAAATGAAATATGTCCAAGGTGTACCATTAACCTGACAGTCCCAATACCCTCTTCTCTATGCTTCTGAACACCTTCAGAACTTAGATCCAAGAGGTATCCTTGAGATCATATCTCAAGTTATGGAACAACCAGATTAGAAAACACTTATTATTATCCTTATATCATTTTAAATGATTAGGATATCATCTACATTTAGCATGATGAACGCAAAGGCACTTCCACTAAGCTTTACATGGCTCATCCAGATTCTATCGGAAATCATAACATTTATAATTTCATCAAATCTTATGGTCCAACTTTAAGAAGCTTCTTTGAGTCCATAGATGGATTCCTTAGCTTTCACATCTTGCTTTTCTCAACCATGAAGCCCTGGGGCTACTTCATATGAATATCCTCAGAGAGGTATTCATAGAGGAATGCATTCTTGACTTCTTTCTCTTGAAGATCCATTTACACCTTCATGGGTCTTACCCATATAGGTGGATCCTCGAGGGTCCATATACAACACTTGTATATGAAGTCTACTTTAGAGTTTATTGCTAACATCCATCTTTCCATGTCATGATCTTCAGAGTTTCATCACATGAAATCCGATTATTGTCAGACTTAACTTACACATGGAATACATCCGCAAACTCATTTGAAGAAGTATTAGTGTTTCATCTTTAATTGTCCTTTTAGTTTCCGATTTCAGGAGCCTCATTATCTTTTCAAGATTAAATGAGTTCCTATACTTCATTTTCTTCTTGATTCTCAAGAGAGTCATCCTTTAAGAATCATATTCTTAGAGATGAGATCTTTTAAGAATCTCAAGGTCATAAAGTAGGTATCCAATACCATCCTTTATTTTCCTAATGAAGCTGCACTCTCTAGTGCTCAATTCCAGCTTACTTGCATGGAATCCTATTAAGGATATATAACGTAGTCTCTACTACATATATACCTGGAAACTAAGAGGAAATTATGCTAAAATTCATCATTGATCAAATCATGTCACACATGATCAAATTGTATCTCCCTATAACTCTATTGAGTCAAGGTGTATTAGAAGGATAGAGATAGAGATGGTATTCATATCTCCATGAGGTATTCTTTGAATTTATCTAGCAGGTACTTCTACCTAGATTAGATCAAATTCATTTTATCTTCCTTGAAACTTTGGTTCTAAACCAAAATTAATGATATCTTTGAACAATTCAAAGATCTCTTATGTGAAGAGAAGAAATCTCATATCATACATAATCATCAACAGATATCACATATCCATAATGTTTACTACGATATAGATGATCCGCATACATCAATATGTATGAGATCCTGAATACCTTGACATCTTACACCTTTCCCAAGGAAGGCTGTATGGGACATTTTTACCTTTTGAATTTAATATTCACAAGTATGTATTTGAACCTTTAGACAATCTAAAATTTCATCTCTCACTAGTCCATTGATCTCATCAACAGACATATGTCCAAAACTTGATGCCAGATCATTGTCAAATGATCTTCATCCTCATATTGATCTTAAGGTTTAATTTCAGTATTAGAAATGTTAATGAACCATTCATTAATTTTCTAATTTTGTGGAGTCCACTAGATGTTAGATTACTATCTGAAATATATCCATCGTAACTCTTTATGATAGTTCTATCTCAGAATTCATGTTTATTTCCAACATTTAGAAACAAACAATGAGTGTATTCTTATATCTAGGTCATAGAGACATTCTCTAAGACTAAAGGCTCTCCCACTGAAATTAACAAGTCTATAAATCCAACAGAGATTGTTGTAACAATTGCATCAATATCCATGTTTATAACTATAAACCTTAAGATCAAATTTTCCAGTCTTCTAAACATATGCAACCTATTGCAAGTGTTGTTAGAAGATTGAGATACAATTATTAAACTTTATCTTATCAAATAAGTAAGTCAAAGTCAATGATTATATGTAGATTATTCTGATGCTTTATCTGGGTCCTTCTCTTAGGAATCTAGACAGACTTGACAGTCAAACTATCAACACATCAATTTATTGCAGTACTGGCATTCATCCAACTCTTTGGATGTCATATGGAAGTCACAGAAGTAGGTCAACTCTTTGACTTTCCTTCTTACTCGGGTCTGACCCATGCTTCCACTGCGCTCCCTTCATCTATAAACAACCATTGCTTAAGACTAAGGATCTCTTATGTTAAATTCAAAAAATTCAATGTAAGAGTATTTCAACATTTATACATGCTTCATTAAATTCATACAATATGAATTTTATGAAGCTTCATGAATGACTAGAGCATAGACAGTAAAACGATGACACTCATCGAATCTACATTCATCTAAACTCTTGAAACATTGGTTTAGGTAGGTATTCAAACATTTTGAATATATCATCTCTTATAGAGCCACCATTCTGCACGATGCAGTGAACCATCTCATTCATGATAAATGTCAAGAGCACAAATGTATGCCAGAATATCTTCACTGATTTTGTAAGGATTATTTGACAATTGCGATCATCATCGACATGTCACTTCCAAAGTACATCCGATGAGAGATCAAGACTACATAGACATACAAACCCTAAGGTTGTAGTCCTATTATCTATTTAATTGTCATTCCTCATTATTATGAGGAAACTTGCACATTGCAACCACATACATTATGTGTCCAACTGCAAGTACAATATCTGGATCCTGAGTCCAATCCATGATATTTTACTGGTTATCATTGAGTATAACATTGAATGGGTTTGATGAAGGATTATTGCATAAGTGTATATATTTGTTTATATACATATTTTACTTTGATTTAGGAATTTTTATATCAAAGTTGTCTTGCCTTATCAACACTGAAAGTTCATTCCCTTAATCACTTCAATGTAAGAGATATACTTACCATTATATCTCAAGCAAGATCTGGGATCTCCTTCCTTATCTTTGTTGCATCCGAATAATTTGAGAACCTACAACTCGGATAAAAAGAAGCGGGAACACATTCCGCCTTGGAAGTCCAACTTGTATCTTCCAATTCGATCTTTAACAACCCAGCCCACCACCCTTAAGGCAATGTTGACTCGTCGTTAGTTGAACCAACCATTAATAGGAATACAACTCGTTATGCGCAATCCAATATTACAACAATAATATGAGGACCCGATATTGGGGTCACTATGCATACGTTCTTACTCTTTCGAGAAGCAAAGAGCCCGATCCAGATGCGCTTGCATACAGGAGCTGTCACTTCGGACAGGCGTATCCTGCATACAATCCCTGGTGACGGAACCCTCTGCCATGACGGGAGACCATGGATGTCACTCATGTGGTCCTCCATATCATATTCAAATTCTAATTAATCATTATGAATCATATTCATTATGATCAATTCTTCCAAGGGAAATAACAACTCTATTTATAATAGAGTGTCTTAATTTTAATTGGATTCCAATTAATCTAATCATATTAAATTAATAATCCAATTAATATCCAACAAGCATTTTTAATTGTTACTTGAATTATGGTATTATCTCAAATACGTATTATTTCGAATTTTAATAATTAGAGATATATCATGATTTCTTAAGCATTATACTAACCCTACCCGCTGTCATGGCCAGTACCGGCGAGAGTGGGACCGACCACATAAGTTGCAACCCGCTACCCCAATGCTCTCTGACTAGACACCATATCCACCTCGGGAAAGGATAATGAAAAATAGATCATTTTGTACTTAAGATGATCATCGGTTATTCAACCGAAATTATACCATATAATAATAATCAAAACAATTTTGATTAACATTATAATGAGATTTGCTAAACAAATCCCAAATCCTATTCAAGCAACATGTTTGTTGGAATGTAGATCATATAGATCATGTAACCAATTAGTGATCTAGATCACATCTAATCAAATATTGGTTAAGAGAATTTCATTCAAGGAAATAATTATCATCAAATATTTCACAAATATTTATGCACAATTATTCCAGGAAATTAAACAATTTAATTTCACTAATTGATTAAATGACAATCACTAGGTTCTTGATTAGGAAAGAATTTCCAGCAGTGACCCTCACTTACTAAAAATACCATATCTCAATCAATTTAAATCCAAATTAAGCAAAGTAAGTTTCTAAAGTTTGATAATTTGATTTGCAACATAACTTTTGATTTGAACGCATTTGAAGGCTCTAAAATCCGCAATTAACTCTTTAATTACGTTGAGATTCGCAGTCCCCGAAACTGTGGATACATGTTCACTAAAATGAGCATATCTTGAACAAACGGAATCGAAATCACGTAAACTCAGATCCTACGATTTCCTTATTTAATGGGGAACAAAATCCAATTATTATTTTCGTGTTTAAAAAAATTAAACCATGCCGAAAATAATCTCAAAACAGAGATGCGCAAATGAAATGCAAGAAAACTTTCGCAAACCCTAACGAACCCAAGTCGTCCTCGGTTTATGGATCGTATCCAAGAACACCAACCTAAAGATCTGATACCACTTGAAGGATATGGTTAGATACTCAAGCACATCATGGAATCGTGAGCGTCGTATCGAATATGACGAAGAACGACTAGTCTGACTAGTTGTTCTATGCAACAGAATTTAAAATTTTTTTCATGCGACGAAACCACATGATCCAAGAACACTTCTCGTATCGTTTCATATCAACCACAAACAAGTAATAGGATTACCTCTTGAATCATGGTTGTGATCAAATCCCTAAACGAAGAGACGTCCTGTCTCAAGTCCGATCCGACGGAGGAGACGGTTGCGAGCGTGGGGATGAATCATGTGCTTCTCACAATCCATGTTGATGATCCAAGCGGTGGATCTCCTGATCTCGACACACGAGATCCGACATCTTTTTCATGAGCGAGGTACACCGAAGGAGTCAGAGATCCACGAGCAAAGAGTCGGGCAACATAACGACGATGTTGCGGTGATGAAGAACATCCTCCAGGGCATCCATGGTGGACGGCCATGAAAGAGGAAGAGAGAGGGATGATGTGTAGAGAGAAAGAGAGAGAGAGACTTAATTTCTCTTGTGTGTAATAAAGAGCAATGGGTGTCTCTCCTTTTATAATATTTTGGGATCCGTGGATCTCAATCCATGGGCAACACAAATCCAATGGCTCTCATTGATTGTGTTTCTTTTAATAGCTAAGATTTGTGTTGGTAAAAACCAACAACAATTAACTTAATTTAGAATAAATCTATATTGATAAATCAATATAAATCAATCCCAAATTAAATCAATCAAGCATGGAGATTATGGAATGAAGATTGCCTCCTTCTATAATATTGGATTTGGTGGCAATCTCATGTCATCTCATGTAATCCCATGAGATCTCATGAGATTACATTATTCCATGGAAATCTCAAGATTTACAACAACACTTGTTGTAAATTATTCTACAAAAATAATTGATAGTTATTTTGTGAATATTGCAATCGTGCCATTGGAAAATTGTGAATCATATTCACAACCCAAAATAAAATGTGAATTACATTTTCAATTAATTGTCCAATGTGAATCCAATTCACATCAACATTTAATTAACAAATGTAAATTACAAATAGCTCTCTCTTATATATTATAAATCACATTTATAATACATATGACTAATATGGTTATTGCTATCCATATTATTCATATCCATGATAATTAAATCACATTTAATCATCTTGGATCTCTATTTACGTGTGCCCAAATAATATGAATCGCATTCACATTATTCACATCCTTGATAATCAAATCTCATTTGATTATCTAAGATAACCATTTTTATAATATGAATCAAATTCATATTACTCATGACAATTAAATCACATTTAATTATCTATTTTGTTAGTGCTCGGATACTTATATCAACAATGAAATTATCTTGAACTCTTTTAAGGATAATGCGCTTTCTCTGCAAATACTTGGAGATAAGGACTGGGCGATTGTATTGTTCCACGTATAGTGACTTGGATATTGGGATCATATCTCAAATCCAGATCACGGGCCTCCCATAGATGCTTGATTAAATCAAGACTGCAAATCTAATCTTCTCATTGCATCTGAATCACATTCAGATCAATGTCCAACATTTGGACCAAGATCAGATTACTTTTCTACTGAGAGGAGTCACTAAAATCCAGACCCGTTTCATCACTCCCTAGGAATGGAAGCGTCATGGTTATACAATCGTTTATGATCACATCACCCTCAGGTATTCCCTATACCTGTTCATCCTGCATACTGGAAGACTCAGATTAAACCCGAAGTATTAGATCAACTTTACACTGTCTACTTCATGGTTTTATCAGTAAGTTTCTCATCTGATCATTGGGAGTTGGTATCGATCATATACTTTGCAAAAGCATATATCATACCTAGGTCTTGATCATATACTTTCCAAAAGTATATATCAAACCTACAAATTCAGTCAAGCTTCCAAAGCGAGACGACCGTGCACGGAATTTGATTCTTCCAAATATCTCATGAGTGAGCTCATGTCTTCCGGTTCAGTAATGAACCTGTATGATCCATTTGAGAGATAGTATTACTCATATGCCCTTATATGCACACCAGCGCGCCAGTATATAGACCTTGGTTAGGTCATCAACCTATTGGTCTGCCAAATATACATACTCAGACATATAGTAACACATTTGTCTCCGGTCAGAGGATGTGTGCCTGTATCGTGACAACATACGATATAGGACTTTGGTTATCTCGATCTCATTAAGTTAACTCTTTGACCTAACTAATCTGACACCTCTGAATCTCTATTCCTATGCAGAGGACCTGCATCAAGAGGTCGGTCAGATATCAACCTTTAGAGATAAGGATTGCCATCTCCTACTCAGGCTGGAGATCATCTCTTAACAATCATTTGATGATGCTTAATGAATCCCCAATCTAACTCTTTAGATATTCATTCAAGCACCAGCCTCTATGATTCAACAGTTGAATCAACAGCTATATGATCATCAAGATGGCCATGGTAGATAACCCTAATTGTACTAAGGGACCTATTATGCAAATTATTTATTCTTCATTTCAGATCAGGGAATGATATTTGCAATAACATTTATTACATAATGGCTCGCCGTGGGCTCTCATGTCCAACAGGCTCTGTCTCTGAATATCCTCTACCTTCTTCAACAAACCACTCATCTGTTGAGGTAATGAAGAAAGCTTCTCCAACTCTCACAACTTCTGCAACTCCTGAACTTGCTTTTGAATCACATCGAAGATATTAAAAGCTTCTTACTAATGTCTCCCATATCATAAGATCGTGAATCGTACTCAGCTATATTGGCCACCTTATGATGATCTCGCTGGTGTGGTAGTTATCGGGTCTTCTGGTATGCACGAGTGGAATTAAAGCCTCTAGAGTTCTCGACCATCCCTTCATAGATGGCCCAAACTGACTCAACATCCTTATTCAAATAATTGTCGCCACATGCAACACTAACCAATCCCTAAATATCAAAAAGTAGTCCTCCAAAGAAATTCTTAACAAGAACCTTATGTGGAATTTCATGATGTGGACATTTCTCTATCATATTTTTGAAGTGCTCCCATTCTTCATGTAAAGACTCATGTAAGTGTTATGTGAAATTCACAATTTGGCTCCTCATCATATTTTTCCTCCCACGAGGAAAATATTTATGCAGGAATGTGGACTTGAGATCCTCTTAAGTACATATCTCTCTCCCCAAATGAGTCATCTAGTAAAGTGATTTATTTGCTAAGGTGAAGGGGAAAGCCTTGAGGCAAACAACCTAATGCGTAAGATTCGGGTAACTAGACGCTCCACAAATCATCTTGAAGTGTTGTAGAAAGGAAAACAACTCTTTTGTAATGTTCCCATAAAATTTTGGAAGTAGTGATATGAATGATGTTTTGAGATCATATGGACCTAGATTCAGCAGCAATCTGATTCAATGTTGTAGCGTACTCATTCCAGAGTCAAACTCATCATGTAATGTGTCCATAGGAACAACTACAACTGGTGGGTTCACTCCTCCGGCTATCAACATCGTAATCTCGGCTTTCAATTTGTCTTGGACTCCAAACTACTCTCTAAGTTGTACACTCATCTGCTGTATTGTGCCTAGAATCCCTGCAGTCACATCTGATCCAGTATCTGATATCTCATCAACTGGTCTCTCCTCAACCATTGCTTTTCCTCTTACTATGGTATAAATTAACTGCTCTGGAAAGGAGAAAACCTCATAGGCACTCAGTGAAAAATGTGTAGCAGAAGAAGAAACATCCAGGTGAGGTCTTCCTCGACTAAAGGGATGAGAGGCGAGGGAGTATGGGTCTGACTTACGTCGTGTCTAAGATAAACTGACTCGTGAAGAGGGTCATCCTGAGTATGTGAAGATATACATATCACGGTGGAAAATCGATGGCTCCCAAAATCCGAGCGTAAAGACCGTCGATACGTCATATTCGATGCCAAAAGATATGAGATAAGAACACAATGTCAATCAAAAGACAGATGGAAGGCGTGTCAGATGCAGAATCACACACTAACCGTAAACAAACACAATATAAACCCCTAATTAACCAACTACACATAGTGATGACCGTAAGAGTTCGGTCGTTTATCTTTTTAGTATAAAAGTTAGGTGATTCAAGTAGTTATATTATGAAGACTCGCAAGAGGTTTCACCCTGTCGTCTAGTGTATGTCTTGACACTCTCCCAGACAATGGAACCATCTGCTTGGGATACTAGGTTATATGAAGCCAAAAGGAAAATTTGAAGCGCATTACACCAAAACGACTCTCTAACGTTAAATGCAAGTGCTTGTATCTGTGATAGTGTACCAAAAAAGCAATACATGGGTGCTTAGGGTACAAGTCCGGTGATTTTTGGCTCTAATCATCAAGGCTACGTCCTCACCCTCTATGTTTGGAGGTAAGTATCTACAAAATGAGGGGATTTCTCTCCCAAAGAGATTAAATCCAATTTTTTTACTTTTGGTTAATGTTTCAATTTTTTTCATTTTATGGTTTTAATTTTTTTGGTATTTAAAAAAAAAACTAATGAGAATTTGGTTTTCTTTTTGCGAAGAAAAATGTGTCGCACATGGGAGAATCATAGAATGCAGTGAGAAAACATGACATGCAAAGATATAAATCATACTTGGCTCCAACGCTCTACATGGAAGTGATCTACGAAGAAATTTAGACCTAATTCTAATGCATGAAAAAAGCAATAAAAAATAACCCTAGTAGATTGTTCTAGCATAAGAATGGATTGATTTTCAGAAATTGTCTGATTTTATACCTAAATATGGACTAGGGTAGTAGGTTCTATTTTAGTCATCTAATCAATCCAGCTTGTACCCCTAGCTACACGAAATCACGAGAAGAAAAAGAAAAATATTGAGAAAACTGAAAACCGCACTGAGTGTCCCCCTAGCACTAGTTGGCGAAACAGACTTTCGAAGAAAAGAGTCTAGTGTCCATGTACAAGTTAGGTTGTTCTTTAGGGCCCCCTTCAATAAAATGAAAAACGGGCAAGTGCCCCTTCCTCTCTCACAGAAAAAAGAAAATTGGGCAAGTGCCCTAAACTCTCTCTCTCTCTCTCTCCAAGAAAATATAATAATATAAATTATTCTCCTGATTAGCGATGCTCCTCTGTAATTAGCTCGTAGAGAAGTAGCCGATCTCTACACTCTCAACTAACTCAATTTCCGAAGAAGGCGGAAGATACTATCAGCACAAAAAATGTAAAAAAAATCCGCAAATCAAAAGAAAATTGAGAGAAATCGAAACTCGAACAAAAAATCGATATAAAAAGGAATCAACAAAATCATAGAACGAAAAAAGAAATTGAAAAAAACAAGAAGAAAAAATCCTAAGCATTGCTAGCACCTCCCCGGAAATAACACCATTTTGATAGAGCATGCCTCCCCTCATGGTTTTTTTATAAAGAGAAGATTTGTCAGATGTAGCGACCATGGAGAGAAGCGCATCGATAAAAAAAAAACGAAGACTAAGAGCGAATAGATAATGAATAAAAGGATAAATGTCTCTCTCTTCTATTATCACATGATATTTACTAGGTAAGTTTCCTTGGGTCGAACACAAGGAGGCATGAAGTATCTTTAGGATTTCAGATCATTTTTGTAATTAAAAATCTTCTTCAAAAGCTCTTTTTGTGGTTTTTTAGTTTTTATTCTTTTTATTGGTTTTCAATTTTGCAATTTTTTAATTCATTTTTTTTGCAATTTTTAATTTATTATTGAACTATTATTAATTTGAAAAAATGGAGTTACTATATAATTGATGGAATACAATGTAATATACTATTATATATAGTGGTCAAAATAAAAAAGCAAATGATTTTTTATTTTTTCAAAAATAGAAAATATATTTTATAAATGATATACTATATAGTAGATAGGTGAATATGTATATATGGTACTATATAGTAAGAATGACAAAGAAAACCCGAGCAATGATCTCGAGAATACACACCAAAAAACTCAAAACATAGACGAAGTTCAGAAAACCAAAAATCAACAAAGAAAGAGATGAAAAATCTTGAAAAATATCTCAAAATCATGCAAGGATAGTTGTGTAACTACCTTAGAAAAATCACTGAGAAATGAAATGTCTAGACTGTCCAATAGTCTAAATATGTACATGGCTACAAATGTAATAAAAGTTCCTAGAAAATAAAATGCTTCTTTAGACACTGATATGCGATCTTGAGTGTCAGTTGATGACATGTGTCGATGAACTGTGGTGTCTGGTGCTTGGGGTTGATCTTCCCCAAATGAAGAACACTGGTGGTGTCAAATTGGTTTTTAGGCATCTCCGACAGTGATTGACCAATTAGATGATGGTGTAAGTTATAAGAGTGGCTCCAGCATGGCCAGAAGGTGGCACCTACCCCTTTGAGCTCTCCTGCTGCAAGAGGTTGTGATGAAGATGAAGGAATGGCAATCATTTAGGGCTCATGGTTTGAAGAATGGTGTGTCCTATTCACATGCAAACTTAGCAGGGAATTTGACACCACCTACTATGAATGCTAGATTTAAGTGATTCTGGTGGCTATCTTCAGAATATGGAACAACCTATAAGAATTAATATGGCTCAATTTGAAAAGAATCGACCAAAAATTGAAGGTGTTCTGTATAACAAAATAAGGCTAAGAACTTTGAATTTAAACTTCAATTTGGCTAAGAATTAACTCGAATTGGGAAGCAGATTTGGTATCAAACTCAAGAATAGTAATTAGTGATTCTAAATAATAATTAAATGGTTAAAAAAGGTATTAAAATAGCAAAAACTGATGAATGAGTTCACCTAGGGATTTGAAGTTGTATGAACATCTATTTTTTTCTCCAGAACTCTATGCAAGTTTGAGCTTTCCATGATGGCGTTGGTCGTGATGCAAGGCGAGGAAGCCCCGAAACTCCTGCTCGATCTCTCCTCTTTCTCGATGAGGATCAAGATACCTCAATTGTCACCTGAAGAAGGAGATCCATGTCTTGTAAGGAGTCTCGGTTAGCTAGGTTAGAAGATGGAGAAAGTTGGTTTGATTTGTGATACTTACGTGGCTTAAATATAATAGATGGTAAGTAGTTGGAGAGGATCAAAGGGTTGGCGTGTATCATGGATAAATAAGGTAGAACATGGATAGGTTGGATGATGATAGGTGAAGGATCAAAGGGTATAAAAATTAGTGAAAGTGTGGTCATTCCCAACAGCTAACAGATTTGGTTCTCGAAGAAGTATGTGGTGCTGACACTTGTTAGGACCACAAAACTCCAATGATGAACCTTCATTATAAATTATTTAATAAATAATAGAATAAGCTATTTTGAAAATATAAAATGAAAAATGTAGATAATTAATTTATCTAAATTATGGGGTATTTTACATATTTAAATTATATATAATTTATGATATAAAAATAAATTATCAATAAACACACACATACACACACACACATATAATATTCCTTATAAATAGAATTTACATTTTTAATTTAACATTTTAGTGAATCAAGTATTATTTTTACATTTTATTAATTTATATAATAATAAATAATGTTTGTGTGAATTTTTAAGGATTTTAATAATTTATTTTTTATATAGATTAATAAATACATGTATGTATACTATAGTTCACTTTTTTCTATTTTAAGAGTTTTTGATTTATTTTAAAATATTGAATAAGGATTTTGTTTTTATATTTTATTTTATTAATAAAATACATAATCAAGAAAATTATTGAAAATTGCTAAATCAATTGTATTATGAATAGTATGTACAGAATAAATTAAACAACCAGAAACCCAATTGTCATTAGGTCGAAATATAATCATTTTTTGCAAACAGAATCTTTTTGATGAAATTACCTTCATTAATTATAAAATTTTATATCATGAACTTTAGTGTGAGTAGAGTGAAATTGGAGTTCGTATGGCAAATCTATGAGGTTCGGAAGCTGGGCAATTTGAAATCCTGATTTCTTCGTATATATAAGTTGGTATTTTTAATTTTTTATAATTTTATACATATTTTTATCTACATAATAGTGAACGATTTTGTGAAAAACATATATATTTGAACTAAATAAAACTCGGTGAAGACTGTATACATAATAAAAACATGGAATTAATGTTTTATGGACATGGTTAGTTATTTTTGAGTTTTCTTACTTATCACCCTACTTTGTTGTTTGACAACCAAGTCATGCTGATTTGGTATCAGGGATTAGGATATATAAATATATCTAATAACTATATTTATATTCTCTAAATCATTTTGTACAACATATACATATTTACAATCTGCTTGTTTTATGTTATTTTTATTTTTTTATGTTATTTAAATACATAAAAAATGAGTTTTTATTCATGAATGTGATTTTGATAAAAAATATGTTAACGAATATTTACATGTATTTATTAAGGGTTTTAAGACTAAATATGACAGAAATGTTAATGAATCATGGATTCATCATCCTCCTGTGCCATCTTTGTCTAATTGCAACCAAGTGCTTCCAACTTACTGATATTACATAAATAATGTATCACCCCAAACATAGTACCACAACTACTAATCACAAAGTGTGGTAGCAACTTATAAGTAGTAGGGGCTACTACTAAATAACTTGTGCTTAAGCTTTTTGGGCTATGTTCAAGGCTCCATTTATGTCAAAGCCCCATAGGTCGTCTTGAACAATAATTCCTGATAACGTAATGGGTCTAGGGTCTGGGGAGTTATACATGGAATCCAAGTGGAATCCCTCTAATAGTGGAAAGGGTTACCTAAGAGGTGGAGCCACCCTTACCATAGATTTTGGAGGAAAGGGCTATCCAAGAGGTGAAGATGCCACTGTTACTAGAAATAGGTCATGGGCCATTACATAACAAGAATATTGCAAATATAAGTGTCGTAGTTGCACCCCAAACATAGTACCAAATACAATAGTTACCGAGTGTGGTAGTAGCTTGGAAGGAGTAGGGCCTACTACAAGATAACTCGAGCTTGACTAATTTTGGCTATTGTCAAGGGCTCTAGTTGGTCCCAAGCCCAATAGGGCTTTTAGGCTAGTAATCCTCGGTAACATACCATGCTTAGGGACTGTTACAGATAACCCTGTGTGCCTAGGATGTTTACAGAAAAGCACTTGTAGCTTTAAATTATTGCATATATGCCCTTATTTACTTTATTTAATTAATTTGTAATTATATATATATATATATGTTTTTATTACAAAAGATCCCTAGATTGTTTGCTTAAGAACTTTTGCATCTCAAATCCAAATTAATTGAAAGTGGTCATGTTTTGAAAACTCTAATTGTTCTCTTTCTAATGGCATGTCTAATATTTGATGGACTTGTACACGTTCAACAATTAATCTAAAAAGCTTTGTGCTTCTTGAATTTTAATAATCACCACAATTAGCATTTAACTAATTTTTTGCAATAAAAGAAGTTATGGATAGCTTAATGCATGTAACATCTAAATAGGTGACTAAATTTCTATTTGTAAATAATTAATTTTCTGATTAATTACTAAACATGTATCTAGTGATTTAAGTTCCTTATTGGTTAGGTGCATTTATTTAATATAGAAATTTGAGATCTAAATGAATATTAGTTTAGACTAATTTTTATTTAATTAGATTTTGCGCTCAGAACTTTAATCCAAGAGTCCCTTTGCATTTTTGTATCCATGCAAATTTTTTCATACCATCTATTCTCTATCATTACGTTTTGCATATCAAAAGATAAAAACATGTCGTATTCCATGGACATGATTTGAATCACATTAAATTAGGTTAAATAGATATTTAAGATACAATGGATAACATATTTGATCGTGTCTTTGAGTTTACACAAGGACTTACCTAGGCATAATTAAAGCTATGTTATCTTCACAGAAATATTTTAAGTGTGGTTCTGAATAACATGCTATTCACTCATACTATATTTTGACCACTTTAGAGTAGGATACTAGTGATTTATCAGTGGCAAGATCCACAAAGGACAACTTTGTGATGTAGTATATTACTAGAGCTACGCTAAGCTTCCCAACTTGATCCTCATCAGAGATGATCAAATCTACAACTATTAGTAGCCTTTGTTCCTCCTTCCAAGGAGAAAACAACAATCACATAAAAATGATATATCCTCTTCTACCTTCCCTCTTTCTTCTCCATGTACTTTCCACAACTATATCTCCCCACTCTTTATCTTTCTTACCAAATCAAAATCCAACTCAACCAAATCGCTTCAACGTAAATCGCCTCATCTCCTTCTCTTGCTTCTTTCTTCTCTTCCAAGTCCGCAGTTGGAGCTTAGATCTCTAATTCCTCTACCTCATAAGCAGCTCCAGCCATTTATAATTTCACCATAACACCAAGATAGTGATACGAGCCTCCAATCCTTCTTTCACTTTCAATTCATATTAGGGAGATGCCAGCCTCGAGATCATCTCTCCATTTTAAGGCCCCTTCAAATCCATAGTGTCTAGTTGCAAATCCACTTCGAGATTTGTCGAAGTTATGAACAAGCTTGGGGGTGTTTCCCTTACTTTGCCTCTTATGGGGGTCACTCTGGCCAGATGAAGGACATCTGCCTTCTTATCAAGATTAGGGGGTGAATGTCTTCAGAAAACAACATCCTTGGACATCAAACCTCTTGCATCATCTACCGTCCACTCCATATGTGATATACACCACATGTTGGCACCCTCTCCTCCAGCATATGATCATATATGCAAGAGTCACTTCACTTTAAGAGAGTCGATTTATAGAAATTGACTTGTGCATCAAAGAAATGTGGAGATCCCATCATATATGATCTAGGTCAATTAGTCAAACTAGTCGATGGAGTAATAGAATAATTTTTTTGATCAAACCACATGACATGGGAGCCATTCCCATGTCGTTTCATATTGATCACACGAGCTTAGGCATACCTTTTGAAACACAGTATTGATCTCAATAGCCTCTAGAATAAATCTTCAGTCTCAAGTCCGGTCTGATGAAAGTGCACTTGCATGTGCATTGATGAGACATGTGCTTCCTGCAATTCCAAGCAATGATCCAAGTAAGGAATCTCCTCTTTCATCTCACAAAATCTATCATATTATTTAATAGAACGAAGCACTGAAGGAAGTGAAATTCCTCAATCAATTACTCTGACAGCACGACGACATCGTAGTAACAATTGCAGTCTCCACAACCTAGACAATGGTTGGTCAAGAGTTGGAGATAATGTGTGTTGTGGAGAATGAGATATAGAGTGATTAGTTATGAAACAATTGCATTTTATTTAAAGAGGGTTAGTGTTAGCCTTTCTTTTATAACAAACTGGATGTTTACGAATCCTAGTCCATGCACACACGTAATAAATCATGTAGATTAATTTGTGCATTCCCAATTAATGGTAAAGATTTTTGTTGCAATAATTTACAACAATAAATAATTAATCTTAAAAGAAATAAATAAGTTTAATACATTCTTCAATAAATTTATTTTAATATGAATTAATTTAATTCATGAATAAATAAGAGAGAGCCCCCTGCACGAAAGGTGAAAGGAGATAGCCTCACTCCGATTTTGCCATGGGTGGTGTCACATGTGGGATTTGGAGAGAGGTTTTTTCTCTCAAATTCCCATAAAATGTAATGCCATTACATTATCTCTTTATTCCATAATTATTTGTCAATAAATCACTAATAGTTTGCAAATTATTTATGACAACCAAAGTGAGTCATTGATTAATCATGAATCATATTTATCCATTCAATATTAAATGCAAATCATATTTACATTGAATTGTGTAATGTGAATCCAATTCACATGAACATATTAATTATGAATATCATTCACGATTAAATCTCCCTATAATTATGGACCATATCCACATTACCCGTAATTATTATGGGTAGTGTTATCCACATTAATTACATTCATGATGATAAAATCCAATTTAATTATCCAAGATGTTTCTCTACACATGTAAAAATAATGTAATCATATCCACATTATTTGTGATAATTAAATCATATTTAATTATCCAATTTTCCAATGTGCACCTAATTTTGCCTATGTAACAATTCTTGAACTCTTTCAAGAACTCTTTGCCTTCACCTCAGATACTTGGAGATACGGTCAGGGAAATTGTATAGTCCATGTATAGTGACTTGGATACTGAGATATAATCTCACATCAAGATATAGAAGACCTCTCAGAGGTGTTTGATTATGTTAGATGAAATATCCAATATTCTCAATGCATCTGAATCATAGTCAGACCAATGTCCAACATTTGGACTATGATTGGATATCTAGTCTACTGAGTGTAGTCACTAAAATCCGAACCAATTCCATCATTCCATCGGAATGGAAATGTCTTGGTATACAACTTCTTAAGATCACATCACCCTCAATTATTCTAATACACATAATTCTGCATACTGAAGACCTAGAATAAACCCAAAGTTCTAATCTTATTTGAGTTGTATCCTTCAGATATTTATTATTAAGTTTCCTGTTCAATCATTAGTAGTGGGTATGAAACATATGTTTTTCTAAAGCATATATCATACCTACAAATCTTGTCTTGTTTCCAAAACAAGATGACTGGCATTGGAATTTGATTTTTATCCGAATATCTAATGAGTGATCTCATGTCTTTTGATTTAGTAGTGAACCTATATGAAACTTTTGAGAGATTGTATTACTCATATGCCCTCGTATGCACACTAGGTCATCAGTGTGTAGACCTTGATTTGGTTATCAACCTAATTGTCTGCATAATGTGCATATTTAGGCATGTAGTAATACATATGTCTATGATCAGAGTATGTGTTCCTATACGTGACAACAGATGACATAGGTTTAATTATCTCAATCTTGTCAAGTGAAATCTTGGACCTAACTCATCCAATGCCTCTGAATCCCTTTTCCTATGCAGGGAACGTACATCAAGAGGTCGATTAGATATCAGCCTTTAAAGTAAGGATTTCCACCTCCTTCTCAGGTTGGATATTACTTATAGACTATCACTTGACGGTGTGGTTGAGTGATGAATCCATGATTCATTATCTTTTCTATCGAATTTTATCTTCAAACCCTTACCAAAAATATGTAAATTTGTATTAATTCTTACATCTTAACAGAATCATTCTCATGAATAAAAACCTCATTTTATGCATCAAAAACATGTAAATTTGTATTAATTGTTATATCCTAACAAAATCATCCTCATGAATAAAAAGAAAGAAGAAAAGAAAGGCAGACCGTAAATATGTATATATGTACAATATGACTAATTAAATATAAATGTAACTGTAAGATATATTAATATACCCTAACCTCGAGATTAAGTCAGCATGGAATGGTCAACAACCAATAATGTAGGGGGAGAAAAGGAAGAAAACAACAAAAATAATATGATATCATGAAGTGTTTAGGATGACAAAACAAGCAATCGTATTCATTGTTTGGGCTCTAGAATGGGCCAACTCCGAGACTTCCCGCCATTTGAAGAGAATATATATCTGCGAGTTTAGAAAAGTAGCCGAAGCTCATATGTAAGTGTGGTGAAGTGAACGGAGGATGGTGAAGGTGTATAAGATGGTCACCATAAGGTGGTCTCCCTAAATGGGTTTTCCTCCGTCTCCGACAGAGGAAAATGACTGGGGTGGACAGGGGTTCTGACGAAGGAGGGAGATGCTTGGGAGTGTCAGTGTTGGTCTTTTATCCATCATGAAACTCGAGGGCATCTCAGGTGAATAAAAAAATTATTGTACATTAGTAAGCTAAAAATGAGAAAATCAAACATGAAACAAAGCCATATTTATCTGGAAATCGAAGACAATGTAGGGGATGACTGAATGGCATGGGCTTAAGATTCTAAGAAGCTCAGGTCTTCGCTTAATCCTCTTCAGCTAGAGAGGAAGCTCTAACGGTAGCAAGGAGACCGTAGCATGGCATGCTCGCCAGGGGTCTAACCAGAAGGATATTAACCATTATTACATGATTTCGACACCCTCATCCTGTCATGATTAGGGGGATTGTCCAGGGGTTCTTCTCTCATTGGTTGACAACCGCTACTTGAGGTGGTGGCGGAATTTTAAATGGAACGAAGGTGGCAGTTTCTATCCCCGAGGCTGTGATTTCAACCACAGCCACTTAGTGTGGGAGCTAGGGGTAGGGGACAATAGGTAGTTGGTGTGAGAGGTAGTTGTGTGGTGAAGAGGTTGATGGTTGTTTGTATGGAAGAGGGTGTGTATGGGGGTTGGCAAAAAAGAGTAAAGACATGTGGTTTGGCAGTTCGCAAGGAGGAAAATGGTTTGCTGGAGGTTGATGATGATCCTAACACTGTTGGATCATATGATACAATGGCTCTTGTAAAAGCATAGATGAGTAGTTTGATTTGTAGGGATACATCTGATCAGGAGACGATCAGACAACTCTGATTGCACCAGGGATGGTTTGATCACGACCCTTACATCCAAAGGACCTAACGACCTAAAGATGAGGCAGGTGGCAAACTATGGATAGGCCACGTAGCGGGCATCTGAAGAGCCACGTCGCCCATTCAAAATTTAAGAATTTATTGAAAAAAAGAATATTCAGAAATAATTAGATAGAAGATGAATTTGAAAAAGTCATGAATATAAAAGTTGTAGATCCTGATGAGATCTACAAGTTTCATGTAGATGTCAAAAAGATATGAGGTCGTCTATACATAAATAAAAATAAAATAATAATTAAAACAATATAAAACACTTTTCTTTCATTTTTCTTTTGTTTATTTTTTTTGAAAATTTTATTTTATATTAATTTATTTAAATAAAATATTTTTCTAATTTTTATTTGATTTTTAATGAAAAATAAAAACATGAGACATTACACCATAATAGGGTTACATTAATATATATGGATTTAATGGGGTTGCCCCTTGGGGGCAACCAATATGGCTACCCCGCCACCTATTTCTGTGTTTTTTTATTTTTTTTTAAAATATCACCATGTATATTCATCCCTATATCCCTACTATATGCCATTCGAATTTCATAAAAAACAAAGACTCCTACGGCCTCCATCAATATGGTGTCGATTTAAAAAAATCATGTTACCGTTAAAAAATGACTGTCTGGATGGAGGCCGTAGGAGTCTCTATTTTCGACGAGATTCGAATGACATATAGGAGGGATATAGGGATGAATACATATGGAGATTATTTTTGAAAAAAAAATAAATAAACGGTGAAAATGGTACGGGGGAAGCCATGTTGGGCATCCCGATTAGTCTCTCTCTCTATATATATATTAGGCAATGAATCTTGTGATTAACTTAAGCAAGAGAGATAATATTTGTGTTTAATGATGATAAATACGTGATTTGTCATCCCCTATACTTATGCTAAGCTCATCCTCGTGCTAATAATTAAAGTATGAATTATAGAGTCAGTTTAATAAGTGATATCCCTGATATGTGCAAGTGAATATACAAGGCTTAATTTGACCTAGAACACAAGTATTAAAGAATCCTAAAACTCTATGTTGATCCAAGTATTAATCAAAAGGAATTCAACTCCTCGAATTGTTAAACTCTTAATGACATACATACATACATACATACATACATACATACATACATACATACATACATACATACATACATACATACATACATACATACATACATACATACATACATACATACATACATACATACATACATACATACATACATACATACATACATACATACATACATACATACATACATACATACATACATACATACCTACATACGTACATACCTACCTACATACATACATACATACATTACAGTACGTACGTACGTACGTACGTACGTACGTACATACGTACGTACATACATACGTACATACATACATACATACATACATACATACATACATATATATACATATATATATATATATATAGAGAGAGAGAGAGAGAGAGAGAGGAGTGATCTTATGAGAGTGAAAACCTGTGACAGCATAAGAGCATGCATTTTGGACCACATGATCCTACCATGAGAGAGAAGACCAGGAGAGAGAAAATAGAATCATGTGGTCCAGAATGCATGCTCTCATACTCTCACATTATTTTGCTCTCATAGGATCACTCCTCTCTCTCTCTCTCTCTATATATATATAAAGTATGACTTATTGTAGACTTCAACCATGAGAGTAGATTCTCAATATCACCAAGAATTCTAATCTCAAAATATCTCCTAAGGACCCAACCCTCAACACTAAGGAATAAATATTGTCTTGCTTCAATCAATTGTCTCTTTAGTTTGTCAGACTTCAAAGGAATAGATGGAAGGCCAGATGATGGAGGATATAGGGTTATGTACTTATTTTCACTTCCTCTCATTGGAACAAGGTTATCTCAAGTGCCAATACTCAACAAAATATTCATTTTGATTTTGACAATCAGTGTGTCCGTCAAAAGAGATTTGAGTCGTATGTACTTGTTTTCCTGGGGGTACACTTAGTGTGTCATTTTAAGGTATCCAATGTACCTACACCTAGACTTGTAGCGTTAACTATGCAGAGACCTTTTTGAGGAACTAGCCCGACTCATAAAAGCCTAATTATTTGATCCAAGTGGACACTAAAAAGTTGCGAGCACTCGACTTGAATATAATAGCTCATATGATGTAAGTTTGTAATGTGATGATCTTTTAATTTTCACTTTCCATTTTTAATTGAGGGAACTTCCCTTCTTTTTGGCTAGCTCCATTGCTTATACCAAAGTTTAGCACACTTTAGGTCAAAGTCAAGAGATAGCATAATAATATGCCCCATAGTGGCTAAGATGTTGACACTCAAGTTTCATGAAGCTACCATTAATCTTATCCCATCCTCGAGCATCATATAGATCAGGTCCTAACTCACGCTTCAAATCTCAGTCTCCTTAGTGATGCTCTGACTCATCTCAATCATGAATGCTGTAGTGCATGTGAGTGATAGTCAAAATCTTTTAAGGGAGATTAAGCATGAAATATAACATGGATATCTTCAAACTAGGTAAGTGTGAATTTTTAAGTCTAATACGCTAATGATTAAGATGTGATAACTATAAGTCTAGGGATTCCTTAAACATTGTGTTAAAGATCATCTCAAGCCTTGAGTGCATAGTGGAAGTGTCAATGGAAGACATCAATTGAAAAGTTATTATTTTTGTGATTTTTTCCATTTTTTCAAGAAATTTAAGCAACTAATTATACTCAATTACACCTTAGCTTTGAAAAATATTTGAAAACTTTTTGCAAACATCATCATGTATGAATATAAATTTTCCAAAATTTCTACAAAGATTTTTCCAAAACAAGCAAATCCCCAATTTTAAACCTTGGTGAAATATTTTTCCAAATAATATCACATAAATATAGGTTTTCAAAATATTTTACAAATGATTTTACAAATATGTTAAGTTGTATTTTTGTAAACCAGGTATAAACTTTTTGAAGACTATGTCAAATATGTATATAATTTTCAAAAATCAATTCAAAACATTTTTTTATAAAAGTCAGTTCCAAAAATGTAATACGATACCCATAGCCCAATAGTTTGAAAATTTTAAAAATATTAGTTATGGCTAAAGTATATATGTAATATATAGGGTATACCCCCTATACTTAGTTTCTGCTATGTAAAAATCACAGGTGCAAAATGAATCAAAAGAATCTATTAGATGAAGAAAGGGACTCGAGTCCCCTTATACTTAAGCTAAGAAAAAACATAAGTATAAATATATGAATTAGAGCTCGATGACCAGAGGAGAACAATCAAAATGACATTGGATCACCCTATACATAGGTTGAAAATAAGACTAAGTATAAAGAATAGAAGCTAAGTGATGAAGAGATCTGTTAATTGAATCTCTAAATGATGAATCCTAGGAGATGATAATGGAGCCTAGGGTTTGAAAAGGTCGAAGAATCAAACAAACCCTGATTATTTCACTAACATACATAGTGAAGAGCATAAATATTATCTAATTATCTTGTTATTTTTATTGGTCATAATACAAAATTTGAGTTTATTATGAGCATGTTGATTTAGGGTTTGATCTCTATCCTAGGGTTATGTCCTCACCTATCAACCAATGCATATATACCTACAAATAATGCAGGTTTTTCACTCCCAAAATAATGGAAAATTTTAACTCCATTTTAATTACATCAATCTTGTATTAACAATCCAATTCATAGAAACTAGGTTATTACTTGTATTAAATCGCTGAACACATAAGTCATCGTCCACCATCCAGTCTTGTTTCCATATTATCCTAAGTGTCAAATCATGAAAAAGGAAAAGTCATGCGGATGTAAAATCATGATGTCATTCTCAAGAGAAGTACTTATAGTGGATCTAGCTCTCTTCAAACACATGCGATACTGAATATAAAATACTATCGAAATGCATGAAAGTTGATGAAAAACTACACCTAATCATAAGTTCTATTGGTGGGAAGAGATTCAAATAATTTAAGGCTATGTTGAAAGTGAATTACATGTATCTCATGAATCTTGAAAGATAGTGAATCTCCTTGTATAAAGTTAGAGTGTTATATACTACGATGGAAGCACAAAAGATATAAAATCTAAAGAAGTTGTAGGAGCTGCATTCCTCGATCATAATATCGGCCACTCAAGATGAGTCCCACCTATGTGAGGGTGAAACAAACTCAACACACAAATAATAGAGTCCATGTCCAAAATATACATCAAATATAACAAAAACATAATCTTCGAAAAACTTGAACATCTTTTGCGGTTCTTCTCAACAGGAACTCCATCTTGAGCATGCAGCCTCATTTCTCTACGACCATCCTCGATGAATGAACCCTACCACTGAAGAGATCAAATTAGATATTTCAAAGACTATCAACACATAAATAATGCATAAAACATCACATCACCGAATTGACCAAGATAAAATAAGAATCAACTTAAACAAAATTATAAAATCGAAAAACATATATTAATGAAGCTGTGTCCCTAGCAATGATGCCATCTGATGAAGCGCTAAATTCATGTATTAGTATGGATTCGTTGTAGCACAGGCAGTTAGTGTGTCTTACAAAACCAAATGAATGATCTCCATGAGGAGGATTCTGCCTTAATTTATAACATGAGATGTCCAGGGTTAAACACAAAGCACGAGCCATAATACGATTATTTAGGTATTTAAATATGTAGTTTAAGTGACTGATAATTCATCTAGGTTAAAAACTAGAAAAAAATGTGAGCAAATAATGCAAGACAAAATGCACATGATAATTGTATGCATGGATAAAATGAGTTTTGAAAATATTTTAATCATGTTAGAAATAATGTTTTGATGGAAAAAATGATAAAAAAACCAACACATGCAAATATAATAACTAATATGCCCTAAAATGATCATTAAAACTTAAGCAAGTATATAATTTAATTATAAGTCCAATTAACCACTTAATCAGAAGTCAAGTTTCATTTCATGTGTTTAATAGCATCAGTAATATCTTTAATTAACGAATCAAATAATGAGCATCAAATCAGAGATTAAATAAACACATATTAAAGATAATAAAGAAATGATCACAACGAAACTAGAATCATCTCTATTGAACATACGGAGATCAAGCTATTCAAGTTTGAGTCTAAGGGCACAACTATGATAAAACATGAAGAAATATTTGCACATAGGTCCCTACAGGGATTATTTTGCAAATAATAAAAACTAGATGGTGAAATTATGAAATACCCCTTAGTAGGGTATTTTTGCAATTAGGGGAAGCTCGTTGGGCTAGGACGCAAAATCCCTAGCCCTACACGTGCTATGCACGCGCGCGATGAGGATCGGGTATAGGTTCGGCCAGTCGCAGGTTATGAGGACATGTAGGCGACCTCTAAGCTTTGGATCTTACACGGTTCCACTGAGCCTAATGGTCTTGCTCCGAAGATGAGACAAGATCTAGACTGTCCAATCAGGCAGATCAGACGGTAATTGCTGCTTTTATGCTCCACCGTATGCAATGGAGAAGACTGCTTTCTGGTGGAACTAGGATTGCTCAGCTTTTCTCCAACTTCACTTTTGAAGGATGGGATTGTTCTTCAATAGATGGAGAAGGTTTGTAAAGATAATCGGAGATCCTGAAGTGTTTAGGACGAAAAAACAAGTCGTCATATTCATTGTATGGGCATAGAACAAGGCAACTCAAGACTTCCAGCCATTGAAGATAAGATGTACCTGTGAGGTTAAAAGTGTATTAAAAGTGTCGGCGAAGGTGTAGAAGGTGGTTTCCCTAATTGGGTTTTCCTCTGACTCCAGTGGAGGAAAATGACTAGGGAGGAGAGGGGTTCTTATGGAGGAGGGAGACGCTAGGGAGTGTCAGTGTTGGTCTTCGATCCATCATGAAACTCAAGGGCATCTCAAGTGAATACAAAAGTGATTGTGCAGTTGATGGATCTGGAATTCACCTTTTTAATTATGTTTTTTAAAGCATTATAGTCGGATAAAATTAGATCAATTAAAAACCGCTTAAAAGTTTACCAATTGAATCAAAACGCTCGATTTTATTTTACTTGGGCAAGCCCAAGATCGAACTCAAGGGCACGAGCCTCTTAAGTGATTCTCTAGACTCCTACTATTCGGATTAAGTGTTGGATTACAAAACTCATTGTTCAAAATGCACACAAAGACATTATGAAGATACTTTGGGACTATTTTTATTTGATTTTTTATCATGCAATGAGATGATAGTGAGGACAAATGCAAATATGCCCTAATTAAATAGAATCAAAGAGTAATTAACAAGTGATCAATTTCAGAAAGGGTTTACAAAGAAATTTTCATTGACCAATTGATTTAATGGCATAAAAATCATGAAGCCTATGACACAATGTAATTAAAATTAATCAACACAGTTCAAAGTGTCAAAATAGAAATCAAGTCATTCTATTAGATAAAAAATGAGAAAAGCTTTGAAATGAGACTTAAATCAATTACAACGGAGCTCAGATGCTCAAAATATTCATAAAAGAGTCTAAGAGCATAAACTTAAAGAAAACATGCAAAATAACTAGAGAAAATGCTACAAACATGTCCTTGGTAGGACCTAAATGTAAATAATGTTGGACATGTGAGCCCACGGCGAGCCATTATGCAATAAATGTTATTGCAAATATCATTCCCTGATCTAAAATTAAGAATAAATAATTTGCATAATAGGTCCCTTAGTACAACTAGGGTTATGTACCATGGCCATCTTAATAATCATACAACTGTTGATTCAACTATTGAATCATAGAGGCTGGTTCTTGGATGAATATCCAAAGGGTTAGATTGAGGACTCATCAAGCACCGTCAAATGATTGTTAAGATATAATCTCCAGCCTGGGTAGGAGATGGCAATCCTTTCTCAATTAGGCTGATATATGACCGACCTCTTGATGCAGGTCCTCTGCATAGGAATAGAAATTCGGAGGTCTCAGATTAGTTAGGTCAAAGAGTTGACTTAACGAGATCGAGATAACCAAAGTCCTATATCATATGCTGTCACGATACAGGAACACATCCATTGACCGGAGACAAATGTGTTACTATATGTCTGAGTATGTATATTTGGAAGACCAATAGGTCGATGACCTAATCAAGGTCTATACACTGGCGCGCTGGTGTGCATGTAAGGGCATATGAGTAATACAATCTCTCAAAGGGATCATACAGGTTCAGTTACTGAACCGGAAGACATGAGCTCACTCATGAGATATTAGGAAGAATCAAATTCCGTGCACGGTCATCTCGCTTTGGAAGCTTGACTGAATTTGTAGGTTTGATATATACTTTTGGAAAGTATATGATCACGACCTAGGAATGATATATGCTTTTGGAAAGTATATGATCGATACCAACTCCCAATGATCGAATGAGAAACTTACTGATAAAAGCCCTGAAGTGGACAGTGTAAAGTTGATCTAATACTTTAGTTTTATTCTGAGTCTTCCAATATGCAGGATGTACATGTATTGGGAATACCTGAGGGTGATGTGATCATAAACGATTGTATAACCATGATGCTTCCATTCCTTGGGAGTGATGAAACGGATCTAGATTTTAGTGACTCCTCTCAGTAAAGAAGAAATCTGATCTTGGTCAAAATGTTGGACATTGATCTGAATATGATTTAGATGCAATGAGATAGGTTTGGGGTTTTGATTTAATCAAGCATCTATGGGAGGCTCAAGATCTGGATTTGAGATGTGATCTCAATATCCAAGTCACTATACATGGAACAATACAGTCGCCTTGTCCTTATCTCCATGTATCCGCGGAGAAAGCGCATTATCCTTGAAAGAGTTCAGTATAATTTCATTGTTGATATGTGTATCCGAGCATTGAGAAAATTGATAATTAAATGTGATTTAATTATCGTGAATAATATGAATTTGATTCATATTATAAGGAGAGTTATCTAGGATAATTAAATGTAATTTAATTATCAAAGATGTGAATAATCTGAATGTGATTCATATTATTTGAGCACACGAGAATAGAGATCCAAGATGATTAAATGTGATTTAATTATCATGGATATAAATAATGCGGATAACAATATCCATATTAGTTATATATATTCTAAATGTGATTTATAATATATAAGAGAGAGCTATTTCTAATTTACATTTGTTAATTAAATGTTGATGTGAATTGGATTCACAGTAGACAATTAATTGAAAATGTAATCACATTTTATTTTGGGTTGTGAATGTGATTCACAATTTTCCAATGGCAAGATTGCAATATTCACAAGATAATTATGAATTATTTTTGTAGAATAATCTACAACAAGTGTTGTTGTAAATCTTGTAGATTTCCATGGAATAATGTAATCTCATGAGATCTCAAGCGATTGCATGAGATTGCCACCAAATCCAATATTATGGAAGGAGGAAATGTTCATTCCATAATCTACATGCTTAATTGATTTAATTTGGGATTGATTTATATTGATTTATCAATATACATTTAATCTAAATTAAATTAATTGTTGTTGGTTTTTACCAACACAAATCTTAGCCATTAAAAGAAACACAAGTCAATGAGAGCCATTGGATTTGTGTTGCCCATGCATTGGGATCCATGGATCCCAAAATATTATAAAAGGAGAGGCACCCCATTGCTCTTCTTTACACAATGAGAACATAAGTCTCTCTTTCTCTTTCTCTCTATACACGCCCATTATCTCTCTTTATCATGTGTCCGTCCACCATGGATGCCCTAGAGAGGTTCTCCAACACCGCCACGTCGTCGTTATTCTGCCCGATGGGTTGCTCATGGATCTCTGTCTACTTCGACGTGCCTTGCTCGTGAAGAAGATGCCGTATCTCATTTGTCGAGATCAGGAGATCCGTGGCTTGGATCTTCAACATGGATTGGGACAAGCACATGTTTCATTGACATGTTCGTAAGAGTCTCCTCTGACGGATCAGGCTTGAGACATGAGGTCTCTTCGTTTAGAGACTCGATCACAACCACACTTCAAGAGGTAATCCTATTCATGGATCATGTGGTTTCATCGCATGAATTTTTTTTAATTTCCGTTGCATCGAGAAACTAGTGCGACTAGTCGCTCCCAATCGCATACGATGCGATCCTCACGCTTCTGTGATGCGCTTAAGTATTTCACCATATCCTTCAAATAAAACAAACCATAAGGCCTTCCCTGTAAATTTCCCAAACAAGCATGCACTAAATCACACTTATTGAAACTCGAAGGGGGTCGGTTGAAATTATCCCAAGTGTGTGTGGTTATTACGTGCATATTGGACTTGTTTGCAATTTTAAGAAACCAACAAGGCCCTCCTGCAAAATTCCTCGCGCTCATGTGACATGGGCACGTGAGGCGAGTCTCGATGGTTGATGCAGGATTGGGAGGAGGCTCGGAGGTGGCTCGGGCGCTGGTTCAAACTCGGAGTGAGGCTTGGGAGGATCGGGTGGGGCCCGGGTACCCCGAACTAGTAGGTTTGTGCTGACGTTCAGATATGACACGTGTTCTCCAGTGGACCACCCGATCATGAAGTTTGGATGGTATCTGCACGTTCACCGGGAGGCGACATGGACGAAGATAGGTCATTTGATGAGTACTAAGAGGGCTCCATCCAGCAACACCTTTATTCTCTAGGGCTTCCTCCTCCGTCGTAGAAGTGGCGACGATTTTGGAGCTCCGGAGAAGCCACCATTGTTGCGCCACCATCTCTAAAGCTTGGTAAAGGTCTCTAGCAGAACCTGGACGACTAGATGTCGACGTTGAAGCATGGGGAAGCGACTAGGATACCTCGAGGGGGGCAGTGATGCCTGTACGCTGGAGGCAGGGCTTGAGAAGTGTTGGACATGCGAGCCCACAACAAGCCATTATGCAATAAATGTTATTGCGAATATCATTACCTGATCTGAAATGAAAAATAAATAATTTGCATAATAGGTCCCTTATTACAATTAGTGTTATGTAACATGTCTATCTCAATAATCAAACAGATGTTAATTCAACAATTGAATCATAAAGGCTGGTGCTTGGATGAATATCTAAAGGTTTAGATTGAGGACACATCAAGCACCGTCAAATGATTATTAAGAGATGATCTCCAGCCTGAGTAGGAGATGGCAATCCTTTCTCAGTCGGGCTGATATCTGACCGACCTCTTGATGCATGTCCTCTACATAGGAATAGAGATTCAGAGGTATCAGATTAGTTAGGTCAAAGAGTTGACTTAATGAGATCGAGATAACCAAAGTCCTATATCGTATGCTATCATGATATAGGCATGCATCCTCTGACCGGAGACAGATGTGTTACTATATGTCTGAGTATGTACATTTGGTAGACCAATAGGTTGATGACCTAACCAAGGTCTATACACCGGCTCGCTGGTGTGCATGTAAGAGCATATGAGTAATACGATCTCTCAAAGGGATCATACATGTTCATTGACTAAATCGGAAGGCATGAGCTCACTCATGGGATATTGGGAAGAATCAAATTCCATGCACGGTCGTCTCACTTTGGAAGCTTGACTGAATTTGTAGGTTTGATATATACTTTTGGAAAGTATATGATCTAGACCTAGGTATGATATATGCTTTTGGAAAGTATATGATCGATACCAACTCCCAATGATCGAATGAGAAACTTACTGATAAAAACCCTGAAGTAGACAGAATAAAGTTGATCTAATACTTCAGGTTTATTCCGAGTCTTCAAGTATGTAGGATGTACATGTATTGGGAATACCTGAGGGTGATGTGATGATAAAAGATTGTATAACCATGACGCTTCCATTCTTAGGGAGTAATGAAGCGAGTCTGGATTTTAGTGACTCCTCTTAGTAGAGAAGTAATCTGATCTTGGTCCAAATGTTGGACATTGATCTGAATGTGATTCAGATGCAATGAAAAGATTAGATTTGCGATCTTGATTTCATCAAGCATCTATGGGAGGCCCGCGATCTGGATTTGAGATATGATCTCAATATCCAAGTCACTATACATGGAACAATACAATCGCCCTTTCCTTATCTCCAAGTATCCGCGGAAAAGCGCATTATCCTTGAAAGAGTTCAGGATAATTTCATTGTTGATATGTGTATCCGAGCATTGAGAAAATTGATAAATTAATGTGATTTAATTATCATGAATAATGTGAATTTGATAAATATTATAAGGAGAGCTATCTAAGATAATTAAATGTGATTTAATTATCAAAGATGTGAATAATGTGAATGCGATTCATATTATTTGGGCACACGTAAATAGAGATCCAAGATGATTAAATGTGATTTAATTATCATGGATATGAATAATGTGGATTGCAATATCCATATTAGTCATATATATTATAAATATGATTTATAATATATAAGAGAGAGCTATTTGTAATTTACATTTGTTACATAAATTTTGATGTGAATTGGATTCACATTGGACAATTAATTGAAAATGTAATTCACATTTTATTTTGGGTTGTGAATGTGATTCACAATTTTCCAATGGAAAGATTGCAATATTCACAAAGTAATTATGAATTATTTTTGCAGAATAATTTATAACAAGTGTTGTTGTAAATCTTGGAGATTTCCATGGAATAATGTAATCTCATGAGATCTCATGAGATTGCATGAGATTGCCACCAAATCCAATATTATGGAAGGAGGCAATCTTCATTCCATAATCTCCATGCTTGATTGATTTAATTTGGGATTGATTTATATTACTTTATCAATATAGATTTAAATTAAATTAAATTAAATTTTGTTGGCTTTATCAAAACAAATCTTATCCATTAAAAGAAACACAAATCAATGAGAGCCATTGGATTTGTGTTGCCCATGGATTGAGATCCATGGATCCCAAAATATTATAAAAGGATAGGCACCTCATTTCTCTTCTTTACACAATGAGAACGTAAGTCTCTCTCTCTCTCTACACGCCTATTCTCTCTTCCTCTCATGTGGCCGTCCACCATGGATGCCCTAGAGAGGTTCTCCATCACCGCAGCGTTGTCGTTATGTTGCCCGATGGTTTGCTCGTGGATCTCCATCTACTTTGGCGTGTCTTGCTCGTGAAGAAGGCGTCGCATCTCATTTGTCCAGATCAGGAGATCCATGGCTTGGATCTTCAACAAGGATTGCGAGAAGCACGTGTTTCGTCCACACGCTCGCAAGCGTCTCCTTCGTCGGATCGAACTTGAAGCAGAAGGTCTCTTTTTTTAGAGACTCGATCACAACCACGCTTCAAGAGGTAACCCTAATACTTTTTTATGGTTCAGATGAAACGATCCGAGAAGTGCTCTTGGATCATGTGGTTTCGTCACATGAAAAAAATTTTAATTTCCGCAGCATAAAACAACTAGTTCGACTAGTCGTTCTTCATCGTATTTGATACAATGCCCACGCTTCCGTGATGTACTTGAGGATTTCACCATATCCTACAAGTGGTATCAGAGCCTTAGGTCGGAAGGTTTTGGACGTGATCCATGAACCGAGGACGACTTGGGTTCGTTAGGGTTTGCGAAAGTTTCCCCGCATTTCATTTTCGCATCTTTGTTCTGAGATTATTTTCGGCACTATTTAAATTGTTTAAACACGAAAATATTAATTGTATTTTGTTTCCCATTAAATAAGGAAATCGTAGGATCTAAGTTTACGTAATTTGGATTTCGTATGCTCGAGATATGAACATTTTAGTGAACATGTATCCACAGTTTCGGGGACCGTGAATCTTAACGTAATTGAAGAGTTAATTGCGGATTTGAAATGCCTTGAAATGCGTACAAATCACTTAAGTTATGTTGTAAATCAAATTAGCAAATTTTAGAAACTTATTTTTCTTAATTTTGATTTAAGTTGATTGAGATATGATATTTTTAGTAAGTGAGGGTCACTACTGGAAATACTTTCCTAATCAAGAACCTAGAGATTGTCATTTATTCAATCAATGAAATTAAATTGTTTAATTTCCTAGAATAATTGTGCATAAATATTTGTGAAATATTTGATGATAATTATTTCCGTAAATGACATAGCCTTAATCAATAATTGATTAGATATGATCTATATCACAAAATTGGTTACATGAATTACATGATCTACATTCCAACAAACATGTTGCTTGAATAGGATTTGGGATTTGTTTAGCAAATCTCATTATAATGTTAACAAAAATTATTTTGATTATTATTATATGGTATAATTTGGATTGAAGAATCGATGATCATCTCAAGTCCAAAGTGATCTATTTTACATTATCCTTTCCCGAGGTGGATATGGTGTCTAGTCAGGGAGCGTTGGGGTAGCAGGTTGCACCGTGTGCTGTCTGTCTCACTGTTGTCGGTACTGGCCATGATAACGAGTAGGGTTAGTATAATGCTTAAGCAATCATGATGTATTTCTAATTATTAAAATTCTAAATAATACATGTTTGATATAATACCATAATTCAAGTAACAATAAAGGCTGTTTATTGAATATTAATTGGTTAATTGATTTCATACGATTAGATTAATTGGAATCCAATTAAAAAAAATAAAACACTCTATTATGAATAGAGTTGTTATTGCCCTTGAAGAATTATCATAATGAATATGATTCATAATGATTAATTAGAAATTGAATATGATACGGAAGATCACATAAATGACATCCATGGTCTCCCGTCAAGATGAAGGGTTCCGTCACCAGATATTGTATGTAGGAGACGCCTGTCTGAAGTGACAACTCCTTCATACAATCCATTTGGATTGGGCTTTTCACTTCTCGAAAGAGTAAGGACGTATGCGTAGTGACCCCAATATCAGGTCCTCATATTATTGGAGCGATATTGGATTGCACATAGCGATTTGTATTCCTATTTACAGTTGGTTAAATTAATGATGGGTCGACATCGTCTTAGGGGTGGTGGGCCTGGGTGTTAAAGACCGAATTAGGAGATGCAAGTTGGACTTGCAAGGCGGAATGTATTCCCGCTTCTTTTTATTAGAGTCACAGGTTCTCATATTATTGGGATGTGACAAAGATAAAAAAGAAGATCCCAGATCTTGCTGAGATATAATGGTAAGTATATCTCTTACATTGAAAGTGATTAAGGGATTGAACTTTCAGTGTTGACAAGGCAAGACAATTTTGATATAAAAATTCCTAAATCAAAGTAAAATATGTATATATATAAATATATACATTTATGCAAATTTCTTATTTTAGATAATCCTTCGTTAAACCCACTCAATACCATACTCAATAATAACCAATATGATATCATGGATTGGACCCATGATCCAGATATTGTACTTGTAGTTGGACACATAATGTATATGGTTGCAATGTGCAAGTTTCCTCATAATAATGAGGAATGACAATTAAATAGACAATAGATCTACAACCCTAGGGTTTGTATGTCTCTAAAGTCTTGATATCATCAAATGTACTTTGGAAGTGACATGTCGATGATGATCATAATTTTCAATTAATCCTTATAAAAATCTAAGAAGATATTCTGGCATACATATGTGCTCTTGACATTTATCATGAATGACATGGTTCACTGCATCATGCAGAATGGTAACTCTATAAGAGATGATGTATTCAAAATGTTTGAATACCTACCTGAACCAATGTTTTAAGAGTCTAGATGGATGTAGACATGATGAGTGTCATCATTCTACTGTCTATACTCAAGTCATTCATGAAGCTTCATAATATTCATATTGTATGAATTTAATGAAGCATGTACAAATGTTGAAATGCTCTTACATTGAATTCTTTTGAATTTAACATAAGAGTTACCGTAGTCTTGAGCAATGGTTGTTTATAGATAAAAGGAGAGCAGTGGAAGCATGGGTCAGACCCAAGATGAGAAGGATAGTCAAGGAGTTGACCGTACTTCTATGACTTCCATATGACATCAAAATAGCTGTATAAATGCCAATACTGTAATAAGTTGATGCGTTGATAGTATGACTATCAAATCTATCTAGAATCCTTAGAGAAGGTCTCGGATACTGCACCGGAATAATCTACATATAATCATAGAAATTGACTTTCTTATTTGATAAGATAAAGTCTAATAATTGTATCACAATCTTCCAATGACACTTGCAATTGGTTGCATATGTATTAGAAGATTAGGAATTTGATCTTCAGGTTTAATAGTCATCTACATGGATTTTGATGCAATTGTTGCAACAATCACTATTGGATAGACATACTTCATTATTCCATTGGGAGCCCTTAGTCTTGGAGAATGTCTCTATGACCTGGATATTAGAATACACTCATGGTTTATTTCCAAGTGTTGGAAATAAACATGAATTCTGGAATAAACCTATCATAAAGAGTTATGATAGATATATTTCAGCTAGTAATCTGGCATCTAGTGGACTCTACTGAATTAGAAAATTAATGAATGGTTCATTAAGATTTCTATTATTGAAATTAAACATTTAAAAGATCAATATGAGGATGAAGATCATTTAACAATGATCTGGCATCAAACCTTGGACATCTATCTGTTGATTTGATCAATAGATTGGTAAAAGATGAAACTTTAGAATGTCTAAAATTTCAAAACTTGCATATTTATGAATATTGTATTCAAAGTAAAATGTCCAATACACCCTTCTTTTGGAAAGGTATAAGATGTCGAGGTATTCAAGATCTAATACATATTGATGTATGTGGATCATCTATATCAGAATAAACATTATGGATATGTGATATCTTTTAATGATTATTTGTGATATAAGATTACTTCCCTTCATCATTAGAAACCTTTGAAATATTCAAAGATTTCATAATTTTGGTTTGGAACCAAAGTCTGAAGGAAGATGGAAATGGATTTGGTCTAATCTATGTAATCAATACCTATTAGATGAATTCATGGTATACCTTATGGACAAAGGAATATCATTCCTATCTCACTCCTCCTGATAAAACTAAACTCAATAGAGTTGTAGGGAGATACAATTGGATCATGTGTGACATGATTTGATCAATGATGAATTTTAGCATAATTTCCTCTTAGTTTCCTGGTATATATGTAGTAGAGACTACATTATAAATCCTTAATAAGATTCCATGCAAGTTAACTGGAATTAAGCACTAGAGAGTGCTACTTCACTAGGAAAATAAAGGATGGTATTGGATACCTACTTTATAACCTTGAGATTATTAAAAGATCTCATCTCTGAGTATGTGATTCTTAGAGGATGACTCTCTTGAGAATCAAGATAAAAATGAAGTGTAGGAACTCATTTAATCTTGAGAAGATAATGAGGCTCTTGAAATCAAGAACTAAAAGGACAATTAAAGATGAAACACTAATACTTCTTTAAATGAGTTTGAGGATATATTCCATGTGTCAATTAAGTCTTACAATGATCGGATTTCATGTGATGAAACTCCTGAGGATCATAACATGAAAAGATGGATTTTAGCAATAAAGGTCTAAAGTAGACTTCATATACAAATGTTGTACATGGACCCTCGAGGATCCACCTATAAGGGTAAGACCCGTTAAGGTGCAAAATGGATCTTCAGGAGAAGAGGGAACCTGATGAGAAGGTAGAGACCATCAAAGCACGGTTCGTAGCCATGAACTACACACCGGAAGAGAAGGCATTGCTTGCGATGAGACTTGCACTCCGGTGACCATGCTTAAAACCATCAGAATATTGCTGACTTTTACATCTTCACGATGGAAGTCAAGATTGCAATCCTCTATGAATACCTCTCTTAGTATATTCATGTTAAGTAGCCCTAGGACTTCATGGTTGAGGAAACCAAGATGTGCAAGGAAAAGAAATCCATCTATGGACACAAATAAGCTTTTTGTAGCTGGAACATAAGATTTGGTGAAATTATAAATGTTATGATTTCAGATAGAATCTTGATGAAACATGTGAAGCTTAGTGGGTGTGCCATTGTGGTCATCATGCTAAATGTAGATAATATCCTAATCATTTGGAATGATATAAGGACGGTAATAAGTGTTTTATAATCTGGCTATTCCATACCTTGAGATATGATCTCAAGGTTACCTCTTGGATCTTAGTTCTGAAGGTGTTCAGAAGCAAAGAGATGAGGGTATTGGAACCGTCACATTTATAGTACACCTTGGACATGTTCCATTTTCTGGAAAATTCCAAGAAAGGGCTTCCTTCCCTTAAGATATGATACCGACCTATCTGAAAGGATAGCACCTCAAAGAGTTGAGGAAGTGAATCCTGTAACTGCTTACCCTTGTGCATAAGTTACGAGAAGCCGAGTGTATGTTAGATGTGTACGAATACCAGATGTATGCCATGCAGTGGGAGTAGTAAACTGTTACTAATCCTACTATGGAGATAAAACACTTGATTGTAGTAATAACAAAATCTTCAAATATGACAAGACTTTCGAGATAGTGATCTCTAAGTCTTATCTTCAAGAAATTAAGACTTTATAGAAAGTGATATAAAAGGTCTTAAGTTTGGATACCTTTGGAGATAGAGATCTCCAAGAATAAGGGTATTCTGATAAGGATCATGGAAATACTGGTTATGATAATTATTAAGCTGTAGTGTTAAGGACACTGTAACCAATAAGATTGAGTATTGGTTGCATAAGATGCAACATTCTCATTAGATGCGAGCACTGTTACTAGGGATATGCAAGTGCCGTAGAAGGACTTGGCGTAGTCTCGCAGGAACAGAGTGACTGATCAACTTAGCTAGCTATTTTCTAAATAACATATGATTGTCAAATGAGTACGGGTTTAAATGATTAGCTCATTAATGGCTCTTTGGGCTAGTTGGTGATTGTTGGACATGCGAGCCCGCAACGAGCCATTATGCAATAAATGTTATTGCGAAAATCATTCCCTGATCCGAAATGAAGAATAAATAATTTGCATAATAGGTCCCTTAGTACAATTACGGTTATGTACCATGGCCATATCAATAATTATATAGCTGTTGATTCAACTATTGAATCACAGAGGATGATGCTTGGATGAATATCTAAAGGGTTAGATTGAGGACTCATCAAGCACCGTCAAATGATTGTTAAGAGATGATCTCCAGCCCGAGTAAGAGATGGAAATCCTTTCTCAGTCAGGCTGATATCTGACCAATCTCTTGATGCAGGTCCTCTACATAGGAATAGAGATTCAGAGGTGTCAGATTAGTTAGGTCAAAGAGTTGACTTAACGAGATCTAGATAACAAAAGTCCTATATCATATGCTTTCATGATATAGGCACACATCCTCTGACCGGAGACAGATTTGTTGCTATATGTCTGAGTATGTACATTTGGCAGACCAATAGGTTGATGACCTAACCAAGGTCTATACACCGACGCGCTGGTGTGCACGTAAGGGCATATGAGTAATACGATCTCTCAAAGGTATCATACATGTTCATTTACTGAATCGGAAGACATAAGCTCACTCATGAGTTATTGGGAAGAATCAAATTCCGTGCACAGTTGTCTCGCTTTGGAAGCTTGACTGAATTTGTAGGTTTGATATATACTTTTGGAAAGTATATGATTGAGACATAGGTATGATATATGCTTTTGGAAAGTATATGATCGATACCAACTCCCAATGATCGGATGAGAAACTTACTGATGAAAACCCTGAAGTAGACAGTATAAAGTTGATCTAATACTTCGGGTTTATTCTGAGTCTTCAAGTATGCAGGATGTACATGTATTGTGAATACCTCAGGGTGATGTGATGATAAACGATTGTATAACCGTGACGCTTCCATTCCTAGGGAGTGATGAAACGGGTCTGGATTTTAGTGACTCCTCTAAGTAGAGAAGTAATATGATCTTGATCCAAATGTTGGACATTAATCTGAATGTGATTCGGATTCAATGAAAAGATTAGATTTGCTGTCTTGATTTCATCAAGCATCTGTGGGAGGCCCGCGATCTAGATTTGAGATATGATCTCAATATCCAAATCACTATACCTGGAACAATACAATCGCACTGTCCTTATCTCCAAGTATCCACAGAGAAAGAGCATTATCCTTGAAAGTGTTCAGGATAATTTCATTGTTGATATGTGTATTCGAACATTGAGAAAATTGATAAATAAATGTGATTTAATTATCATGAATAATATGAATTTGATTCATATTATAAAGAGAGTTATCTAAGATAATTAAATGTGATTTATTTATCAAAGATGTGAATAATGTGAATGTGATTCATATTATTTGGGCACACGAGAATAGATATCCAAGATGATTAAATGTGATTTAATTATCATGGATAGGAATAATGTGGATAGCAATATCAATATTAGTCATATATATTATAAATGTCATTTATAATGTATAAGAGAGAGCTATTTGTAATTTACATTTGATAATTAAAGTTTGATGTGAATTGGATTCACATTGGACAATTAATTGAAAATGTAATCCACGTTTTATTTCGGGTTGTGAATGTGATTCACAATTTTCCAATGGCAAGATTGCAATATTCAAAAAATATTTATGAATTATTTTTGTAGAATAATTTACAACAAGTGTTGTTGTAAATCTTGGAGATTTCCATGGAATAATGTAATCTCATGAGATTGCATGAGATTGCAACCAAATCCAATATTATGGAAGGAGGCAATCTTCATTCCATAATCTCCATGCTTGATTGATTTAACTTGGGATTGATTTATATTGCTTTATCAATATATATTTAATCTAAATTAAATTAATTGTTGTTGGTTTTTACCAACACAAATCTTAGCCATTAATAGAAACACAAATCAATGAGAGCCATTGGATTTGTGTTGCCCATGGATTGATATCCATGGATCCCAAAATATTATAAAAGGATAGGCACCCCATTGCTCTTCTTTACACAATGAGAATACAAGTCTCTCTCTCTCTCTTATTCTCTCTCTACACACCTACTCTCTCTTCCTCTCATGTGTCCGTCCACCATGGATGTCCTAGAGAGGTTCTCCATCACCACAGTGTTGTTGTTATGCTGCCCGATGGTTTGCTCGTGGATCTCCGTCTACGTTGGCATTCCTTGCTCGTGAAGAAGACGTCGTATCTCATTTGTCGAGATCAGGGGATCCGTGGCTTGGATCTTCAACATGGATTGCGAGAAGCACGTGTTTCATCAACATGCTCGCAAGCGTCTCCTTCATCGGATCGAACTTGAGGCAGGAGGTCTCTTTGTTTAGAGACTCGATCACAACCATGCTTCAATAGGTAGCCCTAATACTTGTTTGTCGTTCAGACGAAACGATCTGAGAAGTGTTATTGGATCATGTGATTTCGTCACATGCAAAAGTTTTAATTTCCGATGCATAGAACAGCTAGTTCGACTAGTCATTCTTCATCGCATTTGATACAATGCCCACGCTTTTGTGATGCGCTTGAGGATTTCACCATATCCTTCAAGAAGTCACCTCCGGCGATGCTCCAATCATTGAGGATATAATACCAACAATGTTATATCAAATAGATGAGGCACATGCATAATAAGAAGAGAATGAGATGGGGGGCCATGTGGTGGCGAAGTGATGAATCTGCAATTCATCATCTTTATTCATTTACTTTAGCTTAAAATCCCTTATGAAACACATGCACATAATACCAACTTCATGTTCTTACTAACTTGCATCTGTGTGTAAATATTGTATATTTGTATATTATTTTAAACTAAAAAAATAAAGAAAGAAAGAAAGGAAAAATAAAGAAAAGAAAAAAAAGATTGTATATATGTAATAAATACAGGCTAATCCGAACCCCAAGAGAAGGTCAAGACTTGACTTGATCGACCAAGAATAAAGTAGGGGGAGATAGAGTCATTAATTAGAAAATCCCAAAAAAATGTGTGTTATAAATACTTTGCACTAATTGTGTATATTTGTATAAAACTAAAACTATTTTATTTGTATTTAAAATGGTATTAAATAAAATAATTTTCAGAACAAAAGTTGTAAATAAAATGTTTCCTAGTTAATAAAAATAATTGCAGAATTAAATCATGTACAAAATAAACACAACCACACTTGGAAAAAGCCACTAAGCTATAATTGAAAAACCAATTCCGGCTCCATATGAACTCAAATTGAACCAAACTCACTTCCATCGTATTCTAAATAAAATTATCTTTAAAATGACTGTGATTTCATAATTTTTGGAGTTATGGATGAAAAGTTATTTTTGGGGGTGGTTTGTGCAATTTAACCTTGTATTTTGTACATAATGTATTTTGTAGATATTTATCAATATACGTTTTACAATATATTTAAAATAAAAATAAAAAATATAAAAAAAAACAAATTTTATTATTTACCCTTGTAGATAATGTCATATATGTTTATAGCATATGTAGATATTCGATTTTTTAACTAACTACCACAAAAAATAACTTTTAATTTTCCAATAAATAAAGTTATGAAAATTCAAAAAATAGTAATTTTTGTAAATATTTTTTGACACTTATATTTTTATCTCCATATCATTTCAATTTTATCTCTTATCTTATCCAAAAATTCAAATTTCAACTTGATTATCTTTTCTATTTATATGGCCCCTTCACTCTCATTCGAACTTGATCAATCTTTGGTGAGAGGAGCCCGATCTCCGACAGTCTTCTTGCCACAGAAGGGTGCCTAGTCTTCGAGCCGTCCAGTGACAGCGTGTCGACCGTCGTCGAGATGATCAAGGTCTTTTCCCCTCCTAAGGTGAGATCCACATTTTTCTTAATTTTATCTAGATTAATTGTCATTTTATTTCTCGCATTTTTGTTAATATTTCACATCCATCATGATTAGATCTGCCACCGACTCAATTTTTTCATCTCGTTTTCTTGACCTCTCCCCATTCGTTTCTACCTCGCACGATGTCTCACCTCCGACCATGCACGGTGGTCTGAAATCCGGATCCATCCTTCCATTTCTCGCGGGATCCCCAACTATTGCATCCGTTTTGATTTTTGGGACCAACTCGTTGTGCTTGTGTCCTGATTTGTTCATAAATAAAAGAATAAAAAACAAGAAAAAAAATCATTTTTTTCCTTTTTAACATTGTTTTGTTTGGAAAATTTAAAAATAAAACAAGAACAAGAAAAACTAAAATAATAATAAAAAAAGTATTTATAGTTTTCATTCTTATAAAAAATAAAAAAAGTTTTTTAATCATTTAATGTTCTGTTTTTACAATTTACAAAAAATAAAAAAAAGAAGCGGCTCTGTCGCTGCTTCCCAGGCTGCCTGCCGCTCACCGACCTCTGCCTGGGGCGAAGCCTCGCCATCGTCACATCGCTAGCATCAACCCTCAATCAATCGTACTGTCAACCTCCGTACCACAACAACCATAGTGACCTGCGATGCTCCATCGAAGTCGCATACACACGCTAACAAGCCCACCCCCAGCCCATGGTTGCCGCCGCTCGCCAAGACTACGCACCCCAGCCGCAGTCTGCGCGACCTTTCTGAGCGCGGTTGCCCATTGATTAGTCACCATCCCTCCACTATGCTAGCGCTTCCCCGCGTGGCTATTGCTACTCCGCCTAGGATCCGCCCCGCGTACGACCAGCTCCCGTCATCACACCTCCAATGCCAAGGAGGCGTCATCGCTCCTCAAGCCACCACACAACCCCATCCGCCGCGCAAGGTCGCGCGGTGCCCACCAGATCACCTCTCCAGCCAGTCACGTGAGGGTATGTGTCTCCCTCCGCTAACCACAGCCTACGCGCCATTGACACCCAATATTTGGAAGCCGACCACAGAACGCCGCCAGAACCGCACCGCCGCAGCTGGGGCGTAGAGAAGAGGATAGGGGCGGCGACACTTGTAGCCCCTCTCATATTTGAAGAGGCAAAAAAGAGAGACACCCTGCTAGCCCTAAAAATATATATTTTTAGGGGCAAATTGCAAAGAAGCCCTCTGATATTTCCATATCTGCCAAAGCATCCCACAACTTGAAGTTCTATTCTAATAAATCATAATAACACCCTTACTAGTTTCAGAAATTACTTTTTAATGCCCCTGCCAATTCCAAGTGCGTGCATTGCACTTTTTTAATCGGGTAATTTGCACTTTTAAGACTATTTTAATTTCATGTAATCTTTTTATGTAAAAACTTTAATTAGTTGAACATCCATCCATGTTTTCTCGACTTTAAGTTGCAAGATCTCTTCATTGAAATAAATATTTTTCTTGACTCAACAAAATATGAAAAAATCATGCTATGCTCCTGATATGCTTATCTTTCTCGCATAAAATTTTCATTGCATTTTGTCATCATTTAATATTATTAAAAAATAAAAAATAGTGACTTTTTTCCTAAAATTCAAAAATTCATAAAAATTTGAATATTGCTCCAAAAATTCCAAAAAAGTTAGAGTAGTTTTATTTCATTATCTTCTAATTTATGTCCAAAATCACGCATTAATTCTTTATAAAACCCAAAAAATTGGATAAAAACAAAATTCCAAAAATTGTGATTTCACTTTCTATTTGTAGATATTTGTCTAATTTTATCATAAAAATAACTTCCAAGAGTTTTGGGCACGTAAAATATTTTTAAGTTGCAAATTACTCCAGGCTGTGCACTTTTTCTCATTTTTTTTCAGTGTTTGATTTTTAGAAAAATAGAAAAACATCTGAAAATTCTACAAAAATTCTTTAAAACATTTCAAAGTCTTTAAAATAGAAAAATATTTTCTCTGGATTTTTCTGAGCATTTTTGATATAATTAAAAAATACAAAAAGAGTTTGGTGTGCGTAGTTCTAAATTTGTGCATATTGTTCTTTATTTGAAAAATGAAAAAAATTGAAAGATTAAAATCACTAAAAATATGAAAATCAGGAAACAAAAAATATAAATTAAAAAATAAATTAAAAAATCCATAAAAACTAAGGATAGTTTGCCTTTGAGATTTCCTTTTTCTTTTAATTGATTTTTTGTCGATTAATAGAACATCCCTCGGGAATTGTAGCCTCCTTGAGTTCGATCCTGTCCATTATACAGGTAAATGAATAGCAAAAATTTCTATTGATCCACATTATTTTTCGTAATTATTTTTACATCTAGAGAAGAAAAGAAATTTTTGTTCGTTGACACTTAATTGGGTTGCCATGACTTGTTCATAAATCAAATAATTAAACCCCAAAAAAAGCATAAGTTAACACGAAGAAGGTGGCAGCCCGGTCGTCTTCTCTAGCGAGCTTGGAGAAGAGGGTGGCAGAGCGGTATGAGGTTGCAGAAGAGCAAGAAGGTAGGTGAAGGGGAGCACGTGGATGGGTGATGCTTTGTGAAGATAAAAAGATCAGCAATAGATGGAGAATGCGCGAGCTGAAGCCTAATTAAATTGGAGAAATTCAAAGAAAAAACAAAGAGAGAACGAGAGCATTTACATGGAGAAATTGTGGGTTGAGAGCTTGGGCGCGAGCCTCTAGACGAAGCCCTGGTCGTCGTTGGACTCTATCAGCCGCGCAGAGCAGCTCGTCGGCAGTTGAGAGCCGGAAAACTGGCCTACCATGGCCAGGGGTTGACACCGGGTTCGACGGCGGTCTTCACGCCCCATTTTGTATTATTTATGTCACAGAGGGATGGAGGGATGCTAGGTCGTGACCCACGTACAAGGGGACGAAGAGGATGGTCATCGGAGAAGGCATATTTAAATAAGACGTTTGGGAGATACGGTGGTAGGCGACATGATTTGTGGGGGCGATATGGAGTGATATAGATGGGATCGAGGGGAGCATGGGTACTCGCAAAGATTATGGAAGATGGATCTTGAACAGTGGATGTTCAACGAGTGGTGGAAGTTGATGAGGAGAAGGGAATAATGGAAAGGGGGTAACAGGTGCACGAGGTGGAGGTCGTGGGCGAAAGAGGTAGGTATCGAGGTAGGAGAAGGGGTCTCAGCCATTGGATCTCGTGATCCAACAACTGAAAGCAGGGCCGATGGAGCGGTCTTGATAAAATGATAAAGGTGCATCCCAGGGTCGGGGGCAGATCACGTGATGTCGTTGGATCATGTGATATAATGGCCAAGAGTTGTGCAGAAGGGGACGATCAATATGTGCTCAGGGATTTGATTAGAGGGTGTTGGAAGTCGATGCATGGTGCAAGGGGAAAGGGGCGGTAGCAGATGGCTGTGATGCGGTTTGATGGCCAATCGAATGATGGGACAAGGAACGGGGAATCAATGGTGGAGATGGAAGCTCAGGAGATGATCATGCAGTTTGGGAAAAGTACGAAATTCAATGGCTGGGATTGAGGCACCCAAATGAGGTGGATCCATCGGTTGAAAAATGGGGGCGGCTGGCGCAAAGTGAGCAGACACGTGGCACAACCAGAAATCGCCACGTGGCCCAATCAAATTATTCAAGAAGGAAAACTTGAAAAAGGTGAAGAAAATGATTGAATTTGACAAATTCAAAACATGAAAGTTGTAGATCTCGATGATAGGTACAAGTTTTATGTTAACCAAAAACAAAAACGAGGACAAACAAAGGGAGAATAGTTTAGTGAGCGTTTTTAAGCGTTATTTTTTTGTATTTTTAATTTATTCCAAGAATCATATATATATATATATAAAATACTTTATCTAGTTTTAATTGACATTAATTTAAGCTAGGGGGTTAATACCTGCAAATTAATATGATGAAATTGATGTTCATCATCAGAGTAAGCTAAAAATGAGAAAATCAAACAAGAAGCAAAGCCATACATACTTGCAAATTGAATACAATGTAGGGAATGAACAAATGTCCTAGGCTTAAACTTCTAAGAAGCTTAGGGTCTTCGCTTGATTCTCGTCGGCCAGAGAGGAAGCTCTAACAGTAGCAGGGCGGTCGTAGCATTTCATGCTCGCCATGGGTCTAACCAGAAGGATATCCACCATTATCGCACGACTTCGACTCCTTCTTACTGTCACAAAGAGGAAGTGTGGCCAGGGGTTCTTCTCTCTCAAGGGTTTACAATCGTTGCTTGAGGCGATGGTGGAGTTTTTAATGGGAAAGAAGGTGGTGGTTGCTATCCCCAAGCTTTCAACCACCACCACTTAGTGTTGGACTTAGGGGTAGGGGACAATGGGTGGTTGGCGTGAAAGGCGGTTGAGTGAAGGGGTTGATGGTTGTTTGGATGGAAGAGGGTGTGTATGCGGGTTGGCGAAAAAGAGTGAAGACAGGTGGTTTGCTGGAGATTGGTGATGATCCCGACACCATTGGATTATGTGATCCAACGACTCCTATAAAAGTGTAGATGGGTGTTTGATTTGCAAGGATGCACATGATCAGGAGATGATTAGATGAATCTAATTGTGGCGGGGATAGCTTGATCACGACCATTAAATCCAAACGATCTAATGCCATAAAGAGGATGCGGGTTAAAACTAGGGATGGACAACGTGGCGGGCATCTAATGTGCCACGTGTCCCAATTAGAGTTTATGAATTTGGAAAAAAATATAGAATAATCAGAAACAATTAGATAGAAGATGAATTAGAAAAGGTCATGAACATTAGAAGTCAAAGAGATAAGAGGTCATCTATACATAAATAAAATTTAAATATGAATTAAAATAATATAAAACACTTTTCTCTCATTTTTCTTTTATTTATTATTTGTATTTTAATTTTATTTTATGTTAATTTTTTTATATAAAATATTATTCAAATTTTATTTGATTCTTAATGAGAAAGAAACAAATAAAATATTATGCTATAATATAGTTACATTAATATATATGAATTAGTGTCAATTATATACAACACACTAATTAGTAATTAATGTAAATTACTCAATGAATCTTATGATTAACTTAAGAAAGATAGATAATAATTATGTTTAATGATGATAAATACGTGATTTATCACCTAACCATGTATATTATACAACAATTCCATTTATTTATTTTATTTACCAAATCATGAACTAATTTTAATTGATTCATTTGTACATATTTTTCATCAAACTTTAATCCGTCGCATTCATCAAAATGTATATAAAAATATAAAAATCATAAAAAATTCCAACATGTATATATGTTAAGAAATCGGATTTATAAATTATCAATTTTCCAACTTCCAAGCCTCATAACTTCTTCATACAAAACTCCAGTTTCATTCTACTCACATTAAGTTCATAAAATAATATTATCTAATTAATAAAGTGATTTCACTAAAATTAATGTCTGTTTGCAAAAAGTCGATTTTGGGACCTAATGACAATTGGGTTTCTAAGCTAGTTTTTTATTCTATAAATATTATTTATAGAATTATTTTACAATATTTAATTATTTTCAAGATATTGTAGATTATTTATAAAATAAATACCAAAACTAAAACCTTTATTTATTATTTTAAATCAAATAAACACAAAAATAGATGAAATTAAAATCCAATATACTCAAACAAAGATCTTTATCCCAGGGCAAAAAGTCTGGTTATTTAATGCAAAATTTAAAATTTTCCGAGGTAAATTGAAATCAAAGTGGACATGACCCTTCATTGTAAGAGAGGTACACAATAATGGTAGTGTTGAGATCTCAGAGACTACAGATACAACGCAAACGTCTATAGTCAACCGTTAGCTACTTAAACATTTTGTAGAATCCAACGAGAAATTAGTACAAGTTGAACAGATCTTCTTCACTTCGGTCATAGCTTTTGACGAAAGATTTGATCTACCCAGATAAACCACCTCTCTGTAACCAACACTCTTCTGTATATCCATCTACCCCCTCTCGGTCCCACGATACTTAGGGGACCGATTTCATTGTATATTCTTCACTTCTTCTATTTCTATTTTTGACCCGTCTATACTTAGTACGAGCTATGTCTACATTTCACTTTGTGCCATGGGGACATAGCACAAGATAAGTATAGGGGTTGTGTGTTGTATATACTCTATCTACTTTACCCATAGCTGATACTTGTCTTCGTCTAACATTGGGGATGGGTACAAGTAGTGTTAAAAAACCCTTTTTACATATAAAAAAACATCACTCATGGTCTTGCATTTCATCAAACATTTCATGCATTTCTTCGTTGATGTATTCCTGACACATTCACTATCACTCAAGGCTTGAAGATTTTCTAGGACACTTGATTTCTTATATCTTGAGATTCTGAGTTATCCAACCTTAGTCATTAGGGTTTTTGAACTAAATTATCCACATTTCCCTAGTTTGAAAAATTGAAGCGCTATATTGCACTCTTCATCTCTACCTTAAGAAGAATATGATCAGCAAAATCACTTTCACAACCGCATCATTGATGAGATGAGTTGAGTTATCACTTGAGGAACTAGGACTAGAGATTTGAGTTTAGATCTGACTTAAGGATATTCGAGGATGGGATAAAGTTAATGAAGGCTTCAGAAAACCTGAGTGTCAACAAAATCCTAGCCAGTATGTGAACAAGTTCATATGCTATCTCTTTGAAACTTAATGAAAATTTTTGATCAATGTGCACCGGCCTTTGGTAAAAGCAGTGGAGCTAGCCAACAAAAGCAATGAAATGTCAAAGAAAAACTCTATCACCCAAGTCAAATTATAATCGAGCTTACACCGACGACGAGTGCTCCCAAACATTTTAACGTTTCCACTTGGACCAAGCACTAATTAGGACCAAGGAGTCGGGCTGGCACCAAAAAAGGGCTCTGCATCGTAAATGCTACAAGTCTGGGTGTCGAAGGTATCTTAGATACTCAAAAGAGACACACCCCGGTGTACTCCCAGAGAAACAAGTGCAGACGACTCCAACTCTTTTGAGGGACACATTGGTCAACAGTCATAAAATATACTTGTGTTGAGTAATAAGGCACTCGAGAGGCACCTTGTTCCAATGAAAGGGAGAGAAAATCAGATACAATCCTATGCCCTCCATCATATGGTCGTCCATCTACACTTTCAAGTCTGAGAAACTAATGAGACGGTTGACTGAAGCAAGAATAGATTTATTCCCTAGTGTTGAGAATTAGGTCTAGAGGAGAGTCTCCTGGATTGGAACTTCGGGTGATGTCGTGAATTGACTCTCATGAATGCAGTACACTATAAAACATATCCTTATATTATATGTACAAACAAAGAGTCTGAAAATTAGAGAAGTTGGGTTCCTTGAGATTAAATTATGGTTGAGCCCATAATTTTAGGATCACTCAAATTAAGGCTCTTCTTTGAATTAAGCCTTGAAAATTCACATGCACGGTCTGAGATGTATTCAACTAAGTCATTCATTCATTAATGCTCAGGGACAAGCATAATTTAAGTATAGGGGTACGATGAATCCTGTATTCATCATGTTAAAATTGGTCATTTAAGCTTTCTTCCCCAACATTCACATGCATTTAGTCATTAATAGAACATCATTAGCATTCATACATGTGTAAATAATTTTTGCATACATAATTGCATTAAAAAGCCCGTGTAAATTAGCCTAAAAAACCGCTAACTTCTCACATTTGTAAATAATTCATCCTAACTCCGATTGATCCAGAACCACCTCCATTGTGTAGATATTATTAACCCGTGAAATAAAAAATATAAAAAAATTACTAACTCAAATAAGTGTCAACTAATTCCAAAGTCTAATTTCGCATTTGACATACTAAAATAAGAATATCTCCCATATACAATGTTCGATTTTGGCTACTCACTTTTAAAGTACTCCATTTTTAAATACCTTCAAAAAAAGACCAATTTCGTAAAATTCGGAGCTCATATGTGAAAGTTGGGTTTTGGGCCTCTTTTGCGCATTTTGACTTTTGGCTATTTTTAACCAGAGTTTTCATGTCCATAATTAACCCTTTTAATTTTAGTTCTTCTTCATTTGTGTTCTTTAATGAAAGTTTTATTAAGCGACATAAAAATCCAAATCCAGATTAAATCTGACATCAAAGAAACGGACTGAGACCAAGTGTCCATTGTGAGTCTGTAAAAAAATTGTGTGTTTCTTACTTCTATTTTATTTTCCTATTTTTTTATTTACTAAAAATCCAAGAAAAAATAGATTAGTGTGTGAATAATTTTCTTGTATTTTATCATATTTTTCTAGAATTTTTATCCTTTTTAAAACCACCCAAAAAAATTACAAAATTCCAAAAACCTGGTTTTCTATACACATGGAGAACCATCAAAAATACCACTTCGCACACGTGACCTCTTTTGTTCACGGGTCCTTCTACGGAAGTTATAGATTTCATCGAGATGAACAACTTTTATGAAGGAAATTTTTTGATCTGAGGTCAACTTCTATTTCTTTTCTATTTTTCTTTATCCTTAAAGTTTTATCCCTGGGCGTGCAACGTGGCCCCCCACCTGTCTCTCTCGCCAGGCGCACGTGCCATGCACGTGCTGCCTTCTCCTTCCCGCGCGTGCGTGGCATGTGATCACCCCGCCCTCTTCCTCCAGCTGTTGTCCAGGCGTACCTCGCCGTCGCTCCTCCTTCCCCCCTCGCGAAACCGCCGCCATCTCTTCGTTTCCCCTCACCTGTGTAACGCCTCGCCATGGCCACCTATAAAGGTTCCCTCCTCACCACCGCAAGAGCCATCCACCCTGTCGTCGGTGACATCGGCCCAAGCTTTAGGCATGATCCAAGGCCCCTCCGCCTTGTTGCTCAGTTTCACCCTCCGGCCACTTCGCTCCGGCCTCAGCCCTGCCGTTAAGCCCCCCTTCTCCCAGGTAACCCTCCTTCTTCATCCCCTTATCTGCTCGACCTCACCCTTCGCCAGCATTGCAAAGGTCGAGAACCTTTTTCCCTCTGCCACCTTACCCACCACGTGCCACCACCTGTAGCGAACCCTTCGCCGTCAACCCCCTCCCCCTTTGTTCGGCTAACCTTCTGTAGGAACATTGCTTCAGCCTCCGAGATCCATTGTGCGTGCCTCCGCCGCTTGGCCTTTGCCAGTGGCTCCGGTGCCCCACTGCTCCGCCCGAAGCGCGCATCCAACACCGCTCTCTGCAGCTGCCTCGACCACCCTCGCCTCAAGCGAGCTCTACCACCTCATTGTCGTACGCTCCGGTGCCCCACCGCTCTGCCTGAAGCGCGCCTCCACCAACACTCAGCTGTTGATAACCGCTCCCGCACCCTTGTTAATTCGAGCAAATTAATGTCCAAATTAATTATCAGTTTTCGTTGCAGTCAGTAACGAGAGGGCTAATAAAAAACCACTTAAATTAGATTGAGTTAATTTCAAGCGGCAAATTTTTTTTACTTGGTGAAGTCCAAGGTCGAACTCAGGGAGGCATCTGTCTCCTTAGGTGAATTTGAAGCAAAGTCCAAGTGTGTGATTTTTGGGGAATTATTTTTGGTCTTTTTCGGTTTTTTATGCGAGACACATGCAAAATCAGGACAACTTACAAGTTAAATCAGAAATATGGTTAAATTAATTCCAAAAATTATGAAACTTAGCCAGATTATGAAATAAGGATGAAATTAAGCTACCCTAATTTTTTTGTAATTTTTAGATGCACGGATAATAAAATATTTAGACTTTAGTGAAAATGACTAAACCGATTGTAATAATTACCAAACGATGATATTTCTCAGAAATAAAATTAATCCAAATAGATCTAATTAAGAGCTATCCAAATCAACTTACATTTCGTAAAAACACTTCACGGTTGATTAATTAAAAATCGATTAAGGATTCCACTAAATGATTTTTCTAAGACAAACTATGCGTGCAAATGGTGTGATTTTTGAATATGTTGTAGTATGAACTTAGATCTACCAATGATGATTTTTCAGAGATTTTTTGATAAGCAAACAATGTACAATAAATTAATAAATCAACATGGGCAAAATATTACAATTTTCACCAAGTTAATTTCCATAAATATTCTGCAAATCAGAAAAATACAAACAAATGCTAAAATTATAGAACAAGAGTTATACTACACAATGCAACTTTCGGAATTAAAAATAGGTGACAAAATGACAACTAAATAAATATGTAAATGCGGGGGTATGAATGCAATACAGAAAAAGAAATATGAACTCAAATGGAGAACAGGGACTTACATGCAATTACTGGAAACTTGATTTTTTTAAAACTTACAAAGGGGTGCAAGTGTCCCCTTTGCAAATTCCCTTTTCTTTATTCTCCGATAGAACTCCTCTGTTTTTGCATGCAAAACAGGGGGACTTGACGGTGGAGCTTCACGCGCACGGGAGGAGGCCGATGGCGGGCGGAGCTCGACGGCACGGCTGACGAAGGCGGGCGGTGAGGGAGGAGCAGGTGCTCGCGGCTGGGGCGGCGCAACTGACGTGGTTGCGGGGTGGTGGAGGTGCACGCGCGTGAAGGATCCTAGCGCGAGGGGAGGAGATGAATGGCTGTGGGGCCGCACAGCGCCGCGAGGAGGCGGGGCGGAGGTGCGCCTGGAGGGTGGCACAAGGAGATGCTGACGTTGATGGCTGGAGGTGCTCCTGGCTGGCGGACGGCTGGATGCACGCGCGCAACCGGATGGCGTGCACGCGCGGAGTGCAGCGGCACCCAGCGGGTTGGAACCTTGGTGACGAGGTCGGCGGCCACGTGTCGCTACGCTCGTGCCTGGGCACGGTTTGGCTGTTGGCTAGGTGGAGAAACGGCGACGATGGCGTGGATGGAGGGTGCTAAGGTGGAGGAAGAAGAAGAGAAGGAGAGAGAGAATGTGGGGATTTCAAGTACTCTGTTTCACATGCATTTGTTTAAGGAGCGCAAATAATCGATGAATCGGTTGATGAAAGTTCACCGGAAAAATAAATAAAAATCACCGTTGCGTTCGCAACGTGTGATTTGTCCGTTGAAGTGTGGTCGATTTTGTGATTCGGTGGGAGGAAGGTGATGAATCAGGGAGAGAGAAAGGTATGAGGAAGAAGAAGAGAGGAAGAAAATGAAGATGAATTTTACCTGGAGATGGGCGAGTGCCTGTGAAAGAGGAGATTAGAGCTCCTATGATCTTTGCTCTAGACCTCAACGAGGGTCGAGCTCGGCAGCTTGAAATGGCTGCAACAAAGGATCGAGATGGCCCTTTGGATCTCGCCGGAGATGGCCTGTCGTTGCTCTACTAGTTGTGGAACTTGCTGTCACCAAGATCGGATTAGGAGCTCGGGGCTACGCTCTCATAAAGGCGTATGATGAAAAATGCTGGAGGAGGTGAGAATATAAAGAGGTGAGGGGAAGTTAGAAAAGAGGTGGAGAAGATGGAGGGATAGTGGAGGGAGTGGTGACTTGGAGTAGGGAGGAAGAAAAGAAGTGGTAAAAGGGAGATAAATAATAATATAATAATAATATAATATAAATAAAATAAGTAGGCTACTAAAAATAACAATAATTAAAATAATAATAATTAAAATAATAAAATCTAAAATAATAAAAAATAATTCCGAAAATAAAAAATTGGGGTGACATGTGGCGGCTCCAGGAACGGCCACATGTCGCTCCTAGAAAATTCAAAGATTAAGTGTAAAGAAAATCAAAAAGAAATAACAAAAGGGATTAAATCAAAAAGTGGTCAACACAAAAGTTGCTTGTCTCGACGAGATCTACAACTTTTGTGAAGGGTCGAAAATCAAAAAAAATCATCTGTACAAAAATGTATTTTTGGGTGGTACCTTATAGATATAAAATACCGCATTTTATCTTTTGCAATTTTTTGTCATTTTTCAATAAGAGAAAAATCAAAATAAAAATAGAGAAAATATGAAAAGAATATTTACAACTTAATCTAAATTTTTTTGATTTTTAATAATGAAGAAAATTAAATGAGAAAATACATGGGTAAAACGGTCATTATATACAATGTACAAAAGGGGCCCAAAACCCAAGTTTTGCATACGAGCTCCGATTTTAGTGAAATTGGTCTTGTTTCGAAGCTCTCTGAATGTATATTACTTTAAAAGTGAGTAGACCTAATTCGGAGGCTGTATGAGCGAGATATGCGCATTTTAAGGTTCATGGTTTCAAACTTGGCTTGGGGTTTTATTGATCAATTTTACAAGTTAGTATTTTTTTGATATTTTTCCTTGATTAATGTTAGTAATATATACACTATGGAGTCGATTTTATTGGATTTAGATTCAGTATAAAATATATACAAATAAGGTATTTTATCTAATATACAGGTGAATATTTACAAGTTAATTTGGCTGCTTATTTTATGCAAATATGAATGCTAAAATGCAAATAATATTCTTGCATGCATGAATGCTAATTATGCAATATAAGTAGAAATATGCCTCTAATTACTCGGGAACAAAGCTCTATTTTCAAATTTTAGAGTGATGAATCACAGATTCATTAGCTGTGTGTCGGCGATCTCAGCCACCGCCTCGACCAGCTTCGCGCCTTCCGTGTCTTTGGATCAGTACAATGCCATGGATCCAATGGCTGCCATCTCCCCACGCGTCACCAGCCGAGCTTCGGCGTCCGAGCCTCCACTCCTGATCACGGAACCTCCGCCTCATTGTCGTGCTTGAGGTCAGGCACACGTACCTCAGGTTCGGGTCCCCTAGCCTCAAGTTCCACCTCCGAGCCTCTCGCGCTGGTGCTGAGCACGTGGGTTGGGGATAACTTGCATCGAAGCCCCCAGAGTTTCCAGAAATTACAAATATACCCTCACTTGGGGTAAATTGCAGAGGGGGCCCTCCAACTTTGATAAATTACAGATAAGCCTTTCCAGGAACATATTTAAAGCAAAAACTTTATTTTATTTACATTTTAGTCACTAGAATTTCATTGTGACATATCTTTCATATACGAACTCCGTTTTTAGCATATAATATTTCATTTTGAAGCTATTTTCATGCTCTACCATTTAGCATAACTGGTGAACAGATCTGTGGTTGCTTATTGGTAATTATTATTCAAGGATCTCAGTTGACATGCAGGCTAAATTTTGACATAGTTGTGCTGTAGAGGAATTGATGATATTTATGCAGAGACTCCATTGAGAAAAGCTTTTGAAATAAGTCCTCGTGCATTCTTTAATAATTATTTATTGAGGATTTAATCCGTGCAGGAGCTTCAGAATGGAAGGTTGAGAAATTATTCCCTTGAATTTTTCGAAGATAACGTTTATCGATTGAGGAATAATTTACAAGGAAATTCAAAGAAATTTTCAACCGAGCCTGGATCATATTAGAATATTTATTAACACTCTGATTATTTCTCCTGAACTATATCTTTTCATCTGTGATAAATTTCGACGTTAACGATTAACATAGTTTGAAGCAGAAATCTTAATCTCATATCCTGTGCTGAGTTGTTTTCTTGCATCACATTGCATCTCATTGCATTGTACATTTGCTCAACACAGAAATTAACCAAGCATTAATTAATTATTTACTTTGATTTAAGACCACACAACTAAGAATCACCGTTCCCTGTGTTCGACCTTTGTAGACTTGTCAAGTAAAAATATTCCACAACATTCAAAGATTGTGGTATTTTAATCGACTGAATTTGCCTCTTATGCTACGACAATTCATCATTATTAAAGAGGTGAATTTCACGTTCATCAAATGGCGTCGTTGCCGGGGAACAACGAATTTTTAGGGTTTTAAATCATTTTTGTAAATAATTTCTGTGAAACTAATTTTTGTGTCATTTTTCAGCATTTTATTCTTCATTTCTCTCTTACTTCAGATACTAACCACAATTTCTCTTTTTACAGACTACTAGGAGCCTAATTTTGGATATTCATCAAGGATCTGCAAGGAATATTGAATTTTTGTGTGTGAGAGAGTAGTATAGGTTTAAATTTATGCATTATTCTCAAGGTCCCTCTCTTTGAACCCATGTAATTCAGACTGAACATTTCTGTGTGTGTCGGGTCTGTTTCAACCCCTTATGGGTAGTTGGGACCAGACTTGAGTGGCGTAGGATTTAGGCACATATACACTTGCTTGTCTACCATTGATTGTGCTCTTAATTCTTATGCCACACATTCACTAACAATACGCACTATAGATCGTTCAACATTAGCCAAATTTTTAAATCAATTCTTCCCGCTAATAGAACTATCTGCTTAGGGCGTCTTTCATATGTTTATATCATTTAGTGTAATTTAAATTCCTTGTCTTGCATCCCACATGAAGAATGCGAGAATTCACTATAAGTCTTCTTCTTAAGCATGCATCATTGATTTATGTTTGCATAGGCTTTTTCGATTTCTTTCCTCATGTTTTACAATTTAGGAGTTAAAGGAATTGGGATTGTTTGTTAGGCGTGAATTTCTGTGCTCACATAAACTTCAGTGATAACCTCAATTTAAACAAGGACTGCTAATCAAGGTGACTGTAAATAAAATTGACTTAAAATTAACCTGTTTGGTGGAGAGAAACCCACTCATTGATTGTCAGGACTAGAGTACACACTTTGGATAGAGCCAAAACTGAGAAATTTCACAAAGACTACTATTTTTAAAAACAATTAGTTACTTTTCAGTAGGGGTCTAGGGTAGCCATTTTACAGTCCGACTTTTCTTAGCAGAGTGGGTGGTTTACAGGACACCTCGGAAGGCTCCGTCCGCAAGTAACACGGGTAGCCATTTAAACGGTTAGTACATACACCTATATTGACTGAAAGTAGGTGCAACTAGTTGTACGAACTCGGAACAATCTTTATGAAATATTTCGGTACCTAATAGCTCTACTTAATCTTCAAGATTGTTTTGTCATTGAATTAAAATTGAAAAGCTGAGTGGCCGAACCCTAACGTGCCTTCACCGGTGTTGAGTGGGTGAATCTACGTGTTTGTTTTGTGTTTGATTTGTGTGCGTCAAAGACCTTGCAATCACAAGCAAATCATGGTTTGTTGATCATTCCTCCCCTCTTGAGAAGATGTCGGCACAATGGTCTTCTTTCCCGATCTCGACGATCATTTCCCGATATCCTTCTTCTCACACTCCTCGGGGGAACCTGATCTTCAAATCAAGTTCCCCTCAGCCATCATAAATCAGAATGGGTAATCAAAAAGATTAAGTGGAACTATCACCAAGGAAAGAAGAACAGAGAGATGGATTTGAATGAACTATCTGAAATCCAAAATCATGCTTATGAAAACAACACCCATTTACAAGGACAAAGTAAAGAGATGGCATGACAAGAACATTCGAACAAAGATCTTTGTCTCAGGGTAGAAAGTATGGTTATTTAATGCAAAATTGAAAATTTTCAAGGTAAATTGAAATCAAAATGGACGGGACCCTTCATTGTAAGATAGGTACACAATAATGGTAGTGTTGAGATCTCAGAGACCGTAGATAGCACGTAAACATCTATAGTCAACAGTCAGCTACCTAAACATTTTATCGAATCCAACGAGCAATTAGTACAAGTTGAACAGATCTCCTTCACTTAGGGTATAGCTTTTGAGGAAAGATTTGATCTCCCCAGATAAACCACCTCTCTGGAACCAACACTCTTCTATATATCCATCTACCCGCTCTCGGTCCCCCGATACTTAGGGGACCGATTTCATTGTGTATTCTTCACTTATTCTATTTCTATTTTTGACCCATCTATACTTAGTACGAGCTTTGTCTACATTTCACTTTGTGCCATGGGGACATAGCACAAGATAAGTATAGGGGTTGTGTGTTGTATATACTCTATCTACTTTACCCATAGCTCGTACTTTAATTGTCTTGGTCTAACATCGGGGATGGGCACAAATAGTGTTTTTTTGTATAATTAGAAAAAACAACCCTTTTTGCATATAAAAAAACATCACTCATGGTCTTGCATTTCATCAAACATTTCATGCATTCCTTGGTTGATGTATTCCTGACACATTCACTATCACTCGAGGCTTGAAGATTTTTGAGGACACTTGATTTATGAGATCTTGAGATTCTGAGTTAGCCAGCCTTAGTAATTTGGGTTTTTGAACTTAATTATTCACACTTCCCTAGTTTGAAAGATTTGCTATATTGCACTCTTCATCTCTACCTTAAGAAGAATATGATCAACACAATCACTTTCACAAATGCATGATTCATGAGATGAGTTATCACATGAAGAACTGGCACTAGATATTTGAGTTTATATAAGATTTAAGGATATTCGAGGATGGGATAAAGTTAATGAAGGATTCAAAAAACCTGAGTGTCAGCGAAATCCTAGTCAGTATGCGAACAAGTTCATATGCTATCTCTTTGATATTTACCTAAAGTGTCATGGTGTGATGAAACTTAATGAAATTGTTGATCAATGTGCGCCAGCCTTCGGTAAAAGCAGTGGAGCGAGCCAACAAAAGCAATGAAATGTCAAAGAAAAGTTCTATCATCCAAGTCAAATTATAAATGAGCTTACACCGATGGCAAGCGCTTCCAAACATTTTTAAAGTGTTCACTTTGACTAAGCACTAATTAGGACCAAGGAGTCAGGATGACACCAAAAAAGGGCTCTGCATCGTAAATGCTACAAGTCTGGGTGTCGAAGGTATCTTAGATACTCAAAAGAGACACACCCCGGTGTACTCTCAGAAAAACAAGTGCAGACGACTCCAACTCTCTTGACGGACACATTGGTCAACAATCATAAAATATACTTGTGTTGAGTAATAAGGCACTCGAGAGGCACCTTATTCCAATGAAAGGGAGAAAAAATCAGATACAATCCTATGCCCTCCATCATCTGGCCGTCCATCTACACTTTCAAGTCTGACAAACTAATAAGAATGTTGACTGAAGCAAAAATAGACTTATTCCGTAGTGTTGAGAATTAGGTCTAGAAGAGAGTCTCCTGGATTAGAACTTTGGGTGATGTCACGACTTGACTCTCATGAATGCAGTACACTTAAAATCATATCCTTATACTATATGTACAAACAGAGAGTCTGAAAATTAGAGAAGTTGGGTTCCTTTTGATTAAAGCATGGTTGATCCTAGAATTTTTGGATCACTCAAATTAAGGGTCTTCTATGAAGTAATCCTTGAAAATTCACATGCATAGTCTGGGATGTATTCAACTAAGTCATACATTCATTAATGCTCGGGGACGAGCACGGTTTAAGTATAGGGGGTTGATGAATCCCGTATTCATCATGTTAAAATTGGTCATTTAAGCTATGTTCCCCAACATTCACATGCATTTAATCATTAACAGAACATCATTAGCATTCGTACATGTGTAAATAATATTTGCATACATAATTGCATTAAAAATCCCATGTGTAAATTAGCCCAAAAAGCCGCTAACTTCTCACATTTGTAAATAATTAATCCCAACTCTAATTGACCCAAAATTGCCTCCATTGTGTAGATATTACTAACTTCATTAAATAAAAAATACAAAAAAATTACTAACTCAAATAAGTGTCAAATAATTCCAAAGTCTAATTTCACATCTGACGGACTAAAATGAGCATATCTCCCACATACAGTGTCCGATTTTGGCCACTCAACTTTAAAGTACTCCATTTTTAAATACCTTCAAAACAAGACCTTTCGTAAAATTCGGAGCTCATATGTGAAAGTTGGATTTTCGGCCTCTTTTGCGCATTTTTACTTTTTGCTATTTTTAACCCGAGTTTTAATGTACATAAATAACCCTTTTAATTTTATTTCTTCTTCATTTATGTTCTTTGATGAAAGTTTTATTATGCGACATAAAAATCCAAATCCATATTAAATCTTACATCAAAGAAACTGACTGAGACCAAGTGTCTGTTATGAGTCTGTACAAAAATTGTGTGTTTCTTACTTCTATTTTATTTTGCTATTTTCTTATTTATTAAAAAAAATCGATTAGTGTGTGAATAATTTTCTTGTATTTTATCATATTTTTTCTATAATTTTTATCCTTTTAAAACCAACAAAAAAACCTACAAAATTCTAAAACCCGGTTTTCTATACACATGGAGAACCATAAAAAATACCACTTCGCACAGGCGACCTCTTTTGCTCACGGGTCCTTCACGGAAGTTGTAGATCTTGTCGACCCTCTTCCTCCAGCCATTGTCCAGGTGCACCTCACCGCCGCTCCTCCTTCCCCCCTCGCAAAATCGCCGCCACCTCTCTGCTTTCCCTCACATGCATAACGCCTTGCCATCGCCACCTATAAAGGTTCCCTCCTCACCAATGCAAGAGCCATCCACCCTCTCGTCGGTGACAGCGGCCCAAGCTTTAGGTGTGATCCAAGGCCCCTCCGCCTTGTTGCTCAGTTTCACCCTCCGACCACCTTGCTCCGACCTCAGCCCTGCCGTTGAGCCCCCCCCAGGTAACCCTCCTTCTTCATCCCCTTATCTGCTCAACTTCTCCCTTTGCCGACCTTGTAGATGCTGGGAACCTTTTTCCCTCTGCCACGTTACCCACCACACGCCACCACCTGGAGCGAACCCTTCGCCGTCAACCCCCTCCCCCTTTGGTCGACTAACCTTTTGTAGGAACATTGCTTCACCCTTCGAGCTTTGTTGTGCGTGCCTCTACCTCTCGGCCTTCGCCAGTGGCTCCAACGCCCCACCGCATCACCCGAAGCACGCATCCACCACCGTTCGGCCGTGTGACGGTCGAGCTCTACAGCCGCCTCGACCACCCTCGCCTCAAGCGAGCTCTGCCGCCTCATCGTTGCACTCTCTAGTGCCCCACCGCTTCTCCTGAAGTGCGCCTCCGCCACCGCTCAGCCGTGTGTCGCCCGAGCTCAGCCGCCTCCTCAACCGGCATCGCACCTTCCGTGTCGTTGGATCAGGCCCATGTCGTGGATCCAACGGCTGTCGTCTCGCCACACATCACTAGCCGAGCTTCGGTGCCCGAGCCTAAGCTTGGGCGTCCGAGCCTCCACTCCTGATCAGCGAACATCCGCCTCGTCGCCGAGCCTGAGGTCAGGCACATGTCCCTCAGGTTCGGGTCCCCTAGCCTCAGGTTCCACCTTCGAGCCTCCTACGCACGTGCTGAGCATGTGGGTTGGGCGCAAATTGCATCAAAGCCCCTGGAGTTTCCAGATATTACAAATATACCCTCGCTTGGGCTAAATTACAAAGGGGGCCCTCCAACCTTTATAAATTACAGATAAGCCATTCCAGGGATCTATTTGAAGCAAAAGCTTTATTTTATTTACATTATAGTCACTGAAATTTCATTTTGACATATCGTTCTTATACGAAATCCGTTTTTAGCATATAATATGTCATTTTGAAGATATTTTCATGCTCTACCATTTAGCATATCTAGTGAATAGATCTGAGGATGCTTATTGGTAATTATTATTCAAGGATCTCAGATGACATGCAGGCTATATTTTGACAAAGTTGTGCTGTAGAGGAATTGATGATATTTATGCAGGACTCCATTGAGAAAAGCTTGTGAAATAAGTCATCTTGCATTCTTTAATAATTATTTATTGAGGATTTAATCTATGTAGGAGATTCAAAATGAAAGATCGAAAAATTATTTCCCTTGTATTTTTCGAAGATAACGTTTATCGATTGGGGAATAATTTACAGGGAAATTAAAAGAAATTTTCAACCGAGCCCGGGACATATTAGATTATTTATTAAAACTCCGATTATTTTTCTTGAACTATAGCTTTTGATCTGTGATAAATTTTGAGGTTATCGATTAACATATTTTGAAGCATAAATCTTAATCTCAGATCCTATGATGAATTATTTTCCTTGCATCACATTTGCGTCTCATTACGTTGTACATTTGCTCAACAGAAATTAACCAAGCATTAATTAATTATTTACTTTGATAAGACCACACAACTAAGAATGACCGTTCCTTGTATTCGACCTTGGTAGACTTGCCAAGTAAAAATATTCCACAACATTCAAAGATTGTGGTATTTTGATCGACCGAATTTGCCTCCTATACTATGATAATTCATCATTATTAAAGGGTGAATTTCGCGTTCATCAAATGGCGTCGTTGCCGGGGAACAACGAATTTTTAAGGTTTTAAATCATTTTTATAATTAATTTTTGTGAAATTAATTTTTGTGTCATTTTTGAGCATTTATTCTACATTTCTCTCTTACTTCAGATACTAACCGCAATTTCTCTTTTTGCATACTACTAGGGGCAAAATTTTGGATATTCACCAAGGATCTGCAAGGAAGATTGAATTTTTGTGTGAGAGAGAGTAGTCTAGGTTTAAATTTACACATTATTCTCAGGGTCCCTCTCTTTGAACCCTTGTAATTCAGACTGACATTTCTGCGTGTGTCGGGTCTGTTTCAACCACTTCTAGGTGGTTGGGACCCGACTTGAGTGGCGTAGGACTTAGGCACATATACGCTAGCTTGTCCACCATTGATGGTGCTCGTAATTCATAGGCCACACATTCACTAACTATACGTACTATAGATCGTTCAACATTAGCCAAATTTTTAAATCAATTCTTCCTGCTAATAGAACTATCTGCGTAGGGCGTCTTTCATCTGTGCATATCATTTAGTGTAATTTAAATTCCTTGTCTTGCATCCCGCGAAGAATGCGAGTATTCACTATAAGTCTTCTTCTTAAGCATGCATCATTGATTTACGTTTGCATCAACTTTCAGTTTCTTTCCTCAAGTTTTACAACTTAGGAGTTAAAGGAATTGGGATTGTTCGTTTGGCATGAATTTCTGTGCTTACATAAACTTTAGTGATAACCTCAATTAAAAACCAGGACTACTAATTAAAGTAACTGTAAATAAAATTGACTTAAAATTAACCTTGTTTGGTGGAGAGAAACCCACTCATTGTTTGTCAGGACTAGAACGCACACTTTGGATAGGGCCAAACTAAGAAATTTCACAAAGACTACTGTTTTCTAAAATAATTATCTACTTTTCAGTGAGGGTCTCGGGTAGCCATTTTATGGTCCGACTTTCCTTAGCAGAGTGGTGGTTTAGAGGACACCGTGGAAGGCTCTGTCTTCAAGTAACATGGGTAGCCATTTAAACGGTCAGTACTTACACCTATACTGGCTGAAAGTAGGTGCAACTAGTTGTATGAACTCGGGACAGTCTCTATGAAATATTTCGATACCTAACAGCTCCACTTAATCTTCAAGATTGTTATGTCATTAAATTAAAATTGAAAAGATAAGCCCCCGAACCCTAACGTGCCTTCACAAGTGTTGAGTGGGTGAATCTACGTGTTTGTTTTGTGTTTGATTGGTGTGCATCAAAGACCTTACAATTGCAAGCAAATCGTGGTTCGCTGATCATTCCATCCCTCTTGAGAAGATGTCATCACAATGGTCTTCTTTCCCGATCTCCATGACCATTTCTCGATATCCTTCTTCTCACACTCCTTAGGGGAACCTAATCTTCAAATCAAGTTCCCCTCAGCCATCATAAATCAGAATGGGCAATCAAAAAGATTAATTGGAAGTGTCACCAAGGAATGAAGAACCGAGAGATGGATTTGAATGAACTATCTAAAATCCGAAATCATGCTTATGAAAGCAACACCATTTACAATGACAAAGTAAAGAGGTGGCATGACAAGAACATTCGAACAAAGATCTTTGTCCCAGGGTAGAAAGTCTGGTTATTCAATGCAAAATTGAAAATTTTCCAAGGTAAATTGAAATCAAAATGGACGGGACCCTTCATTGTAAGAGAGGTACACAATAATGGTAGTGTTGAGATCTCAGAGACTGCAGAAACCACACAAACATCTATAGTCAACGGTCAGCTACTAAAATATTTTATCGAATCCAACGAGCAATATGTACAAGTTGAACAAATCTCCTTCACTCAGGGTATAGAGTTTGACGAAAGATTTGATCTGCCCAAATAAACCACCTGTCTGGAACCAACACTCTTCGTATATCCATCTACCCGCTCTCGGTCCCCCGATACTTAGGGGACCGATTTCATTGTGTATTCTTCACTTTTTCTATTTCTATTTTTGACCCGTCTATACTTAGTACGAGCTATGTCTACATTTCACTTTGTGCCATGGGGACATAGCACAAGCTAAGTATAGGGGGGTGTTGTATATACTGTATCTACTTTACCCATAGCTCGTACTGTAATTGTCTTCATCTAACATCGAGGATGGGTACAAGTAGTGTTTTTTTTGTATAATTAAAAAAACAACCCTTTTTGCATATAAAAACATCACAGATGGTCTTGCATTTCATCAAACATTTTATGCATTCCTTGGTTGATGTATTCCTGACACATTCACTATCACTCAAGTCTTAAAGATATTTGAGGACACTTGATTTCTGAGATCTTGAGATTCTGAGTTAGCCAGCCTTAGTCGTTAAGGATTTTGAACTTAATTATTCATATTTCCCTAGTTTGAAAGATTTGAAGCGCTATATTGCACTCTTCATGTCTACCATAAGAAGAATATGATCAGCACAATCACTTTCACAACTGCATGATTGATGAGATGAGTTGATTTTTCACTCGAGGAACTGGGACTAGAGATTTGAGTGTAGATACGATTTAAGGATATTAGAGGATGGGATAAATTTAATGAAGGCTTCAAAAACCTGAGTGTCAGCAAATTCCTAGCCAGTATGCGAACAAGTTCATATGCTATCTCTTTGATATTTACCTAAAGTGCCATGGTGAGATGAAACTTAATGAAAATTGTTGATCAATGTGCGCCAACCTTTGGTAAAAGCAGTCGAGCTAGCCAACAAAAGCAATGAAATGTCAAAGAAAAGCGCTATCATCCAAGTTAAATTATAAATGAGCTTACAGTGATGGCGAGCGCTCCGAAACATTTTTAAAGTGTCCATTTGGACCAAGCACTAATTAGGACCAAGGAGTCGGGCTGGCACCAAAAAAGGGCTCTGCATCGTAAATGCTACAAGTCTGGGTGTTGAAGGTATCTTAGATACTCAAAAGAGACACACCTTGGTGTACTCTCAGAAAAACAAGTGCAGACGACTCTAACTCTCTTGACGGACACATTGGTCAACAATAATAAAATATACTTGTGTTGAGTAATAAGGCACTCGAGAGGCACCTTGTTCCAATGAAAGGGAGAGAAAATAAGATACAATCCTATGCCCTCCATCATGTGGCCGTCCATCTACACTTTCAAGTCTGACAAACTAATGAGACTGTTGACTGAAGCAAAAATAGACTTATTCCCTAGTGTTGACAATTAGGTCTAGAGGAGAGTCTCCTGGATTAGAACTTTGGGTAATGTTGCGACTTGACTCTCATGAATGCAGTACACTAAAAATCATATCCTTATACTATATGTACAAATAGGGAGTCTGGAAATTAAAGAAGTTGGGTTCCTTTTGATTAAAGCATGGTTGAGCCCAGAATTTTAGGATCACTCAAATTAAGGGTCTTCTATGAATTAAGCCTTGAAAATTCACATGCACAGTCTGGGATGTATTCAACTAAGTCATTCATTCATTAATGCTCGAGGACGAGCATGGTCTAAGTATAAGGGTATTATGAATACCGTATTCATCATGTTAAAATTGGTCATTTAAGCTTTGTTCCCCAACATTCATATGCATTTAATCATTAACAAAACATCATTAGCATTCATACATCTGTAATTAATATTTGCATATATAATTGCATTAAAAAGCCCATGTGTAAATTAGCCCAAAAAGCTGCTAACTTCTCAAATTTGTAAATAGATCACCCTAGCTCCGATAGACCCAAAAATACCTCCATTGTGTAGATATTACTAACTTCATTAAATAAAAAAATACAATAAAATTTAACTCAAATAAGTGTCAAATAATTCCAAAGTCTAATTTTGCATCTGACAGACTAAAATGAGCACATCTCCCACATACAGTGTCTGATTTTGGTCTACTCACTTTTAATGTACTCCATTTTTAAATATCTTCAAAACAAGACCAATTTTGTAAAATTCGGAGCTCATATGTGAAAGTTGGGTTTTGGCCTCTTTTGTGCATTTTGACTTTTTGCAATTTTTAACCAGAGTTTTCATGTACATAATTAACCCTTTTAATTTTATTTCTTCTTCATTTGTGTTCTTGATGAAAGTTTTATTAAGTGACATTAAAATTCAAATCCAGACTAAATCTGACATCAAGGAAACTGACTGAGACCAAGTGTCCGTTGTGATTCTGTACAAAAATTGTGTGTTTCTTACTTCTATTTTATTTTCCTATTTTCTTATTTATTAAAAATCCAAAAAATAGATTAGTGTGTGAATAATTTTCTTTTATTTTATCATATTTTTTCTAGAATTTTTATCATTTTTAAAACCAGCAAAAAAATACAAAATTCCAAAAAACCGGTTTTCTATACACATGGAGAACCATCAAAAATACCACTTCGCACAGGTGACATCTTTTGCTCACGGGTCCTTCACGAAAGTTGTAGATATCGTCAACCCTCTTTCTCCAACCATTGCGCAGGCGCACCTCGCCGCTTCTCCTCCTCCCCCCTCGCGAAACCACTGCCACCGCTCTGCTTCCCCTACCTGTGTAACACCTCGCCATCACCACCAATAAAGGTTCCCACCTCACTGCCGTAAGAGTCATCCGCCCTCTCGCTGGTGACAGCGGCCCAAGCTTTAGGTGTGATCCAAGGCCCCTCTGCCTTGTTGCTCAGTTTCACCCTCCGACCACCTCGCTCCAGCCTCAGCCCTACCGTTGAGCCCCCCTTCTCCCAGGTAACCCTCCTTCTTCATCACCTTCTCCAGTCAACTTCACCCTCCGCCGGCATTGCAAAGGCCGGGAACCTTTTTCCCTCCACCAACTTACCCACCACGCGCCACCACCTAGAGCGAACCTTTCGCCGTCAACCCCCTCCCCTTTTGTTCGGCTAACCTTTTACAGGAACATTGCTTCACCCTCCGAGCTCCGTTGTACGTGCCTCCACCGCTCGGCCTTCGCCAGTGGCTCCGACGCCCCACCGCTCCGCTCAAAGCGTGCATCCACCACCGCTCGGTTGTGTGTCGGTCGAGCTCTACAGCCTCCTCGACCACCCTCGCCTCAAGCGAGCTCTGCCTCCTCATCGTTGCACGCTCCGGTGCCCCTCCGCTCCGCATGAAGCGCGCCTCCGCCACCGCTCATCCGTGTGTCGACCGAGCTCAGCTGCCGCCTCGACCAACGTCGAACTTTCAGTGTCGTTGGATCAGGCCCACGCCATGGATCCAACGACAGCCATCTCGCCACGCGTCACCAGCCGAGCTTCGGCGCCCGAGCCTATGCTTCGACGCCCGAGCCTCCACTCTAGATCACCGAACGTCCGCCTCGTCGTCGAGCCTAAGGTCAGTCACACGTACCATAGGTTTGGGTCCTCGAGCCTCAGGTTCCACCTCCGAGCCTTCTGCGCACGTGCTGAGCACGTGGGCTGGGGGTAAATTGCATTGAAGCCCCCGGAGTTTCCAGAAATTACAAATATACCCTCGCTTGGGGTAAATTGTAGAGGGGCCCTCCTACTTTTATAAATTACAGATAAGCCTTTTTAGTGACCTATTTGAAGTAAAAACTTTATTTTATTTACATTTTAGTCCCTGGAATCTGATTTTGACATATCTTTCTTATACGAACTCTGTTTTTAGCATATAATATGTCATTTTGAAGCTATTTTCAAGCTCCATCATTTAGCATAGATGATGAACAGATCCGAGGTTTCTTATTGGTAATTATTATTCAAGGATCTTAGTTGACATGTAGGCTAAATTTTGACATAGTTGTGCTGTAGAGGAATTGATGATATTTATGCAGAGACTCCATTGAGAAAAGCTTGTTAAATAAGTCCTCATGCATTCTTTAAAAATTATTTATTGAGGATTTAATCTGTGCATGAGCTTCACAATGGAATATTGAGAAATTGTTACTCTTGTATTTTTCGAAGATAACGTTTATCGATTGAGGAATAATTTACAGAGAAATTAAAAGAAAAATTCAACAGAGCCCAGAACATATTAGATTACTTATTAATACTCTGATTATTTCTCTTGAACTATAGCTTTTGATATGTGATAAATTTCGAGGTTAGCGATTAACATATTTTGAAGCAGAAATCTTAATCTCAGATCCTGTGCTGAATTGTTTTCCTTGCATCACATTTTCATCTCATTACATTGTAAATTTGCTCAACACAGAAATTAACCAAGCATTAATTAATTATTTACTTTGATTTAAGACCACACAACTAAGAATCACCATTCCCTGTGTTCGACCTTGGTAGTGTTGTCAAGTAAAAATATTCCACAACATTCAAAGATTGTGGTATTTTGACCTAATTTGCCTCCGATACTACGATAATTCGTCATTATTAAAGAGGTGAATTTCACGTTCATCAAATGGCGCCGTTACAGGGGAACAATGAATTTTTAGGGTTTTAAATCATTTTTGTAATTAATTTTTGTGAAATTAATTTTTGTGCCATTTTTCAGCATTTTATTCTGCATTTCTCTCTTACTTCAGATACTAACCCGCAATTTCTCTTTTTGCAGACTAGTAGGAGCCAAATTTTGGATATTCATCAAGGATCTGCAAGGAAGATTGAATTTTTGTGTGTGAGAGAGAGTTGTCTAGGTTTAAATTTACGCATTATTCTCAGGGTCCCTCTCTTTGAACCCTTGTAATTCAGACTAAACATCTATGTGTATGTCGGGTCTGTTTCAACACCTTCTGTGTGGTTGGGACACGACTTGAGTAGCGTAGGACTTAGGTACATATATGCTTGCTTGTCTACCATTGATTGTGCTCGTAATTCTTAGGCCACACATTCACTAACTATACGCACTATAGATCGTTCAACATTAGCCAAATTTTTAAATTAATTCTTCCCGCTAATAGAACTATCTGCTTAGGGCATCTTTCATCTGTGCATATCATTTAGTGTAATTTAAATTCCTTGTCTTGCATCCCGCATGAAGAACGCGAGAATTCACTGTAAGTCTTCTTCTCAAGCATGCATCATTCATTTACGTTTGCATCGGCCTTTTCGGTTTCCTTCCTCAAGTTTTACAACTTAGGAGTAAAAGAATTGGGACTGTTCGTTAGGCATGAATTTTTGTTCTCACATAAACTTCAGTGATAACCTCAATTGAAAACCAGGATTGCTAATCAAGGTGACTGTAAATAAAATTGACTTAAAATTAACTTGTGTTTGGTGGAAAGAAACCCACTCATTGTTTGTAAGAATTAGAGCGCACACTTTGGATAAAGCCAAAACTGAGAAATTTCACAAAGACTACTGTTTGTAAAAATAATTAGCTACTTTTCAGTCAGGGTCTCGGGTAGCCATTTTACTGTCCGACTTTCCTTAACAGAGTGGGTGGTTTAGAGGACACCGCGGAATGCTCCGTCCTCAAGTAACACGGGTAGCCATTTAAACGGTCAGTACTTACACCTATACTGGTAGAAAGTAGGTGCAACTAGTTGTACAAACTCGGGACAGTCTTTATGAAATATTTCGGTACCTAACAGCTCCGCTTAATCTTCAAGATAGTTTTATCATTGAATTGAAATTGAAAAGATAAGCGGACGATCCCTAACGTGCCTTCACCAGTGTTGAGTGGGTGAATCTACGTGTTTGTTTTGTGTTTGATTTCTGTGCGTAGAAGACCTTTCAATCGCAAGCAAATCGTGGTTCGCTGATCACTCCATCCCTCTTGAGAAGATGTCGGCACAATGGTCTTCTTTTCCGTTCTCCACGATCATGTATCGATATCCTTCTTCTCATACTCCTCAGGGGAACCTGATCTTCAAATCAAGTTCCCCTCAACCATCATAAATCAGAATGGGCAATTAAAAAGATTAATTGGAACTGTCACCAAGGAAAGAAGAACCTAGAGAAGGATTTGAATGAACTGTCTGAAATCCGAAATCATGTTTATGAAAACAACACCATTTACAAGGACAAAGTAAAGAGATGGCATGACAAGAACATTCGAACAAAGATCTTTGTCCCTGGGCAGAAAGCCTGGTTATTTAATGCAAAACTGAAAATTTTCCAAGTTAAATTGAAATCAAAATAGACGGGACCCTTCATGGTAAGAGAGGTACACAATAATGGTAGTGTTGAGATCTAAGACACTGCAGATACCACGCAAACATCTATAGTCAACGGTCAACTACTTAAACATTTTGTTGAATCCAACGAGCAATTAGTACAAGTTGAACAGATATCCTTCACTCAGGGCATAGATTTTGACAAAAGATTTGATCTGCCCAGATAAACCACCTCTCTAGAACCGACACTCTTCTGTATATCCATCTACCTGCTCTCGGTCCCCTGTTACTTAGGGGACCGATTTCATTGTGTATTCTTCACTTCTTCTATTTCTATTTTTGACCCGTCTATACTTAGGACGAGCTATGTCTACATTTCACTTTGTGTCACGGGGACATAGCACAAGCTAAGTATAGGGGTGTGTGTGTTGTATATACTCTATCTACTTTACCCATAGCTCGTACTTTTATTGTCTTTGTCTAACACCGGGGATGGGTACAAGTAGTTTTTTTGTATTATTAGAAAAACAACCCTTTTTGCATATAAAAAAACATCACTCATGATCTAGCATTTCATCAAACATTTCATGCATTCCTTGGTTGATGTATTCCTGACACATTCACTATCACTCGAGGCTTGAAGAGTTTTGAGGACACTTGATTTCTGAGATCTTGAGATTCTGAGTTAGCCAGCCTTAGTCATTAGGGTTTTTGAACTTAATTATACACACCTCCCTAGTTTAAAATATCTGAAGCGCTATATTGCACTCTTCATCTCTACCTTAAGAAGAATACGATAAACACAATCACCTTCACAACTGCATGATTGATGAGATGAGTTGAGTTATCACTTGAGGAACTGGGACAAGAGATTTGAGTTTAGATCCGATTTAAGGATATTCAAGGATGGGATAAAGTTAATGAAGGCTTCAGAAAACCTGAGTGTCAGCAAAATCCTAGCTAGTATGTGAACAAGTTCATATGCTATCTCTTTGATATTTACCTAAAGTGACAGGGTGTGATGGAACTTAATGAAAATTGTTAATCAATGTGTGCCAGCCTTTGATAAAAGCAATGGAGCTAGCCAACAAAAGCAATGAAATGTCAAAGAAAAGCTCTATCTATCAAGTCAAATTATAAATGAGCTTACACCGATGGTGAGCGCTCCCGAACATTTTTAAAGTGTCCACTTGGACCAAGCACTAATTAGGACCAAGATGTCGGGCTGGCACCAAAAAAGGGCTCTACATCGTAAATGCTACAAGTCTGGGTGTCGAAGTATCTTAGATACTCAAAAGAGACACACCCCATTGTACTCTCAGAAAAACAAGTGCAGACGACTCCAACTCTCTTGACGGATACATTGCTCAACAATCATAAAATATACTTATATTGAGTAATAAGGCACTCGAGAGGCACCTTGTTTCAAAGAAAGGGAGAGAAAATCAGATACAATCCTATGCCCTCCATCTACATTTTCAAGTCTGACAAACTAATGACACGGCTGACTGAAGCAAGAATATACTTATTCCCTAGTGTTGAGAATTAGGTCTAGAGGAGAGTCTCCTGGATTGGAATTTTAGGTGATGTCGCGACTTGACTCTCATGAATGCAGTATACTAAAAATCATATCCTTATACTATATGTACAAACAGAGAGTCTGAAAATAAGAGTTGGGTTCCTTTGATTAAAGCATGGTTGAGCCTAGAATTTTAGGTTCACTCAAATTAAGGGTCTTCTATGAATTAGGCCTTGAAAATTCACATGCACAGTCTGGGATGTATTCAACTAAGTCATTCATTCATTAATGCTCCGGGACGAACATGGTTTAAGTATAGGGTTATGATGAATCCCATATTCATCATGTTAAAATTGGTCATTTAAACTCTTTTACCCAACATTCACATGCATTTAATCATTAACAGAACATCATTATCATTTACACATGTGTAAATAATATTTGCATACATAATTGCATTAAAAAGCCTAAGTGTAAATTACCCCAAAAAGCTGCTAACTTCTCACATTTGTAAAACATTCATCCTAACTCCGATTGACCCAAAACCACCTCCATTGTGTAGATATTACTAACTTCATTAAAAAAATACAAAAATTACTATCTCAAATAAGTGTCAAATAATTCCAAAGTCTAATTTCGCATCTGACAGACAAAAATGAGCATATCTCCTACATACAGTGTCCAATTTTGGTCTACTCACTTTTAAAGTACTCCATTTTTAAATACCTTTAAAACAAGAACAATTTCGTAAAATTTGGAGCTCATATGTAAAAGGTGGGTTTTGGACATCTTTTGCGCATTTTGACCTTTTGTTATTTTTAACCAGAGTTTTCATGTACATAATTAACCCTTTTAATTTTATTTCTTCTTCATTTGTATTCTTTGATGAAATTTTTATTAAGCGACATAAAAATCCAAATCTAGATTAAATCTGACATCAAAGAAACTGGCTGAGACCAAGTGTCCGCTGTGAGTCTGTACAAAAATAGTGCGTTTCTTACTTCTATCTTATTTTCCTATTTTCTTAGTTATTAAAAATTTAAAAAAATAGATTAGTGTGTGAATAATTTCCTTGTATTTTATTATATTTTTTCTAGAATTTTCATCCTTTTAAAACCACCAAAAAATTTACAATATGCCATAAACCCAATTTTCTTTGCACATGGAGAACCATCAAAAATACCACTTTGCACAAGTGACCTCTTTTGCTCATGGATCCTTCACGGAAGTTGTAGATCTCGTTGATACGAACAACATTTGTGAATGAAATTTTCTGATCCGAGGTCTCCTTATATTTCTTTTCTAATTTTCTTTATCCTTAAATTTTTAAATTTTTTGGTGCGCCACGTGGCAGCCCCTGGGCATGCCACTTGGCACCCCCGCCTGTCTCTCTCTCCTGGCGCACGTGCCATGCACGTGCCGCTTTCTCCTTCCCGTGCGCACCTGCGCGGCACATTATCACCCCACTCTCTACCTCCAGCCGTTGCCTAGGCACACCTCGCCACCGCTCCTTCTTGCCCCCTCGCAAAACCACCGCCACCGCTCCGCTTCCCCTCACCAGCGTAACGCCTCACCATCGCCACCTATAAAGGTTCCCTCCTCACCACCGCAAGAGCCATCTGCCCTCTCGCTGGTGACAGCATCCTAAGCTTTAGGCGTGATCCAAGGCTCCTCCACCTTGTTGCTCAATTTCACCCTCCGACCACCTCGCTCCGGCCTCAACCCTGCCGTTGAGCACCCCCCCTTTCTCCCCGGTAACCCTCTTTCTTCATCCCCTTCTCCGCTCAACTTCACCCTCTGCGGGCCTTGCAAAGGCCGGGATCCTTTTTCCCTCCGCCACCTTACCCACCAAGCATCACCACCTGGAGCGAACCCTTCGTTGTCAACCCCCTCCCCCTTTGTTCGTCTAACCTTTTGCATGAACATTGCTTCACCCTCCGAGCTCTGTTGTGCGTGCCTCCGCTACTCGGCCTTCACGAGGGGCTCCGACGCCTCACCGCTCTGCCCGAAGCACGCATCTACCACTGCTCCACCGTGTGTCCGCCAAGCTCTGCAGCCGCCTCGACCACCCTTGCCTCAAGAGAGCTCTTCTTCCTCATCGCCGCACGCTTCGGTGCCCCACCACTCCGCCTGAAGCGCGCCTCCACCATCGCTCGATTGTGTGTCGGTCGAGCTCAGCCTCCACCTCGACCAGCATCACATCTTTCGTGCCATTTGATCGGGCCCACACAATGGATCCAACAGATGTCGTCTTGCCACGCGTCACCAGTCGAGCTTCGACGCCCGAGCCTAAGCTTCGACGCCCGAGCCTCCACTCCAAATCACCGAACCTCCGCCTCGTCATCGAGCCTGAGGTCATGCGTACGTACCTCAGGTTCGGGTCCCCTGGCCTCAGGTTCCACCTCCAAGCCTCTTGCGCATGTTATGAACACGTTGGTTGGGGGCAAATTGCATCGAAGCCCCAGGAGTTTCCAGAAATTACAAATATACCCTTGCTTGGGGTAAATTGCATAGGGGGCCCTCCAACTTTTATAAATTACATATAATCCCATCAAGGCACCTATTTGAAGAGAAAACTTTAATTTATTTATATTTTAGTCCCTGGAATTTCATTTTGACCTATCTTTCTCATATGAACTCCGTTTTTAGCATATAATATGTCATTTTGAATCTATTTTCATGCTCTACCATTTAGCATAGTTGGTGAATAGATCTGAGGTTGCTTATTAATAATTATTATTCAAGGATATCAATTAACATGTAGGCTAAATTTTGACATAGTTGTGTTGTAGAGGAATTGATGATATTTATGCAGGGACTCCATTAAGAAAATCTTGTGAAATAAGTCCTCATGCATTCTTTAATAATTATTTATTGAGGATTTAATCTGTGCAGGAGCTTTAAAATTGAAGATTGAGAAATTATTTCCCTTGTATTTTTTAAGATAACGTTTATCGATTGAGGAATAATTTATAGGGAAATTAAAAGAAATTTTCAACAGAGCCCGGAACATATTAGATTATTTATTAACACTATGATAATTTCTCTTGAACTATAGCTTTTGATCTATGATAAAGTTCGAGGTTATAGATTAATATATTTTGATGCAGAAATCATAATCTCAGATCCTGTGTTGAATTATTTTCCTTTTTTTGCATCACATTTGCTTCTCATTGCATTGTACATTTGCTCAACACAGAAATTAACCAAGCATTAATTAATTATTTACTTTGATTTAAGATCACACAACTAAGAATCACCATTCCTTATGTTCGACCTTGGTAGACTTGTCAAATAAAAATATTCCACAACATTCAAAGATTGTGGTATTTTGATCGAATGAATTTGCCTCCTATACTACGACAATTCATCATTATTAAAGAGGTTAATTTCGCTTTCATCAATGTGTATGTTAAAATAAGTTGAGTCATTTATGCTTGTTTTCCTCGGAGTATACGAGAGTGCGACTTATTCAAGTATATAATATCCTTGCACCTAGACTTGTATCGCTTATGATGCAGAGCCTTTTTAAAGTACTAACCTGACTCATAAAAGCCTAATATATTGGTCCAAATGGGCACTTAACGGTTTGGAGCACTCACCTTTGGTGTAAGCCTATAATAATGTGACTTTGTAATTCTTCGAACTTTTCTTTGAATCATCATCATCATTTTTTTGGCTAGCTCCATTGCTTTTACCAATAATTGGAGCAAACATATCAACAAGTTAATTTAATGAAATCATACCATGTCACTTAGGTTTTGATCAAGATATTAGTATGAGAAGCATGCCACATATTGGCTATGATGTTGACACTCATGTTTCATGAAGCCTTCATTATTCTTATCTCATCCCCGACTATCATAAAATCAAGTCTAGACTTGAATCTCAAATCCCAATTCCTTATGTTGAACCTTGACTCATCTAAATCATGAATGCAGTCATGCAAGTGATTAATGATCATATTCTTTAAGTAAGAGATTAAGCAAGTAGGACAGCACACAAACCTTTCTAACTAGGGAATTCTGAGACCCTAATTATTAATACATGTTAACTCTAAGTCTTTAGATCTTGTAAACCAAGCGTTAAAGATCCCCAAAAAACTTTAGTGCTAAGTGAAAATGTTAGGGCAAAACTCCAAATTGATAAATTAATTATTTATAAAGATTATTGAAGAAGTTTTTATTAAAAAGAATTAGAGATGGGTACCCTTAAGGACAACAACATGAAACAACACACGACAAACACTTACAAGACAATACAAAGATACCCATACAACACAACAAACATCAGATTCCAAAAAAATAATCTTAAATCTTTGGGATTCAAAAATATAGGTTGCCTTATGTTTAACTTAGTTCCTTCTCACAGATTAAACCTCAGAATCTAAATAAGAAATATCATCATCAACTTAAAAAATGAATCTCTTGGAATGATGTCATTCTTCCTCAAATGAAATAACCATATCCGAATGGGAAGAACTAAAATTCTCCAAAATAGAGGGAAGACATATCCATCCTTAGATCTTGCAACAGACTTTTAGGGTTTCCTTAAAAGAGAAAAACTAGACACAAGAGGTAAACCTAACATACACACAAGGGATGCTCAGATGATTGAATATACTCAACAAAAGGTGTAGGTTCCTATATATCTAACTCTTCTAATAAAATATCATCTTCCTCAAGTGACATCACTCTCTTTAAAGAACTATTTATCAACTTGATCTTCCAAAATATAGAGTTTAAATCTAAACATTCCTCCATGCTTAACTCTGTAAAAAACTAGTTCTAAGAAACCTTTTCATAGACTAAGAATCCGAATGTTCAAAATCTAACCATTATACTCCAAACACCCTTCCAGACACTAAGACTTCTCTTGAAAAAACTTAAGTAATGATTGATTTTTTAATAATTTTATTTTTTTCTTATTATTTTTTATATACTTTTAAATTAAAAAAATATGTACCAATATATACTGAAAATAATTAGTATAAAGTCAAAAAAATATGTACTCATTTGAAATTAATTAGTAAAATATTTTACAAACTAAGTAAAATATAAAAATTTCCAAAACTTTTTTTACAAAAAGTTTTCAAATCCCATATACATAGCCAAAGTTAAATATATAATAAATTTGAAAGTATGAGCTAAGATGGAAAGTATATATGCAGTATATGCATACACCGCCCCACTTAGCTTGTGCTATGTCCTCATTGAAAGTGGAGTTATGCTTATGCAACATGTTAGACCCCTCTATACTAACTGAAAAAGGATAGACAACAACAAGGATAATACAACTTGTCAGACCCTTCTATACTTATGCTATGAATAGCCTAAGGGTAGGATAGGGAGATATCAAATGAGTGTACAAAGAGAACATGTCAAAGAAGAATAACATGGGATCAATCAACCCTATACTTAGCCTAAAAAAGGATAAGTATAAAGATTGGATAAATAATGAATATACTGAGGAGAATATACATAAAAGTAGTTTGGATTCCCCCTATACATAGGCTCTCACAAGCGTAAGTTAGGAGTAAGAAAGAAATAAGAGAAGAATCTACAACCAAAAAAGATTATAGTCAGTTGGAGTAAAAGAACAGATGAATCTTGAAGATGTTGAATCTGTCTGATGTGAATCTTCAAATGTGATTGCATGTTGTATCTGAAATATCTGCAAATGAATCAATTAGCAAGAAGTCAAACACTTCAATTTGATTCAACCATTCTTTTGTTTCAACAAAATGGTTCAATAATTATCTGTATACTAAGAAGGAAGGTTCAATATATATGAGATTAGTCTCTACACTGCCTTTTCCATGCACTTCCTTGACTATGTAAGGACCCGTCCATTTAGACTTTACTTTCACGTGGAGTATCTTTAACTTCACGTTAAACAACCATACATTCTATCCAGAGACAAAGTTCTTGCATTTAATATGCGAATCACGCCACTTGTTAACATTGTCCTTGAAGATCATGATGTCGGTGTCTGCTCGGTTGTGGATCTTCCGCAAGCTCATTACGGTTCATGTCTCTACACAACTTTCCTGAGTGACAGTTCCAATTAGTTTTCTTTATTGCCCACTCTGACTTGTGAATCAATTGAGCGGGAAAATGACATAGCTTGCCATATATCATTCTAAGATCTAAAGTGATCAAAAGGATCTTGTAAGTAATCCTATAGGCCCATAAAACTTGGTCCAATAGTTGGGATCAATTCTTCCTATCGAGAAAGACTAACTTCTGAAAAATACTCTTTACCTCTCTATTGGAACATCTGCCATATCATTTGATTGAGGGTGATAAGGACTAGTTACTAGATGTTCAAATTGATAGTCCTTAGCTAATGATTCCATTTATCTATTCACTGGCTACCCCCATCATATATAAACACTTTTGGGACCCTGAACCTTGAAATATTGTGATCCTTTACGAACTTACAAACAGTCCTACTGTCTGCATCTTAGGTTGGGATAGCCTCCATGATGAATCTCAGATTCATCACTCTAAAAGTCATTAATTAAACTCTAATTCCTCAAAATCATTAGCATTTCTTCATTTATTTTGCATAATTAGCATTCATGTACATTTTTATAAGAATTGTTTTTTATAACTTATTTTTCCCACAAAATAAGAAGCCAAAAACATCAACCAAATTGACTTATAAATAGCCTAACTTCCATGATTTTTATCTAACTCGTGCTAACTCCAAATGACCCAAAACCGCCTCCACTGTGTACATATTGGTAACAAGAATAAATGAAAAATACCAAAACAATCACTAACCTAAATAAGTGGACCAAAACCCAAACCCAAGCTCTAGGATTTCCGGACTAAAACCCTCATATCCTCCTCATCTAGTGTTCGTTTTGATCCTACTCACTTTTGAACTAATTTACATTCATATACCTTCAAAACAAGACCAAGTTCATGTGAATCGGAGCTCATATGTGAAAGTTGGGTTTTGGGCCTCTTTTGTACATTATGTATTTTAGCGGTTTTTGACCTATTATTTTTGTACATAATTAACCCATTTTACTTTATTATTTTTCATTTGTCCTCTTTATGAATGTTTTATTAAATTGTGTAAAATTCTAAATCCAAACTCAGCTTGAAATCAAGGATATTAACTGAGTTCGAGTCTTCACCAACTGTATGTACAAAATTGTCTTTTTCGTGTTTTATTTTATTTCTCCTTTTTTACATATTAAGAATAAAAAAATATTAATGTGTAAATATTTATCTTTGACTTAATTCTATATTTTATGGGTTTTTATCTGGTTTAGAAATGACAAAAAATATAAAACCCAAAAATCAAGGTATTCTATGTACATGGGATACCCCAAAATTTTACTTTACGTAAATGATTTTGATTTTGGTCCCTTCATGAAAGTTGTAGATCTCATCAAGACGAGAAATTTCTGTGAAAAACTTTTTCGATCCGAGGTCATTTACTATTTTTTACATATTTATTAAGGTATTTATTCTCTGAAATTTTTGGGACTGACACGTGGTCGTTCCAGGAGCCACCACGCATCAGCCATTTTTTAGGGTTTTACTTTTTGTTTTATAAAAAAATTAAAAAAATAATTAAAATGGCACGCACGTGCGAAGCACGTTCCCTGCACGTGTGTCGCAAAAGCCCATCCCGCCGCCACGTGGAAGCACTTGGGTCGTCCGATCTTGGCCGATCGGACGGCCCTAACCTCATCTCCTTCCTCCCCTTTCTCAAAGCAAGTGGTGGCGTCCCCAAATCTCACCGCCGCCGTGATCTTCTCCTCTGCTAATCCCAACCATCTCCTTGCATCTCCGATCCCACGATCTCCGGCCATCTCGCGATTGACCGTCGCCCACCGTCTCTAATCAAATTGGCGCCACCTCCATCGAATCTCGCCGAGTCCAGTCCACGATCTGCTCCCATATCTGGCTCTCATCCTTCAGCTATTTAAGAAACGCACCGGCCCTCGTCATTCTTATTCTTTGATAGACATTTATAGAAGAGGGATGACGGTGACGGCGTCACCCCTCCACCTTCAACCCAATGAGGTCCGACGTCTATCCTCGACGACGTTGCAGCCACGATCCTCTGCACATCTGCCCAGCTCCGGTTTGCAAAATCGTCGAGCCTGATACCCCTTTTAGTTCCACCTTCACCATTGCATTAGAGCTATGCTCCAACCTCCATTGTCGAGCCCACGATGTATCTTCCTCGACAACCAACGTCGTCAACATCAATTATCGTCGGCAGCTTCCAGCCATGGTCTAGACTCTAGATGTACGCCTCTGCCTTGCAATGAAGCTTTGCCACACTCTAGGTTCAACCCCAGCAAGCTACCATCTCCACAACTCCTCCACATCTCAGCTACTCCACCGTCAACAAACTACGACAGCCACCGGACCAGCCGTCCTCTCCGTAATCCAACGCTTCGTCGGGTGGTGAACTTGGGGTTTGATTTGTGTTTGCATTGGTGTGCATGATCCGATTTCGAAGACCAAAAGCCACACATTTATACCTCAATCTCCATGATAAAAAATTCTTTTGAATGTCCCATGCACTTGCACCGTGATCAACTATGTCAATTCATAATCAACTTCCTTTGATAAGGACAGGACAATGGTCCGAGTACCCATCTGATTAATATTATGAAAATGAATTTGTCTCGGTCAGGCCCAAATCGGCTAAACCATCTTCTTTCAATAATCCTCTGACATTTAAGGGAGATTCTGACTTTCGGATAAATTTGTTTCTCTCATTAAATTCCAAACCATTCTACTCGAATCATCTGACCACACATAACAACTAACTATCTTGGACTGAACCATCTTATACTCAGTTTCTCGCTAAAACTAATTAATCACTTCAAGTTTAAGTCACTTTTGAGTCTCATGATTGGCCGAGAAACCAAATCCAATCACACCAAATGGAGAGGCTCTCACTTAATGATCATTAGCGTTGGATTAGCTGTGACAATCAAATCCCTATTGACCAACTAGAATACCACTCCTTTGATCAGCCTATACATACAGAAGACCAAATGAATGATATCGACACATATGAACCTTGCATGACTCCTTTATTTGAGGATACAATTGATCATGACCAGGAAAGTCTACTCTACTCAAACCCACAATACATGTCTGAGTCACGGCTTGTTGAGTATGAGACTTTAAAATTCCCGCAAAATACTTCCTCTGAGCAGCCTCCTTCCATAATTTTTGAGGAGAAATTTCAGAAAATGACAATCATCTATTGGATATTTCAAGAGAATCTCCTCCCAGCACATACAAGAAAATGGAAGGTGAAATTATTGAATCTCCAATGCAAAAACACACCCCAACTGCTCCCCTGTTTAATCATGAACAGATTTTTAAGGACAATATTTTGAGGATAAATAAGAGATTTGATTTAATGGAGGATAGATTTAGAAAGTTTGCCAACCGGTTAATTTCACTCTCAAATACCTTGGGCATAAAAATGAATGAGGAAAATATTGGACCTCATGTTGAAAGTTCTGATGATATTCAGAAATCTAGAGAATATGATTACCCAATGGATGATTCTGACAGCGACACTTCTGCATATTACTCCCTTAAGGATGATTATGACTCTGACTCTAACTCGGAACATCAAAGACCCTTCTCATCTACGGAAAACACCACATCCACACACCGCACAAAAAATACCAAAAAAGTTGAAATATTCAAAAACACCCAAGAAATTAAAAATACTAAAAAATACATAAAAATTGAAACTCAAGAAGAACTGAAAAATTTGGATCCTGCTTTATGGGAAGCACTGGAGAAGAGATTGATTTTTGTACTTCCCTTTATACAGGACATTGAACACTTGCCCGACCTTAAAGGATTTGTAATGGACAAATTAATGATGAAAAGGTCGGGAAAGATACGAACAAAAACTGAAAGACAAATCTTGTCAATGGCCTCCTCCTTGGTGTTGAGGAGAAAAATCAAGAACCACATAGTAAAGCGATTACCCATATTTGACTGTGGAACCAAAGACACAATTTTTACCCATGCTCGAATTGATGACGCTTACCAATCAATATCCCCCCAAATTCTGTATTTCACGAACTCAATCTCAGACCTATCAGGAATATACGAGAGATCGTTCAATTGGTCGATCGATCGATAAAGCGGTTGAGAGGAATCATTTCTGTTATCATTATATTCCACGGTGCTCCGCTCAAAGTAAACTTCACGATCATTGATATTTATCATCAAGAAGAATTCACCCAGTCTCCGATTATTCTTGGAAATCCATTCTTAGCATTGGATAAGGTAATTATTGAGTGTGAGACTCTGGGAAATCAATTTTACTGTATCGGAAGCACTTCGATCTCACCAAGTCTTTGAGGAACCACAATTTTCTAAGGCAACCCATGAAGACATCGACATTCGTAACCATCAAGCGGTTGAAGAGCCCTACCCCATTACTACATCTGATGCAACGGTTGTTGATGAGAGTATTGGTTTAGAGACTCTCCCTCCTGCTCCTTTCTCAGCTGCTCTCACCATGGAAAATCAAATTTATGACTCATACGATCCTGAGACTTATGCATGGTTGCACCCTGGGTCAACCTATTCTGACTACCTTGATCAAATCAACTCAACACAGGAATGCTCCAACATTAAGTCAATTGAGAACGAACATGCGGAGACTCCCCCCACTATTCCAGTTCCTGCGGATCTCACAATAGAAAAATGTTTCTTATATGATCCGAAGACTTATGCATGGTCGCACCCTGGGTCAACCTTCTCTGAATACCTTTACCAAATCCTTCCAACTCAGGAGTGCACCAACATTATGAAGACTAAGAACAGACACACAGGATGAACATCGACCAAGGAGAAAATTTTCAATGGTTATTCATATGGAGACTCAAGTGGACCAACAACTTCAGAAATAAAATGACTACTCCTTCATCGAAAGAAAAGTCACTTTTGACCTTTCAGAAGAGAAATCATCTGATGATTGCTCATCAGGTCGGGAAAAGGTAATCTACATGAGTGGGATTTGTTCAGCAGTCTTAAAACCTTAGCTTTGCAAGGATCCAAACTTCAATTCTTGTAGGACGACTCCCATTCCTCACTATTATTCATCAAAAGCCGATGCTCCTGCTCTCATCAAATACACTGGAATTATTTCTTATGAGCTGACTGAGACTGGTGCTTCGGATTATTCATCTAAGGACAAATCGCTTGATGCTAAGAAGGAATGAATTCCGAGAAAACAACTGAAGAAACAAACAGAGAAGAATGTCTGGAGTGTGTACACTTTTAAATACTATTCCTCTGAGGATAATGCTGATGATGGTTACCTTTCATCTGACTCATACGCTTCATCTAATATCCAACATGATTTCTTCGAGGATAACACTGATAATAGTCAAGAATCATATGCTTCATCTCCTTCTAATCATTACGATCTCCCACCACAGGATCACGAAAAGATCGGTCGAAAACTGCCTTCATCATCGGCTAACTACCCTCCATCCCGACCACATGGGTTTCCTTGTACATCTTCTTCCTTTACTTAGGCCAAGGCCTAAGCATAGGGGGGACCGATGCCATATGTATATACCATTTACCTCATCAAACTCCTTTTCACGCTCGCCTCATTTCCATACTTCTTCCTTACTTAGGTTGACCAGAGCCTAAGTATAGGGGGAAGCGATGCTCATATGTATATACTCTCCTCATTCACATATTCCGACCACCTCATCTTCTCTCTTCTTCTATACTTATACTGTTTGCAGCCTAAGTATAGTGGGGCAGAGTGATTTATCTCGTTCTTTTTCTTTCACTCTCTTACACTTACCTCGAGCTATGTCTTCTTTATGCTTCTTGTGCTCTGAGGACACAACACTCGCTAAATATAGGGGGGTATGTATATATACTGTGTATATATTTTACCTATATCTCTTACTTTCGCGTAAGTCTATATGTATTTACGGGCTGGGTAACTAACTTTTAAAAAATCTTTTTCAAAAAAAATGAGAAGGAAAAGAATTTTTACTACTAACAATGACTTATCCAACCAAAATTTTTTATTTGTTTTTGCAATAAAAAACAACAATAAAACCTTACATTAACCCAAAAAAATTTAAAAGTCAAAAGAGAAAAAAATGTGTGTTTGCATTTCACGCACCTGTACTTCATCCAACATTACATTCATTGCATTTGTGAAAAACCTTTGGGTTCTGAATCGAGTTATGAGCAGAAACTGAGAGTGGTCTAGACTTGACCTTAATCCACCTAATTTTCATAGGAACTTCACCGAGAAATAAGATTTTAGAAACTTCAGGTCTATGACTTAATTCATTGAGTTCCACATGACAATGTGCAGCATTTGACTCTTAGTGTCTAACATGTTCTTTTTATTCTGGGTACAACTCTTGAATAGGAATTAATTTGTACTCTCGTACTATGCACTTAGCTCAACTAAAAGGGGGTGTTGGAAGACTGTGTGAGTTTCTTTTTGGTAGCATGACCGGAGTACAGGTTGAAATAAAGCTTCAGAAAGGGATGGACGGCTTGGCATAATTTTTTCTAAGACCACAAAACATGTATGGAGAAAAAAGATTCTATATCCATAGGGGCACAACAAGATCCAAGTAGAACCGCCAAAAATCCAAATACAACGAAGCCACTACCAAATAAATATCTGCCCAAAAAGGTCCAAGCTTTAAGAAATCCTGCAGATCTTGGCGGAGACTTGGCTAAACTGGTGGGCTTCATAAGGAGAGGTGACTACACTGGCCCCCCTCCAGTTCTTTTCTCCTTCATCTAACTTCTCCCCCATTTCGATTGTAAACACAACGCAACAGACCTTCGAAGGAAATACCTGAAAGGAGGTTTGCATGGTAGTCCAGCATTTTGGACGGGAAGAGCTAAAACCTTTCACACACATGAGTCGATTGTTCAATGTTCATGAGGTATGCTTTGGGAAGAGGATCGATATAAGATGAGTTCTGAGCCAAAACTGTGACAATGATGTGTAGAACTTGAAGGCTGTCGATTTTAAAATTATAAGTCTCACAGAAGTTCCGCCAAACTAATAATCCAAATGTCGAGTCTAGTTTAATTTTCACCTTGAGCTCATGGTCTTGGTATGGAACCCAATCTCATTTCACCTCATGGCATTTCTTTTGATGCTCAGGGACGGGCATGGTTTAAGTAAAGAGGGGTGCTGAATATGTATTCATCACTCTAAAAGTCATTAATTAAACTCTAATCCCTCAAAATCATTAGCATTTCTTCATTTATTCTGCTTAATTAGCATTCATGTACGTTTTGATAAGAATTGTATTTTATTATTTATTTTTCCCAGAAAATAAGAAGCCAAAAAATCTCAACCAAATTGACCTGTAAATAGCCTAACTTCCTTGATTTTGAACTAATTAATGTTAACTCCAAATGAACTAAAACCACTACACTATGTGCACATTACTATCAAGAACAAATGAAAAATACAAAAAAAATCACTAACGTAAATAAGTGGACCAAATACCCAAACCCTAATTCTAGGATTTTCGGATTAACCCTCATATCTTCCTCATCCAGTGTCCATTTTGATCCTACTCACTTTTGAACTAATTTACAATTAAATGCCCTTAAAACAAGACCAAGTTCAAATGAATCGAAGCTCATATTTGAAAGTTGGGTTTTGGGTCTCTTTTGTACATTGTGTATTTTAGCAGTTTTTGACCTATTATTTTATGTATATAATTAACCCATTTCATTTTATTTGTTTTTCATTTCTCTTTTTTATAAAACTTTTATAAAATGTGAAAAAATCCAAATCCAAATTGAGCTTGAAATCAAAGAAACTAACTGAGTCCGAGTCTTCACTAACTGTCTTTAAAAAAATTGTCTTTTTCGTGTTTTATTTTATTTCTTCTAATTCTTACTTATTAAAAATCCAAAAAATATATTAATTTGTAAATATTTATCTTTGATTTTATCCTATTTTTTCGGATTTTTATCTGGTTTAAAAATGACAAAAAATTATAAAACCCAAAAATCAAGCTATTCTATGTACATGAGATGCCCTAAAATATCTCTTTACACAACTGATCGATTTTTTTGGTCGTTTCATGAAAGTTTTAGATCTCATCAAGAGGAGTAATTTCTGAAGAAATTTTTTTATTCGAGTCATTTACTATTTTTTACGTATTTATTAAGGTATTTATTCTATGATTTTTGTTAGATTGACACGTGGCAGCTCCAGGAGCCACCACGTGTACCCATTTTTTAGGATTTTAATTTTCGTTTGATAAAAAAATTTAAAAATAATTAAAAAGGCACGCATGTGTGGAGCATATGCCTCCCAAGTACGTGGATCGCCAAAGCCCATCCCGCCGCCACGTGGAGGCACCTAGGCCAACCAATCTCGACCGATCGGACAACCCTAACCTTATCTCCTTCCTCCGCTTTCCCAAAGCGGGTGGTGGCGCCCCCAAATCTCGCTGCCTCCGTGAACTTGTCCTCCATGAATCTCGATCATCTCCTTCCATCTCTGGTCCCACGCGCCCGTAGTCTCCAATCAAATCACCGCCACCTCCATTGAATCTCGCTTGATCCAGTCCACGATCTCCTCCCATATCCGGTCGTCATCCTCTAGCTATTTAAGAAATGCCCAGCCCTCGTCGTTCTCATCAACCAATAGCCATTCACAGAAGAGGGATGACAGTGACAGCGCCGCCCCTCCACCTTCAATCCGGTGAGGTCCGACATCTATCCTCGATGTTGTTGCAGCCACGATCCTCCGCGCACCTGCCCAGCTCCAATTTGCAAAGCTGTCGAACCCAATACCCCTTTCAGTTCCACCTTCACCAATGCATTGGAGCTCTGCTCTGACCCCTATCATCTAGCCCACGATGTTATCTTCCTCGACTGCCAACGTCATCAACTCCAACAATCGCCGATAGCTTCCAACCATGGCCTCGACTCCAGACGCACGCCTCCGCCTTGCAGTGAAGCTTCGCCTTACTCCAGGTTCAATCCTAACAAGTTACCGTCTCCACAACACCTCCGCAACTCAGCCACTCCACCTTCATCAAACTATGGCATCCACCGGACCAACCGCCGCCTCCGCAATCCAATGCTTTGCCAGGAAGGGGACAACCATCAACAGTGTCGCCAGTCCCCCTTCGCTTCTCCTCCTCTCGAATGCCGCCGCACCACCGGACGCAGCCTGAGGCCCAATCCCTACGTGCGTAACATGTGACGAGGGGGCGGGGGGGACTTTGCATCGACAACCTTCTAGGAAAGCATATTTACACCAAAGCCCAGGCTCGTGTGCTCCGCACGTGACCGCAGGGAAAATTTCAAAAAAAACCCCGGGGATCAGCCTAATTACACATCAGCCCCCGTCGACCAAAGGTCACATTCTTGGCACGCGACCTCTTCGAAATTTTACAAAATACCCCACTAAGCCTTCCGGTAATTACATTTCAGTCCTTTCTTTATATTATATTAATCTATATTATTGCAGAAATACACCTACATTCCCCCATTGTTTTAAACTGCTACATTGCATTATTTTATTTATCAAAAATAGGCATTTTTTCAACTAATTCTCTACATCTTGGCATATGTTTGATATTTTTGTTATCAGTGGTTTATTAATAATTAATTGTTTTGAGGAAAATTGCATACTTTTCCCATTTTAAGCTCTGAATTTCATAATTGATTAACCGTTGTTCTAAAAATTGCCTAAAAATCACGGATTGTAGAATTAATTGTGTTTAACATGGGCCCCAAAAAGAATTCATTTGCATGCATGGTTTGCCTTGTAAAAATCATTTTGCATATTTTGATCTATAATTTTTAATAGGTATTAAATTTGATATTTTTGTGGTTTAGGATTTTATTATAATTAATTATTAAAATTTATTATAATTTTATCCCTTAAAAATTAATTAGGTTTATTATTTATTATAATTAATTATTAAAATTCACTTTGTTTGCATTCAAAAAAATCATACAAATTCATCTTGCATTCAAAAATACCGAAAAAAATACAGTACATTCATTTCATCGTAATTGTCATCTTGGCCAAGTTTCACATTTTTGGACATCGTTTAATTGCTAATCATTTTCTAGTTCTTAAAATTATCCTTATTATCATTTTGCATCCTGAATTGCATTAAAAATTACAAAAAAACCACCTTGAAAACCGAACACGAACTTTGATAGACAAATTTCTAGGTTGTTCCTTTGCCTCTTTGAGTTCGACCTTAGGACTTGCCCAAGTAAAATAAAAATAAAACTACATTGATTAAAATTGACTAAATTTTGTGTGGTTATTTCTTGACCGATTTCGATTGCCCGCCTACAACGAAATGACACATTTTTAGAGAACGATAATCCATGACATTTAATTAGGGCATTCTTGGACTCATCACTCCACCCATCTGAAAATGTATAACCACAAACAAGATGTACTCAAAGCCATGAATGTTGGAAAAGAGACCCATGGATTTTATGCCAATGCAAAAAACATCAAAAAAAAATCACATGATGCATGTTGTCCCTCCCATCCTTTGACAAACATTGCACGACCATACAAAATCAATGGCATCTCTAAACAAGATCATGCAAGAGAGTCCACATTCAAGCACCTTGTGTGCAGTTCTTTTTCCTGAATAATGTTCTCCTGCCTCAAGAGAATGATAATGTGTGAGGACACTCTGGTGTTCCTTATGGGGAATACACCTTCTCCAGACACAATCCGGTCTCTCAAAGAAAAGGATCCTCTCAATTGTATTTCATCGAATCCGACTTCAGTCTCTCAATAATTCTCCTAGTCCAACCCTAGGGAACCTGCTTGGAGCCAAGATATTTCACCACGTTGGCATACCATGGAAGTGAATTCACAACACAGATTAACTCATTAGGGAAGGTATCTCTGATAGGTTTGTATTAGGGGAATCCTTCATCTCTAATCTTGATAGTTGACCAGCCACTACATTTGGAACTCCACGTTTATCCTTAATATCCAAATCAAACTCCTATGGCAATACTATCCACCTAAGAAGGCATGCCTTTGCATCCTTCTTTTCCATGAGGCACCTAATGGTTGAATAATCTGTATAAACTTTCACTTTTGATCCCAAAATATATGTCCTAGATTTCTCAAGAGTCGAAACTACAATAAGCATTTCCTTTTCGATCACTATGTATTTTTTTGTATAGGGTCTAAGTCTTTGCTCACGTAGTGAATGGCGAATGGGATCCGATCTTTCCTCTAACGTAATACAACTCCTATAGCAAAATCTATTGCATCAGTCATAATTTCAAAGCAAGGGACAAATCGGGAGCCTAGAACAGGCGAGTCACAAATCTTTCTCTTTAATAGCTTAAAGACCTGTAGACACTTGTGATCTAGGATGAACTCAGTTTTCTTCACTAATAACTCGGTCAGTGGCCAGTCAATCTTAGAAAAATCATGAATTCTATACAAAATTGAACATATCCTAGAAATGATCTCACTAACTTGATGTTGGTTGGTGGATCAAGTTTCTTGATCACATCCACCTTGGCAGGGTCAACCTCCATTCTCTTTTTGGAGATGACATGCCCCAACACAATACCTTTCTTAACCATGAAATGACTCTTTTCCTAGGAGAGTACCCGATTGACCTAACTAGACCTTTGAAGAAATCGGCCCATGTGCACTAAACATGAATCAAATGAATCACCATGGATCAAAAAATCTTTGATGAAGACATTTAAGAAATCCCCAATAATTTCATAAAATCGCAGATTATGCACCACAGAAAAGTACCTGGGGCATTGCAAAGCTCAAATGGCATGCACGTGAAGTTCTATGTATCGAAAGGATAAGTGGATGTGGTCTTTTCATAGTCTCCAGAGGCAACAACTACTTTATTGTAGATGGATTACATGTCAAGAAAATATAAGAACTCCTTCCCCTACAATCTCTCCAAAATCTAATCAATAGAAGATAGGTGAAAGTGATCTTTCTTGACCGCAACATTCAGACTTCTGTAATCGACACAGGCATGACACAACATGGGTACTCATGTTGCAATCTCAACTCCCTCCTCATTGGTGACCATCAGAATTCCCAACTTCTTTGGGACATCATGAGCGGGAGTCACCTACTTGGAGTAAAAGGTGGAGTATATAAATCCTTCCATACACCATTCTCAATCTCTTTCATAACTACTTCTCGAAGATTTGGATTAGGTCTCCTTTGAATTTAACGGGAAGGCCTAGCAATTCTGTTCAACATAAATGTGGTGCGAGCAAAGAGCAGGGTTTATACCTTCTAAATCTGGTACTGTCCATTCTATTGCCATGCAGCTATTCTCTAGCACTTTTAACAACCTATACTTAGAACTATGATAATATGGAATCTATTCTTAGGTCTCACAAAAAATGAATAATTGAGTATAGGAGGGAGCGACTTCATCTCTAGCAATGAAGTATCATAAATAAAGTGTGCCTGAATGATCGTTGAGTCTAGTTCTATGCTACATGAAGGTGGTGCTAACTCTGTAGTGTTAGCCACCAAGTGTATTGAACCCACAGATCTGAAGAAATCTCCGAGTCATCAATGGAATAGATAGATGATCCATCGGTCAAGAATCCTGGAAACACTTCGCAAACTGCATAATGTACATTGTCCTTTCCTAATGAGACGGTCTCGCTTAGTCCTATCTGATTCTATTTCTATACCCCAACCATGCTAACTAATCTGCAGTCTTCTTTGAAAGATGAAGAGGAATATGTACGTGACTCGGATTTAGGTCGCTACCATTTCTTCTGCTTCATTTTAAGTTCCAATTCTTCACTTGGAGAATGAAACTTCATCATCCGTATCTGATAGTCAAATGTGCCAAGGAAAGGCCATCCAAGGATGACCTATGACTCTCCAATTATCAGGAATATCTATTTTAAGGTCAGTGAAGTCCACTATGTAATCTTGACCCTCAATCGAGATGATAACGTCTCTGACCTCTCCCTTTACCTTCTTCATAGATTTATCCACGAGTTGGAGTAATGCTCGATATTTGCGAAGTGGACCCAACTTCAGTTTCACATATAAGGTAAGAGGGAGTAAATTAATCAAAGAACCATTGTTGAGGAGAGTGCGTTCAAACACTATGTCATCAATATTACTCATCACATAAAGTATGCCTAAATCTCAATTCTTCCTTGTTAGTTGTTGGCACTTGAGACAATATGTAGTGGCAAATGACAAGACATGTGTATTTACATAACTATTCTGTTCCTTCTTATTAACCTTGTTTGGTGTACAACATACGTTCAAGTTTTTTTTCAAAGTAGAATGACTTGCCACATACTTGTTAAATGGAACTTTCATGATAATGTTGTACTTACAAAACTGTGCCATTTCAAGATCATCTTTATGAGTCTTTTTGTTATTACACTTTTCTATCGTAATAGCATGAGGGAAATGGACTGAACAAGCAAATAAATGCGAAGAATCCAAATAATAAATAGAAACATGCTTTTTATTCTTAGAAACAAAGCTCTTCAAGCAGGTGAATGTGAAGAATCTGAATCATAAATAGAAACTTGCTTTTTATTCTTGGAAATCAAATTATTTACAGCTGAATCTTTTACAAATAACTTGGAATCATAAACACAAGTATCTGCTATAGGTTGTGGAATATCTGCTGAAGATACATTATCCTTGGCTAAAGGTGTAAACTACTTTGTAGGCTCTAAATATTCATCTTGATGTAGTTATGCTCTCATACTCCTTTTCTTTCTTCTCGCAGATGTCTCCGCCTCATGATAAAGATTCTATTTATTATGCTTGTCCTCGTCATCCTTTGAAGTCTCCTTAGGCTAAACTTCAAATATCCTCTTCATATCCCTTGCTCGATCAGGCATGACCACAGTCCTTTCTCTCCTAAGAGGCATGTAATTAATAAAATCAAAAGGAAAGATCTCATGCTCATATTTGTGTGAATATGGGTAATATAACTGATCATGTATCTGTTGCTGCTGGATCTTTTTAGGATGTTGGTGTTAGACTGAACCTAGGCGGGACTGGATGTAGAGGGGACAGGTTGTTCGTCGTGCAAATAGATAAGTGATTGTGGTCAACCCAAAAATCCTATATCTCGTTCATGTAGGAACATAACTCATCGAGAATCTGCTACTAGAAATCTGTATGACATGATGATGGCAGATGTTGTTGTGATGAAGGATAAGAAGAATGTGAAGACTGGATCCGATGGCCATGGTACTGCTGCTGTTGGGATTGATGCTACACATGTACGTCCTCTTGGCCCTAGTGGTATATCTATTGATGGACATACAACTGTTGTTGTCTCTGTATCTGTGAAGGATAGGGGTATATATATTTGTATATTAAATATTTGTATTTTTTTGTTATTTAAATATATATTACAATATTTACATATTTATTTATTTATAAAATTATTCAACACCTATTTACATATAGTTATGGCATTTTTATTATTTGATTTATATGTGTAAATAATTACACATGTTTAAATAATAGGTATAATATACCTATATGTTAGGGTTTATTATTTATTTTTGTTATTTTTAATTACTTTTAAATTATATTTTTATTGTTTACATATGTTATGTAATATGTACAATTATTCAAAAATATAAAGAAATTTTGATGTAAAGAATATGCTTAATTGGTTTTATATATGTACAAGTACAATAATACCCCTAATTAACTGGATTTTTCATCTTAAATCTAACTCCAATGAAAGCAACTTTTGAAAGATAATTTAATTTTAAGTACCATGGAGATAAGTTTGGATCAATTTGATTTTGTATGGATTATCAATGAAGTCCTGTATGCAGTTTTTTTTCAACTGAGTGTACCTCGTGATTTGTGCATGATATATTTTGGCCAATATTTTTCTTATTTTAGATACATAATGTATGCAATTTTGTGTTGAACATTTTATTATTTGAATTATATATGATGATAAACAAAATACAAGAAAATTGGGTAATTTACATAGTATATTGCCTTTAGAAGAGTCAGGGTTTTCTGGAATTTATATATAGTATTTCACCTTATCTTCCCCTACTTTATTCAAGGTCAACCTAATCAAAGTTTGACTTGGTCTCGAGGTTCGTGGTCAATCAATATCAAGGATACTTCCTTTATTTTTACTTTCTTTTCTTTATTCTTTTATTTAGGACTAAATTACATGTATTTGTATAGTATTTGTACATGGATGTTAGTTGTTGATTTATGCAAGTTAGTGATATTTACATGCATCTAGATAGGGATTAAAAGACTAAATTGACTAATAAAGGTCAGTGAATGGTTATTCATCAATATACCACCATATTCATCATCCCTCTAGGAAGCTTCCCCGACCATCACATCAGCTTGAGGAGGATGGAGGAGGAGCAAGATCATCGTCGGAGCTCCACTAGAGGACCACCATTCAAGTAGGACTATCCATGGGACAATGTGCATGCACCATTGGATCAAACCCTATCAGCTTTGATCCTATGGTCCGGATTGACTCCGAGCTGACTTCTCCGACCTTGTAGGCTAGGAAGATCAGAACCTTATCCGAGGCTCTATAGTAGACCACGTGGCTTAAGCCAATTAGTGCCCAAAGCCTCTAGTCAAGCCTAGCCATGGTAAGCAACTTGCACACGACTAATCTAATTGCAGTGCCCAGGCCCTAATCTCAAGCTTTTGTAGATCAATCCTCACGCACCCTCCAACAAGATGTCCTGGTCTTGTTGCAACAAAGTGTTGCCGATTTATTGATTACATAGATAATGTAGCACCCCAAACATAATACCACATCTTGTAATCACAAAGTTTGGTAACAACATATAAGTAGAGGTGATACTACTAGATAACTTAAGCATTTTGGGCTATGATCAGGAGTTCTAGTTGGACCAAAGCCCAATGGATTGTCTTGGACATCAATCCTCGATAACAAACCATGCTTGGGGCTTCAAGACATTGTATACGGCGTCAAAGCATATTCCCTCTACTAGTGGAAACGACTACCCAAGAGGTGGAGCCACTCTTACTATAGAGTTAAGAGGAAATGGCTATCCAAGAGGTGAAGATGGAATTGTTACTGGTAATTGGTCATGGAACTTTACACAATGAGTACGTTGGGAATATAGGTAGAGGTGATTGTACCGCCCCAAACATAGTACAACATTTAGTAATCACAAAGTGCGATAGTAGCTTGTAAGTATTAAGGGCTACTAATGAAGGATATGGTTAGATCCTCAAGCGCATCACGGAAGTGTGATCATCGTATCGAATACGATGAACAACGACTAGTCGTACTAGTTGTTCTATGCAGCGGAAATTAAAATTTTTATGCGACGAAACCACATGATCCAAGAACACTTCTCGGATCGTTTCGTCTAAACCACAAACAAGTATTAGGTTTACCTCTTGAAGCGTGGTTGCAATCGAGTCTCTAAACGAAGAGACCTCCTGTCTCAAGTCCGATCCGACGGAGGAGACGCTTGCGAGCGCGGGGATGAACCGCGTACTTCTCGCAATCCATGTTGATGATCCAAGTAGCGGATCTCCTGATCTCGACACACGAGATCCAACGTCTTCTTCACGAGCAAGGCACGCTGAAGTAGACGGAGTTCCACGAGCAAACCATCGAGCGTCATAACAACGACGCTGTGGCGATGGAGAACCTCTCCAGGGCATCCATGGTGGACGGCCATGAGAGGGAGAGAGAGGGCGTGTAGAGAGAAAGAGAGAGAGAGAGACTTGTTGTCTCTTGTTGTGTGTAAAGAAGAGCAATGGGATGCCTCTCCTTTTATAAGGTTTTGGGATCCATGGATCTCAATCCATGGGACAACACGAATCCAATGGTCCTCATTAATTGTATTTCTTTCAATGGCTTAGATTTTTGTTAAAAAAATCCAACAACAATTAATTTAATAAAAATCAAATATACAATAAATATAATTTGATTTATATCAAATCAATCTCCATTGGAGAAATAGGAAAGGAGGCAAGCCTGCTTCCATAAGGAGGGTGGATGGCCACCAATTCCTCATGAGAATTGTGGTTGTCCACTCTTCCAATATGGAAGGTGGATTCCCTTTTTCCTATTACATGAGATTACATTATCTCATGATTCTCTCCAATATTTGCAACAACTTTTTGTTGCAAATTATTTCACAAAAAAAATCCAATTTATTTTATAAACATTGCAATCATGCCATTGGAAATTTGTGAATCATATTCACAACCCAAAAAAATGTAAATTACATTTTCAATTCAATGTCCAATGTGAATCCAATTCACATTAACATTTAATTAACAAATGTAAATTACAAATAGCTCTCTCTTATATATTATAAATCACATTTATAATATATATGACTAATATGGATATTGCTATCCACATTATTCATATCCATGATAATTAAATCACATTTAATCATCTTGGATCTTTATTCTCTTGTTCTCAAATAATATGAATCACATTCACATTATTTACATCTTTGATAATTAAATCACATTCAATTATCTCAGATAACTCTATTTATAATATGAATCAAATTCATATTAATCATGATAATTAAATCACATTTAATTATCCATTTTCTCAATGCTCGGATACATAAATCAACAATAGAATTATCCATGAACTCCTTCAAGGATAATGCGCTTTCTCCGCGGATACTTGGAGATAAGGACAGGGCGATTGTATTGTTCCACGTATAGTGACATGGATATTGAGATCATATATCAAATCCAGATCGCAGGTCTCCCATAGATGCTTTATTAAATGAAGACCTTAAATCTAATCTTCTCATTGCATCTGAATCACATTCAGATCAATGTCCAACACTTGGACCAAGATCAGATCACTTCTCTACTGAGAGGAGTCACTAAAATCCAGACCCGTTTCATCACTCCCTAGGAATGGAAGCGTCATGGTTATACAATCGTTTATGATCACATCACCCTCAGGTATTCCCAATACATGTACTTCCTGCATATTGGAAGACTCAGACTAAACCCGAAGTATTGGATCAACTTTATATTGTCTACTTCATGGTTTTTATCAGTAAGTTTCTCATTCGATCATTGGGAGTTGGTATCAATCATACACTTTCCAAAAGCGTATATCATACCTAGGTCCTGATCATATACTTTCCAAAAGTATATATCAAACCTACAAATTCAGTCAAGCTTCCAAAGCGAGACGACCGTGCGCACGGAATTTGATTCTTCCCAATATCTCATGAGTGAGCTCATGTCTTCCAGTTCAGTAACTGAACCTGTATGATCCCTTTGAGAGATCGTATTACTCATATGCCCTTATATGCACATCAGCACGCCGGTGTGTAGACCTTGATTAGGTCATCAACCTATTAGTCTGCCAAATGTACATACTTAGACATATAGTAACACATCTGTCTAGTCAGAGGATGCGTTCCTATATCATGACAGCATACAATATAGGACTTTGGTTATCTCGATCTCGTTAAGTCAACTCTTTGACCTAACTAGTCTGACACCTCCGAATCTCTATTCCTATGCAGAGGACCTGCATCAAGAGGTCGGTCAGATATCAGCCTTTAGAGAAAAGATTGCCATCTCCTTCTCAGGCTGGAGATCATCTCTTAATAATCATTTGATGGTGCTTGATGAGTCCTCAATCTAACTCTTTAGATATTCATCCAAACACCGGCCTCTATGATTCAATAATTGAATCAACAGTTGTATGATCATCAAGATGGCCATGGTACATAACCCTAATTGTACTAAGGGACCTATTATGCAAATTATGTATTCTTCATTTCAGATTAAGGAGTGAATTGCAATTACATTTATTGCATAATGGCTCGTCGTGGGCTCGCATTTCCAACAATCTCCCACTAGCCCAAAGAGCCATGGGCTAATCATTTATACCCAGACTCATGTGACAATCATAGGCTATTTAGAAAATATCTAGGTAAGCTGATCAGTCACTCTGTTCCCAAGAGACTATGCCAAGTCTTTTTACGGCACTTGCATATCCCCAGTAACAGTGCTCGCATTTAATGCGAATGTTGCATCTCATGCAACCAATACTCAATTTTGTTAGTTACATTGTCCTCGACATTACAACTTAACAATTATCATAACCAGTATGTCCATAATCCTTATCAAAATACCCTTATTTCTGGAGATCTCTATCTCCTAAGGTATCTACAGTTAAGACCTTTTAGATCTCTATCTATAAAGTCTTAAGTTTTTTGAAGATAAGACTTTGAGATCACTATCTCAAAAATCTTGTCATCTATGAAGATTTTGCATTTACTGCAACCAAGTGTTTTATTTCCATAGTAGGATTAGTAACAGTTTACTACTCCCACTGCATGGCAGCCATCTGGCTTTTGTACACATCTAGCACACACCCGGCTTCTCAGAACTGATGCCCAAGGGCAGGTAGTTCTAGCATGCTATCCCTTTAGATAGGTCAGTATCATATCTTAAGGGAAGGAAGTCTTTCTTGGAATTTCTAAGAATAGAATATGTCCAAGGTGTACTACAAATGTGACAGTCCCATTATCCTCTGCTCTTTGCTTCTGAACACAATTTCAGAACTAAGATCTAAGAGGTATCTTTAAAATCATATTTCAAGATATGGAATAGCCAGTCTATAAAACACTTATTATCATCCTTATATCATTCTAAATGATTAGGATATTATCTACATTTAGCACGATGAACACAAAGGCACTCCCACTAAGCTTCACATGGCTCATCCAGATTCTATCTGAAATCATAACATTTATAATTTCATCTAATCTTATGATCCAACTTCAAGAAGCTTATTTGAGTTCATATATGGATCCTTTAGCTTTCACATCTTGCTTTTCTCAACCATGAAGCCTTGGGGCTACTTCATGTGAATATCCTCAGAGAGGTATTCATAGAGGAATGCAATCTTGACTTACATCTTGAAGATGCAATAGTCAAGTTGTGTAACTAAGGTTAGCAATATTCTGATGGTTTTAACCATGGTCACCGAAGAGCAAGTCTCATCGCAAGCAATGTCTTCTCTTCCGGTGTGTAGCTCATGGCTACGAACCGTGCTTTGAAGGTTTCTACCTTCTCATCAGGTTTCCTTTTTCTTGAAGATCCATTTACACCTTTACAGGTCTTACCCATATAGGTGGATCCTCGAAGGTCCATATACAACACTTGTATATGAAGTCTACGTTAGCACTTTTATTGCTATCATCCATCTTTCATGTCATGATGCTTAGGAGCTTCATCACATGAAGTCCGATCATTGTCAGACTTAACTGACACATGGAATACATCCTCAAACTCATTTGAAGAGGTATTTAATGTTTTCATCATTAATTATCCTTTTTAGTTTCCATTTCAGGAGCCTCATTATCTTCTCAAGATTAAATGAGTTCCTACACTTCATTTTCATCTTGATTCTCAAGAGTCTCAACCTCTAAGAATAACATTCTCAGAGATGAGATACTTTAAGAATCTCAAGGTCATAAAGTAGGTATCCAATACCATCCTTTATTTTCCTAATGAAGCAGCACTCTCAAGTGCTAGATTCCAACATACATGGAACCTTATTAAGGATATACATTGTAGTCTCTACTACACATATATATACCTGGAAACTAAGGGATAATTATGCTAAAATTCATCATTGATAAGATCGTCACACATGATCCAATTGTATCTACCTATAACTCTATTGAGTTAAGGTGTGTTAGGAGGATTGAGATAGAAGTGATATTCATATCTCTATAAGGTATTCTTTGAATTTATCTAGCAGGTACTTGCTACCTAGATTAGATCAAATTCATTTTATCTTCCTTCAAACTTTGGTTCTAAACCAAAAATAATGAAGTCTTTAACATTTCAAAGGTTTCTTAGGTGAAGAGAAGAAATCTCATATCATACATAATCATCAACAGATATCACATATCCATAATGTTTACTATGATATAGATGATCTACATACATCAATATGCATGAGATCATGAATATCATGGCATCTTACACTTTTCTCTAAGAAGGGTGTATTGGACATTTTACTTTGAATACAATATTCATAAGTATGTAAGTTCGAAATTTTAGACATTCTAAAGTTTCATCTCTTACTAGTCTATTGATCAAATCGATAAACAAATGTCCAAGGCTTGATGCTAGATCATTGTCAAATGATCTTCATCCTCATATTTATCTTAAGTTTAATTTCAGCATTTAGAAATGTTAATGAGCCATTCATCAATTTTCTAATTTAGTGGAGTCCACTAGATTTTAGATTACTATCTGAAATATCTCCATCATAACTCTTTATGATAGTTCTACCTCAGAATTCATGTTTATTTCCAACATTTAGAAACAAACAATGAGTGTATTCTTATATCTAGGTCATAGAGACATTCTCTAAGACTAAGGGCTCTCCCACTGAAATTAACAAGTCTATCAATCCAACAGAGATTGTTGCAACAATTGCATCAATATCCATGTGGATAACTATAAAACTTTAAGATCAAATTTTCCAGTCTTCTAAAACATATGCAACCTATTGCAAATGTCATGAGAAGATTGAGATACAATTATTTGACTTTATCTTATTTAATAAGCAAGTCAATATCAATGATTTATGTAGATTAATCCGATGCTCCATCCGAGTCCTTCTCTAAGGATTCTAGATATACTTGATAGTCATACTATCAACACATCAACTTATTGCAGTATTGGCATTCATCCAACTCTTTGGATGACATATGGAAGTCATAGATGTACAGTCAACTCTTTGACCATACTTCTTACTCGGGTCCAACCCATGCTTCCACTGCGCTCCCTTTATCTATAAGCAACCATTGCTTAAGACTAAGGATCTCTTATGTAAGAGCATTTCAACATTTATACATGCTTCATTAAATTCATACAATATGAATATTATGAAGCTTCATGAATGACCAGAGTATAGATAGTAGAATGATGATACTCATCATCTACATCCATCTAAACTCTTAAAACATAGGTTCAGGTATGTACTTAAATAATTTGAATACATCATCTCTTATAGAGCTACCATTCTACATGATGCAGTGAACCATGTCATTCATGATAATGTCAAGAGCACATATGTATGCCAGAATATCTTCTTAAGTCTTTATAAGGATTATTTGACAATTGTGATCATCATCAACATGTTACTTCCATAGTACATCCGATAAGATCAATACTATAGAGACATACAAACCCGAGGGTTGTAGTCCTATTATTTATTTAATTATCATTCCTCATTATTATGAGGAAACTTGCACATTGCAACCACATACATTATGTGTTCAACTGCAAGTACAATATCTGGATCATGAGTCCAATCCATGATATTTTACTGGTTATTATTGAGTATAACATTGAGTGGGTTTTAATGAAGGATTATCTGAAATAAGAAATTTGCATAAATATATATTTATATTTTACTTTGATTTAGGAATTTTTATATCAAAGTTGTCTTGTCTTCTCAACACTGAAAGTTCATTCCCTTAATCACTTTCAATGTAAGAGATATACTTACCATTATATCTCAACAAGATCTGGGATCTCCTTCCTTATCTTTGTTACATCCCAATAATATGAGAATCTGCAACTCGGATAAAAAGAAGCGGGAACACATTCCGCCTTGCAAGTCCAACTTGCATTCCCAATTCGGTCTTTAACACCCGGGCCCACCACCCCTAAGGCGATGTTGACCCATCGTTAATTGAACCAACCATCAACAGGAATAGTACTCGTTATACGCAATCCAATATCGCCCCAATAATATGAGGATCTGATATTGGGGTCACTATGTATACGGCCTTACTCTTTCGAGAAGCAAAGAGCCCGATCCAGATGTGCTTGCATACAGGAGCTGTCACTTCGGACAGGTGTCTCCTACATACAATCCCTGACGACGGAACCCTTCGCCTTGACGGGAGACCATGGATGTCACTTATGTGATCCTCCATATCATATTCAAATTCTAATTAATCATTATGAATCATATTCATTATGATTAATTCTTCCAAGGGAAATAACATCTCTATTCATAATAGAGTGTTTTAATTTTAATTGGATTCCAATTAATCTAATCATATTAAATTAAGGGATAATTACACCCATAACCCTGAGTAATTCCTCAATCTCAATCATAACCCTGCATAATCACGAATTACATAAGAAACCCCGAGTAATCCTTAACTCTTACATGACATAACCCTGTGTCATGTTCCGTTTGAGATGGGCGTTATGTTTGACGGTTTCCATTAAAAAAATACAATACTACCCCTAATATCCATTCTTATTTACAAAATATGCCATTATCCTCCCTCCCTCTACATCCTCCTCCAGGCCGGCGAGTCGACGCCGGCTGCCAGCAACCCCCCCGGCTGCCAACAAGGGCCCCTCCGCTACGCAGGTCCTCGCAGTAGCCACCCTCTTCCCAGTTGGCGGGATCCTCCTGGGTCTCTCCGGCATCACCCTGGTGGGCACCATCATCGGCCTCTGCCTGGCCACACCGGGGACGAGGTTGACGAGGTTGTTGTGACGGTCCCTTCTGCACGCCGGTATAGTCGCCGATCACCGTCCCCGAGCAACCAACAAGACGAAGCTACATGATTTATAGCAATCAAATAATGTATTTATATCGTCCCCTTCAAAGCAAAGATGAACACACATGATGGAAAAAATAGAGCTAATCCAGAAGAAGCGATCCAGGTCCAAAATCCAAGATATTGATAGTCACTTGCAACCACAAGGCTGCCAGCAACCCCCCCCCCCCCCCCGCGCCCGAGCGAGCTCCTGCTCTCCCCCCCCCCCCCCCCCGCGCGAGCTGCTCGAGAAGGTCCCCGCCCCCTCCCCGCCGAGCGCCACCGTTGTACATGCGCTGCTGTGTCGAAGAAGTGGCTTCTCCTCCTCGCCCACATGCGCGGCTGCGCCTTCGGGTCCATATCTCCAGCTCCACGGCATGTGGGAGCTTCCCGGTGCCTCGAAGCACATGACGCCAACGACGCACGCGTTGCCGCCTTGTGGGATTGCTAAAACGTGGGCAGCGATGGCCTCCTGGACGTTGCCGGGTGCTGCCTAAAGCTCCATAAGCTCGACATCTTCAACTCCAGCAATATCGGCGATGATGGTCTTGCAGCCGTTGCCGAAAAATGCCGTCAACTCTCGACCTTGGGGGCTACAGGTTGCGGGTGGGGGGGATACAGGTTGCCGTGGGGGGAGCTCGGTTGACGCGGGGGCGAGGGGAGCTCTGCAAGTCGGTGGGGGTAGAGCAGGTCGGTTGCGGGAGACCGACAACCCACCGGCGAGGGATGGAGGAGGAAGAAGGGGAGGGGCATCAGGACAATATTTTTTATTTTTTTTAATTTAGCATCCGTTGGATAGATTAAGGGTTAGATTAACTCAATAGTATGGTTGGGTTCAGGAGAAAACTAACGGAGGGTCATGAGTGTGAGACGGAGTGACTACTCAGGGTTTCTCGTGTAATTCGCGATTATGCAGGGTCACGATTGAGATTGAGGAATTACTCAGGGTTATGAGTGTAATTATCCCTTAAATTAATGATCCAATTAATATCCAACAAACATTTTAATAGTTACTTGAATTATGGTATTATCTCAAATACGTATTATTTCGAATTTTAATAATTAGAAATATATCATGATTTCTTAAGCATTATACTAACCCTACCCGCTTTCATGGCCAGTACCGACGAGAGTGGGACGGACCACATACGTTGCAACCCGCAACCCCAATGCTCTCCGACTAGACACCTATCCACCTCGGGAAAGGATAATACAAAATAGATCATTTTGTACTTGAGATGATCATCGGTTCTTCAACCGAAATTATACCATATAATAATAATCAAAACAATTTTGATTAACATTATAATGAGATTTGCTAAACAAATCCCAAGTCCTATTCAAGCAACATGTTTGTTGGAATGTTGATCATGTAGATCATGTAACCAATCTTGATCTAGATCACATCTAATCATTTATTGGTTAGGGCAAAGTCATTTAAGGAAATAATTATCATAAAATATTTCTCAAATATTTATGCACAATTATTCCAGGAAATTAAACAATTTAATTTCACTAATTAATTAAATGACAATCACTAGGTTCTTGATTAGGAAAGTATTTTCTGCAGTGACACTCACTTACTAAAAAAAATCATATCTCAATAAATTTAAATCCAAATTAAGCAAAGAAAATTTCTAAAGTTTGCTAACTTGATTTACAACAGAACCCAAGTGATTTGCATGCATTTCAAGGCGTTTTAAATCCGCAATTAACATCGTAATTACGTCATGATCCGCAGTCCCCGAAACAATGGATACATGTTCACTAAAATGAGCATATCTTGAGCAAACGGAATCGAAATCACGCAAACTCAGATCCTACGATTTCCTTATTTAATGGGGAACAAATATCAATTATTATTTTCGTGTTTAAACAATTTAAACAGTGCCGAAAAAAATACAAAACAGAGATGCGAAAATGAAATGCAGGAAAACTTCCGCATACCCTAATGAACCCAAGTCGTCTTTAATTTATGGATCGTATCCAAAAACACCGACCTAAGTCTCTGATACCACTTGAAGTATATGGTTAGATCCTCAAGCGCATCACGGAAGCGTGATCGTCGTATCAAATACGACGAATAACGACAAGTCGTACTAGTTGTTCTATGCAGTGGAAATTAAAATTTTTATGCGACGAAACCACATGCTCCAAGAACACTTCTCGGATCGTTTCGTCTAAACCACAAACAAGTATTAGGTTTACCTCTTGAAGCGTGGTTGCAATTGAGTCTCTAAACGAAGAGACCTCCTGTCTCAAGTCCGATCCGACGGAGGAGACGCTTGCGAGCGCGGGGATGAACCGCGTTCTTCTCGCAATCCATGTTGATGATCCAAGTAGCGGATCTCCTGATCTCGACACACGAGATCCAACGTATTCTTCACGAGCAAGGCACGCTGAAGTAGACGGAGTTCTACGAGCAAACCATCGAGCAGCATAACGACGACGCTGTGGCGATGGAGAACCTCTCCAGGGCATCCATGGTGGACGGCCATGAGAGAGAGAGAGGGCGTGTAGAGAGAAAGAGAGAGAGAGAGAGAGAGAGAGATAGAGAGAGAGAGAGACTTGTTGTCTCTTGTTGTGTGTAAAGAAGAGCAATGGGATGCCTCTCCTTTTATAGGGTTTTGGGATCCATGGATCTCAATCCATGGGACAACACAAATCCAATGGTCCTCATTGATTGTGTTTCTTTCAATGGCTTAGATTTTTGTTGGAAAAAATCCAACAACAATTAAATTAGTAAAAATCAAATATACAATAAATATAATTTTATTTATATCAAATCAATCTCCATTGGAGAAATAGGAAAGGAGGCAAGCCTCCTTCCATAAGGAGGGTGGACGGCCACCAATTCCTCATGGGAATTGTGGCCGTCCACTCTTCCTATATGGAAGGTGGATGCCCTTTTTCCTATTACATGAGATTACATTATCTCATGATTCTCTCCAATATTTGCAACAACTTTTGTTGCAAATTATTTCACAAAAAATAAATCCAATTTATTTTGTGAACATTGCAATCATGCCATTGGAAATTTGTGAATCATATTCACAACCCAAAAAATGTAAATTACATTTTCAATTCAATGTCCAATGTGAATCCAATTCACATTAACATTTAATTAACAAATGTAAATTACAAATAGCTCTCTCTTATATATTATAAATCACATTTATAATACATATGACTAATATGGATATTTCTATCCACATTATTCATATCCATGATAATTAAATCACATTTAATCATCTTGGATCTTTATTCTCTTGTTCTCAAATAATATGAATCACATTCACATTATTTACATCTTTGATAATTAAATCACATTCAATTATCTGAGATAACTCTATTTATAATATGAATCAAATTCATATTAATCATGATAATTAAATCACATTTAATTATCCATTTTCTCAATGCTCGGATACATAAATCAACAATAGAATTATCCATGAACTCCTTCAAGGATAGTGTGCTTTCTCCGCAGATACTTGAAGATAAGGACAAGGCGATTGTATTATTCCACGTATAGTGACATGGATATTGAGATCATATCTCAAATCCAGATCGCGGGCCTCCCATAGATGCTTTATTAAATCAAGACGTAAATCTAATCTTCTCATTGCATCTGAATCACATTCAGATCAATGTCCAACACTTGGACCAAGATCAGATCACTTCTCTACTGAGAGGAGTCACTAAAATCCAGACCCGTTTCATCACTCCCTAGGAATGGAAACGTCATGGTTATACAATCGTTTATGATCACATCACCCTCAGGTATTCCCAATACCTGTACTTCCTGCATACTGGAAGACTCAGACTAAACCCGAAGTATTGGATCAACTTTATACTGTCTACTTCATGGTTTTTATCAGTAAGTTTCTCATTCGATCATTGGGAGTTGGTATCAATCATACACTTTCCAAAAGCGTATATCATACCTAGGTCTTGATCATATACTTTCCAAAAGTATATATCAAACCTACAAATTCAGTCAAGCTTCCAAAGCGAGACGACCGTGCGCACGGAATTTGATTCTTCCCAATATCTCATGAGTGAGCTCATGTCTTCCGGTTCAGTAACTGAACCTGTATGATCCCTTTGAGAGATCGTATTACTCGTATGCCCTTATATGCACACCAGTGCGCCGGTGTGTAGACCTTGATTAGGTCATCAACCTATTGGTCTGCCAAATGTACATACTTAGACATATAGAAACGCATCTATCTCCGGTCATAGGATGCGTGCCTATATCATGACAGCATACGATATAGGACTTTGGTTATCTCGATCTCGTTAAGTCAACTCTTTGACCTAACTAGTCTGACACCTCCGAATCTCTATTCCTATGCAGAGAACCTACATCAAGAGGTCGGTCAGATATCAGCCTTTAGAGAAAAGATTGCCATCTCCTTCTCATGCTGGAGATCATCTCTTAACAATCATTTGATGGTGCTTGATGAGCCCTCAATCTAACTCTTTAGATATTCATCCAAACACCGGCCTCTATGATTCAATAACTGAATCAACAGCTATATGATCATCAAGATGGCCATGGTACATAACCCTAATTGTACTAAGGGACCTATTATGCAAATTATGTATTCTTCATTTCAGATTAAGGAGTGAATTGCAATAACATTTATTGCATAATGGCTCGTTGTGGGCTCGCATTTCCAACAACTAATACTTGACTTGATATTAAGCATTTCGGCTTGTAGTCAAGAGTTCCAGTTGTTCTGAAGCCCAATAGGTTGCCTAAGCCAATAATCCTTGATAACGGATAAGGTTTGTATCCTGGGATGTTCCAGATGGTATTAGAGCATATCCCCTCTATTTATGGAAACGTCTAAGTAAATCTATGATTTATCATTATTATTTTTATTTATTATCTCTCTAGCTTTAATAATTTAATTTGACAAGTGACTAATTAATTCAAATTAACATCTAACCCTTTGTTCTTAAATAACCTTAATTATTATACATCAATAATTCTATTATTCTATATATTATCTTATATGTTTCCTTATTATTAAAATTCCATAAAATTAGGTTAATATTGTATATATTTGATTTAACTTTTTCCATAAATTAAAAATGCCAAAAAAATCGCAAAAGAAAATAAAATAAGTTTTTTAATACTTTTAAAAAATGTTTGTAAAAATAATTCTATGTATATGTGATGTATTTCAAAATTGGGTTCTCGTGAAAGTTGTACATCTTATGCAAGATCTACAAGTTTCATGTTGGAAATTTTTTGATTAAATGCTTCTAATCATTTTTATATAATTATTTATTATTTACTAATTTCCCATTTATTTGAAGGAGTCACACAGTCCAACTAGATCCCTCCACCTCATCCGGCCTCTTAGTAGTAGGTGTGTACGTTTGAGCCGTCTCATCAATCACGATTAGGCGGTTCGAAGTCCATCTTCTCCGTTTTTAATTTTGGCCGCATGACCACCTGATCAAACCAATCAAGACCGCATGTCCCCACCTCATATTGGACTATTGGATCATATAATCCAACAGTTAATGCTTTGTCCCTAACCTCTAGCTACCTTCTCCAAAGGTGAGAGGAGGGTCACCACCCCATCTTCCCCGATTTCTTTTAACTGCTCTACCCAACTCTCCATTCATCTAAGCCACCATCCGCTTTTCCTAACCTCCATATTCCATGCCTGATCTTTAACTCCATCTATGTCCAACTTCCATGATTATAAGGGCAGATGAATCGTCAATGAAACCACCTGTAACCACTTCTCCTCCTTCAACAAAACCCTTCTATGACAACCACAACTACAATCCACCATCTGCGAGAGATCTCCTAGCCTCAATCTCCATCGATGACAGTGACTTCCAATCTTTGAGTGCAACAATGATCTATTTTCTTAGGTGAAGTCCAAGGTGACGATTACCTTGCTGCAGCATCCACAGACAACTGCTCGAGCTTCCTTACTTAGCCACTAAAGTCAAGCGATAACCGGAGCATCTTAAAGATCCATCCTTGGCCCATGTTCAGCTCATAATCTCCACATTCTTCTCCATTCACATCTCTTGGTAATGCTATTCTCCATTTCCTTTGTGTTTCTCCATTTTATTCACACCCATTCATGCACTCTCCCATCAACTTGATATCACCCACACGATCATCGTGATCCACTGATTTTTCCTAGATTACTTCCTCGATCCATCGCTCTCTACCTAATTTTACCCCCTTCGATTTTCAACCTTCCTCTGCAAGAGAAAGGACCCATATAGGGAATCCCCATAAAAGTCCTTACTTTGCTTCATTTTACTATCAATAGGCTCAACCCTTTCCTTTGTAGTGCAACTAACCAGTACATGTGTGAATGGTCGGAGTTGTCCACCTCTTTTTGTTCTCCAACTATGTCTTCGATGAACCGTTGTTGACCAGACATACTAGTTTAAGTTAGATTATCCTATGCTTTTATCTTCTTCACCAAGATGTTAGTGACTTCTACCCACACTCAGATCAACTAGAGGAGCAAGGAGAAGAGAACATGACCTCGCTAGATTTCAGAATCCTTTGCCTCATCGAGGAAGATGAAGGAGAAGCAAAAGATTCCAAGCACCATCTGATAAGATTGCATAGATCTTATCTAAGGGTCATCAACACTCCATGTCGTGCCACCCGAGCCACTGCTTCAAGCCACAGGTCTAGAGTGCTTGAATCAGTGTTAAAGCATAACAACACTATATGTGGATCCGAGACTGATGCACCATCCGAGACTCCAGGTCACGCATCTGCCGCACTTGATAATGGTGATTTTGCATAAGACCCCTATTGGGTTCAATATTTACAGATAATCCCCCACACATGTGATTTTTGTACATTTGGTCCTATAGATTTTGTATTCATGATTCAGTTCCTGTGAGGACCTCTTTATGATGTTTTGTGAGTTTTTAATTATCTTTTCTTTGCATTTGTGGCCCTATTTTAACATTGAATGTCTTGTGGGCCATTAATCCAGATTTAATGACTTTGGTACCATTTGAAAGATAATTTAGTTTTCTTTGTTGTGGTGTAATTAGTTTTATGCTTTAACTTATATTTCAAGCATTAAATTTTAGAGAATATAAGTTACCTTTCTAGATCCTTTAAATGCTAAAAATTAATCTTCTTATCATTTATTGCTTCATTAAAAATCCTGATTAACATTTAAATATATTAATATGATGAGGAAAATTGGATAAATCATTAGATCATTATTTTCTGATTAGATAATTATTGGGGTGCTAATGTGATGTTGATCATATTTGGTGCTTAATACATTTATTCAATTAACTATCTGTAGCATATTTATTGGACATTTAATTGGATTAATTTTCTCATTGTTGTTTAAGTTAATTAATTAACTAATCAAGATTAACCAACGATTATTTTTTCAATATTTATTATTAACATTATTTTAATTCATAGCAACATTTTATTCAAGTAAATCAAAATGCATTTGAAACAAAATAAAAGTACACATATGCATGCATTGTATTGACATAGATTAACTGATTATTTACTTAATTAGATATTTAACACCTAGGTTAAATCAATCTAATTGCTTGTGTCCTTGTGTTTGACCCTGGACTTATCGTGAAAATAAATAGAGTAACTCTTTAAAGAGATTCTACTCATTTTGATAGATTATTTAAGCGAACGTATTACATTGAATACATAAACATAACCATTTAACGATTAACCATATGGCACTATTGCTGGGGGCATGACATTATTAGTTGATTTATCTATGTTAAATATTTATTTTGTGTTTTTAGTGTAATTTAGGTCTTGGTGCACTGCTATCTGCACTTGTCTTTTGCAGGGTTCTTTGTTGCATTACTTGCCTTCTCATAGATAGATTATTTATTTATCTACGACTATCTAATACTAATACATATGTTATTGTGGCTGGGATCACAAAGTTGGCGGCTAACTATGTGACACGGAGGCGATAATCTTGGATCTCGTACTGAATAAAGTCCACATCAACACCTTTTAGTAGACAACTATCTAAGTAATTTGATTTATCATTTTGTTATAATTACGTTGTAATTATTGTAACTTAATTACCCATTTCTAGAAGTTCTCTATTGAGACCTCAAATGTGTAGAAAAAGTCCTATATTGTTCTTTTATTTTGTGGTATGCCAAGGATCCGAGAGGACTCAACTTAAGTGACGAATTTAGGTTAGGCACTCGATTTACATAGTAAAATATTAGGTCATCTTGACTATGCCCAAATGTAAATCAAACCATACAATTTGATAACTTAAGATTCTTGTATCTTAAAGATTCAGTAATAGATGCATCCAAATATAGCCAAATTAATTGGATTTCTTCCTCGTTAATAGAACTTCTGATAATGGTGCGATTACGCAGATTGTATACATATAGCTAGAACTTATATATATATTCTGTCAAACATCCCTCCTGTAGAGAGCTAGGAACCACTATAAGTAATTCTTACTAGACATTCATCATTATATTTTTTGATTGCATTCTTGTTTTTTCCCAATCTTCCATTCTTATTTTCGAGCATAAAATTAAAAAGGAATTTTAGATTGCACGTTAGGTGATCTCTTATGATACTCTCAAATTAAAACTAAGTGGCAACCTATATCTTAAAATTGGGATTGCTAAGCAAATTGAGATTCAATAAAACTTGGAAGAAAATCAACCTTATACTATGGGAGAGCAAAGCCCTCATTGGACACAAGTATCTACCACCAGATAGAGTGGGCGAGGATAAATCGCTATGGTTAGAGGAAAAATCTCTGGACTTCCACCCTAAGTTTCCAAGTAAAACTATCACAAATTTGAGAGCTGCAAGTGATTGCCTTCGACCTTAGAAATATATTTTTGTTGTGTAAGCCTAATTGGTTCTTTAGAGGTGTGATATTGAACCTGACAACCCAAGAAGATCACCAATTTGATTGAGAACCTTCACGAGCTAAACATGCCATAAGGAAATTCCATGTGCTTAATATATTTATAATTTAGTCTTTCACTAAACTAAAATTGCCAAGATAAATCAAACGAAATTTTATAGCCATCAGGTGTTCAGTTGGTGAAATAACATGGGTTTGAATTGCATTTGTCTTATGTAAGTTTATTCTGCACATTCAAGTGTATTGTAGTACTAGATATCCTTGATTCATTTCATGCTCCTATACACTTCCTCTTATAATCAAAGATGGATAATTGGTCATAGTTTTGTTAGGACTTTATGAACCTCTCTTTGAATCACCCAAATATCATCTCTTCCAAGGTCCAACTTCCTTCTTTTCCTGGACCTCCTTGGATTCGAGATGACCCTTATCTCAATTCGAGATTTCATGATTCATTCTTTGGGAGCAGTCATATCTCGACCAATCCTCTCCTCTCTTCGCTTCTTACAAAGGAGGTTTTATGCCTCGATGAGAATGATTTACTTTCAACTACCTCATCAAGATCTAAATCCAACCCATTTGTTGTTGAAGGTTTTCAAAATTCAATAATGATGCTTACAAAGAAGAATCAAGATGGTGAGGAAGGTGTTGACCTTTACAAGTGATACTTTCTAGGGTGGCCGCTTATAAGCAACAAAACACATTATTTAGAGTGTAGTTAGTCTAGTTTAAGGTGAATGCATATGCACCTATGGATTCGACATATAACTCTAGACAATAAAGAAACTTAATTTGGTTAAGTCTAGCTCAACCAGATGTTGAATATGTGCTAAAGATGCACTTTAATCTTTGTTGCCTAAGTTTATTGGGAATGCATATGAAGAATCGTATATATTCCAAAGGGACTTTGAGCTAGTATGTTATAACCATAGACATCCTAGGGTCAGCTAAGACTAATCAGCTCAAAAGCTCTACCTATTACCTTGGGAGATAAGGTGGATTACTAGTTGAAGTACCTTGGGGTGGTTATAACCATATATACACAATTCAAGGCTCAATTCTTAAAGAAGTTATATCTTTAAGTAGAACCAATTAGATGAAGTCTCATATCACCAATTTCTCCCAACTTCCAAATGAACCTTCCTGTGATACATTGGAGAGACCCAAAGATATAATACACAAGTATCTGTGTCATAATTTGGATGACAACATTCTGGTCTAAGCATTGTACAATGGACTGAACCATGAGATGCATGGTCTAGTTAGTGCTTCCTTTGGTGGCATTTACACATCTAGGGGAGTAGATGTCATATGGATGGTATTCGAATAGATGGCTGAGAGGAGCCACTACCAAGAGCCAACATGTCTTATACTAACTCCCCTTTTTTCATTCCTATCCAAAGAAATGGGGAAGAGGATTGTAATGAGGACCTAATTCCTAGCATGGGAATCATTGCTCATAAGTTGACAATGGCTGAGCAGATCTACAAATGTGTGTTAGAATTGGAGAACGTGAAGAAACTTCTTAAATAGATGGAAGAAATTTCCGAGAGGGTATCTAGGATAAAGATACCTACATTGACTACATCTTCTATTCATGTTCACGATGTACATCATGTACATGAACAACAAATGTTAGGGCCCCATACATGGATAGAGGATCACTACTTTGCTCACATTTCACAACATGATCCATCTACTGAGATGGCAGCAAACAATCCTCCTCAGGGGTTGGAGGTGAATGGTGTATTCTACTGTCAAGAGCCTTCCGCCTAAAAAGTTGGAGCTGGGGACTGACAACCTTGCCAACATCCTACTACTTTCTACAACACCAACTTTACCCCTATACCTCTTCCCACTCAGTAACCAAACCCCATATTCTCCCACTCCCATTAGTAGCAGCAATACCAGTCATATGTGTGGTAGTCTTCTTACCATTTAGGCTAGCATGGCACATATTTTCAGAGGTACCCACACCAGTAATATTATCAGGATAATCATCACAGTATTATTCCTCTCCTCAATTTGGGCAGCCTAGGAAGTACCTAGGTTCACAGTAGTCATCTTCATCAGTTCCCATAGATATACAACAAACAATTCTTGACAAGATCCATTCTTACAAGAATAAGATTCAGGATATGTGATGTGATATCAACCATCTATCCTGATGGTAGGATGATCGATCTGCCTCTTATACCTCCATTCCCACCCAGGTTAATGCTAATCCTAACAGCCTGAATATGACACAGAAGCATCATCGTGATAAGGTATACCACTCACGTTTACTAATTCTGAGCATAAGATGCTTGTGTTTGATGATATTCTGCACATGTCACTCAAGAGTGGAAGGATTGTGGTCATGCCTGATCGGGTATGAGACATGGAGGAGGATCTCTCTGAGGCTCGACATGAGGAGACTTTAGAGGATGGATGGGAACGACATCTTTAGACATAGTATGATGATCATCATCAATCAACGAGGGGATTTACAACAATAATAGAGAGGAACAAGAGCACTACAACACAACTTGGAGATGCAACATCAGAGTCTATGGAGGACCTTGCACCTTCAGTAGAGGAGGACATACCAATTGATTTGCCCCTACCTCTTGTAGACACTAGTATTTTTAATTCCAAAATTGCATTGTAAAGATTCATGTACGAAGAACTCTGTTTCTAATAATAAGGGAAAGAATGTTTTGATGTTTAACTTTGATTCTTCTTCTTATGATATTTCAATACCTTTCCCCCATGCTCTAACAACAAGAAGTGCATTGTTAAAAAGATTTAAAAAGTTGACAAAAATATGGCATGATTCTATCACCAAAACATCATGGTTAAGGTGCCATGTGATGAGTACATGGCGACCCACCATATGTTTGTAAACTACATGGAGAGATGCACTCCTACTATAGTACGCAGGAAGTCAACTATTAAAGTAAAAAATAGTAAACATACACATTTTTTGATGGTCGCCAAATCAATGGTTACCTATGAAGAAGAGAGATTTTGGTGTGCACTACATGTTGAGTTAGAATGATGAAATCTCATTTGCAATAACTCTCTTAAACAATTGTTCAATTTTTAATATCTTACCATTATCCTTATATGATCGACTAGAGTTGGATCCTCTCCGGAAGTCACTAGACACACTCCAGTTTGTGGACAAATCAACCAAGAGAACTAACAGAGAGATTAAGAATGTTGTCATCTCAATATCAAGACATGTTTATAAGGTGGACTTCACGATCCTTGATATGGACACCCTGAGTCAGTGGAGAGAGTCACATATATATCTTGGGCGAAATTTCCTTTGGACCATTGGTGCGGTGTTTGATTATCATACATGAATGATGAAGTTACATTCAATAGGCATAGAAGTAGAACTTGAGATGAAGCAGAGAAAGTGGTGGAGACCTGATTCAGAATTATGTACATATTACTCATCTTCTATAGTAGAGTGAAGTTTAATATGAGCATTCGGTACATGGAGTCTGACTCGCGCAATTTACAATGAGATCCTCTCATTTGGAGATGGCATTGATGTAGTTTCGAGGTTATATAAAGTTTCTTGATAGATTCAACCTATTGTCATGATGACTTAGAGGTCCCTTTCGATATGCCAGTCCCGTCTCCTTTCGAAACTGTAACGTGATGAGAATGTAGAGTTGGACGCGGCTTTGGCTGAATTAATGTGTTTCTTTAGCGATGTTCGCAATGTGAGCCCGAGGCGAACCATTCCTACAATAATTGTTATTGTAATTAATGATTTATCAATAAAAGTTATTGATTATGTTTCACTCCCTTTCTGATATTGAATGAATGAATGCACTATAAGGTCCCTCTGTACAATATGGGTTATGTACCATGGCCAACTTGAAAATCATACAGCTGTTGATTCATTGATTGAATCATAGAGGCTGATGTTTGGATGAATATCTAAGGAGTTAGACAGAGGACTCATCAAGCATCATCAAATGATTGACAAGTGATGATCTCCAGCTTGAGTAGGAGATGGCAATCCTTATCTCATTAGGCTGATATCTGATCGACCTCTTGATGCAGGTCCTCTGCATGGGAATAGTGATTCAGAGGCATCAGATTAGTTGAGTCAATGAGTTGACTTAACGAGATCGAGATAACCAAAGACCTATGATGAATACTGTCACGTCATAGGAAAACATCATCTGACCAGAGATAGATGTATTGCTATGCGTCTGAGTATGTACATTTGGCAGACCAATAGGTTGATGACCTAACCAAGGTCTATATACTAGCGAGCTGGTGTGCATGTAAGGGCATATGAGTAATATGATATCTCAAAAGGATCATACAGGTTCACTTGTGAACCGGGAGACATGAGCTCACTCATGACGTTTTGAGACTGACCAAATTCCATGCATGGTCATCATGCTTTAGAAGCATGATGTGAATTTGAAGGTAAGATATATGCTTTGTGAAAGCATGTGATCTGTACCATATCTCAAGAACCAAGATTGAGAAACTTAGTGATCAAATCCTGAAGATGACAATGTAAAAGTGATCTATATCTTTGGGATGATCATGAGTCTTCCAGTATGCAGGATGTACAGGTATTGGGAATACCAGAAGGGTGATTTGATCATAAACGATTGTATAACCATGACGCTTCCATTCCGAGGGAGTGATGAAACAGGTCTGGATTTTAATGACTCCTCTCATTAGAGAAGTGACCTAATCTTAGTCCATATACTGGACATTGATCTGAATGAGATTCAGATGCAATGAGAAGATTAGGTTTACGGTCTTGATTTAATCAAGCATCTATGAGAGGTCCATGGGATCTGGATTTGAGATGTGATCTCAATATCCAAGTCACTATACGTGGAACAATACAATCGCCCTGTCCTTATCTCCAAGTATCTGAGGAGAAATAGCATTGTTCTTGAATGGTTCAAGAATAATTCCATAAGATCTAAGCAATGAGAAATTGATAATTAAATATGATTTAATTATCATGATGTATGAGGAATTATCCAATATAATTAAATGTGATTTAATTAATATGGATAAGAATAATGTGGATAGTAATATCCAATTATTCATAATATATTATAAATGTGATTTATTATGTATTAGAGAGAGCTAATTATAATTTATATTTGTACATTAATTATTAATGTGTATTGGATACACATTGTTTAATTAAATGAAAGTGTAAATTATATTTTGTTTTGGGTTGTGAATGTGATTCACAATTTTCCAATGTCAAGATAGCAATATTCCCAAAAAAATTGAGAATTATTTTTGGTGAATAAAAATACCAACAAATAGTTGTTGGAAATAAGTAGAAAGAAAATCAAGGAGATGTGCAATCTCATGGGAATCCATGAGATTGCCCTCCCCATATGGGAATGAGGTGGCAGCACCAATTCCTTTATGGAATTGGTGGCCGTCCACTCCCTCTAATGGGGAAGGTTGATCTCCTTTGTATTTTCACTCCTTTATTGATTGGTTTAATTTGGTATTAATATATATTTGATTTATCAAATATATTTAATCAAAATTAAATCACAAGTTGTTGGCTTTTACCAAAAACAATCTTGACCATTGGATTGACATAAATCAATCTCATCCATTGATTTTATATGTCCCATGGATTGAGATCCATGGATCACAAAACCCTATAAATAGAGAGGCATACCATGCTCTCTATTTACATGCTATTGTAGCACACATCTCTCTCTCTCTCTCTTTCTCCATACTCGACAGCCCTCTCTCCCTCTCTTCTTGGTGGCCGTCCACCATATCTTGGTGGAGAGAATCGTCGATGCCCGCGCCATCGTGTTGCCGCTTCGACGCTCTGCGGTTCTCTGTCTACTTGGAGTGCTTCACTCACAAAGGAGACGTTCGATCTCGTGCGACAAGATTAGGAGCAACCATGCTTGGATCATTTTCTTGGATTGCGAGGACACCGTGACTCATCCCCGCGCTCGCAAGACGTTACTCCGACGATCGGACTTGAGACAGGAGGTCTCTTCTCTTAGAGACTTGATCAACCACGCTTCAAGAGGTATTGCATTATACTTGTTGTGGTTATAGATGAAACGATCTGAGAATGGTTCTCCAATCATGTGGTTTCATCGAATAAATTTTTTTAAATTCTGCTGCACCGAACAACTAGTGCGACTAGTCGTTCTTCGTCGTATCTGATACGATGATCACGCTTCCATGATGCGCTTGAGGATTTCTCCATATCCTTCAAGCGATATGAGTCACATTACAATAATGGTTGTGTCAAGCATAATAGATGTATCCCCACCTCCTCGCAGTAGAGAACTAGATTCAGATGATGTGAAGCCTAATTTGCCTGATGAGTCATCATTGCAAGAGTTGAAGCCACTTGCTCCTATACTAAAGTACACGTTCCTTGTGGGTCAAGAGAAGAGATTTCCTGTTATCATTAATTATAGGTTGACTATAGAACAAGATTCTAAACTGCTTAATGTGTTAGCAAATAACTACACAACAATAGGTTGGATTGTTTCAGATCTTGTTGGGATAAACCCTACTCTTTGTTCACAACATATTTATGTTGAGGAAAATACTCGACATTCCCGTGAATTTTAGAGGAGATTTAATCCAAACCTAAGGGAAGTTATCAAGAAAGATATTGTAAAGTGGTGTGGAGAGGAATTCATTGATCCCATCGTTGATTGCAAGTGAGTTGCCCCTTTGCATGTGGTCCCAAAAAAGTTTGGTATTCAGAAGTTCATCAATGAGGAAGGAGAAGAGATAGTAACACGATTACCCACGTTGTCGTGTATCGTGTTAATTACCGACACTTGAATGCCACAACCAAGAAAGATCACTTTACTCTACCATTTATTGATCAAATTTTGAAGAGACTGTTAGGGAAAAAGTTTTGTTTTCTTGTTAAGTACTATGGCTATAATAAAGTAGCCATAGCTCCAAAAGACCAGGATAAGACCACCTTTACATATCCATTCAACACATACACGTTCAAGCATATGTCCTTCATGTTTTGTAACGACCTAAATGCTTTTCAACGATGCATGACAAAAGTATTTGTCAAGATGGTGGGAGATTTCTTGGAGGTGTTATGGATGATTTTCAATCCATGAGATTTATTTGATTCATGTTTGAAACATTTAGATTGAGTTCTGGAGTGATTTAGGGAGGTTAATCTGGTTCTCTCATGGGAAAGAGTCATTTTATGGTTCAGGAGGATATTGGGCACGTCATCTCTAAACAGGGAGTGGAGATCGACCGTGGCAAGGTGGATGTGATAAAGAAACTTGATCCTCCAACCAACATTGAGTTAGTTTGTTATTTTCTAGCGATTTAATAGGATATTTACCAATGACTTTTCAAAGATTTTCGGACTAATGACCAAGCTCTTAGTAAAGGACACTAAGCTTCATAGGTGCCTAAAGGCCTTTGAGATCTTAGAAAGAATTGTTTTGAGTGTGATGTGGAGCTGAGGGGAATGCGACATTAGAGAAAGTTGGCGGATGTTGATATTGCTGACAGTCCCCCATATTACCCTGTCGGGTAGTGTCCTATGTGTACCAAATGTCGTTTACTTCGAATGTCAGAGGCGGGACTTCTTCAACAGTTTCGGCCGGTGGAGGAGACTGCTGGGAAGGTTGGGCATAGGATTGGTCCTGACCCCATGGTTGTTGTTGTCCTGATCCTGGATGTTCCTGGACATATTGCACGTGATAGATCGGGGTCGTAGGTGCTGTAGGTATCCCTATCTTGTCTACCTTCTCAGTGAACTCCTCCATCTGCTTTGGGAATTGGGAGATCCTGTTGTCGATATCGTTCATCCTCTTATGAATTTGATCCACTACCGTTAATTTATTGGCAATGATATTCTTGTTCAGAATCAAATCCTCTGCTATCTCTGCGACAGTTTGCTTTCCTCCTTTGGCTTGAAAGGTGTTCAGGGAATCCGTGTAAGCTCTATTGGCGATTTGTGAACGGCTTGTCTCCGCTATCTGCTCCAGTATTTTCCATACAGTCTCAGCTTCTCAGTATGTGTAATTGCATCCACAAGCAGTGCTGACTAAACCATGTGTCTTGTAGTTGAGGCCAGAATAGAGTGACTGAACTAGGATGTTATTATCCAAGTCATGGTAGGGACATTTTTGCAAAAGATCTTTGAATCTATCCCATGCATCACAAAGTGGTTCATTAGGCAGCTGAGAGAAACTGGTGATGCGAGTCCTCATTTGATTGGTCCGACTCAGAGGGTAGAATTTCTTCAAGAATAGGTTTTTGAACCTATCATAGGTAGTTACAATCACTCCTAAGTTTTTCACCCAATAATCTGCCTTCCCTTTCAAGGCGAAAGGTAGTGCAGTGAGACGAATGTAGTCTTGGCTGACTTACGGGTGCCTCTGATTAGAACATATCATCTCCAAGTCTCACAAAAATTCATATGGTTCTTCATTTGCATTACCATGGAATTGTGGTAATTGACTTAGGAAGTGTGGCTTCAGTTCATGGTGAACCTCTGGTAGAGGTGGCTACAAGTAATTTCTAACTCTATATTGCCCGGGATTGTATGCAGCTTCCATTGGTGATTCTCCCCCAACATTCAACTATTCTAGCTGCTCCCTCAGTAAAAGTTGCCGCTGCTCAGATGCAGCTAGCCTTGCAAAGATCATCTGCATTGGATCTTCATTGGGTTCATCTTCATGATCTCTCTTGGATGACATCTTGGGAGGCATCTTTTTCTTCTTCTTTTCTTCAACTTCAGATTGTGAAAAATCTGAGTCAATAGTCTTGAAAGAATCATAATTAGAGTTATCGAGGTGAGAGTCTTCCTCGATGTGATTAGTGTTGAACATGCGAGCCCACGACGAGCCATTATGCAATAAATGTTGTTGTGAATATCATTCCATGATCTGGAATGAAGAATAACTAATTTGCGTAACAGGTCCCTTGGTACAATTAGGGTTATGTACCATGGCTATCTTAATGGTCATACAACTGTTGATTCAATTATTAAATCATAGAAGCTGATGCTTGGATGAATACCTAAAGGGTTAGATTGAGGACTCATTAAACATCGTCAAATGATTATTAAGAGATGATCTCCAGCCTGAGTAGGAGATGGCAATCCTTTCTCACATAGGTTGATATCTGACCGACCTCTAGATGCAGGTCCTCTGCATAGGAATAGAGATTCGTAGGTGTCAGATTAATTAGTTCAAAGAGTTGACTTAACGAAATCGAGATAACCAAAGACCTGTATCTTATGCTGTCACGGTATAGGCACGCATCCTCTGACCGGAGACAGATATGTTACTTTATGTCTGAGTATGTACATTTGGCATACCAATAGGTTGATGACCTAACCAAGGTCTATACACTGGCGCGCTGGTGTACATATAAGGGCATATAAGTAATACGATCTCTCAAAGGGATCACACAGGTTCACTACTGAATCGGAAGACATGATCTCACTCATGAGATATTGGGAATAATCAAATTCCGTGCACGGACGTCTCGATTTGGATGCTAGACTGAATTTGTAGGTTTGATATATACTTTTGGAAAGTATATGATCAAGACCTAGGTATGATATATGCTTTTGGAAAGTATATGATCGATAACAAATCCCAATGATCAAATGAGAAACTTACTGATAAAACCCTGAAGTAGACAATATAAAGTTGATCTAATACTTCGGGTTTATTCTGGGTCTTCCAGTATGCAGGATGTACAGGTGTTGGGAATACCTGAGGGTGATGTGATCATAAACGATTGTATAACCATGACGCTTCCATTTCTAGGGAGTGATGAAACGGGTCTGGATTTAGTGACTCCTCTCAGTAGAGAAGTAATCTGATCTTGGTCCAAATGTTGGACATTGATCTGAATGTGATTCATATGCAATGAGAAGATTAGATTTGCGGTCTTCATTTAATCAAGCATCTATGGGAGGCCCGAGATCTGGATTTGAGACATGATCTCAATATCCAAGTCACTATACGTGGAACAATACAATCGCCCTGTCCTTATCTCCAAGTATCCGCGGAGAAAGCGCATTTTCCTTGAAAGAGTTCATGGATAATTCCATTGTTGATATAAGTATCCAAGCATCGAGAAAATTGATAATTAAATGCGATTTAATTATCATGGATAATATGAATTTGATTCATATTATAAGGAGAGATATCTAAGATAATTAAATGTGATTTAATTATCAAAGATACGAATAATGTGAATATGATTCATGTTATTTAGGCACATGAGAAAAAGAGATCCAAGATGATTAAATGTGATTTAATTATCATGGATATGAATAATGTGGATAACACTATCCATATTAATCATATATATTATAAATGTGATTTATAATATATTAGAGAGAGCATATTGTATTTTATATTTGTTGATTAGTTTTTAATGTGAATGGGATTCACATTGAATGATTAATTGAAAATATAATTACATTTGGTTTTGGGTTGTGAATAAGATTCACATAATTTCAATGGCATGATTGATATTTTCCATAAAATAATTTGGAATTATATTTTTGTGAAAATATTGTCAACAAGAGATGATGATATATATCATGAGATAATGAGATCTCATGATAATTTGAAGAGATAGACCAAGTCCACCAAAGAGGAGTGGACGACTACAACTCTCCATGAGGAGAAGAGTAGTTGTCCCCTCTTATGGGGAAATTGGTTTGTCCTCTTCATTATTTTTCTCTTATCAAAATATGATTTAGTTTCGAATTAATTTTTTGATTTATCAATGGAAATTAATTTAAATTAAATCATTAGTTGTTGTGTTTTTACAACAACATCTTGGCCATTGAAAGAAACACAAATCAATCTCAAGCATTGATTGTGTGTTGTCCATGGATTGGGATCCATGGACTCCCAAAACCCTATATAAAAAGAGGCATGCCTTGCTCTTCAACTTGCACCGACTCGACGAATCTCTCTCTCTCTCTCTCTCTCTCTCTTATTTTCTCTATACACCAAGTCTCTATCTCTCTCTTATAATGGCCGTCCACCATGGAGCCATTGTGAGAGACGTCATCGACGCAGCATCGTCGTTATGCTGTCGGATCATCTATTCATGGATCTCCATCTCCTTTGATGTGTCTCTCTCGTGAAGAAGATGTTGGATCTCGTGTGACGAGATCAGGAGATCTGCCGCTTGGATCATCAACATGGATTGCGAGAAGCACGCGATTCATCCCCGCGCTCGCAAGCGTCTCCTCCGTCGGATCGGACTTAAGACAGGAGGTCTCTTCATTTAGAGACTCGATCGCAACCACGCTTCAAGAGGTAATACTATTACTTGTTTGTGGTTTAGATGAAGCGATTCGAGAAGTGTTCTTGGATAATGTGGTTTCATCACATAAAAAAATTTTAATTTCCGCTACATAAAGCAACTAGTGCGACTAGGCGCTCCTGATCGCATTCGATGCGATCATCACGCTTCCGTGATGCGCTTGAGGATTGTTCTCGTATCCTTCAGTCAGGAGATAAAGAAAGAGTATGGGTTTGTCCTCATTCCAGGAATATGAAAGAATCATATGAGGAGGATTCTCGGGAGAGGTGTCCCTGAAACCAAGGTGGTCCTGAGTAAGAGTGTCTTCGAACCTTTGAGACTGGAAGGTTTGCGGTAGTCAGAGAAGGGTTCGCGGAGTACGAACAAAAATTACCACAATCTTCCATTCCCGATTTCAAAAGATCAACAAGAGGTGTACGGTTCATGATCTAGGCACAAGTGTGCGGTATTCGATGATTAAACTAAGTTCTACGCACAACTCAAACACAATACAAATATTTGTTTCAACAACTCACTAAGTGAATGCCGTAAGAGTTCGGCAAGTTATCTTGTCAATTTTTATTTGGTGAGAATTCAAATCTTTCAAAGTGTTTAACGAGATGTTAGGTGCCGAAATTTTCTTAAAGACTGTCCTGAGTTCGTAAAACTAGTTGCATCTACTTTCAGCCAGTATAGGTGTAAGTACGGACCGTAAAACGACTACCCGTGTTACTTAAGGACAGAGCCTTACGCAGTGTCCTTTAAACCACCCACTCTGCTAAGGAAGTTCGGACCGTTTACTGGCTACCCGTATTCCTCACTGAGAAGTAGCTAATCATTTTTAAAATCAGTAGTCTATATGAAAATCTTGACTTGGTTCTGTCCTAGTGTGTGTCTCTCTTCTCGCTGCAAGATAAAACTAAACAATGTCGGGGTTGTTCTCCCACAAGAATTCTTGATTTTATGGATTCTTAAGATCAGCTATATTTAGTAGTCCCAATTTTAATTAGGTGATCACTGAAAAATTTAAATGAGCACAAATATACGTCTACCGTCCAATCCCAATTTCCTTTAGAGTTATGTGATAAAACAAGAGGGAGGAGTTCGGGAAAAGCCGATGCACACAAAAAACTATGATGGATGCTCAGTTAGAAGACTTACAGTGAATCCTTGCAATCTCCATATGGGATGCTAGACAGGAATTGAAAGATTATTCTAAATGAATGCAAGCCAATAAAAAACCGTACCAAGCAGAAAGTTCTATTAGCGGGGAAGAATTGAGTTAAATTTTTGGCTAAATTGAACGATCTATGTGCGTTTCAGTTAATGTGAAGTGTGGCCTAATTTAAACGAGCACAGTCAAAAATTAAAATGCTCCGAGAGTCATATGTGCAGGTCTAGCCTAATCGTCACTCAAGTTGGACCACACCCTCACCGGAGAGTGAAACAGGCCACGACACACCACAAAATAAAGTTTAGAGTCTTCTACACACGCGAGAGTCCAAACGGACACCGCGGCAAATGTGCAGTTAATTACAAAAATTAAAAAGTTTGCAGAAATTAAAATTCTAGACTCTACGTTCTCTCACGACTCAACTCGATCTTAGTATAATTGCGAATTTTTTGGAAGTCGACGAAGATGCATTGGTTTCTTGAAAAACCGCTCCACGTACACAGGGTACCACACAAGAAAAATAAGAGAGATAATGTAAGAGACTGAATCAAAAATATATGAAAAATAAATGCTGAGAATAAATGCAGGAAAAAAATTACGGATTTACAATGAAAAATTCGGGGGACAGACTACCCGAATGTGGAAAACCGAACGAAAATTTTCGAAACACAAAACTAATCCGTTTGCCTCCCCGGCTGCGGCGCCATCTGACTTGTCCGATATTTGCTTGTTTAAATCAATGTATTTATCATTCGTGTTAAAATGATTTGTCGTGCGTTGTAGGCGGCAATCGGAATCAGTCAAGAAAATAACCACAAATAATTTATTCAATTTCCAGTCTCGTGGTTTTATATTTATTTTACTTAGGCAAGTCCCAAGGTCGAACACAAGGAGGTAGAAAACAACCTAGAATTATGTCTATCAAAATTCGTGCGTGGTTCTCTAGGCAGTTTTTTTGTAGTTTTTAATGCAATAGAGGATGCAAAATGCAATTTTAGCCAATTTTAGGGACTAAAATAGAAACATCGATCAAAAGATGTCCGAAAAATATGAAACTTGGCCAAGATGCAATTTATGATGAAATAAAAGCACTTAATGTTTTTGGAATTTTTGGATGCAATATGAATTTTTTATGAATTTTTAAATGCAAACAAAATGAATTTCAATATTTAATTATAATAAATACTAAACGTAATTATTTTCAAGAAACAAAATTATCTAAGATCTATTAATAGGTGACTGATCTAAGAAAAATCTCAAACTTTGAAAAAATTAGGTTCAATACCTACTAAAAATCAAACTTTGAAATATGCAAAATGATTTTTATAGGACAAAATATGTATGCAAATGCAAATCTTTTTGGGCTCAATGTCAAGCATAATTAACTCTATAATGAGTGATTTTTTGGGAATTTTTAGAGCAATAGTTAATCAAATATGAATTGCAGAGCACAAAATGGGCAAAATTCACAATTTCCCACAAAATAATTAATTATTAATTAACCACTACTCATAAAAATGTCTACAATATGTAAAAATGTACAGAATTAATTGAGGAACAAAATGCTAATTTTAAAAATTAAATAATGCAACGTAGGAGTCTGGAATCACAGAGGGACACAGGGGTATAGATGCAAAATAAATATAAAAAATAAAATATGCAGGAGGGGACCTAGTTGTAATTACCACGAACTCTGGGGATCTTCAGCAAATTTTGCCAAGAGTCACGTGCGGAGCACGTGACTATTGGAGTTGGACTTTATTCCCAATAGGTAAAGCTTCGGGGTACTGCTTGATATTATCCCAGCAGTCACGTGCGGAGCACGTGACCCTGGGGGTGGAGATGCAAATGGTGGGATCCTCAGGGGCCTTTCTGCAATTCTTTACACGACGCACGTGCAGATCACGTGCGGTGACAGGCTCGGGCAGGAGATTTGGCGCGAGCCTCAACGTGTCAATATGTCGTGCCTCGGCCTTGCTCTGGAGTTCTCGTTCGGATCAGAAGATGAGGAACCATCGGAGCTGTTGATGTACTTTGATTTGACGATGAAGCTTTGCGTATCCTGACGGTCGGATGCTTGATGCTGGTGAATCAGACTGCGGTGGGTGGCCAACAAACGACCGGCGTGCGTCGATGGAGAGGCGGCGTGGCGGACTTTGACGGTGGTCGAGGATGAAGTGGCTGGTGAAGATTGTTAGCGATGAAGGTCGATTGGAGTCGGAGAAGCATTGGTAGAGTAGTTGAAGACGGAGGTGGATCGTAGAGATAGAGATGGGAGGTGTTCGTCGGTGGTCGATGGTTGGCATTGTCGACGATGGTGGTGAAGACGAGGCAGAGGTGGCGGAGGTGGATACAGAGGTTGTCGATACGAGGGAGATGATGATGATAGGAGATGGAGGTGCGATGGAGCGGAAAGATACCTGAGGAGATGAGGGGCTCGACGGCTTTGGCCGGAGCAAGTGCAGGCGCAGGACGTCGCTGCAACGAGGGTCGAAGCCCTAGGATCTCGCCGTGAGGAAAGCATATCGGGCTGTCACCACCGGGTAGAAGGTCCTCTGATGTTGAACGGTGGATGGGGTACAACGAGGGGCGGCGACAAGCGTTTTATAGGATGGGTTCGGGTAGCCGGCAATGGAAGGTGGCGACGCAAGATTTGGGATTTTATGGATTGGACGAGATTTTGCGGTTTGATTGAAGAGGGAAGGTGGTGCAGCCGATAATGGAAGGAGGCGGTGGATGACAGATCTGGTGAAATACGGCGGCGCGAGAGATCGGGGATCGCGAGATTCGCGGCGAAGGAGGCGCGGGGGCCGGCCGAATCGGGAATGAAGGGAAGGAGGTAAGAGAAGGTGGATGGGTCGTCCGATCGGTCGAGATCGGACAACCCAGATCTCGACGCGTGGCGGCTTGGGGCTAAAGGGAGGGAGCACGTGCTTGGCACGTGCTTGGGAGGCACGTGCTACACACATGCGTCTATTTTATTTTTTATATTTTTTTATTTTTTAATTTTAATTTTTTTTTATAAAAATGATATAATAATATATAAAAAATGGCTGACAAGTGGCGGCTCCAGGAGCGACCACGTGTCAGCACCACAAAAATCTAAATTTAAATAGTTTGTTAAATTCAAAAGAAATAGCAAATGACCTCGTATCAAAAAAGTTTCTACACAAAATTGCTCGTCTCGATGAGATCTACAACTTTCATGATTAAAAACAAAATCAATCAAATGCACAGAGTGATATTTTGGGGGTATCCCAAGTACATAAAATACCTTGATTTTTGGGTTTTATAATTTTTATGTCATTTTTAAACCAGATAAAAATCCAGAAAAATATGGTAAAATAAAAGATAAATAATTACACATTAATCTAATTTTTTTGGATTTTTATTAATTGATAAAATATGTACATAAAATATCACGTCAAAAACCGCGAAAATACAAAATGTACAATAGAGGCCCAAAACCCAACTTTCACATACGAGCTCCGACTCACTTGAACTTGGTCTTGTTTTGAAGGTAATTGAATGTACATTAGTTAAAAAGTGAGTAGGATTAAAACAGACACTAGATGAGGAAGATATGAGGGTTTTTAGTCCGGAAATCCTGAAACTAGGGTTTGGGTTTTTGGTCCACTTATTTGGGTTAGTTATTTTTCTTGTATTTTCATTTTTTCTTGTTAGTGATATGTACAAAGTGGAAGTGGTTTTGGGTCATTCGGAGTTAGCATGAATGAGTTAAAAATTACGGAAGTTAGGCTATTTACAGATCAATTTTGGCTTAGATTTTTGGCTTCTTATTTTGTGCAGAAATCAGTGCTAAAATGCAATTCTTATGAAAATATGCATGAATGCTAATTATGCAGAATAGATGCAGATATGCTGTTGATTTTGAGGGATTTGAGCTTAATAAATGAGATTTAGATTGATGAATCCAAGATTCATCAGGAAACTAGTACAGTTAACTTGGGTGAACAAAAGAATGAATTTGGTTGGTCACGAGTCCTTAATTACCCTAGTTATTTGTTGCAAATTAACTATTGTATTTATGTTGTCATGTTGTAGTTGGGCAATCTGAATCAATCAAGAAATAATTGTAATTAATCAATCAATTAATGCAATGATGGTTTTTTTTATTTAACCTGGACAAGCCTTAGGGTCGAACTCAAGGAGGCAAAAAGATGGTTCACACGTAATCTCTAAATAATATAGAAATTAGGTTTTCATAGGAAAGAATGTAGAATATTTTGGTGTTTTCTCCTTTTCAACTTTTTATGGGTTTTTATTAAAATATGTAATTAATTGCAAAAAAGGAAACATGATGCATGAATTTACAAAATAATTTTAATGTAGAGAAAATAATGCTATGATGTGAGGTGACATAAGAAATAAATAGATGCAATATTTTTGTGATTTTTTAAATGATGCAATATGATGTAATGTGATAATGCAAAGTGATGATAAAGTAGCAAGTGAATCAAGCACAACACATCGAGAAATTAGGTCAAACACACTTCCCTCTTCACAAATGATTATTCAATTAAGACATGATTAAGTTCTCGAAATAAATTCCCACAAACGAAGGCATAATTTATATAGAAAGAGAATGAATTAAAAGACAAGTTTATTGTCAAATATCTATTATCGAATAATGAACCAAATAGAACCTCAATTAATTAATGTCAAATAATGTCTCAGATATAAAGTGTCAGTGTTCAATATGATAGAGGATCAAATAAGCTTTAAAACGACACTAAGAACGTCAAATTCTGATAGATTGTGCTCAAGATTTGAATATCTGAAGTTCATGGACCAAATTTTAATTAAAATAAATAAATAGTCGCAGATATACCCTTGAAGAGGGACCAGTTTGTAATTATTGGAAGGCGTTGGTACTTCTTGCAATTTTCCATCAACCGGGGCACATGCGTAATTCTTGGAAAATACTGGGACCGTTTCGATAATTTACCCAGAGTCACTTGTGTAGAGAGCATGACCGTGGTTTTTTTATAATGTTGGAGGGGGTGGAGGGTAGGGGTGCAATTTACCAATAGGTGCGTGTAGGTTACGTACAAAGTGAATGCTCGGTGTGCTCGTCTGGACGCTCCTCTACGTGGCAGATGCTTATGGCTTCGGTTCTTTCCGAGGTGCAAGGCTCGGATTGTTATACGTTGTGATCTACTCAACGTCCGATGATAGTTGATTGACGACTGTATTTTAGGCGTGAATCAGTGCCCATGATTTGGCATGTTCTTGATCAACTGCTAACTGTAGAGCATTGAACTCGCTCGAGCGGATGGATTGTGGTCCATCGACAATGGAGGTTAGCCGACATACGGCCGTGGGGCATCAAAGCAAAAGTTAGGGAGAGGGATCTTAGATTAAAGTTCAGAGGATGCCTCCTGCAAGGTTAGCAGTGTACAACAAAAAGGGGAATGAAAGGTGGAGGCCCTGTGCATGGAGAAGTAGTAGAGAACCTAGCGATTTCTCCTTCTTGAGCAAGGGAAAAGAAGGGGTGGTGTAGGGACATTCTGGAGTGGTGAATGGTGATGCTCTTGTATGGTGGTGGAGAGGAGTAAGGCGATGGAAGGTGGTACGAGGTAGAAGATGAAGCGTGGAGGGGGAAGATGATCGTGGATCGACGGTGGAGTTATCGATATAAAGGAGGTACGAGTAGATGAAGATGCTAGGGAAACATGGTGGATTCGACAAATGGGTTGGAGGGTTCTATTGGCTCTCCATATGATTGCCTTAAGCCATTGGCGGAACACGACCGAAAGCTTGGCTGCTACTCTTGATGGAGTAACAATAGCAAGGTCGGAGATTGACCTCGGATTGCATTGATTGATTCCACGTCTTTGCTGAGGAGTTGAAGACTGTTGTCACCATTCCCCTCTCAACTTGCTCCCTTTCCCTCAAATGTCGGTAGATATGTCATATGCCCCTGATCAGAGAGGATGATGGGGTCAAATAGGATGGGATTGGGATGAGGCTTCGGGAATGGGTTATAGGCGATAGGGAGACGACCGGAGGTAGTTGGTGTGGTCAGGTGATGAAGAGGGGATAAGAGGGTTAGAGATTGGGTTCCGTGGGTTATGGCCAACAATTGAGGAATGTAGGATAGAGGGGATGGTGTAACGACCTAGAAGTTGGTTATTCATCAGCCATTTGGAGAAAGTCAAGGGGAAGGTGGAAGACTCGATCAAGGAAGCAGTGATAGGAGGTGTAGAGGAGGAACACATCCAGAGGAGAAGATGGTTGCCGCACACTTGCACCGCCGGGAAAAAGAGGCCCTAACGTGCAGGGTACGCGAGGAGAGGGGGAAGGAGGTGACATGTAGCACATGAGCGTGCGACTATGTGGCAGGGATAAAAATAAAAATTTAAAATTGAAATTTAAAAATAATAAAAATTAAATAATAAAATGAATAAATAAAGTAAAAAATAAATAAAAATAAAATAAAATAAAATAAAAGGGGTGACCCATGGTGGTTCCAAGAGCGGCCGTGTGTCTCTCCCATAAATTATCAAAATATAATTCAAAATAAAATAAAAACTAAATATTAAAAGGGGACAAATCAAAAAAGTGGTTAACACGAAAGTTTCTCATCTCGATCAGATCTACAACTTTTGTGAAGGATCGAAAACAACCTTTATAAAAAAATATTTTGGTTGGTATCATATAGGTATAAAATACTTCATTTGTGATTTGCAATTTTTTGTTATTTTTGAATAGGATAAAAAATCAAAACAAAATCCAATAAAATGTAAAATAATGATTTACAACTTAATCTATTTTTTGAGTTTTTTAACAATTAAGAAAATAAAAAGATAAAATGACGGGGTCATATGTACAATATATATGAGGGGTCCAAAACCTAAGTTTCACATACGAATTTCGATCTTTTTGAATTTGGTATTGTTTTGAAGGTAATTTAACGTACATTAATTCAGAAGTGAGTAGGGGTAGCCAAAGAAGGATTACGACTGATCTTTTTGAAATCATGTGGTGGAAGGGAATAATGATAGAAAGAAGACGAAGTAGAAGTTTCCCAACCATCATCGGAGTTGTCCTCAAATGACTAATACCGAAAGATGGAGGCAATCCAACTATTCCTATTCTTAAGATGCTTTCTTAAAGTTCCCTCAATCTTAGGGTCAACTGATTCATCCTCGGATGAATATTCTGATGAACAAATATCAGTTTGGTCATAACAAATTGTTCTGATGTATTGAATGGGACCAAGGGAGTTGACCCTAGAAGAATAATATTAGGGGGGGAGTCCAATATGGGTCGACATACGACTATTTGCTTCGATAAGGCTCTCGAGCATCTGAACTAGGCCCACTCATATAGATCTCCTCATCCAAACATGATGAGGAATCCTCAAAAAAGTTATTCTCGAGTATGTTGAAGCTTACTCTCTTAATCAATTTTCTAGAACCTGCAGCATCAAGAGAAAGATGAGAATGATATGGCTTGTGTTTGGGGCAATGCCTCAAGGGATTAGTGATATCCTTCTTCTTACCAAATAACCGACTAGAGGACAAAACAATCGATTTATCAAGAAGGTCAATTAGGTCCTGATTGTCTCTTTTGGTGACGGTCTAGGAGGTGAGGTGCTGACAACCGAGTCCTCATCAGATGACTAATCATTGCAATATTCTTCCTTGGTCAGCGGACGTCTCACATATGGTGTGTTTGTGGTGCTCCAAGTCAGCTTTGCTTGTGTGGAATCACAGTAATTTGAAAGCAATATGAAATAATTGTGTCCAAGTGCGGTAAATTAAATGTTTTAGGTAAGGATCATACACCTTTGTATCCTCGACAGTCGTCTCATAAGGTGCCTCTCCTTGGGTCATATCTGTGATATGTGGAGAGGTCTGATTATATGAAGGGTATGGCTTTGTGGTCTCCTCTGCCATGACTATCGGTTTCTTGTTTGTTTCTTTCAAGGTCAGGTGTGTCGTCGAGATAATTTTGGTTCTAGTTCGGAAATCTGATCTCTTGAGTCTCAGAATCAATAAATGCCCTAGAAGAAAATAGGAACAACTGTCCCAAAAAATGGGAGACTCAGACAACTCTCCTCAATTCTCAATGTCCATGACAATAAAGTCCACTTTATGTATGAGACCTTGGAAGATAATGATGACAGAAATAATTTCTCCTGGTCTTTTTATCGATCAGTCGGGAAATCGAATGATCACTCTGGTCTTTCTGATCGTTCTGAGTTCGAGTCAGTCAAACACGAACTTCAGGAGGATGTTCATGGTGGAATCTATGTCAATTTGAACATGAGTAAACTCGGTATTCTAATTTTCACAAGTCACCTTTGTTAGGCGTCTGACTTTGCAGTTTTTGCTAGTTTGTCTTAGTACCATTGAAGTGCTCATAGTGATTAAATGAGATTTGGTTCAAGATCTCTTCTTACCCATCTTCTTAGGTGATAATCGACTCTTCACAAATCTCTGAAGATCTGGTACATACTCTATGGCCTTGAGTAGTGAAAGCTCTAAGACCAGACTTTTGCAAAACGCTTCCATATCTATGTTGTCCATTTTTCTTGAATTTCCTGGTTTTTATTTTTTTTTGGAATTTTTGCTGAAGTCGGTAGGATAGTCAGTGGATTGATCAGGTGTATGTGGTGTCCGTGTGTGAAAATTTTGCACGTGATGTGTCTCAGGTTCGCTTTGTGATGCTCTCAATTCTCCTTATTAATTTATCATGTCGTGTACTCTTGGGATGATTTTGTCAAGATTTTCAGTCAAACCATCGGTTCTCTGATTCATCCTAGATATTTCATCCGATATCGTCCCATGACTTGAAGATGAATGACCATACTTGTCATGTCGTGACTCCGATATGTAGTCCTGAGTCAAGTAATAGTCGTTTTTGGTGAACGTGGTTTGGTCATGAGTCCTATTTCCTTGACCTTGGATGTCAAATTTTTAGTCGAAGGAAAATTGAATATACTTGGGATGAGAGTCATCCCAAGTAGAGGATGGTTGTGACTATGAATCGTCAAACATAACCAGGTATTGTGTTCTTCTATCAAAGTCGGTCATGCCCATGTTCGTTCTCAAATTCTCTCTCTCCATTGTGTCTTCATAAGATGTGTTTGGTCCATATATCAAAGTCTCAACTAAGGGGGGTGTGAGGGTGAGAATACATGTTGATGGGGTGGAACTACTTCCAAGAAAGGGTTCCTTTGAAAAGAGAATGGGGGTGAAGGTCGGGATATTGTTATGTGAGCGCGACCCACTGATGAATCTCGGATTCATCACTCTAAATCTCATTTTTAAGTTCAAATCCCTTAAAATCAACAGCATTTCGGCATCTATTCTGCCTAGTTAGCATTCATCCATGTTTTCATAAGAATGGCATTTTAGCACAAATTTCTGCATAAAATAAGAAGGCAAAAATCCCATCCAAAATTGACCTGTAAATAGCCAACTTCCCCGATTTTTAACTCACTCATGCTGACCCCGAATGACACAAAACAACCTCCACTGTACATATCACTAATAAGAATAAATGAAAAATACAAAAAAATAACTAACCCAAATAAGTGGACCAAAAACCCAAATCCTAATTACAGGTTTTTCGGACTAAAACCCTCATATCTTCCTCATCAAGTGTCCATTTTATTCCTACTAACTTTTGAACTATATACATTCAATTACCTTCAAAACAAGACCAAGTTCAAGTGAATCGAAGCTCATATGTGAAAGTTGGATTTTGGACCTCTTTTGTACATTATGTATTTTAGCGGTTTTTGACCTAATATTTTATGTACATATTTAACCTATTAATAAAAATCCAAAAAAATTAGATTAATGTGAACTTATTTATCTTTGATCTTATCATATTTTTTCCAGATTTTGATCTAGTCTAAAAATGACATAAAACTTATAAAACACAAAAATCAAGGTATTCTATGTACATGGGATACCCCAAAAATATCACTTTGTGCAATTGATCGATTTTGGTTTTGATGTCTTCATGAAAGTTGTAGATCTCATCGAGACAAGCAACTTTCGTGGAGAAACTTTTTTGATCCGGGCCATTTGCTATTTCTTTTGGATTTTATAAAGTATTCAAATTCAGATTTTTTGGTGCTAGCACGTGGCAGCTCCTGGTGCCGCCACATGTAGCCATTTTTGGCAGTATTTTTAATCTGATTTATTAAAAAAAATAAAAATTAAAAAAAATAAGCCACTGAACGTGCATCGCACGTGCCTCGCACCCCCTCCCCAGCTCGCCACGTGCCGCCTCCTAGGCCGTCCGATCTCGGCCGATCGGATGGTCTCGGCCTCATCCTCCCCACTCGTACTTTTTCCCAATTCCAGGTTGCGCTGCCTGCCGCAAATCCCTCCATCCCCTCGATGTCTCCCATCGTCGATCTCTTCCGCGAATCACGCATCTCCGATACGTGCGATCTCATCAGATCTTCCTCCATCAACATGTCAATCCCGACCTTCCACCATGGGCCAAATCCCTCAACCTATAATTGAACCTCCACCGCGAACTCTGAGACCCATCCGCCGTCTGCACTAAATCAAAGGAGGCGGTCGGTGGTGACATCACGACCCCCTCCTCTTCAACCTCGGTGAGATCTGAGGACCTCCCCGGCCCTTGTTGCAGGAGCAGCTCCACCGCCGCCTTGTTGCCACGCTCCGACCTTTGTCGCCGTTGAGCCCGCTACTCTACCAACTTCATCATCGACTACTTCTACGACCAACTACTCTGCCTACTTCACCGACTACGGTACCTTCGCTACCATCTTCGACAACCTTCGCCGTATCTGATAACACTTCAGCCGCTTTGATCACCATCGACAACTCCACCACGTCCATCTCCACCATCCATTTCTTTTCTTTATGTGAAATAAAAATGTTTGAAAAATGATTTACAAATGGTTTGGTAACTGGTTGCAAACGTATTTGAAATATATGTATGTATTGTTTTAAAACCATTGCAAAATGATTTTTAAATTTTTGTACATGTCTGTAAAAACTCTTTGTAAAAATTTTTTTGGACTATAGTTTTTCAGCATTTGTTTGTAAAATGATTTCAAATAAGTTTGAGGAATATTTTCATCACACTAAATCCTATATATATTTATTTATAAAATTGAGCACTTACCCTTTGTAAAATACTAAAAACCTAATTCTTATAAATATAAGATGCATCCCCGTGTAATATTTGTACCTATTTTTTCATCTAAAACCTTTTCTTTTCAAAAATCCCAAAAAACATCTGCAAAACTGATGAAGCCACGTTTCATCATCTTTATTCTATCATTTTGGCCTTAAAAACCCTAGTAAATGCGTGTAAATAGAGCTAATTTAGGCATTTTATCATCCATGCATTGTCTTGTATATATTGTATAAAATGCGGTTTTTAAAAGCCAAAATTATAGAATAAAGAAAAGAAAAGAAAAAGAATAAAATATTGTAAATATTTTATGACCCGAAACCTCGAGACCTAGGCACCTTGATGAATAGGTCGACAAGGAATAAAGTAGGGGGAGATAAGGGCCAAAGTACCGGCTAAATACCTATAATTATTAATTCATTCTTTATTCATTTTGGGACCTATTTTTGGTTCCACTTTTTATACATCAAATGAAGAAACTTTGTACATGAAAGTTGTAGATAAATTTATAAAGAAAAATACAAAATTGATTTCACAGAAAAATAATGTACAGATAAGAAGTTATGGCTTGAATAAAAATCCAGAATCCCAACTTCCCAGACCCGTATCTTACAAATGAAAACTCCAAATGCATCAAACTCACCTTTAATTGTATATAGAAGAAAATAAGCTAATTATTGGTGGTGGTTTCGCATTTGGCGGAGCTACGGTTTGAAAGTTGAGTTTTGGACCCCTATTGTATACTTGTACATATTAAAATATTCAATTTATTCTTTACTAATTATTTATTCATTTTTATATTTTTATAATGTTGTAAATATTACTTATAATAATTATGTATATTAAAATTAGAATAAAAGCCTAAATAAAATACAAAATAAAAATACTTGTAAACACAATACATAGATACAATACTTATATACATACCTATATAACATACTCTTGTATTTTATTAAATATACAAAATAAATCAGAAAAATAAACTAAAAATATATTTATGTATATAAAAGTATTTTATAATTTTATAAAATACTAAATAAAAATAATAACAATTAAATACATACAATAAAAACAAAAAGAATACAATACATAGAATAATATACCTATATAAGGGTATAAAAGTAACTTGTAAAAATATATTTCAGAAAAATAATTAAAAATCAGAATAAAATACTATATAAAATAATAAGCATTTTTTATTTTATAACCTAAAATAAATAAAGTCATTTATTATTTTTAAATCATTTTTTTATCTTTTTCCAGGAGTTTTTCCTGGTTGGTCCACGTGGACCAACCAGGGGGCCAGAAGAGTTGACCTCGGGTCAACTCCCTGGCCCTACTCCTGTAGCTGCGACAGAGCGCCCATGCCCCTCTTTCGCCCATTTTTCGAGGGCGCGTCTTTCACCCTTTGAAGACGCTTCCTTCATGAAAGTTGTACCCTGTACATCCAGGATTCGCGCCGACCTCTTAGATCCTACCAGATCTCTTCTGTCCGCCCGTGATCGCGCCTCGAAGAGAGCTCCTCGACCATGTTTCAAAAACCGACCCCAAACCTTGCTCTTACTTTTGAACCCTTTTGATCCAAGTTTTCCCCCGCGCCTTGGAGCTCTGGACTGGAGGCGGTGACAGCGCATCCTCCAGCTTCTTCGCGCGAGGCCAAGCGACGGCCGAGGAGCTTCCATTCACCTCCGGTGGCCGCCGCCGTTGAGGTCCATCTCTTGGCTTCTCCTAGCCAATCGAGGTCCATTTCCGTTTGTTTCCCATCATTTTCTTTGTTAAGTAATCAGCCATTAGATCTAGCGTGTAGTTCGTACTTTTATTTCGTCATTTATTTAAGTAGTTGCGTAGATCCCCGTCTCGAATACCTTGCCGGAGCTATCGAGCTCCGACGACCATCTTCACCTCCCACGCACTCCACTCTGTTGCCAATAAAAGCCAAGCTTTTTTGTGCATGCCTCTGTCGTGTTTTCTTCTATTTGCAGGGCTTGAAGGGGGCTTCTGTGCCCCAGTGAGCACCTGGAGAGGGTCCCTGGAGCTGCAGGTCATCTTTGACCTTGGAGCCGCGCGTCAATGATCATCATGCCTTTCCGCCGCCTCAAGTGAGAAGAGCGCCGCCCCTGGATGATTTTTGCACTGCCCGGAGCCTCTGCAGATAGTCAGCTCGCGGGGATTCGCCGTTCGAAGCTCGCCGGACGGTGGATCTTCGCGTGTTCTTCCAGACGGCGTCGTAGCCGTCCGATTGAGGCCATCCGTCCAGGCGCACAGGTGCCGTAGGATCCATCTCCGCCCGAGTCGTTCGATCAGTTAAGCAACTTCTAATCTCGGCCATCGGCTACGAAGGGGTATCGGCACGTACCCGCGTGACACGTGTATAAGTGGCGAAAACCAACCGTTCGATCAGCACCCGCCTGGGTATTTTGCGCAATCAACCCCGTTTTTGTTGTATTTAATAGTCAGGACCTAAACATTTGTCTGCTTGCTTTTATTTTATGTATATTTTCCAGTTTAGCCCTGTGGTTTTCGAGTATTGCTGATACATCCCTACCAGGCGCGCGTGCAAGTCACGTGCGCCCTGGTGTTTTTGCAAAAAATAGCCTTGTTGCTTTGTTTATTTCAAATTAGTGCTAAAGCTTTCTATTATAGTTTTAAAATTTTGGGAAATTTACACGCCAGCTCTCGAACTTTCTGAATATTTCAAAAATGCCCCTGTGAACATGATTTTTCCTTTTGCTTCTTGTATTTTATGTATGTGTCTATAAAACCCCAAAAAATCTCCAAAAATCGTATTAAGTTCCTGCTGTAGTGTAGTTTATCACCATATTTTTATTTTTTGTATTATTGCATTTTTAATATTTATAAAAAATCAAAAATAGCCATTTTCATCACTGTTTGCATTATAAAATACCAAAAAAATATAAAAACACTCTAGAAAAATCCCAAAAAAATATATTTTGTTCCCTTTAGTGTGTCTTAGCTCCAGGCCAAAAATCATTAAAAATTACAAAAGAAAACTCATAAAAATCACAAAACTCCAAAAACCTTCATAAAAATCCTAAAAATTCCTCAAAAATCCTAAAAATACAAACTTTGTCTCTGAATTTTCTTTGTTTTATTATCTTTCATTGAAAATTAATTTGGAGAATTTTTGTTACTGTTCGCTATTTTATTTCTCCATTTTAGTTTCAGACTTGCATTTTATTCACTGTTTTCTCTATTTTGCTATTTAAAAAAATACCAAAAACATTCTAAAAATTCCCAAAAATCACAAAAACAGTAAAAAAGTATAAAAAGACCAAAAAGACTTTATTTGCTAATTTTTGGACATTTTTATCTATTTTTATAAATATCTCTTTCTCCCTTTTATTACATCGCTTATATATTTTATTATTGGAAAAAAGAAAATATAAAAATATAAAATACAAAAAGAAAATATAAAATCAGATAATTACAAATCAAAATACAAAAATATAAATCAAAAATTAAATAAAAAAATATAAAATTAAAAACCCACAAAAATAGCATAATTAGACACTTGATCACTTTCACACACATTTTGGTGCCTTGGTACCCCGTTCTACCTGTCTGCTCCCTGTGTTCGACCTCTACACATACTTGCACTATACACAACTTTGTTGTAGAGTTATAATAAATTTTAACTCCGCACATTTACTTTCATTGCTTGATTTATTTGTCGTGGGTTAATTGTTGTTTGAATTTCGGATTTCGTTGGAGGTCAAATCAACGACTGTTGGTTCGCCTTGTGAGTCAACACGACCTCTGCAAATTCCGTGTTCAACAAATGGTCTCGCTACCATCTTCGACAACCTTCGCCGTCTCTGATAACACTTCAGCCGCTTTGATCACCATCGACAACTCCACCACGTCCATCTCCACCATCCATTTCTTTTCTTTATGTGAAATAAAAATGTTTGAAAAATGATTTACAAATGGTTTGGTAACTGGTTGCAAACGTATTTGAAATATATGTATGTATTGTTTTAAAACCATTGCAAAATGATTTTTAAATTTTTGTACATGTCTGTAAAAACTCTTTGTAAAAATTTTTTTGGACTATAGTTTTTCAGCATTTGTTTGTAAAATGATTTCAAATAAGTTTGAGGAATATTTTCATCACACTAAATCCTATATATATTTATTTATAAAATTGAGCACTTACCCTTTGTAAAATACTAAAAACCTAATTCTTATAAATATAAGATGCATCCCCGTGTAATATTTGTACCTATTTTTTCATCTAAAACCTTTTCTTTTCAAAAATCCCAAAAAACATCTGCAAAACTAAAATATCAAAAATATTTGCAACATCTTTTTGAAAAAAATACCAAAAATGCATATGCATCATCTCTTTTGAAAATCAATAAAAAGTTCAAAATCTTTGAAAATTGCATTACAAAAATATTTTCTTCATTCTACATAACATTTGCATAGCATGAGCATTTTTCCGGTTGAGTTTGATAATTTAACAAGTTTAAGTAAAATCTGAAGACTGGAGCTTGGTTGGACCTTAAATCTACCTAATTAACAGGAACTTTACAGAAATTGGAATTGAGGTACTTTAGGTCTAGTTGACTTAATTCTTTGAGGATAACAAGACTTTGTTCAATGGATTCTTGACTGCCTAGGTAGATTATTTCGGAGCACACACATGGCTCTTGTCGATAATGACCTAACTTAGACACCTGCACCTTTCACTTAGCTCAACTCTGTTAGAGAAGTGAGGGGATAAGATTTGTCGTTATGAGACGCACACAAGTGGAAACATTTGTCCTCCTCTAGGGAGGGAAGTGCACACAACCCATCCGATGATGATGAACTTTGAACACAGGAGAGTGTGGGTTGCAATAAAGCTTCAAAAGAGGTATAGTTTACTGGCTTAGGAGGAAAAACTCCTTTGTAAATGACGTTGTATATAGTATTTAAAAAAAAAGAAAAAAGAGAAAAGCAAAAACTCCAAAAAAAGTGAACAGCCCTGTATAAAAATAAAATGCCTGCCATAGTATATATATTTGTATAGACAATAAGTAATCTTGAGCTTCAAAGTCAAATTATTTGAGCCTGTAGTGGATGACTTGACTACACTGGTCTTGCATCCTAGGATAAGTAGCTACGCTGACTACCTAATGAATCTGCATTACATCATCTTTATTCATTTATTTTAACTTAAAATTCCTTATAAAACACATGTATTAATACTAACTCCATATTCTTATTAATTTACATCTGTGTGTAAATATTTTATATTTGTATATTATTTTAACCTAAAATAAATAAATAAAGGAAAAATAATGAAAAGAAAATGAAAAGACTGTATATATGTAATAGATACAGGCTGACCCGGACCCGAAGAGAAGGTCAAGACTTGACCTGATCGACCAAGAATAAAGTAGGGAGAGATAGGGTCCTTTATCAGAAAATTCAAAAAAATGCGTGGTGTAAATACATCTCACTTATTTTATATATCTGTATAAAACTAACATTGTTTTATTTGTATATAAATTGACCTCAACAAAAATAATTTTCAAAAAAAAGTTGTAAATTAAAATGTTTTCTAAGTAATAAAAATGTCTGCCAAATAAAATCATGTATATAATAAAAGTAACCACATTCAGAAAAAGCCATTAAGCGATAATTGAAAGATTAGTTCCGGGTCGATATGAACTCAAGTTGAACCAAACTCACTTCCATTGTATTCTAAATTAAATTATCTTTAAAATGACAGTGATTTCATAATTTTGGGGGTTATGATTGAAAAGTTAGTTTTCTGGGGTGGTTTATGCAATGTTATCATTTATTTGTACATATTGTATTTGTAAATATTTGTAAATATTTTTACTAATTATTTAAAATAAAAATAAATTAATAAAATAAAATAAAAAAAGTAATTTCCTTATTTAACTATGCATATAATGTCATATATGTATGTAGAATATGTATATAGTTTATTTTCTTAAATAACTACCACAAAAAATAAAAAATAACATTTATTTTTCAAATTTATAAAGTGATGAAAATACAAAAAATGTTAATTTTGTAAATAATTTTAAGCACTAATTGTCTTTTTATCTTTATCTCATTTCAATTTTTTTCTCTTATCTCTTATCTTTATTCAAAATTTTAAAATTCAAAATCCTTTCTTTATCTATTTATATGGTTCCTCCTTTCTCATTCCAACTTGATCAATCTCTGTTGAGACGAACCCGATCTCCGAGAGTCTTCTTGTCACAGCGCCTAGCCGCTGAGCCGTCCGATGATAACGAGTTGGCCTTTGTCGTGGCGATCACAATCTTTTCCGCTCCTAGGGTAAGATACAGATTTTCTCTTATTTTTAATTTAGGTTAACTTATTTTATCTCGCACATTTTTATTTCGTTATCATTTTTTCTAGATCTTAAAACCCATGACGATTTGATTCGACATCGATTTAGAGTTTTCATCTCATTTTCTCCATCTCTCCACATTCACGTTATATCCACCATAATCTCTCAACTCCGACCACGCACGGTGGCCAAAGACTCAGATTCGATTCTTCCATTTCGTCGGATCCTCATTCATGTATTCCGCTTTGATTTTGGGATCGAGCCGTCGTGCTCACGTCCTCATTTATTTATAAATAAATAAAAAAATTAAAAAAAACAAAAATAGAAATTTAGCCTTTCTTTCTAACATTTGTTTTGAAGGATCATCTAAAAAATTGAATAAAAAATAAAAAAGGAAAAAAAATTCTATCGTTCTATTTTCATAAAAAAATAAAAAAACATTTTTTTCTATTTTTATTTTTGTTGTTTCGGATTTTATAATAAAAAAATTAAAAAAACAAAAAACATAAAAAAGCTCCAGCAGCAGGCGTCACCCCACCACAATCTATTGCCAATTGCCTGTGACTGCGCGTCCTCCGCCAGTTCGCACGCCTGCCGCTGCCCGCCGCTCTCATCGTCCACCAATGGAGGAGCACCTGCCGCCCCTCCATCCTGGGTGGAGCTCACCGCCTGGACCACCACTCCCTCGCAGCGCGGGCACGCACTACTGTCACCCAGCGGGTTGCTCCCCGCCTGAAGCGCCCAATCCCCACCGCAGGGTGACCACCAGTCGTCGTCCGTCTCCGTGTAAGGCCCCTTTTGTCGACCTTCCCTATGGCCCGCGCCACCACCAACCGTAATCGCGATGCCACCGCGGACTCGTGCGAGCTCCTCCACCGTAGGGAGCACGTGCCACCAACCCTCAGATATGCCGCCGCCCCCTTGGCCCCTTTCCCTTTGCATGCTCCTTTATGGTGAAGAACAAAGAGAAGCACACAGGACCCTAGTTTTTAGAACAACATTTTTTTGGTAAATTGCATAAATGTCCTTGCAAGTTTTACAAATTACGAAGAGGATCCTGCCACCTAGAGCATCACGTGCACAACAAGCATTTACTAGATAAATTACACTTTTTGCCTTCTATTTATTTCTGTTAATTATTTAATACAGAAACATTAAATATTCACATTTCAGACCCTATGTTTCCAGACTATTTATTGCTTGTCTTTTATATTGAAATAAATGTGTTTTGTGCCTAAAATATTCTCAACAAAAGTTAACTTAGACTCATGTTATGTGCATCTTCACTGTGTAAAAATTGCGTTGTATTTTATTTTTATTCATTATTATTAAACAATAAAAATTAGTGTCATTTTCTCTTCCTAAAATTCAAAAATTCATAAAAATTTGGCTATTACTCTAAAAATTCCAAAAGAATAAATTAGTTTTATTTTGATATATTTTATTTTCGATCAAATTTTTGCGCATTAATTATTTATAAAATCCAAAAAAAATGCAAATTACTCAAAATCTTATAAAAATCATAAAATATTTAAAAAAAATCCAAAAATAGTGATTTCAGGTTCCTGTGTGCAGATATTTGTCTATATTTTAGCATAAAAATAATTTCCAGGAGTTTTAGACTTTAAAAAATTTTTAAGTTGCAAATTACTCCAGGTTATGCACTTTTATCATTTTTTCCACTGTTTGATTTTTAGAAAAATACAAAAACATCTAAAAATTATACAAAACAATTCCAAAAAAATCAAAGCCTTTAAAACCCAAAAAAATTGTCTTTGGAATTTTATGAGAATTTTTGATGCAATTGAAAAATACAAAAAGAGTGTGGTGTTCGCATTTCTTACCTTGAGCATATTGTTCCTTATTTGAAAATTTAAAAAAAATCAAAATTAAAATCACTAAAATTTAAAAATCAGAAAATAAAAAATAGGAATTAAAAAATAAAAAGAGAAAAAATTCCATAAAAATAAAGGATAGTTTGCAATTGAGATTCCTGCTTTTTCTTTTAATTGATTTTTCATCGATTATTTGAATAACCCTTAGGAATTGTAGCCTCCATGAGTTCAATCTTGTCCGCTACACTGGTAAATAAGTAGAAAAAATATTTCTCTTGATCACATTATTTTTTTAATTATTTCAACTTGAGAAAGAAAAAAATTTTTTTGTTTATTGCGGGATTATTTGGGTCAACGACACTATCATATTTCATTTAAACCAAAAGCCGAAGGATGTTGGATTTCAAATTAGATTCCCATTAAGGTTCCACCCGCACTAAAATTCCAATGGTCTAACTTAACCTTCAAACTTTGATTTTGTGAAGATAAGTTTGATAATCAAATTTAATACATTTTTCTTCATTTTTCTTTTATGCACTTATTGCATAAGTGTTTGCTAGGGACTAGCAAAACCAAGTATGGGGGATGATGAATCTCCATTTTATCATATTTATTTTATCATTTTGGCCTTAAGAACTCTAATAAATGTATGTAAATAGCCTTAATTCATGCATTTTATCATTCATGCATCTTTGTGTAAATAGCATATAAAATACAGTTTTTTAAGAAAAACTTATAAAATAAAGAAAAGAAAATAAAATAAAAGAAAAAGAATAAAATATAGAAGATACTTTATGACCTGAAACCCGAGACCTAGGCATCTCAATGACTAGGTCGACAAGAAATAAAGTAGGTAGAGATAAGGGACCGAAATAAAATTAAAATCTCATTTATTTTATTCATTCGTATTCACTTTTGGGACCAATTTTAAATTCCACTTTTTATACCTCAAATAAATAATATTTAAACATGAAATTTGTATATATTTAAATATAGAAAAATACAAATTTGATTTCTCACAAAATACTGTACAGATAAAATGTTATGGTTTGAATAAAATTTCAAAACCCCAAATTCCCAGACCAATATCTCTTAAGTAAAAACTCAAAAAATAGCAAAACCACTTTTAATTGTATATAACTTTTAATAATATATTTAATTAAGGTGGTTTCATATTTTTTGGAGTTACAGTGTGAAAGTTCGGTTTTGGACCCCTATTGTATACTTGTACCGATTAAAATATTTATTTTATTTATTATTCATTATTTTTATATTTTTATATTTTTATATTTTTTAATTTTTGAAATATTATTTATAGTATATGTGTATATTAAGACATGAATAAAAACATATAGAAATCATTAAAATAAAAGACTTGTACAAAATACACCGCACCCATTATTGACCAAAGACCTGCATCTTCCGAGAGTGTACCCATTGTAGCCAGCCCTGAGGACTATGATCTATCACCTGATGTCAGAGAGATTCACTTTATCGTGGATGAGGTTGAGACCTGAGAATTCCTCTTCAAAGAGGAAGACTCAATAGCATAGACGTTGGAGTTCCCCCTTCGGTACATGGTGATGTGTTTATGACATCCACAATATTTACACTATTGACACCTTAGTCAGAGGGAAGACTTAGGAGAGACCTAATAGGATAGACTTGACCTGACTACTTCCATAGATGAGTTCGTTCCTTTTCATTTTGACATATGTGATACTTCATAGGCTGGACATAACCTTACTACTTCCATCTACAAGTTCGTGCCTTTTCATTTTGAGATTTGTAAGGCTTCCCAGGATGAACCTAACTACACTACATCCACCGACCAGTTCGTGCCTTTCCATTTTGGGATTGTTGATAATCATCATCAGGTCGATCCTGATCGATTTGTCAGTTGATGACCCCAATATCGACCTACACGTTGTTCGATCCATCCCTCAACGATCACAAAAGAAGGTCTGATTTCTACCTTCTTGATCTCAGTATAGTCACCTCTTAGTATATCTGCTTTCATTTACTTCCGCCCATCTACCATTTTTCTCATCCACCTCATTCTGTGTGTTTACCTTTCTCAGGACATATTTTGTCCTAAGTAATGGGGGGGGGGGTGTACGAGCCGAGTGTTCTTTCTTCATCTTTTTTCATTACTTCTGTTGTTCTCAATACATAGGGATCTTTTACTCTATGTATAGGGGGAGTGATGCGTACATTCACCCAACATTTTTTTCTTTTTACCGATTTCTTTTTATTGGTCCCCTACACTGTCTCCTCTCTTGTTGATATTTCTATCTATAACTAGAGATATCTTCCCATATGTTTATGGTGAGATAGACCGAGTTATGGTTAGTGTATTCTCACCCTCGACCCTCCCTGCATGTAGATACAAGTTTCTATACTTAGGATTATTTCATCCTATGTATAGGTGGGACGGTCGACTTCTCATTCATTCATTCATTCATCCTTAATTCATTATTTCTTTAGTCATTGTAGTATAGGCTCTTTTATACTCAGTATAAGTTATGTTTTCTCTTTTCCTCTCTGATCTATGAGGACATAGCTCAAGCTAAGTGTAGGGGGTCGTATATACATTGTATACACTTGGCCATAACTCGTACTTTCATATTTTCAATAAGTATGAATAATAAACAATTAATAAACTACAAAGAACGTATTGTATAAAATTCATTAAATTCTTTGTAAATACAGTATATAAGTTGGTTAAAAATGTTACAAAATGTTTGAAAAATGGTTTGAAAATCTTTGTAAAAAATCTTTTGAAAATCGTTTGAAAATAATTTGTAAAATATTTTCAAACTTTGTAAAAATATCTTGTTTATCAAAATTTATTTCTTTGTTTATAATAAAATGTTTTGAAAATCTATCACAAATGGTTTGCAAAATTGTTGCAAAAATATTTTAGAAAATCTCATGCATAGTTTTTGAATTTTTTGCAAAATGTTTTTAAAATGTTATAAAATGTTTGTAAAAATTATTTCTCAAATTAGTTTCAAAATAATGTTTTTAAATGTTTGTGAAAATCTTTTCAAATTATATTGATATCTATGTACATAGTTCTTGTAAATATAATCCTGTAAATTCGTAAAACCAAACTCACGTAAATAATGAGAAGCACTCCCGTGTAAATATTTGTACGTCATTATTGCAAAAAATAAAGCTTCTAGTTTTGAAAAATTACTAAAATCTGCAAAATTAAAAAACCAAAAAACATTAACAAAATCTTTTCAAAACCCTATAAATAAATTTGCAAAACATTTCAAAAATCCATAAAAAGTTTAAAATTTAAAAAATGCATCGCAAAAATATTTTCATGCATTGTACATAGCATTATCATTTTTCGGATTGATGTTGACAATTGAACTAGTCTAAATAAAATCCAAGGATTGGAGCTTGGATGGACTTTAATCCACTTAACCACAGGGCCCTCATAGGGATTAGAATTGAGACACTTTGGGTCTGCTATACATAATTCCTTGAGACAACGAGACCTAGTTCGTTGTCATCTTGACTGCCTAAGTATGGTATTTTGCAACACATGCATGACTTTTGTTGATAACGACCTAGCTTGTGCACCTACACCTTACACTTTACTCACACTAGTTGAAGGTTTGAGCTTGGTGACAGTTGGCAGCTCTATGCTTCGCAGTGAGGAAGGAGGAGCAGGAGGCAGTTCCCACTCATCTTCGCCTCTCTCCAGCATGATGTTTAATCTCGTTGTCCACGGCCAACTCGAGGTTAGTTATTTCCTTTTTCTCTCTTTTTAGGTAGCATTTAATCTTAGTTTTCGTTTCGTGTTTTTATTTTATGCCCTAATTGTGCACATTAGCTTAGGATCAAGATTTTAGGTTCGCTGGAGCTCTAAAGCTTTGGACATTGTTCTCGCCATCTGCCACTATGTTTTGACCTCGCTTTCACAACCAAATTCTTCCCCACACATTTCTTTATGCCTCAACCCACACCACTCAACTTTATCCTTCTTGGATCAAGAATTCAGAACTTACACTCCGCCACGCTGTAGTCACTACCGATGCATCCCATTTCGCTTCCATTCTACCCTCTAATGGGTCGAGGCAGCTTGCCCACGATCATCCTTTCTTCCAGTGTAGGAATTAACACCCCATCTCCAGTTGAAGGTGGTTTTGGAGTCAGGGAAGGTATCTAGGTCTCCTGACCTTCCTCAACTTCAACGAACTTCTCAGGTGGTGCTCTTAGTCTTTTAAGCCCTCCAACCATTGAAGGATGCCTCCAAGATGCTTTTCCCCCATTTTGCAGCAGCAGAGAATGCTGGAGGGAGGAGATTTCACTAAAGGAATCTTTCCCAGGTGGAGCTTCCTCCCTGTTTATCCAGCAAACTCCTCCATTGTTGGATCAAGGGGTGTCACCTAGATGTGCAGTTGCTCTCGAATCCTTCCCAAGGATCTAATTCCATATGTTGGCTAATAGTTGTCATTGTTCCAACCAGACGAGACGTGTGGCAACTGAAAACTCAAGAGCAGTTGGATCGCGTTCTTTAAGGACTAATTTACAGATCATACCCTTACTTTGTGTAGTCTTTTCAAATAGTTTTGTAAATTATTTAATACATTTCATATTTTCTGGAAAATGTCAAGGAGACCCCTAAGCATTTTGCATATTACGTTTGTGTCCAAGCCAGCTCTTCTCACATTTTGTGACTATACCCTCACTGGGTTTTGCTCATTGTAGTTTAATATTTAAACTTTCTAATGTAGTTGAACACTTTTGGATATTTTTCATTGTAGCCCTTCAATTATATTTTAATTATGAATATACCTTTGTTAGTTCTCAATTTTTATGCTTGTTTTTGATTTTATAGAAACGTCAAACATGCCTAATAAATTATAAAATGGCTTAAGTACCTACTTGCATGCTCTTTCATGTATATTTTTTACTTTGCATTTTAGCCATTTTGCCTATTTATTAAAAACCGGAATCTCTTGTTTTATTCCCTATTTGCTTTAGAAATTCCAAAAAAATATAAAACCGTATTCAAAATTGCAAACAAACTAATCCTTGCATATTATTTTATTTTGTTCCTCCAGATCAAAATAACTAAAAATAGAAAAAGAAAAATATAAAAAATAAAAAAGCTTTGAAATCTATATAAATATTATAACAAATCTATTAAAATCCAAAATATTTATTTCTATCTCTGAATTTTATTTATCATATAAACTATATATTAAAATTTGTTTTAAGGAATTTTGGACCATTTATCTAATTTTAATACCTTAAAACCTTCATCCTATTCATTTAATCCCTCTTTTGGGATATTTTGGAGTTTAAAACTCCATAAAAATTAGCAAAAATATCTGACAAATAACAAAAAATGTAAGAAAAAATAAAAAGTACAAAACATGTATTCTGCTAATTTTGGTTATATGTAGTTTTCTTTGTAACTATTCAAATCTATATTATATATAGTTCTATAGATACTTATATTATATATTTAAAAAGAAAAAGAAATTATAACTCTGAAATTATAAATAGAAAATAAAATTTATAAAATCAAAACTAATTTAAAAAATATATAAAAACGAAATCCATGTATATATAATTAAAAACCCATAACAATATAATAAAAAGACAAGAAGAAGGATAATTTTGCGTTCACTTTCATAATCTATCACGTTTGATCCATGTGTTCGACACTTTACATACTTACACCTATACACAAATATTGTAGAGTTATAATAAATTTTAACTCCACATTCATTTTTTTCATTGATATATCTAGTGTGCGTTAATTTTTGAATTATTGTGGTTCTCGTGAGCGGTCGCTCGATGATAACTGCTCCCCACTACCCTTGTTAATTCGAGCAAATTAATGTTCAAATTAATCACTAATGTTCGTTGCAGTCGAATAGTGAGAGCAGATCAAAAACCACTTTCAATTATATTCAAGTTAATCTCGAGCGGCAAAATTTTTTTACTTGGTGGAAGTCCAAGGTCGAACTCAGGGAGGCAGCTGTCTCCTTAGGTAGATTCGAAGCAAATTTCCAAGGTTTGATTTTCAGAGGAGACATTTTTGCTCTTTTTCGATTTTTTTATACAAGACACATGCAAAATCAGGCCAAATTATAAGTTAAATCTGAAAGATGGTCAAATTAATTCCAAAAATCATGAAACTTGGCCAGATGATGAAATATGATGAAATTGAGCTACCCTATTTTTTTGGAATTTTCTAACACGTACTTAATTAACTATGAATTAAAAATGAAGGCAAGGTGATTTTGACTAATTTAATTTTAATAAATACCAAATCACACTATTTCCAGATATCAAAATTATCCTAGATAGATATAAGAGTGAAGAATCCAGGAAAATTAATAAACCTAAATTTTCGTGTGAAATGGACCTATGAAAAATCAATTAATAAAATCAATAAATAATTTATTTAGGCCTCGAGATGCGTGAAAATGAGATGATTTTTGTTCACAGTGTGAACTTAGTTGTAATGTGATCTTTTGGGAATTTTCGGAGCCACAGAAAAATTACTATTAATTAAAAGGTCAAATTGGAAAAAATATAGCAAAAATGAGCCACTTAATTAATAGAAAATTCTACTGATATTACAAAAATATGCTACTTGTTTCATAATGAGGAGGACAACATGAACTTCACAATGCAATTTTTAGAATTTGAAAATGAGGCTAAATGAATGTATAAATATGCGTGCAAAGACAGGGGTATAAATGCAATTATAGAAATTTAAATTATTGAAAATAAAACATGCTGATAGGGACTTTTATGCAATTACCTATAATCCAGGGGAGGTGGATGCAATTTATCCTCGGATCACGTGCTCCTCACGTGGTGTTCGCTTGGCAGGGACTGAAGTGCAATATGGAAAACCTTCAGGGGCCTTGATGCAATTGACCCAAGATGCACGTGCAGATCACGTGGGGTCCTTAGGCTCAGAGAACTTTGGAGGCTCGGGATGAGGCTCGGGTGACTCTGGAGGCTTGGGCGTTGGCTCGGAGGGCGACCCGGCTAGCTTCCGGGATCCGAGCCTAGAGGTCGGGGAGGAGGCTCGGATCGGGCAACGTAGCGTGCTCTGACCGTACGATCGGGTGACGATCAACGACCGTCAGATCGAGGATGATCCTACGGTGTCTGACGCACGAGGGAGAGGGTGACGTGGTTGATCGGGTGCCGCTGGATCAGTTGTGAATCTAACGACCTTCTGGGGCTCTGGTGCTCATCGACGTGGCTTGTTCCTAGTTGTGCGATCAGCCCGATCCTACAGCTGCTGACTGAGGCGACGTGGATGGCTCGTAGCCGTTCGATCAAGAGGATCGTACGGTGGCTGGACTTCGTGCCCAATGGTCCTCCGCCTCCGGCGGCGGAGGAGGCTGGGCTCCGACGATGCTGGGCTAGCTCCGCCCCGCCCTCTCATCGTCGGTGAAGGTTGATGGAGGGTCTGAGGTATATCGGAAGATCAGTGGATGGCTGTCGAAGCATCTGGGGGACTAAGGAGTGGAGGAGTTGCTCCGGAGCGCAGTGGCAGAGGAGCTCGAATGCAGCTCCGACGAGCCTCCTGTCAGTCAAGGAAAGAGCACCTGCAAGGGTTAGAGATATAGCCGAAGCATGCGTGGTGTCCGTGGAGCGATGCTGAGTGAGAGGCGAGGCCTATGGGGGAGTGTGGATGACCGGTGATCGAGCTCCGCCAAGGTGGCGGAGCCGGCGACAGTGGAGGATGAAGTGTATCGTCAGCGTGAACAGAATGTAGCGCGATGATCCCTACTCTGAGGTGGAGCTCGGAGGATGGTCGGGAGGTGGTGAAGATACACGTGAATGGCGAATTAAATCGGAGACAAATGAAGCGGACAGAGAAGAAGATCGGAGGGGCGATGAAGGATGCTACCTGGGATTAGAAGCTCCGGGGAGGCTTCCGTGTCTTCACTCGAAGGTCGGTAGGAGGCCTGAGCTCGTGCAGCTCACGGAGGTAGCTGCAGCACGACGGAGTTGGCCGTGGATCTCGTCGGAGAAGAATCCCTTTCTTCGTTTGACGTCTCAATGAATTGCTGTCACCAAATCGGAGGTCGGAGCTCAGGGAATCTCTCTAGAATGGCGGATGGGGAAGAATGTGGCTGGAGGACGGTGATTTATAGGGTGAAGGTGATGGGGTAGCTATTGACGAGGTGAGGTTCGTGGAAGTCGTGGGGTGAATCTGGGGTTCATCGTGGTGATTCAGGGAGCTGGCGAGGTCGAAGGAAGAATGGGCTCCATCGTGGTGGTGTTGGCGGTCGGAGAGGGTGGTTGGAGTGGGGCCGAGAATAGAAAGGGGGCGAGTGTTGCGTGAGGGTGAGAACGTGGGAGAGAGGTAGTCTGGAGGTAGGAGATGAAGTCTCGACCGTTGGATCTTACGATCCAACGGCGGAGATCGAAGTGCCAAAGAGCGGCGTGGATTAGGCTTTGGGCATCATGATCGATGGGTGGCAGAGCTACCACATGTCATGGTCTGGTCGCAGCGCTGGCGAGTGGTGGAGATCACTTCTGGAGAATAATCAGATGGTTGAGAATACGGATGATGTGAAGGGTTGAGATGGAACAGATCGGATGGTTCATAAGCCATCATGTAGCGCACAGAGGAAAAGGTAGTGACGGGCGGCTGTGATGCACTCAAGGGAACGATCGGAGGGTCGACGACAGTTGCGGGAATAAGTGGTAGTGATTTGATCTCCAAATGATGATCAGACAGTGCACAAAGTGACATGTGGTGTGTTCTGAGTGAGGCGCAAATGCGCGGACCAGATCAGAGATGAGAGAAGATCAGACGGCAAAGGAAAGAGGCGGACGTGGAAAGAGCTGGGCCGTTGGTTCAGAGGAAGATCCAACGGCCCAAAGCGCGGGCGGATGATGCTAAGGGGAGCGGGCCGCGTGGCGCAATCAGAGGGCGCCACGTGGCCAGCTGTGAGGGACTGCGAGGAGAAATGAGATTAGAGAGAGAAGGAGGCCGAATTTGGAAAAACTCAAAACATGAAAATTGTAGATCTCGATGAGATCTACAAGTTTCATGTTGACCAAAAATAGAGATGAGGTCAGATATGATTGAAAAATACAGTAATACAAATATATACATATATAGTATACATAGAGGCCCAAAACCCAACTTCTTCCTACGAGCTCCGAATTGGATGAAATTAGTCTCATTTTAAAGGTCTCTGGATGTGTATTCATCTGAAGGTGAGTAGACCTATTTTGGAGTTGGTACAAGAGAACTATGGGCCTTCTAAGGTCCAGGGGTTCTAGGGCTTTATTGGGTGTTTTACAAAAGAGATCTCTAACCTTCTTCCTTATATTATTAACTAAAGGTGTATATATCATAAGGGAGATGTTGTTTTATAGGTGGATATTTTACAGGTGAACTTGGGTTCTTATTTAATGCAATATATGAATGCTAAAATGCGAATGTTATCAATGTATGCATGAATGTTAGTTATGCAATATAAGTAGAAATATGCATCTATTTACTCGGGAATAAAGCTCTATTTTCAACTTTAAGAGTGATGAATCACAGATTCATCAACCCCCTATACTTAAACCTTGCTCATCCCCGAGCAACTAAAATGAAATGCAAGAGTGAAATGAGATTGGGTTCCATACCAAGGTCATGAACAAAAGTTGAAAATGGGGCTTGACTCGACCTTTGGATTAATTATTTGGCGGAACCTTTTTGGGATCTGAACTTAAGACCTAACGGACTTCAAGTTACCCAAGTCTTCTATTCAAGACGCCTCAATAGTCAGGTCAGAACAAATCCTCAAACGCAAATTTCTGATGACTATGATTCTTACTTGTACGGTGTAAGTGATAAATAGCTCTCCACATCAGAAATGGCTCAGAACCAGCCTCCTCTAACAAGGTAACTCAATAACCCGGTCTAGTAACTCTTTCCTCGAGGAGCGGGGTATTCCCTTCTAAGTTCAAGTGCGACCAGCTCAAGAGGAGGGGGTAGAGAAAAGAATGGGAGATAGCCAGTGTAGCTACCTATCCCGGGATGCCTGACCATTGTAGCCAAGTCATCCAGCTGCAAACTTCTTGCTAATATACATTCTCCGACAGACAATATATTTTTTTGTTTTGTTTTTGGCCTGTCTATTTTTTTTGGAGTTCTTGCACTTTTCTCTTTTTTTCTTCTTTTTATTTTGGAACTATATACAAGGTGCAGCATGTACATCGGGAGCTTTTCCTCTTGAGCTAGTAGACTATCCCTCTTTTGAAGCATTATTGCAACCCACAGCATCCTGTCCTCAGACTTCAACACCACCAGACTAGGTTGAGATGCACTCCCCTCTCTAGAGGAGGACGGATGTTTCCACACGTGTGCTACTCCAAGCTAAAGTATTCTACCTCCTCACCACCTCATCAATGAAGAGCTACATGCATTGTGCTTGTCCAAGTTAGGTCACTGTCTAAAAGAATCCTGCGTGTGCACGAGATATTCTACTTAGACTAATCAAGATGACATGTGAACATAGACTTGTAGACTCAAAGAATTAAGTCACTTGACCTAAGAAATCTTAACTCCAGTTCCTATAAGGTTCCTCTGAAATTAGGTGGATTAAGGTCAAATCAAGTCCATCCTCAACATCTACTCATAACTTGGTTCAGAACCCACTAGCTTTTCACCTTGCATATGCACGATATGCAGATGAGGTGTAGATGACATGCTATGAATGAAATGTAAAACTTTTTTTTTTGAAATGCAAGGATGATATGCAAGAGTAAATAAGAAGCCTTTATTTTGTTTTATTTTCTGGTATACAACAATTTTTATTATTTACAACACTTTTAATTTACACAATTTGTACATAATATACATAGTATACAAGAATATATATATATATATATATATATATATATATTGGTATACATCCTATTTTACAACAAATTTTACACAAGTATTATTTAGAAATATTTTTTTTCAAGAATTGTACATATTATACATATTATACAAGTATACATGATTTTTTTTCAAAATTTACCCACCCCATAATATATACAAAAATACGTGAAAATACGTGAAAGTACGAGCTATGGGTAAAGTATATATGTAATATATACACGCCCCCTATACTTAGCGCATGCTATGTCCTCCGAGCACGAAAAGCGAGGAAGAAGACATAGCTCGCGCTAAGCGTAGGAGAGCTAAAATCAGAAAAGTATAGAAGTCGCTCCGCCCCCCTATACTTAGGCTCTGGCAGCCTAAGTGTAGAAGAATATCAAAAGATGGGGCGGACGAGGGCAAGGTGGGAAATGGATGAGTATATACAAGGTAGGCATCGGTCCCCCCTATACTTAGGCTTTGGTCAGCCTAAGTATAGGACAGGAATGCGTATAAGAACCAATGTGATCTGGAGGATTTACAGAGAACAGACTCAGGTGGCTCATCCCCCCTATACTTAAGATCTGGTCATCCTAAGTATAGTCCAAGATAGAGATAAATGAAGCGGGATGAGTTACTAGAGTCATGAGAGGAGAAAGGACATAATGTACATGAATGATGGTATATACAAGTGAGTCGGTCTGAATCTTTCAAGATGCTGCTGATGGCTGGAGCTCACTACTGCAAGGTCTCCTGCGCGGCTCGAGGTGTATTTGCTGTATCTGTCTCGCACATAAACACAATCTCCTCAACATGGACTAACTGCTCATTGGATTCGACGAAGTGTTTCAACAGTTGTCCATTCACAAGGGATGTCGGTGCATCATCTACGAGATCTGAGATCTCGACACATCCGCTATCATGCACCGCTCGAAAAATGAATGGGTCCGTCCACTTCAACTTGCCTTGGAAGGTCTTCAGCCTTGCATTAAACAACCATACCTTCTGTCCAGGAACATAGGTCTTTCGTCTGATATATCTATCATGCCAACGCTTCACCTTGTCCTTGTACACTACACTGTTGTCATATGTGCGGTTTCTGACTTCCACAAGCTCATTCAGATCCATTTCTCTATGCTTCTGCCCAAGGTGTGTGTTCCAGTTGACCTTCTTAATTGCCCATTCTGATTTATGCACTAGTTCTGCGGGCAAATGACACGGCTTTCCGAATACCATTCGGAATGGGGAGGTTCCTAACGGTGTCTTCTAAGCTGTCCTATAAGCCCATAGGACTTGATCCAAGATCTGAGACCAGTCCTTCCTGTCTGGGCGGACGAGCTTTTGCAATATAGTCTTCACCTCCCTATTCGACACCACAGCCATACCATTAGTCTGTGGGTGGTAAGGGCTAGCGACACGGTGTTCGATGCCGTAGTCCTTCAGGAGTTTCTTCACCTCCCGATTTACAAAGTGGCTACCCCCATCTGATATCATCATTTTGGGAATCTCGAACCTAGAGAGGATATGATCTCTGATGAATTTACAAACAGTTCTGCTATTCTGCGGCTCGCGTTGGGATAGCCTCCACCCACATGGATAGATAATCTACCACAAGAAGGATGTATTCAAATCCGTGGCTAATAGGGAATGGGCCCATGAAGTCGATGCCCCAAGCGTCAAAGACATCACAAATGATGACAGGCTGCATTGGCATCTCATCTTTGTGACCAACGGTTCCTCCCATTCGCTAGCATACTGGACATGACTTCGTAAAGGTGATAACATCTCGAAATAGAGTCGGCCAGTAAAAGCCACACTGAAGTACCTTCCATGCGGTCCTCTTCCCGGAGGGGTGTCCTCCTACCTCTAAGCTGTGGCATAAAGAAAGGACACTCTGGTATTCCTCCAAAGGAATACACCATCTCCAGACACAATCCGATCCTTCAAAGAAAAGGATCAGATCCTCCCAATGGTAGTGTCTAGCATCTGACTTAAGTCAGTCAATGTGGCTCTTGGGCCAACCCTCGGGAACCTTCTTGGAGACAAGATAATTCACGATGTTGGCATACCATGGGAGTGAGTCGACAACAAAAATCGACTCGTCAAGGAAGGAGTCTCGAATTGGTGAATCCTCGGAAGTATTAAGATCTTCGAGACGAGAGAGATGATCGGCTACTACATTCTTCTTTCCAGGTTTACCACGAACATCCAAATCAAATTCCTGGATAAGTAAATCCACCGAAGAAGACGCGACTTCGCATCCTTCTTCTCCATCAAATACCGTAGAGCCGTGTGGTCAGTGAACACAATTACCTTGGATCCAATTAAGTGAGATCTGAACTTGTCCAAGGCAAACACTACCGCAAGCATCTCCTTTTCCGTAACGGTATAGTTACGCCGAGCAGTATCAAGCTCTTTGCTTGCGTAGTGGATTGCAAACAGTACACCATCTCTCCTCTGCCCTAACACAGCCCCAATAGCAAAATCTGATGCGTCCGTCATGATCTCAAAAGGTAGAGACTAATCTGGGGCTTGTAGGATAGGTGCGTCCATGATCATTCCTTGCTTAAAGGCCTCAAGACATTTGTGATAAACAACAAACTCATGTCTTTGCCTAAAAGCTCAGTTAGCGGTCGGGCAATCTTAGAAAAATCCTTAATGAATCTCCGATAAAATCCGACATGCCCGAGGAACGACCGCTACTGTTTGATGTTGGTTGGTGGCTGAAGTCGTCTGATCACATCCACCTTGGCAGGGTCAACCTCCATTCCTCTCTTGAAGATGACATGCCCCAACACAATGCCCTTCGTCACCATGAAGTGACTTTTCTCTCAGGAGAGCACCGGATTAACCTCACAACATCGTTTGAGGACTCGATCCAGATTCCTAAGATAGGAATTGAAGGAATCGCCGTGGACCGAGAAGTCTTCCATGAAGACTTCCAGGAATTCACCGACCATTTCAACGAATACAGTAATCATGCACCTTTGAAAAGTACCCGGAGCATTGCATAACCCAAAGGGCATGCGCCTGAAAGCATAGGTACCAAAGGGGCATGTGATTGTAGTCTTCTCCTGGTCCTCCAGAGCTATGGCTACTTGATTGTAGCCCTAGAACCCATCCAAGAAATAGAAGAATTCTTTCCCCGCTAGTATCTCTAGAATCAGATCAATGAATGGTAGGGGGAAATGATCCTTCTTCGTCGCGACATTCAAGCGTCTGTAATCCACATAGACGCGCCACGACGTGGGCACTCGCGTCACAATCTCCTCTCCGTCCTCATTGGTGGTCATCTGAATTCCCAACTTTTTCGGGACCACATGGATCGGGGCCACCCATTTCGAGTCGGAGATGTGATAAATGAAACCCGCGTTGCACCATTTCTCTATCTCTTTCTTCACTACCTCTCGTAAATTTGGATTCAAATGACGTTGGAATTCACGAGAGGGTTTGGCTTCATTCTCCAAGTAGATGTGATGCGAACACAGAGTGGGATTTATCCCGTGGAGATCGGAAATGCTCCAGCCTATTGCCTTGCAGTTTTTCTCCAAGATCTCTAGTATGCGAGACTCCTGCTCCTCGGTCAATCGCGGACTGATGATGACCGGATACTTCTTCTCCTGACCCGTAAGAAAGGCGTATTTTAGTGTTGTGGGTAAAGGTTTGAGCTCAGGTAAGGTGTGATCGTCTAGGAAATCTGGCTCAATCGAATCTGGCTCAGTGTTGGAAGTGGCTGGATCTTTCTCTGTGATTGCCGCCACCAAATTATTCGGCTCTAGAGTCGGATCGTCAAAGGTCTCCATGCAATCGACGAAAGCCACGTCTGACTCGTCATCCTCATCTTCTGATTGTCCTAAAAAGGGAAGGACTGACAAGCCCAGCAGGGCTTATAAGTCATCGAAGATGTAGGGGGGTGCAGGTTCCGAGCTGTACTCGTCTCTGAGGATCTCGCAAGCTGATCATGCACTGGATCATCTCCGGAGGGGAGGGACTCATTGATGCTGGCTGGGTTCTGTCTCCATGGCCCAACTGTGTCTACATGGTCGCGGTCTGCTTCGGACGAAGAGTACTCGGTGCTTGACTCGGAATCCGGTCTCTGCCATCTGGTTTGCTTCATCTCTAGTTCCTCATCTCCGCCTGGAGTTTGGAACTGAATCTTCCCGATCTTATAATCAAACAAGGCCCTCACCATCCAGAGGAAGGGCTTGCCTAAGATGATCTGAGAATCTCTCCAATTACAAGGGGTTTCCATATCTAGGACAGTAAAGTCCACCATGTATTCTTGACCCTCGACTTTGATTACAACATTCCTCAATTCTCCTTGGGACCTCTTGGTTGATTTATCATTGAACTGCAGGAGGGCTCTAGATTTCCTAAGAGATCCGAGATTAAGCCGCTCATAGAGGGCTGTAGGCATTAAATTAATTGAGGATCTGTTGTCTAGGAGAGTGCATGCAAATGCAATGTCATCGACATGACTCACCACATAATGTGCTCCCATGTCTCTTCATTTCCTTGGAAACGAGTTTTTTATTGCACAAGTCGTGGCTACTGACAGAACGTGTTTCTCAACACGACTTTTGGTCTTCCTTCTAACCCTAGTAGGTGTGCATCTCACCTTAAGGTATTTCTGAAATGCAGGAGTCTTTTCCACGTACTTGTCAAAGGGGATTGTGACCTTGATATATTTGTTGCAGAACTCTGCCATCTCAGGGTCATCTTTCTGGATTTTTTGAATTTCTTCTTTCCACCTGTAAGAGCTCGGGGGAAAGGAATTATTGACTCTAACTCATGTTCTGAAACTGAAATTTTTTCATTGAAAGCTGGAACTGAGTTCTGTACATGACTCGGACTCTGAAACAGACTCGGACTCTGACTAGGACTAAAAGAAACATGCTGTGGTGAAACCGGTGATGCATCTTCCGCTTCTTCTGGACGGTCCTTCTCAGATGGAGGTGCGGACTCTTCATCGGTTTCGTCGGACTCTCTACTGCTGTGGGGTTGTTGCTTCGAGGACCCAGAATTCCTCTTCTTCTGCCGGTGGTGGTGATGGTGGTGCTGCTCCTCTTCTTCCTCCAAGTTCTCCTCAGGTAGAGACTTGGCGGCTCCTTCCTTCGGTGTCTGTGCACGATCAGGTATGATCACGGTCCTTCTGCTCCTGAGGGACATATGATTTACATCATATGAAAGGATCTCATGTTCAGATAAAGACTTATCTGAATAGTATACCTCATCACGAGGTCGGTTCTGGCCTTGATTTAGGCTATTCGGATTGGCCTGAACCTGGGCGGAAATTGGGATCTTTGGTGCCATTTTTTGATCTTGGGTACGAGAAACACGATTCAGATCGGTTCTCCTATCCAGATAGTCATTCTGGATCTGTTGGACCCTATCAGACAGGGTCTGGATCGCCAAGGTGAGGGACTCCAATTCGGTGGGCTGGACTTGCTGATGCTGAGTTGTAGACGAGTTTCTGTACTAGCCCTGCTGGCCATGCCGACACTGCTGATGCTGATGGGTCGGACCCTGCCGGAATGCACGCTGCTGCTACTGGTGCTGCTGAGGCTGGTACCCTTGTTCGGGCCTGGACTGAACAAAGCGCGGTGCAGGGATGGAGCTGGTTTCTTGGTAAGCTGGGGAAGGTCGGTGATGCTGACCATTCCCCATCCCCGACTGTCTGCCGACGGGTCACGGCTGTACCACAGCCCGTTGATCTTGAACACTTGCGAAGGCTCCTCGTATCCAGTTTCCACTTGTGGGGGTGCATGCTGTTCCTGTTGGGTGTAAGTCTGATCCCAGCCACTCTGAGGCCCCGGTGCTTGTTCCTGTACAAGATGGACTCGATGTACAGGTACAGGTGGTGCAGAAGGGGCAGGTAGCTTTATCTTAGCCACCTTCTCAGAAAGTTCCTCCACTTGCTTCGGCAGACATGAGAGAGACTCAAGGTCAGTGACCCTCTTGTGGATCTTCTCGACAATGGTTAACTTATCAGCAATCATCCCCATGCTGGGAATGAGGTCCTTTGTCAGATCCGCTACAGTCCTCCGGGTTGTCTCATTGGATAGGATTGAGGGAGACAACTGATAGCCTCTGGTGGCCTATGACCTGCCAGTTTCCGCCATCTGCTCCAGTATCTTCCATACAACATTCTCATTTTTATTCAGATAGCTTCCTCCACAGGCGACACTTACTAACCCCTGCATCTCCAGGGTTAGACCACAGAACAAGGTCTGGACTAAGATCGCCTTAGAAATGCTGTGGCAGGGACATTTCTGGACTAGGTCATTAAACCTATCCCAGGCATCATGGAATGGTTCACTGGGTCCCTTGGAGAAACTAGCGATCTTTGTTCTCATCTGGTTAGTCCTACTGAGAGGGTAGAATTTCTTCAGGAATAAGTCCTTGAACTGCATCCAGGTGGTACATCTCACCCCTAGGTTCTTCAGCCAATGTGCCATCTTATCTCCTAAGGCGAAAGGGGTGGCCTTTAGTCGAATGTAATCCTGTCCAACCCTAGGATGGCTAAGGTTGTTGCAAACCAGCTCGAAGTCACGAAGGAAGGCGTGTGGTTCTTCATGGGCATTTCCGTTGAACTTCGGTAGCAGGCTAAGGAAGTGAGGCTTGAGCTCAAATGCTTCGGCAGGAATCGCTGGTGCCAACCAACTTTGTATTTTATTCTCTACTGGGTTATAGGCATCAACCATTGGTCGGTCGATTCCTCCTACCGCAATGATTTGTCCCATTCTTGTTGTAAGATCCGCATTCGTTTGTTCGGATGTGGCGAGGTGAGCCAATACTTGCTGGAGTGGGTCATCTTGGTTTTCCTCTTCTGGGGGTCGCTTTGGTGGCATCTCGTCCTCTAATCCTGGGAAATGGAAATGATCTGGATTAGAGGATAACTCAAGGAAGGGTTTCTTACCGAGGCGATGGTCTTCCTCGGTAAGCTCAGAGGAGAGGAGAGGGTTGGTTTGAGAGTAACCACCCTGGGTGTGAGGGATCCAGAACTCAAGAGGGTCATGAGTCCTGGGTGGTCCAAGGTGCGCTTGGGCCTGTGAAGATGATTTTTATGGCGGGCTCAAAGAGAGATTGGCGAATAAAGTGTCGATATCCCCCAGTCATTCATCTTGATGTGGCGAGAAGAATCGGGAGTTCTAAGTAAAGATAGGATTTTACTTCTACCTGAAGCAAGCAATTCAATCCAAGACCCTGGGTTCACACTTAACACAGTGAAGGACTCGAAATCGAGTCCAATTAATCTTGTTAATTTTAAGTGTGATTTTTCAAGCAAGATCATAAGGATTTATGCGGCCTATAGGGAAGTCGGCTCAGAGACGGATGCGTCTTTCCTGTTTAACCTGTCGCTTAAGATACCGCCGGTCCTTCCTTTCTTTGCTCCTATCCTAAGTTGATGGACTCAAAGACCATTCCCCTATCTACCTGCAAGCAGGTGGAGGCTGACAAGTCTGGAACTTCGCCCCGAAGGGTTACTAGCAACTTGTCACGAAGTACCGCTGGTTCACCCCTGACTACCCGCAAACAGGCGGAGACTACTTGGTACTAGTCAGTGAATCTAAAAATATTCAACTTGTGATATTTGCTAGGATCAGTTGGCCCGTGATATGGAAGGCGGGGATTTGGGCTCTGCCTTAAGGTGTTCACACACACTCAAGTACCCTCACTCAGCTTGAAAACAAGGTCAGGGATTAGTCTCCCGCAAACAGATTTTCCAATTTTATTAGTTTTTTTGGTAAATAATGTTAGCAGTCCCGGTTTTAAGTTAAGTTCTCACTTGTTAGTCCAACCACACAGCACACCTATCGTACAGTCCCAATTTCCGTTTAATTTAAGTGTGAAAAATAGAGGGAGAAATTGAGAAAAGCCGATGCACGAAAAATGATGATGCGTATGCTGAGTTAAGAAGACTTACAGTGATCCCTTCGCTTGTATGCAGGATGCAGAATAGAATTGAAATCTTTACACTACATGCAAATGCAGACGACAAAATTCGCTCCTAGACAAGCAGTTCTATTAGCGAGTGAAGCACAGGTTGATTTGACTAGATCTGCGGTCTAAGTACGTCTTTTAAGTGTATTGTGTGGTCCTAGAAATTACGAGCACAAGCAAACCCTAGAGTGGCTCGAGGAGCCGCTAGTGCAAGCCTAATTTACAATTCAAACCACACAGCACACGGGGACACGTTCCACTATCTTTACACACGCGAGAACCCAAACGGGAACCACTGGAAGTGATGCAAAAAATGGAAATGAATAAAAGTGCAAGTTCTCTCAAATCACTCAAAGAATTAAAAATGCCGATTCCTCGAAGCGTCTTCGACTCCTCGCGTTCCTCGCACAGAAATAATTTGAGGTCAGATAAAGAATGACTCGAAAAAGACAAAAATTAAAGGACAGAAAATATTCACAAGAAAACTGGGGGTCAGACTACCCGGGGATAGAAAATCAAGCACTCAGAAATAACTTCAAATTAACCTAAGCCGTGCCTCCCCGGCAACGGAGCCATTTTGATAACTGCTCCCCACTACCTTTGTTAATTCGAGCAAATTAATGTTCAAATTAATCACTAATGTTCGTTGCAGTCAGATAATGAGAGCAGATCAAAAACGACTTTCAATTATATAAGCGGAAAATTTTTTTTACTTGGTGGAAGTCCAAGGTCGAACTCAGGGTGGCAGCTGTCTCCTTAGGTATATTCGAAGCAAATTTCCAAGGTTTGATTTTCAGAGGAGATATTTTTGGTCTTTTTCGATTTTTTATGCAAGACACATGCAAAATCAGGCCAAATTATAAGTTAAATCAGAAAGATGGTCAAATTAATCCAAAAATTATGAAACTTGGCCAGATGTTGAAATATGATGAAATTAAGCTACCCTAAATTTTTTTTGGAATTTTCTGACACTAAATTAATTAACTATGAATTAGAAATGAATGCAAGGTGATTTTGACTAATTTAATTTTAATAAATACCAATCACACTATTTCTAGATATCAAAATTATCCTAGATAGATCTAAGAGTGAAGAATCCAGGAAAATTAATAAACCTAAATTTTCATGTGAAATGGACCTATGAAAAATCAATTAATAAAATCAATCAATAATTTATTTAGGCCTCGAGATGCGTGCAAATATGATGATTTTTGGTCACAGTGTGAACTTAGTTGTCCTTAATTTAATTTGATTTTTTGGGAAATTTTGGAGCCACAGAAAAATTACTATTAATTAAGGGGTGAAATTGGGCAAAATATAGAAAAAATGAGCCACTTCATTAATAGAAAATTCTACTGATATTATTCAAATATGCCACTTGTCTCATAATGAGGAGTACAACATGAACTTCACAATGCAATTTTTAGAATTTAAAAATGAGGCTAAATGAATGTATAAATATGCGTGCAAAGATAGGGGTATAAATGCAATTACAGAAATTTAAATTGCTGAACATAAAACATGCTGATAGGGACTTTTATGCAATTACCTATAATGCAGGGGAAGTTGATGCAGTTTCTCCTCGGATCACGTTCTCCTCACGTGGTGTTCGCCTGGCAGGGACTGAAGTGCAATATGGAAAACCTTCAGGGGCCTCGATGCAATTGACCTAGGACGCACGTGCAGATCGTGGGGTCCTTAGGCTCGGAGAACTTTGGAGGCTCGGGACGAGGCTCGGTTGACTCTGGAGGCTCGGGCTTTGGCCCGGAGGACGGCTCGGCTAGCTTCGGGGATCCGAGCCTAGAGGTCGGGGAGGAGGCTCGGATCGGGCAACGTGGCGTGCTCTGGACCGTGCGATCTGGTGACGATCAACGGCCGTCAGATTGAGGATGATCCTACGATGTCTGACGCGCAAGGGAGAGGGTGACGTGGCTGATCGGGTGCCGTTGGATCAGTGTGAATCGAACGATCTTCTAGGGCTCTGGTGCTCGTCGACATGGCTTGTTCCTGGCCGTGCGATCAGCCCGATCCTACAGCTGCTGACCAAGGTGACATGGATGGCTCATAGCCGTCCGATCAAGAGGATCGTACGGTGGCTGGACTTCGTGACCAATGGTCGTTCGCCTCCTACGGCGGAGGAGGCTTGGCTCCAGTGATGCTGGGCTAGCTCCGCCCCGCCCTCCCATCATCGGTGAAGGTTGATGGAGGGTCTGAGGTATCTCGGAAGATCACTGGATGGCTGGTGAAGCGTCTGGGGGACTAAGGAGTGGAGGAGGCGCTCCGGAGCGCGGTGGCAGAGGAGCTCGAATGCAGCTCCGACGAGCCTCCGGTCAGTCAAGGAAAGGGCACCTGCAAGGGTTAGAGTTCATTTATTGCCCAACGGTTAGTACCCACTTTGGGTAAGATACCAGTAGAAGTAAAACATCCCTATCTGACCAAGGGATCAGGAGGACAAGTATTTATAATCCGAGAAATCCTAGATTATTGTATAGTATTGATAGGGGGACATCAGTTACCTGATTCATTATTACTTATTGAAATGGATGACTTTGATATCATCCTTGGGATGGATTGGCTAGAAAGGCATCATGCATGCCTTGATTGTTTCCAGAAGATAGCAACTTTTCACATTCCTAACTCAATAGAGTTCCAATTTATTGGAAAGACATCCAGTGATGATGTCAAGTACATATCTACTCTAAAGGCTCAACAAGTGTTAGAACAAGGGTGCCAAGACTACTTAGCTTATGTATCCACTACATCAGGGTCAGAAAGAATGATAGAAGATGTGCCTATAGTATGCGATCTTCCTGATGTATTTCCAGAGGAATTACCCGGATTACCACCTGAGCGAGAGATTGAATTTGAAATCTCTCTTATACCTGATACTCATCCTATCTCTATCCGACCATATAAGATGGCACCAACTGAGTTACGAGAGTTAAAGGCACAGTTGCAAGAAGATAAAGGATTCATTCATCCTAGTACTTCACCATGGGGAGAACATGTCTTATTTGTCAGGAAAAAGGATGGGTCAATGCAGTTGTGCATTGAATATAGACATTTAAACAAGAGGGCAGTAAAGAATAATTATCCTCTACCAAGGATAGATGAACTCTTTGACCAGTTACAGGGTTCGACTGTGTATTCCAAGATTGACATAAGATGTGGATACCATCAGTTGAAGATAAAAGATGCGGATATCTCCAAGACAGCCTTTCGAACAAGATATGGACATTATGAATTCATAGTTATGCCTTTTGGACTGAGAAATGCCCCATCAGCTTTCATGGATCTCACGAATAGAGCATTCAAGGAGTTCCTAGATCACTTTTTAGTAGTATATATTGATGATGTGCTTATTTACTCCAAGGATAAGTATCTGAATGAATACCATCTCAGGCAGGCACTTGAAACATTAAGAAAGAACAAATTGTATGTTAAATATAACAAATGTGACTTTTGGTTATCTGAAGTATCTTTCTTAGGCTATGTTATTTCTGGGGAAGGTATATTAGTTGATCCTACAAAGGTAAGTGTGGTGATGAGTTGGGAACGACTGAAGATTGTCACAGAAATACGATCTTTTCTGGGTTTTAGCTGGATATTATAGAAGATTTGTGAGGGACTTTTCATGAATAACATTGCCAATGACTAGAATAACTCAGAAAGAAGTCCCATTCATATGGTCTGACACATGTGAAGCTAGTTTTCAGACACTGAAAGAATTCCTAACTTCTCCACCTATCCTTACTCTACCCCCTGGGAGTAAAGGGTTTACAATGTACACTGATGCGTCTAAAGAAGTACTTGAGGCAGTTCTTATGCAACATGATAAGGTAGTTGCATATGCGTCACGACAGCTCAGGACACATGAAAAGAACTACCCAACACATGACCTTGAATTAGCTGTTGTAGTTTTTGCTTTAAAGATATGGATACATTACCTGTATGGTATTACTTTTGAAATATTCACTGATAGTAAAATCTTGAAATAACTATTTGATCAGAAGGAACTCAATATGAGACAGAGACGATGGCTAGGGTTGTTGAAAGACTATGATTGCACTATCTCCTACGATCGTGGTAAGGGGAACATTGTAGCAAATGCCCTTAGCAGAAGAACTTATTCACCTGGGTTGGTGAGTGCTATCCACTTCTGGGGTTTACTATCAACGTTAAGTGAATGGAAACAATTTGATAGTATTGCCGATACTATAACTATTCCTCACCGATACAAACCAAATATCTGGGATAGAATAAAGAAAGGACAAGAGGATGATCCAGTCCTTAAAGACTTGAAACAACAACTCGATAAGAATGAGATAGAGGGATTCCAAATACAAGATGGGTTACTGTATAACCATTACAGAGTCTGTGTACCAAACACACCTGAACTAAGGAAAGACATCTTACGTAAAACACACTTCTCAAGATTATCTATTCATCACTGAATTACAAAGATGTATAAGGATCTTCATTCATACTTTTGGTGGCCAGGAATGTAGAAACATGTTGCTGAGTTTGTGAATTCGTGTTTCACTTGCCAGCAGGTAAAGGCTTCACACCAAAAGCGACCAGGATTATTGCAACCCCTCCTTATACCTGAATGGAATTGGGAAAGCATTTCCATGGACTTCGTTACTGGCTTACCTCAGACGACTGGTAGTAAAGATAGTATCTGGGTTATAATAGATCGTCCGACTAAGGTAGCACACTTCATTCCAATAAGCTTATCTTTCACTCCAGACCAGCTTGTTGAGTTATATATTACACATGTGATCCGCCTCCATGGTATCCTAAAGGAAGTAGTTTCCGATCGAGATTCACGATTCACCTCACACTATTGGGAGAACTTCATGAAAGCCTTAGGCACACAAATATGCTTGAGCACAACATATCATCCACAAACAGATGGTCAATCAGAACGTACTATTCAGACTTTCGAGGATATGCTACGAGCGTGTTCCTTAGAATGGAAAGGATCATGGTTGAAACGTTTGCCTCTTGCAGAATTCACATAGAACAATAGTTACCATACAAGTATTGGCATGGCATCACTTGAAGCACTTTATGGGCGTAGGTGTACTACTCCTTTGTGTTGACAAGAGGTTGGGATAAAGAACCTTTATGATTTAGATAGACTGTAAGAGACTTGGAAAGCTATAGAGCTTGCTCGAAAAAGACTATTGACTGCTCAAAGTTGCCGGAAAAGCTATAGTGATACCGGGCGAAGAGACCTTGAGTTTGAAATAGGAGATTTTGTATTCCTCAAAGTATCGCCTATGAAGGGAGTTCAGAGGTTTGTCTTGCGTGGAATGTTGGCACCCAGGTTCGTGGGTCCTTTTGAAATCATTTATCGGATTGAAAAAGTTACGTATAGACTTGTGCTTCCTCCACATCTTTCGGCAATACATGATGCCTTTCATGTATCAAATCTAAGAAAGTACACTAGGGATCCAGAGGATAAGATAAGTCATGATGATTTACGTGTTGAGCCAGACCTGACATACCAAGAAATGCCTGTGGAAATACTAAGTAGAGATATCAAGAAGTTGAGGAATAAAGAGGCGACTCTAGTTAAAGTATTGTGGCGGAATCAAGATTTTGAAGAAGCCACATGGGAACCTGAGGCGGAAATGTGAGAGAAATACCCCTACTTGTTTGAGTGATAACACTATGTGTTGTTTATCTTCTTTATAAATGAAATGGTGTTCATTCTCTTCAAAGTTGTTATGATTTCAATCCTCTATAAGGTTGTTATGCATGCATTTCTAGTCTCGAGGACGAGACTTCCTTTAAGTTTGTTATAATAGTAAAGCCTTGAACTTGGTCCCTCTCGGATCCTATATCATAAGATCCGTCTCGTCAAAAGGAAACTAACAAAATTCATTTCGTATGAATCGGACTTCATTTGGAATTGTTATGATTTTCAAAATAAAAAGAAGTAAAGAGGTTTAAGACGTCATTAACACATAATGACTGTCATTAATACTAATTAGACATGATTAAAGAAACTAATGACAGATTGAAAACCACTAATGATCATTAGTGAACACTAATCAATAGTTAGCAAAAGACAAGCATAAGCTGCGAAAGTTAAATCGTGATTAGTGAAAGTTAATCACAACTAGCGATAATTAAACATTGTTGAATCGATTTTACATGGTTTAAAAAGTTGGTTTTACCACATCGTTGTTGTTCCACGCAAAACCGCAATCAAACAAATAAGATTACAACTACAAGCATGTTGGAAGAAATATGAGTTCTATAGTGCAAGTAGAGGATCGAATCCACAAGGACTAAAGAAATTTGCAATTTTCACTTGGATATATATTCAACTTCTTAATCTCAACTTAATCAGGTTAAAGAGTAATGAATTTTTTGATGAACTTAAGGCTTAAAAATACGGAAAGTTGATTTAAATGACTTAGAGCATCTTTAAGAATTTTTGGAAAGAAACATGGACTACTTGGTAATTTTCTAGAATTGCAAGAATTGGATAGTTAAAAAGGAGAAGACTATATAATGCAGCCTAGAATTAACCAACCAAACTGACATGAGAATGCAAGTTTCACAAATGAAAGTAATAGAGACGAAACACTTAATGCCAGAGACGATTGAATGAAAAACTCTATAAACTACTATTACTCTTGAATCCAAATATTAGTGAATAATGCAACTTGATCTTAACAAACAAAGATAAACTTGAAAGGGAATGGATGTGAAGAAGTTCTTCTCTCATATTTGATGGCAGGACTCTGTGGAGGAGCACGGGTGGAGGTCGTTTGTTGCTGCCGGTACGCGTGGAGGACGGGGAAGGTGCGCACGAGTCTGATCGACGAGGAGGGGACCCACGTCAGAATGGTTACTGCTCAAGGGGGCCTTCACACATGGAAATGCCGGGGAGAGAGATCCCTGTGTTATGCATGGGAGTGGAGTCGGAAAAGGAATTCGCACAGGGCTGCAGTCGCGCAGCCGAAGGAAGCGGGAGCAGGAGCTCGCACACCTACGGGTGCACTAGAGATGGGAGCGCTCGGTTGTGAGCTGGGCGGAGGAGAATAGTACGTACGGTTGGAGTACGCGGGCTGGAGTGCGCGGAGATCGTCGCACGCGAACTGCCGGATGAGATAGAGATCCACACGTGACGATGAAGGAGAAAGATGCACTGGAGGGCAGTGCTGGATGAGCGGCCTGGACCTGCAAAACAAAATGAGAAACAAGAAAATGGCCGAGAGGTATATGCGTGCGTCAAAGTGACGAGAGAGAGGTGTGCGTGCGGGGGATAGAAAACGAGAGGGAGAGGGTGAGTCCAGAGGTGCGTGAGTGAAGAATATGAAGGGAGAGAGATGTGTAAATGGAGAGTGCGTGAATGCCCATTATATAGATGCCATGGGCGGCTATGCATAAAGTCTAGCCATGCAAGTAAAGACAAAGTTTTAAATGAAATTGCATGGGGAAGTGATAGTACGTGGGGTGCAAGTTGTGCATGGGGAAGGCATGATGAGGGTGTCTCTATGCATGATAATAATGAGTGTGTCTTGTACACTAAACCCCCTCCCTATTTCTTCCCAATAAAAAGGTGAAGTGAAATGTGTTGGATATTTTATATTATAAGCATAACCAAGATTTGTTCATTTTCTTGATAACAACAAGTCTGAATTTATAGCTGATAATTATGTGAATTTATCTCCTCTGTGTATAGGATGTAATTTATGTGAATTTGAAGTTTATACAAAAAAATATTAAATTGTACTTCACATAATTTAAGCATGTTATACTAGTATATAATGTAATTATCAACCCCCATACTTAAGTCTTGCTAGTCCCGAGCAAGAATAAGATAAGCAATAGCCAAGATAGATCTGGTGAGGGTTTTCAGCAGACATACCCACAAAGTCTTGAGTTTTCAGATCCTAACCACACAAATACATGGACTTCAGTAGAGTTGACCCATGGATTAATGATTTGTTCGAATCGTCGACTTGGCTCGAGTTTTGTAGTTTCAATAGCCTCTCAGTTCCAACAAAATCAGACAAGATTTCAGAAGGTCGATCAGGTCATCTCATTCCTAAGAAACATATATTCTCTTTGACCTTGAGTGGATATAAACAGTGTTAGTGATAGTTTTAGCTTCCGTGAGTCAAGAGAACGAGCTAACAACACAATTTATTGAGGTACTGAATGATTCCCTATACATATAGCCTCAGTCCTCACCTGGATTCAGGCATATTCTCCTTTCACCCAAGTATGTCAGCATAGAAAAATAGGCCATAGTTATTGGAGAATGGGACTTAATTTTTGGGGTTTTCCGTAGACCGCTTTGGTCCGTTGCTCTCATTTTTTTCCTTTTGCAGATCATAACCCTGGGCCTCTTTGAAGAATTTAGGTAGCATCATTGGGCTGCTACCACGGCTTTTTGGTGGAGAAGGGTTATTTGGTGGTCTTCTTTCATTGCCTTTGCTTCATACATCTTTGCATGATTGGTGGTTTTTGGCATTTGTATTGTGATATGCCTTTTTGTGGTGTTTTTGTTTTGGGTTTGGCATCAAAAGGTAGTATCGGATTAATATTGACTTTGGAGGCACGATACTGGCTTATTTGCTGACATACTTAGACTAGAGAGATCATGTTGCTCCTGAGTCAAGTTCCTTCATTAGCTATAGATAAGGTTCAGGCATTGGCACAACCAAGAGGACAACTCCTCACCTCAACTAGATTGTAATTGTATCTCGTAAAATAAACTCAATCAAGCTAAGTGCAGTGTGCAGTTGCTTAATATCCACTGAAGAGTTTAAGAGTGCTACTAGTTTCTCAGGTTATCTAGTTAGATACAGAAGTTCATTCACCAGTAGAGTTAGTGGAACTGAGAGAATAAAGTCCATATGGACCTGAAAAAATCTTAAAAACTCATGCCTAGTGAAATTCTAATGAAGTTAAGTGGATTAGGGTCAACTCAACCTTAGTCTATGATTTATGCAGTGAAGATCTGATTTCTCAAAATGGGATAAAACTAGGAAAGATGTATTTTTGGTGGTTTTCTTGTTTTTGAAAATATTTTTAGGGGAATTTTTGCAAAAGAGAGTTTTTTTCAAAGAGTATGCAATTTTGAAAAACTAGGTAGACACCCCCCATACTTATCAGAAACCATGTCCTCATGGTGAAGACAAAGTGTAATAGGAGGATCAGAAAGGGTGAGTGATTGTGAAAAGTATTTTTGGTTTTTTTTGTAAAGTGTGGAGGTGGACCCACATACTTATCTAATGCAATGCAGTAAAGAGAATGATACAAAGAAAGGAAAAGATACCTATGGGTGTGGACCCACAAAATGTTGTTGGTTTAACGTCCCAACTCGACGATTCAGCTTATCAAGAGTATCCAGTGTTGTGTGTGAGTGAAGAAGCTGTATTCAGAAAACCCAAATGAAACTCTTGATATGATACTGATATCATGACCCAGATGCGCGGTTGAGTAATTTGATAAATGTGTGCTCTCATTAATACGGTGAAGACATTAATTGGTTGATGAATCGGAATGAGAGATGAATCAGTTTGATCTTGGATTGGATGTGATGGGAGGGAAATGGGTGGACTGGTGAAGGGCTCATGGACTAGATATGATATATTGAAGTCGATCTCTACATGATCAAGAGTTTATTCCTCCATGAGGTCCTCTATATATTGTGATAAATCATCATTTTCCCTCAAATAATCATCATGGCTATCCTCGGTGGCATCTATTGTGAATTTCATTTCAGTTCTCTTCTTGAGCCACAAAGATGATTCTTTCCAAGACATGACTAGAAGATTAAGAGGTCAGGAGTGGGGGAATATTGGCAAATGGATGATTTTCTTCGACTGTTTTGAGTAGTTCCTCGGTATCATCCCAAAAAGGATCAGAGAATAGAAAATCACTCTGATGAGACTCGGTAGTAGAAGATCTATTCATATAGTCATCGACTGAATTCATTTGATCTTCTTTTCTTGTGGTGGGGGTAATGAAATAGGAAATTTCATCTTTGAACGAGTCATCGTAAAAAATCTTCAGCATATCATCATGTGTTGGTTGGAAGGGAGTTTTGGTGCATGAAGAGGTCAACTCATTGTCTGATATATCCTCAGAGACTAACTCAAAATCTGTACTTTCCTTAATTGAAAAATCACATCCGGAATCAACATCAAATGATATATCTTCTATTGTTTCTTCTTCCCACTCAACATAAGTGCCATCCTCAATTTCAACTTTTATCTCAGACCAATCGATATCATTAATACACAGAGGTTCATAACTTTCAAAATCGTCTGAGGAAGGATCAATGCTATCACCAAAACATGTCTTCATCTTTGGCATACCAGGGCTGAAGTTAATTTGAGATCAGCATTTAGTATTTCCCAGGCTTCATCTAATTCAAAAATTTCCCGATCAGTGAGAGAACATAGTGGGGCTTCAAGTGCAGAGTCTAGATGAGACATGTCCTTATGAGTGAGTTGTGAGGTGTTCAGACTAACCTCCAAAGGGTCTTTGGTGAGATGGATGGGGGCAAAATCATCAAGAATAACACAGTTCTCTATCCATCCACAGTCCTCAATTTCAGAGTCACCAGAAGTAGGGGTGACATGATCCACAGGAATATTTTCATCATTGATTTTCAATTCCACTTTCTCATCTTCACAGTCAAAATGTGCCTTGGCAGTGGCCAAGAACGGTCGTTCAAGTATGTTGGGTCTCTCACTTGGTGTATTGGCTTGATTGGACTTTTGTTGTGTTGCAGCCAATTGCTGAATGGCCTGGGTCAAAGCATCAAAATCCACAGCTGAGGTTGGTTGTGTTAGTAAGGGCTCAATTAGTTGTTTGGGCTGGGTGTGATTTTGGACCCAATGGACTGTGTCCTCTGCTGCAGAGAAATAATGCATGCTGATTGGTGGTGGTCGGATGAGAGGAGCTATGGTATGTCGGATTGTCACATTCTCTTCTCTCAAAATTTGTAGCTGTTGGAAGATGAGGTCCATGGTGTTCGGTTTCTCTGCTCCCATGTCTCCTAGGTTAGGTGAATTTTCAGATTTCTCAGTCGAAGGAGACAGATATGGTCGTAATATAAAGATTGTTGCAATGGATTTTTCAGAGACCTACGACCTAGCATACACAGCACAATACACCAGACAATTTGTTGATTCACCAACTCACACAAAAATTGCCGCGGAAGCGGTTATCTTTTCGATTTTAGTTTAGTGATTCAACAAAAGTTTTCAGAGAAATTAGAGTCCTTAAAGATGAGTTGGGTGTGGAAGATTGTGAGAAATTGATGTCCTAATCCGGCTGGGGGATCCAGGGTGCGGTACTCAGATCGTTAGATCTGATCTTCCAACAAGAACCTGTGCCCAACACGTTGAGGAGTTACGATTTCTCTCTGCAATCCCACGTAGCACCTGGGATTTTTGTCTCTATCCAAGGGTTCTATGTGCTCGTGATTTTTGTGTCATACACGTGCATCAAAACAAACATTCAGAAATTTTTCCCGCATTCTACTCAGGCCACTGCGGTGGCCTTTCAAGCTTATCTTTTTAATATGATCAAGCACGATTTTGGTGGTCTTTGAATTAGATTATTAGAGGAAGAAGACCACATAGATGATGCAATCAAGAACTCTTTTTAAATTTTTTTCAATTTAATTCGATGTGCAAACAAATGCACGAAATATAAATCTTAGAATGCCTAAGTGAAAAAGAAAGCTCACAGTGCCTGCACTTCTGGCGCTAAATCCGTAATATTTTGTCCTGTTGATGGCGAGCTTTTTCGAGAAGGGGGGATTTTTTTACTTAGAACAAGTTACGAGTTTGCCAAAACAAATGCATGGATTCTTCATTTTTTTCTTTTTTCGGGGTTCAAGTACCTGAAATAAAAAAATGCACGGATTAGAATATTGAAAACAAGTTGAAAGTGAAGAAAAAATTGCAAATATTGCCTAGTCCCCGGCAACGACGCCAAAATGTTGAAGCGATTTTACACGGTTTAAAAAGTTGGTTTTACCACGTCGTTGCTGTTCCACGCAAAACCGCAATCAAACAAATAAGATTACAACTACAAGCATATTGGAAGAAATATGAGTTGTATAGTGCAAGTAGAGGATCGAATCCACGAGGAATAAACAAATTTGCAATTTTCACTTGGATATATATTCAACTTCTTAATCTCAACTTAATAAGGTTAAAGAGTAATGAATTTGTTGATGAACTTAAGGCTTAAAAATACGGAAAGTTGATTTAAATGACTTAGAGCATCTTTAAGAATTTTGGGAAAGAAATATGGACTACTTGGTAATTTTCTAGAATTGCAAGAATTGGATTGTTAAAATAGAGAAGACTATATAATGCAGCCTAGAATTAACCAACCAAACTGACATGAGAATGCAAGTTTCACAAACGAAAGTAATAGAGATGAAACACTTAATGCCAGAGACGATTGAATGAAAAACTCTATAAACCACTATTACTCTTGAATCCAAATATTAGTGAATAATGCAACTTGACAAACAAAGATAAACTTGAAAGGGAATGAGTGTGAAGAAGTTCTTCACTCAGATTTGATGGCAGGACTCTGTGGAGGAGCACGAGTGGAGGTCATTTGTTGCTGCCGGTGCACGTGGAGGATGGGGAAGGTGCGCACGATTCTGATCGACGTGGTGGGGACCCACGTGAGAATGGTTACTGCTCAAGGGGGCCTTCACACATGGAAATGCCGGGGAGAGAGATCCCTGTGTTATGCATGGGACTGGAGTCGGCAAAGGAATTCACACAGGGCTGCAGTCGCGCAGCTGAAGGAAGCGGGAGCAGGAGCTCGCACACCTACGGGTGCGCTAGAGATGGGAGCGCTCGGCTGCGAGCTGGGCGGAGGAGAACGATGATGAATCTCGGATTCATCACTCTAAATCTCATTTATTAAGCTTAAGTCCCTAAGAATCAACTGCATATCTACATCTATTTCGCATAATTAGCATTTGTGCATGATTTCATAAGAATTGCATTTTAGCATTAAATTCTGCATCAAATAAGAAGCCAAAAATCCAAGCCCAAATTGACCTGTAAATAGTCTAACTTCCCCTATTTTTAACTCCTTCATGCTAACTCCGAATAACCCAAAACCACTTCCATTGTGTACATATCACTAACAAGAATAAATGAAAAAAATAAAAAAATCACTAACTCAAATAAGTGGACCAAAAACCCAAACCCTAGTTCTAGGATTTTCGGACTAAAAGCCACATATCTTTCCCATCCAGTGTCCGATTTGATCCTACTCACTTTTGAACTAATGTACATTCAATTATCTTCAAAACAAGACCAAGTTCAAGTGAATCGGAGCTCGTATGTGAAAATTGGGTTTTGGGCCTCTTTTGTATATTTTCGCGGCTTTTCTGACCTATATTTTATTAATTAATAAAAATCCAAAAAAAAAAATTAGAATTAGGTGCCTTTTATTTATCTTTGAGTTTTCCATATTTTTTCGGATTTTTATCTTGTTTAAAAAATGACAAAAAAATTAGAAAACCCAAAAATCAAGGTATTCTGTGTACATGGGATACCCCAAAAATTCACTTTTCACATTTGACCGAACTTGGCTTTGATGTCTTCATGAAAGTTGTAGATCTCTTCGAGACGAGCATTTTTCGTGAAGGAACTTTTTCGATCTGAGGTCATTTGCTATTTCTTTTTGATTTTACAAAACAATTTATCTTCGAATTTTCTGGTGCTGACACGTGGCAGCCCCAGAGGCCGCCACGTGTCAGCGTTTTTGGGCTTTTCTTTAATCCGTTTTTATTAAAAAAAAACATCCGCACGTGCGACGCACGTGCCCCCAGGCACGTGCTCCGCACGTGCCGCGCCCCCTCCTCTCTTTTAATCGCCACGTGGCCACTGAAGGGCCGTCCGATCTCGGCCGATCGGACGGCCCCTGCTCTTCGTCATCAACCTCGCGCGACCGCCGCCCCGCCTCGCAACTGCCGCCGCTCGTTGCGCATCCCCTCCCCCGATTTCTCGGGCGCCGCCACCCAAACTTCCTCCGCGTCACACGCAGCAACCCACTTTATCCCCGCCGATCTCGCCAAACCCCCCCCATATACACTCCATCGCCGACCCCCTGAAGATCCATCCGCCGATTGCACCTGGAGACCCTTCGCGGCGGTGACAGCACCGCGTCGCCTCCCCGGCGAGATCCGAGCACCCACCGCTCGTCGCAGCGCCGCCCTCGCGCATGCCTCGCTCCGGCTTCACGCCGTCGAGCTATATCTTCTCCGACCCTCATCCTCGATTCCTCCGCCTTCTACAACACCAGCTCCGATACAGCATCTTCTTCAACTACGACCGCCTCATCGACACCTCCATCCCCGATCGTCGCCAACGACACCAACGCTCTCCCACGACGACGACGACCACCGCCGCACCTCCAGCTTCGTCAACAACAAACGCCCAAATCCGCCGATAGTTCTTCATCTCCAGGCCGAGCCGGTGGTGACAGCCCGGCCTCGCCTCCCTCTTCCTCGGCGAGATCTGAGGGTGCTCACCGCCCCTCGTCGCACAGCGGCCCTCCGCCGCACTTGCTGCTGCAGCTCCGGGCTTCCCCGTCGAGCCACTGTTCGTCTTCGACAACGCAACCTCCGCCGCGACAACGACGCTTCCCCGACCTTCGTCTCCTCCAGCCGACTCGTTTCACCGCCACCGTCCAGGAGCTTGAGGGCCCCTCCAGCGCCACCACGCCACCGCCTTCGTCAGCCCGAGGCCCCCACCAGCTCCGCCTCGCCTCGACTCACCGGCACCCTGCCTTCGGCCGAGCTTTGGCTGGAGCCAGCCATCGACCTCCGCCTACCACCGCCATCAGGAGCACAGCCGACGACGACTCCAGTAGCACACCTCCGATTCGCCAACTCCAGCCACAGCAGCTGCATCACCCTCCCCCCGGGTCACGTGCTACGCACGTGACCTTGGGGTAAATTGCGGACGCCTCCCCGGAGGATTCTGTATTGCGCTTCAGACCCCGCCCCCAGAGGGCACGTGCCACGCACGTGCCCCTCTGGGAAATTTGCAGAAGCCCCCCTCCTTTTATCGGTAATTAACAATAGGTCCCCTTGCATTATTTTTATATTTTCTTTATTATTCTGTTTGCAACTGTACCCCTGTCTTTGTCATCCATTATAGACCTCTACATTGCATCATTTTATTTATTTAAAAATAGCATTTTTTCATCTCTTAATCCTCTACATTTTGACATGCTGTGGATATTTTTGTGAATTACGGTTGATTAATAAATAAGTGTTTTGTGGGAATTGAAATATTTTACCCAATCTGTGCTCGGAAATTCATAGTTAATTAACCGTTGCTTTAAAAATTCCCCAAAAATCACATACTGTAGAGATTAAGTTGCTTGACATAGTGCCCAAAAATCATTGCATTTGCATGCATACTTTGCTCTGTAAAAATCATTTTGCATATTTTAGTATTTAATTTTTAGTAGGTATTAAACCCCACATTTTCAAGGATTAGGATTTTTCCTGAGATTCGTCACCTAGCGATAGATCTCAGATAATTTTGATTCTTGAAAATAAGTTGGTTTGATATTTATTAAAATTAAATATTGAAAATCATTTTGTTTGCATTTAAAAATCCATAAAAAATTCATATTGCATCCAAAAATCCAAAAAAATTACAGTGCACTTATTTCATCATATTTTACATCTCGGCCAAGTTTCGTATTTTTCGGACATCATTTGAATGTAATTCACATTTTAGTCCATAAAATAGGCCGGATTTGCATTTTGCATCCCATATTTCATTGAAAAATTCCAAAAAAAGACCGCCTTGAAAACCGAACTAAAAATTGGATAGACACAACTCTAGGTTGTTCCTTTGCCTCCTTGTGATCGACCTTGGGACTTGCCCAAGTAAAATAAACATAAAAACCACGAGATTAAAATTAAATCATTATTTTGTGGTTATTTTCTTGACTGTTTCCGAAAGCCGCCTACAACGAACGACTCTAATTATTTCCACACACGAACGATAAAAACGATTTCTTATCGCGGCTTTTGCGGGCTCGTCAGATGGCGCCGTTGCCGGGGAGGCAAACGGCTTAGTTTTTTGTTTCGAAAATTTTTGTTCGGTTTTCCGAATTCGGGTAGTCTGACCCCCGAATTAATCATTGTAAATCCCATTTTATTTCTTGTATTTCTTTTTCAGCATTTCTTTTATTTATTTTATTTTTGATTATTTTCTGAGTCACTCTCTTACATCATCTCTCTTATTTTTCTTGCGAGGTACCCGGCGCACGTGGAGCGGTTTTTCAAGAAACCGACGCATCTTCACCGACAACCGAAGAAGCCGCAATTAATTTAAGATCGAGTCGAGTCGTGAGAGAGCGTAGAGTCTAGGTTTTTAATTTCCGCAAATTTCCATTTCTGCTCATTTACAGCGGTGTCCGTTTGGACTCTCGCGCATGTAAAAAAGACCTTGAACTTTTTCTGTGGTGTGTCGTGGCCTGTTTCACTCTCCGGTGAGGGTGGGGCCCGACTTGAGTGGCGATTAGGATAGACTTGCACATACGGCTCTTAGAGCATTTTTATTTTTGCTTGTGCTCGTAGGATCTTAAGCCACACTGCACATTAACTGAGACGCACCTTAGATCGTTCAACTTAGCCAAAAATTTAACTCAATTCTTCCCGCTAATAGAACTTTCTGTTTAGGTGCGGTTTTCATCGGCTTGCACGCATTTAGTATAATTTTTAAAATTCTGTATTGCATCCCACATGGAGATTGCGAGGAGGCACTGTAAGTCTTCTAACTGAGCATTCATCATAGTTTTCCGCGTGCATCGGCTTTTCCCGACTTTCTCCCCCCTTGTTTTATCACATAAATCTAAAGGAAATTGGGACTGGACGGTAGACGTGTATTTGTGCTCATCTAAATTTTTCAGTGATCACCTCATTAAAATTGGGACTGCTAAATATAGCCGATCAAAATAATCCATAAAATCAAGAATTTCTGCGGGAGAGCAACCCCGACCTTGTATGTTTCTATTTTTCTGAGTGAGCGAGAGACGACACTTAAGGCTAGAGCCCAAATCCGAAATCTCAGCTCACTAAATTTTTGCCAAGATTGATTTATCACCAACTAAAATTGAAAAGATAATAGCCGAACTCTTACGGCTTCATTGTGTGCGTTGGTGAACCCAGGGTTTGAATTGTGTTTGCATTGGTGTGCGTGAACCGATTTCAAGATCAATAGCCGCACATTTGATTTCTCTTGACTATCCCGTGCAATCATCTCTCTCCTTTCTTGATTTAAAATTCACAATGGAATTCTTGTCCAATAACTCTTGCAGACCCAACCCCTCATTCCTTTCAGCTCTTTCAAAAATAGCCGAACATTTATCCGAGAATCCATCAGAGCTTTACTATGAAAATGAATTCGTATCGGTTAGACCCAAAACACCTCCCCCTCAACCACCAATAAATCCATCTCCTTCTGCTAATCTGACCTACTTCATGAATGACAACCCTTTATATTCAGAGCAGACAAACCAAGAAATGATTGAGGGCTCTACTTCTTCATTTAATCCTCTTTACATTGATCATACAATTCACCCCTCGTATTCGGTAAATGTCAATCCATCATTCATGGGAGAAGATAACCACATGATCGAATTGAACACTTCTTCACCTCTTCCATCATTCTTGAACACCAAAGAAAAATCATTACCTTGGATTGAACATAATAACCCCCTCTTCACTCATACAGAGGATTGGGCCGACCACATAAGATCACAACTCCCCTTGGACCAACTCCGCTTACCTACACCATATGAGCAGCCACCTTCCATGATTATCGAGGAGATACTTTCAGAAAATGATGATCGTACATCGGATATTTCCAGAGATCGCTCTCCTAGTACATATAGAAAAATGGAAGAGGACATTGAATAACAAAAACATACCCCAACTGCTCCCATATTTGGCCAAGAAGAGATTTTGGAGAATATTTTGAGGATGAATAAGAAATTTGATTTAATGGAGGATAAATTTCAAGAACTTGCCGATCGATTAATCTCTAGTAGCTCGGCTATAAAAATGGATGAGGAAATGATTGGATCTGAAATTGAAAATTTTGAGGATATTCAGGGACCTATGGACAATTCTGAAAATGACTATGACGTTGACCCTCACCCTGAACACCAGAGCCCCTCTTCGTCTAAAGAACACCCCACACCCCCACACCACCCAGAAAATACCAAAAAAATAGAAATATTTGAAAATCACAAAAAATTTGAAAATTCAGAAAATTTCATAAAAATTGAAACTGAAAATGATCTGCGAAATTTGGATCCGACTATACGGGAAGCATTAGGAAAGAAATTGATTTTTGAACTTCCCTTTCTACAGGCCATTGAACACTTCCCCGATCTTAAAGGATTTGTATTGGACAAATTAACGATGAAGAAATCGGGCAGAATACGAACTCAAAATTGAATAGACATTAATCTAAGTTGTTCCTTTGCCTCCTTGTGATCGACCTTGGGACTTGCCCAAGTAAAATAAACATAAAAACCACTTGATTGAAATTGAATAAAATTTGTGGTTATTTTCTTGACTGTTCTCGAAAGCTGCCTACAACGAACGACACATATTTATTTTCACGATCGACGATTAAAAACGATTTCTTAACGCGGCTTTTGCGGGTCTCGTCAGATGGCGCCGTTGCCGGGGATCGAACCCGGGTCACCCGCGTGACAGGCGGGAATACTCACCACTATACTACAACGACTGAAAGACATATCCTGTCAATGGCCTCCTCCTTGGTGTTGAGGAGAAAAACCAAGAGCCACATAGTGAAGCGGTTGCCCAGATTTGAATGTGTACTCAAAGACATAATTTTCACCCATGCTCGGATTGATGACGATTCACCAATTAATATCCTCCCGACCTCTGTATTCCATGAACTCAAACTCGGACCGATTCGGAAGATACGAGAAATTGTACAATTAGCGGACCGATCGATAAAGCGACCGAGAGGAACCATTTCTGTCATCATGAAATTCCAAGGTGCTCCGCTCAAGGTAGAATTCACGATCATTGATATTGAGCATCAAGGAGAATTTACCCAGTCTCCAATCATTCTCGGAAAGCCATTCTTGGCATTGGCCAAAGCGAGTATCGATTGTGAGACTCGGGAAATCAATTTCACAGCATTGGAAGCACTTAGATCTGACCATGTCTTTGAGGAACCACGATCTCCTGAGGCAACCCACGAAGTCCCCGACAACCGTAACCATGAAGCGGTAGAAGAGCCCTATCCCGCAGCCACACCTGAGATAGCGGTTGTTGATGAGACTATTGGTTTAGAAAATCTCCCCCCTGCTCCATTCCCAGCCGCTCTCACCAGGGAGAATCATGTATATGAATCATATGATCCGGAGACTTATGCATGGGCACACCCTGGGTCAACCTACTCTGACTACATGGATTATATCAACTCGACTCAGGAATGCACTAACATCGAATCAATGGAGAAAGAACATGCAGAGACTCTCCCCGACATTCAAATCCCCGAGGATCTCAAAATAGACAAATCTTTCTACTACGATCCTGAGACATATGCATGGTCACACCCGGGAGCAACATTCTCTGAATATCTTGACCAAATCATCCCAAATCGAGAATGCTCAAACATACGGGAGACTAAGAGCAAGCACGCAGATCGAGCACCAACCAAGGAAAATTCAAATGGCTATTCATCTGGATACTCAAGTGAACCAACACCTTCACGACGAAATAAAAAGAGAGTCACCTTTGACCTTCCGGAAGAGGTATCGTCTGATGGTCCCTCATCAGGTCCGGAAAAGGTAGTCTACATGAGTGAAGTCTGTTCGGCAGCCTTAAAGCCATATCTTCGTAAGGATCCAAAATTCAATCCTCGTTGGACAACTCCCGTTCCTAACTACTACTCATCCAAAGCTGATGCTCCTGCCCTCTTCAAGTACACTGGAATTCTTTTGTATGAGCTGACTGAGACCGGTGCTTCTGAGCTATCATCTGAGGACAAATTGCTTGACCCCAAGAAGGAACGAATTCTGAGGAAACAATTAAAGAAACAAAAAGATATGCAAACTTGGAGTATGTCCACTTTCAAATACTACTCCTCTGAGGATAACTCTGATGATGGATATCTTTCATCTGACTCAGACACTTCATCTATTATCCATCATGATTTTTCTGAGGATGACACTGATTGTAGTTGGGAATCATATGCTCCATCTTCACCTAATCATTATGATCTCCCACCGCAGGCTCATAAGAAGATCAGCCGAAAACCGCCTTAATCATTCGGCTACCCACCCTCCCTCCCGACCACATCGGTCTCCTTGTACAGCTTCTTCCTCTACTTAGGCCAAGGCCTAAGTATAGGGGGGACCGATGCCATCTGTTTATACTATCCTTCTCATCCTCCCAACCGCTCCATTTCCACCCTTCTTCCATACTTAGGTTGTCCAGAGCCTAAGTATAGGGGGGAGCCGACATCCACCTGTATATACTCTCCTCACTCACTCTTTTCCACTCTACTTCCTAACCCGTTGTATATAAATTTTTAACCCTCTTACGCTTAGCCCGAGCTATGTCTTCATTACGCTTTTTGTGCTCTGAGGACACGGCACTCGCTAAGTATAGGGGGGTCTGTATATACTTTGTATATATTTTACCCATATCTCGTACTTGCGCGTAAGTCTATATGTATTTACGGGGTGGGTACTAACTTGAAACAAAAAACAACAAAAAAAAAAAGAGAGTTTTCCTACTAACACTGACTTGCCCAAAATTTTTGAAAAAAAAAGAGAGAAAAAAAAGGCTTCTGATTCCATTTTCTGCATAAAAAATCCCTTGCATAAAATGTCAAAAAAAAATTCAAAAAAATGTGTCTGCATTGCACACACCTGCACTTCATCCAACTCTACATGCATTTGCATCTGTGAAAAGTCATTGGGTTCTGAACCGAGTTATGAGCCGAAACCGAGAGTGGTCTGGGCTTGCCCTTAATCCACCTAATTTTCAGAGGAACTTCACCGAGAAATAGGATTTTAAGAGCTTCAGGTCTTTTGACTTAATTCTTTAAGTTCCACATGACAATGTGCAGCGTTTGACTCTTAGTGTCTAACCTGGTCTCTTCATTCTGGGTACCACTCTGGAATAGGGAATTAATTTGCACTCTCTCACTATGCACTTAGCTCAACCCAGACGGGATGTTGGAAGACTATGTGAGTTTCTTTTCTGGTAGCGTGGAAATCTAAAGACCGGAGTACGGGTTGAAATAAAGCTTCGGAAAAGGGATGGACGGCTGGGCACAATTTTTTCTAAGACCCCAAAAAATGTACGGAATAAAAAGATGCTATATCCGTAGGGGCAAAACAAGATCCAAGCAGAACCACCAAAAATTCCAAATACAAAGAAGCATTCTACCAAATAAAAATTCAACCAAAAGGTCCAAGCTTCAAGAAACCTGCAGATCTTGGTGGAGACTTGGCTACACTGGCCATCTTCACAAGGAGGGGTGACTACACTGGCCACCCCCTCCAGTTCTTTTCTCTTTCTTCTATCTTCTCCCTCATTCGATTGTGAACACAGCGCGACAGACCTTAGAAGGAAATACCTGACTCCCCGAGGACGAGTTACTGGAGAGGAGAGGAGCATGGTAGTCCGGCATTCTGGATGGGAAGAGCTAAAACCCTTCACACACACGAGTCGGTTATTCAGTATTCATAGGGTATACTTTGGGAAGAGGATTGATCTAAGATGACTTCTGAGCCGAAGCTGTAACAATGATGTGCAGAATTTGAGGGCTGTTGATTTTAAAATTCTAAGTCTCAAAGAAGTTCCGCCACACTATTAATCCAAAGGTCGAGTTTAGTTTCATTCTCACCTTCAGCTCATGGTCTTGGTATGGAACCCAGTCTCATTTCACTTCATGGCATGTCTTTTTGATGCTCAGGGACGAGCATGGTTTAAGTATAGGGGGATGATGAATCTCGGATTCATCACTCTAAATCTCATTTATTAAGCTTAAGTCCCTAAGAATCAACTGCATATCTGCATCTATTTCGCATAATTAGCATTTGTGCATGATTTCATAAGAATTGCATTTTAGCATTAAATTCTGCATCAAATAAGAAGCCAAAAATCCAAGCCCAAATTGACCTGTAAATAGTCTAACTTCCCCTATTTTTAACTCCTTCATGCTAACTCCGAATAACCCAAAACCACTTCCATTGTGTACATATCACTAACAAGAATAAATGAAAAAAATAAAAAAATCACTAACTCAAATAAGTGGACCAAAAACCCAAACCCTAGTTCTAGGATTTTCGGACTAAAAGCCACATATCTTTCCCATCCAGTGTCCGATTTGATCCTACTCACTTTTGAACTAATGTACATTCAATTATCTTCAAAACAAGACCAAGTTCAAGTGAATCAGAGCTCGTATGTGAAAATTGGGTTTTGGGCCTCTTTTGTATATTTTCGCGGCTTTTCTGACCTATATTTTATTAATTAATAAAAATCCAAAAAAAATTAGAATTAGGTGCCTTTTATTTATCTTTGAGTTTTCCATATTTTTTCGGATTTTTATCTTGTTTAAAAAATGACAAAAAAATTAGAAAACCCAAAAATCAAGGTATTCTGTGTACATGGGATACCCCAAAAATTCACTTTTCACATTTGACCGAATTTGGCTTTGATGTCTTCATGAAAGTTGTAGATCTCTTCGAGACGAGCATTTTTCGTGAAGGAACTTTTTCGATCTGAGGTCATTTGCTATTTCTTTTTGATTTTACAAAACAATTTATCTTCGAATTTTCTGGTGCTGACACGTGGCAGCCCCAGAGGCCGCCACGTGTCAGCGTTTTTGGGCTTTTCTTTAATCCGTTTTTATTAAAAAAAAAAACATCCGCACGTGCGACGCACGTGCCCCCAGGCACGTGCTCCGCACGTGCCGCGCCCCCTCCTCTCTTTTAATCGCCACGTGGCCACTGAAGGGCCGTCCGATCTCGGCCGATTGGACGGCCCCTGCTCTTCGTCATCAACCTCGCGCGACCGCCGCCCCGCCTCGCAACTGCCGCCGCTCGTTGCGCATCCCCTCCCCCGATTTCTCGGGCGCCGCCACCCAAACTTCCTCCGCGTCACACGCAGCAACCCACTTTATCCCCGCCGATCTCGCCAAACCCCCCCCATATACACTCCATCGCCGACCCCCTGAAGATCCATCCGCCGATTGCACCTGGAGACCCTTCGCGGCGGTGACAGCACCGCGTCGCCTCCCCGGCGAGATCCGAGCACCCACCGCTCGTCGCAGCGCCGCCCTCGCGCATGCCTCGCTCCGGCTTCACGCCGTCGAGCTATATCTTCTCCGACCCTCATCCTCGATTCCTCCGCCTTCTACAACACCAGCTCCGATACAGCATCTTCTTCAACTACGACCGCCTCATCGACACCTCCATCCCCGATCGTCGCCAACGACACCAACGCTCTCCCACGACGACGACGACCACCGCCGCACCTCCAGCTTCATCAACAACAAACGCCCAAATCCGCCGATAGTTCTTCATCTCCAGGCCGAGCCGGTGGTGACAGCCCGGCCTCGCCTCCCTCTTCCTCGGCGAGATCTGAGGGTGCTCACCGCCCCTCGTCGCACAGCGGCCCTCCGCCGCACTTGCTGCTGCAGCTCCGGGCTTCCCCGTCGAGCCACTGTTCGTCTTCGACAACGCAACCTCCGCCGCGACAACGACGCTTCCCCGACCTTCGTCTCCGCCAGCCGACTCGTTTCACCGCCACCGTCCAGGAGCTTGAGGGCCCCTCCAGCGCCACCACGCCACCGCCTTCGTCAGCCCGAGGCCCCCACCAGCTCCGCCTCGCCTCGACTCACCGGCACCCCGCCTTCGGCCGAGCTTTGGCTGGAGCCAGCCATCGACCTCCGCCTACCACCGCCATCAGGAGCACAGCCGACGACGACTCCAGTAGCACACCTCCGATTCGCCAACTCCAGCCACAGCAGCTGCATCACCCTCCCCCCGGGTCACGTGCTACGCACGTGCCCTTGGGGTAAATTGCGGACGCCTCCCCGGAGGATTCTGTATTGCGCTTCAGACCCCGCCCCCAGAGGGCACGTGCCACGCACGTGCCCCTCTGGGAAATTTGCAGAAGCCCCCCTCCTTTTATCGGTAATTAACAATAGGTCCCCTTGCATTATTTTTATATTTTCTTTATTATTCTGTTTGCAACTGTACCCCTATCTTTGTCATCCATTATAGACCTCTACATTGCATCATTTTATTTATTTAAAAATAGCATTTTTTCATCTCTTAATCCTCTACATTTTGACATGCTGTGGATATTTTTGTGAATTACGGTTGATTAATAAATAAGTGTTTTGTGGGAATTGAAATATTTTACCCAATCTGTGCTCGGAAATTCATAGTTAATTAACCGTTGCTTTAAAAATTCCCCAAAAATCACATACTGTAGAGATTAAGTTGCTTGACATAGTGCCCAAAAATCATTGCATTTGCATGCATACTTTGCTCTGTAAAAATCATTTTGCATATTTTAGTATTTAATTTTTAGTAGGTATTAAACCCCACATTTTCAAGGATTAGGATTTTTCCTGAGATTCGTCACCTAGCGATAGATCTCAGATAATTTTGATTCTTGAAAATAAGTTGGTTTGATATTTATTAAAATTAAATATTGAAAATCATTTTGTTTGCATTTAAAAATCCATAAAAAATTCATATTGCATCCAAAAATCCAAAAAAATTACAGTGCACTTATTTCATCATATTTTACATCTCGGCCAAGTTTCGTATTTTTCGGACATCATTTGAATGTAATTCATATTTTAGTCCATAAAATAGGCTGGATTTGCATTTTGCATCCCATATTTCATTGAAAAATTCCAAAAAAAGACCGCCTTGAAAACCGAACTAAAAATTGGATAGACACAACTCTAGGTTGTTCCTTTGCCTCCTTGTGATCGACCTTGGGACTTGCCCAAGTAAAATAAACATAAAAACCACGAGATTAAAATTAAATCATTATTTTGTGGTTATTTTCTTGACTGTTTCCGAAAGCCGCCTACAACGAACGACTCTAATTATTTCCACACACGAACGATAAAAACGATTTCTTATCGCGGCTTTTGCGGGCTCGTCAAACAATACGTACGGTTGGAGTATGCGGGTTGGAGTGCGCGGAGATCGCCGCACGCGAACTGCCGGCTGAGATAGAGATCCACACATGACGATGAAGGAGAAAGATGCACTGGAGGGCAGTGCTGGATGTGCGGCCTGGACCTGCAAAACAAAATGAGAAACAAGAAAATGGTCGAGAGGTATATGCGTGCATCAAAGAGACGAGAGAGAGGTCTACGTGCGGGGGATAGAAAACGAGAGGGAGAGGGTGAGTCTAGAGGTGCGTGAGTGAAAAACATGAAGGGAGAGAGATGTGTAAATGGAGAGTGCGTGAATGCCCATTATATAGATGCCATGGGCGGCTATGCATAAAGTCTAGCCATGCAAGTAAAGACAAAGTTTTAAATGAAATTGCATGGGGAAGTGATAGTACGTGGGGTGCAAGTTGTGCATGGGGAAGGCATGATGAGGGTGGCTCTATGCAAGATAATAATGAGTGTGTCTTTTATACTAAACCCCCTCCCTATTTCTTCCCAATAAAAAGGCGAAGTGAAATGTGTTGGATATTTTATATTATAAGCATACCCAAGAGTTCTTCATTTTCTTGATAACAACAAGTCTGAATTTATAGCTGATAATTATGTGAATTTATCTCATCTGTTTATAGGATGTAATTTATGTGAATTTGAAGTTTATACATCAAAGATTAATATTGTACTTCACATAATTTAAGCATGTTATACTAGTATATAATGTAATTATCAAACGTCATTAGCGAATCTAGAATTCATTGGAATGTTTTAACTTAAGCCCTAAGTTTCGAGTTTTGGTCAAAACCATGGGCAAAAACCATAGGCCACTAACCGCGGTTAAGGGCTAAACCATGGTTTACTAACCATGGTTAGGGGTTTTTTGGAGCCAATAAATACCCCCCTACCCATTTCATTCTCTACGATTTCCACTACCACCACCACCACAAGGGCAAGGGTTGAGAGGTCAGAAGGAGGATTGGGAGGCGGGGAAAGATCGCTAGCAAAGTGCTGTCGAGAGAACGAGGAGGAGAAAGGTATGATCCTCTCTTAGTTTGCTTTCTAAGCTAAGATTTCAATTCATTCTCTTTTCTTCCAAGCTTTGTTCTTGATTCATCTTTCTTTCCGATTTATTTTCCATTGTGGTTCGAGGAGAAATCTGTGTAACACCCTACTAGGTGCGGGTGACTATGCACATCAGTGAACTCTGTGATTCGTCACACATTCACTCATCTAAGACGTGTGGTGTCTACTTATTCTCTATTTCTTATGTTTCTCTATATAAGGGGATGTTTTGTCCCGATATAGAGGGAAACTCTATCAAAATTTTCCTAGAAATATCACCCTATATAAGGGGATGTTTTATCGAAATTTTAGGAGAAAAATATGTTCTTCATGTTCTTCGTGTTCTTCATATGTTATTCGTGTTCTTTATTCATTCATCATGTTCTTGGCACGTTCTTAGTGTTTTTGATACGAAAATGAAATTCGATTGTTTCAGGAGTTATAAATCTTTCTTTTTTAAAAAGAATCACGATAAAGCACTGTATATGTACGAGAGAGCTCGATTAGGTAACGAAATCCTTCCTTTTGCTGTTGGATTTTCATATGATATCGTTGAAATTTCTGATTTTATGTTCTTGTCTATGAAAAACTCTAATTTTGACTATTTTTGAGAAAGTATGAAAAGTTGCTTTGTGATTCCCACTAAAATAAGGTTTCGCATCGAATTGATGCAGTGGCTTGGAAAGTTAGGGTTTGGGAGTTAAAATAAGCATAAATACGAGTATATATGCATATGAATAATATATATGTGAGTCTATACTAATTGTTGATGATTATGCAAATCAAAGAGTTAACAAAAGAATTACATCATGGGAATTGATGTGTTTTTAGTTGTATCCTGAAAAGGGATCATGTCTCATATTAAGGATGACTGTCAGTAGAACTACAGGTCGGGCATGCAACATGTAGGTTTGTCGGAAGGAACCCGTATTGGCGTTTCCCTACCTAGGTGGTACACGGTTGCCCTGTTATGATAAGTGCACACAAAATGAATGATTTGCAATGCATGGTACCGAGAGCCAATATCTCCGGGTTGAACGACAAAAGATGTGGTCGTGCCATGTGGAGGCACGGATGGTTTAATAGTGGTTGGGTCACGATAATATGCTTTTAAAGCCGCTAGGTTATATGATTAAATGTTAGCCTGAGGTTTAAGCAACCAATTCCTCAAGGACGGTGTGCTCCTTTGTTTTCCAGGTTGAGGGTTTGAGACCCTGATTAATAAAAGAAAAGGAAATTGTCAGGGTAGTATTGGAGGATTGGTTGAGGCGACGCACTACAACATACGCTCATCAGATCAACACAATCTCCAATCCCGAAGTGTCCAGAACTTCGGAGTCCGAGGATGGCAGGGTTGGACTAATATCTAACGTGAAATAGAAAGGAATATAACTTAAATTAATGAGAAGGAATGAAACTTTTTGTGATAACAACTTTTTGAAAAATTACTCAATTTGCTTGCTTTTCTCTTCTTCATTACTTAACATTCGCTAATTGTTATCCTATGATTTATGGAAAACCCAACAGGTATCGGTGAGCCATTGCAAGGACCTTAGTAGACATCTAACCAGCCTTAGTAGATTTACTTTGTAAGGTAGTTAGTAATCTTTTTGTGTATTTTCCTTTCAAGCTGATGTTCATGTAAATGGTTATAGTGGGACAATGTACCATCTGAACTTTATTTAGTGAATGGAAAAGTGTTGAAATACTTTCTTCTGAATATACTTTATTTGCAGTCTGTTTTTGAATGTTAATTGTGATTTCTGAATAAATTATTGATGAGAAACCAGATCTGGTTATGGGAGGATCCGACGGCCTGAGAATCGAGGTCATGACATGTACCACTAATGTGACGGTCCCAATACCCTCTTCTCCTTGCTTCCAAGCATCTTCAGAACCAAGATCTTAAGAGGTATCCTTGAGATCATATCTTAAGTTATGGAACAACCATATTATAAAACACTTATTATTATCCCTATATCATTCCAGATGATTAGAATATTATCTACATTTAGCACGATGAACACAATGGCTCCTACTAAACTTCATATGGTTCATCAAGATACTGTATGATATCATAACATTTATAACTTCATCAAATCCAATGTTCGAACTATAAGAAGCTTATTTGAGTCCAAAGATGGAGTTATTGAGCTTGCACACCTTTCTTTCCTTAACTATGAAGCCCTGGAGCTACTTCATATTAATATCTTTGAGAGGAATTCATAGAGGAATGCAATATCGACTTCCATTATGAAGATGTCATAGTCAAGTTGTGTAACTATAGTTAGAAATATTTCGATGGGTTTAAGAATGGTCACTGAAGCACAAGCCTCATTGCAAGCAATGACTTCTCTTCGGTGGGAAGCTCATGGCCACGAGCTGTACTTTAAAGGTCTCTACCTAGTCATCAAGTTCCCTCTTTATCTTGAAGATCCATTTACACCTTGACAGGTCTTGCCCATATAGGTGGATCCTTGAGAGTCCATATACAACGTTTGTATATGAAGTCCACTTGCTAACATCCATCTTTCCATGTCATGATCCTCATATCTTCATAACATTAAGTTAGACCATTATCAGAGTTAACTGACACATGGAATCCATCCTCAAACTAATCTGAAGAGAAATGCGTGTTTTATCTTTAATTGTCCTTTTAGTTTCCGATTTTTAGAAGCCTCATTATCTTCTCAATATTCAATGAGATCCTTAACTTCATTTTCATCTTTATTAGAGATGAGATCTTTCAAGAATCTCAAGGTTATAATATAGGTATCCACTACCATCCTTTATTTTCCTTATGAAGTAGTACTCTCTTATGCTAGATTCCAGCTTACATTCATCCATGACATGGTCATAGACCAAGTAACCCTAAATCCTTAAGTGTCCAAGACTAGGCTAGGTTCCAAACTGTACCTTATGAGGCAGGTTTATATTTGCATGGAATCTTATTAAGGATATATATTGTAGTCTCTACTACATATATACCTTGGAAACTAAGAGGTAATTATGATAATATTTATCATTGATCAAATCATGTCACACATGATCCAATTGTATCTACCTACAAATCTATTGAGTTAAGGTGTATTAGGAGGAGTGAGATCAGAAAGATATTCAATTCTCCATAAGGTATTCTTTGAATTCATCTAATAGGTACTTGCTACCAAAATTAGATCAAATTCATTTCGTCTTCCTTCAAACTTTGGTTCTAAACTAAAATTGTGATATCTTAGAATATTTCAAAGGTTTCTAAGGTGAAGAGAAGAAATCCCATATCACACATAATCATCAATAGATATCACATATCTATAATTTTTATTATGTTATAGATGATCTACATACATCAATATGTATGAGATCCTGAATACATTGGCATCTTACACCATTCCCAGAGAAGGGTGCATTGGACAATTTCTATTTTTCAATACAATATTCACAAATATGTAAGTTTTGAACCTTTATACAATCTAAAGTTCAATATCTTACTAGTCTATTGATCAAATCAATAGACAAATGCCCAAGGCTTGATGTTAGAGCATTGTCAAATGATCTTCATCCTTCTATTGATCTTTTAGAGGTTTAATTTTCAATATTAGAAATGTTAATGAACCATTCGTTAATTTTCTATTTTAGTAGACTCCTTTAGATAAATATATCCATCATAACTCTTTATGGTAGGTCTATTCCAGAAATCATGTTTATTTCCAACATTTAGAAACAAACAATGAGTGTATTCTTATATCTAGGTTATGGAGACATTCTCTAAGACTAAGGGCTCCCACTTAAATTGAGAAATCTATCTATCCAATAGAGATTGTAGCAACAATTGCATCAATATCCATATGTATGATTTATTAAACCTCAAGATTATATTTTCTAATTTTCTAAAACATATGCAACCGATTGCAAGTGTTATTAGAAAAAATGAGATACAGTATTAGACTTTGATCTTATCAAATAAGCAAGTCTATTTCAATGATCAAATGTAGATATAGATTATTCTAATGCACTAGCCTAGTCCTTCTCTAAGGATTATAGATAGACTTGATAGTCATACTATCAACACATCAACTTATTAAAGTATTGAAATTTATACAACTCTGTGGATATCATATGAAAATTACAGAAGTACAGTCAACTCATTGACTTTCCTTCTTACTTGGGTTAGATCCATGCTTTCACTGTGCTCCCTTCATCTTTTTTCAACCATTGTTTATGGTAAAGGATCTCTTATGCTGAATTCAAGAGATTTCAATATAAGAGTACTTCAACATTTATACGTACTTCATTTAATTCATACAATATGAATATTATAAAACTTCATGAATGACTTGAGTACAATGATGGCACTCATCGTATCTACATCGATCTAAACTCTAAAAGACTTTGACTCAAGTAGGTACTCAAACATTTTGAATACATCATCTCTTATAGAGCTACCACTCTGCATGATGCAGTAAACCATGTCATTCCTGATTAAATGTCGAGAGCACATATGCATGTCAGAACATCTTCTTATATTTTATAAGGATTATTTGACAATTATGATCGTCATCGACATGTCACTTCCAAAGCACACTCAATGAGAGATCAAGACAATAGAGACATACAAACCCTAAGGTTGTTGTTATATTATATATTTAATCATCATTCCTCATCATTACGGGAAAATTTACGCATTTCAAGTACGATACATTGATCATGGGTCAAATCTAGGATATTTTACTGGTCATTATTGATTATAGTATTGAGTGGGTTAATGACGATTATCTGAAATAAGATAATTTGCATAAATGTATATTACTTTGATTTAGGAATTTTATATCAAAGTTGTCTTGCCTTGTCAACACTGAATGTTCATTCCCTTAATCACTTTTAATGTAAGAGATATACTTATCTTTGTCACATCCCAATAATATGAGATCTTGTAACTCCGACAAAAAGAAGCAGGAACACATTCCGCCTTGCAAGTCCAGCTTCCATTCCCAATTCGATCTTTAACACCCGGGCCCACCACCCTAAGGTGATGTTGACCCGTCATTAATTGAACCAATCGTCAACAAGAATAACACTCGCTATGCACAATCCAATATCGCCCCAATAATATGAGGACCCGATATTGGGGTCACTACGCATACAACCTTACTCTTTCGAGAAGAAAAGAGCCTGATCCAGATGCATTTGTATGCAGGATCTGTCACTTCAGACATGCACCTCCTACATACAATCCCTGGCGACGGAACACTTGGCCTTGACAGGAGACCTTGGATGTCACTTATGTGATCCCCGATATCATTTTCATATTCTAATTAATTATTATGAATCATATTCACATAATTAATTCTTTCAAGGGAAATACAACTCTATTCATAATAGAGTGCTTTAATTTTAAATGGATTTTAATTAATCTAATCACAATAAATCAATGACCCAATTAGTATCCAACAAACATTCTTTATTGTTACTTAATATGGTATGATTTCAAATATGTATTATTCAAATTTTAATAATTGGAAAAATACATCACGATACCTCAAACATTATCCCTTCCTTGCCCACTATTGTATGTAATACCGACGAGAGTGGGACAAACTACTCATGGAGCAACCTGCTACCCCAACGCTCTTCGACTAGACACAATATCCACCTCAAGTTAGGATAATACCAACTGATCACTTTGTACTTAGGATGATAATCGATCTTTCAACTGAAGTTATATCATATAATAATCAAAACATTTTTTATTAACATATAAGGAAATTTGCTAAACAAAATCCAAATCCTATTCAAGCAACTTTGTTTGTTGGGAAGTAGATTGAGTAACCAATTTGTGATCAAGATTATATCTAATCAATTATTTGTTAAAACAATGTCATTTAAGAAAATAATTATCATCAAATATTCCTCAAAAATTTATCAATAATTATTTCAGGAAATTAACCACTAATTTCTCTAATTGATTAAATGACAATCACAAGGTTCTTGATCAAGAATGTAATTTCCAACAGTGACCCTTACTAAAATTAGCATATCTCAATCAATTTAAATCCAAATCATGCAAAATAAGTTTCCATACTTTGATAACTTGATTTGCAATAGTACGAAAGTGATTTCTATACATTTGTAGGTGTTTCAAAACTGTAATTAACTCCTTATATACGTCAAGATTCGTAATCCCCGAAACAATGGATACATGTTCACTAAAATGATCATAACTTGAGCAAACAAATTCCAAATCACGCAAAATCAAATCCCACGATTTATTTATTTAATGGGAACATAATATGTGTGATAGTTTCGTGTTTAAACAGTTTAAACATGTCCAAAAAAAATCACAAAACAGGCCTGCGTGAACCAAATGCTATAAAAAATTTCACAAACCCTAATAAGCCCAAGTCTTTTTTAGTTTATGGATAGTATCCAAAACCTCCAACCTAAGGCTCTGATTCCACTTGAAGGATATGAAAAGATACCTAAACACATCATGGAAGCATGAGGATCACATCAAATGAAATCGAGAGCGGCTAGTCGCACTAGTTGCTTGAGGCAACGAAATTTAAAAGTTTTTCTGTGATGAAATCACATGATCCATGAACACTTCTTGGATTTCATCTAAATCACAAATAAGCATTAGGGTTACTTCTTGAAGCATGGTTGTGATCGAGTCTCTAAATGAAGAGACCTCTTGTCTCAAGTCCGATCTGACGGAGGTGACGCTTGCGAGTGTGTTGATGAGATGTGTGCTTCTCGCAATCAATGTTGATGATCCAAGCGGTGAACCTCTTAATATCGTAACACGAGATCCAATGTCTTATTCACAAGTGATGCACACCAAAGGATACAGAGATCCACAAGTAAACAATCCGACATCATAACGACTATGCTTTTGCGATGTGATTATCTCTAGGGCTCTATAGTGGACTGCCACAATGAGAGAGGGAGAGAGAGAGGGTTGTTATGTAGAGAAAAAAGAGAGGGAGAGAGCCTTATATTCATATTATCTCTTGAAGATCAAGGGGTGCCCTTCTATTTATAATATTTTGGAAGTCCATCGATCTCAATATATGGACAACACAAAATCAATGGATGCGATTGATTTGTGTTTCTTTCAGTGGCAAAGATTTTGTTGTAAAAATGCAAGAACAATTTATTTAATTTAGATCAAATATATATTGATAAATCAATATAAATTAATCCTAAATTAAATTAGTTAGGCATTGATATAATTGGAAGGAGGCTAGCCTCCATTCATAAAGAGGGGGGATGACCACCTTCTCCTAATAGGAGTTGGTTGGTGCCATCCACCATCTCAAGATGGAAGGTGGCAATCTCCTTGTAATCTTATGATATATTATTGCATGGAAATACCCATTATTTAGAACAACACTTGTTGTAAATTATTAAACAAAAATAATTCATAACTATTTTGTGTACATTGCGATCATGTCTTTGGAAATTTGTGAATCACATTCACAACCCAAATAAAATGTGATTTACATTTTCAATTAATTATCCAACGTGAATCCAATTCACATGAATAATTAATTAACAAATATAAATCATAATATACTCTCTCTTATATATTATAAATCACATTTATAATATATATGATTAATATGGATGTTGCTATACACATTATTCATATCCATGACAATTAAATCATATTTAATCATTTAGGGTCTATATTCTCATGTGCCCAAATAATATGAATCACATTCACATTACTCACATCTTTGATAAGTAAATCACATTTAACAATATATGATAACTCTCATAATATGAATCAAATACATTCTATTCATCATAATTAAATCATATTTAATAATCAATTTTCTCATTGCTCAGATACCTATATAAATACTGAAATTATCCTGAACACTTTCAAGGATAATGCGCTTTCTCCATGAATACTTGGAGATAAGGACATGGCGATTATATTGTTCCATGTGTAGTGACTTGGATATTGAGATCACATCTTAAATCCAGATCTTATGGACCTCTCATAGATGCTTGATTAAATAAAGACCGTAAATCTAATCTTTTCATTGCATCTAAATCGCATTCAGATCAATGTCCAATATTTTGAATAAGATCAGATCACTTCTCTACTAGGAGGAGTCACGAAAGTCCAGACCCATTTCATCACTCCCTAGGAATGGAAGCATCATGATTATACAATCATTTAGGATCACATCACCCTCAGTTACTCCTAATACCTGTACCTATTTCATACTGGAAGACCCAGAATAAACCTGAGTTTTTAAATCTATTTTAATTGTCTACATCAGGGTTTCGTTATTAAGCTTTTCATTTGATCATTGGGAGTCTGTATCGATCATATACTTTCCAAAAGCATATATCATACTAGGTATTGATCATATACTTTTTAAAAGTATATATCAAACCTACAAATTAAGTCAAGCTTCCAAAGCGAGATGACTGTATATGGAATTTGATTCTTCCCAATATCTCATGAGTGAGCTCATCTCTTCGGGTTTAGAATTGAACCTGTATAATCTCTTTGAGAGATCGTATGACTCATATGCCCTTGCATGCACACCACCATGTTAGTGTATAGACCTTGGTTAGGTCATCAACCTAATGGTCTTCCAAATGTACATACTCAGACATATAGTAACACATTTGTCTCTGATCGAAGGATGCGTGCCTATATTGTGAAATTATACGACATAGGTCTTTGGTTATCTCGATTTCATTATTTCAAATCTTTGACCTAACTTATCTAACACCTCCGAAGCTCTATTCCTATGTAGAGGACCTTCATCAAGAGGTCAGTTAGATATCAACCTTTAGGGAACGAATTGCCATCTTCTTCTCAGACTAGAGATTATATCTTAATAATCATTTGGCGGTGCTTGATGAGTCCTCAATCTAATTCTTTAGATATTCATCCAAGCATCGACCTCTATGATTCAATAATTTAATCAACAGTTGTATGATTGTTAAGATGGCCATGGTACATAACCATAATTTTACTAAAGGACCTATTATGCAAATTAATTATTCTTTATTTTAGATCAGGGAATGTTATTTGTAATAACATTTATTGCATAATAGCTCACCGTGGGCTCACTTGTCCAACAGATCCAACGATCGCAACTTATTCCTCTTTCAATTGTACCCATCAATGTAGCATCCCATAGACATTCATTCTTGGTCAACCGAACGACTGAAATTTTATCCCCTTCCTATGCTCTCCCACAGTGAAGCCGATCAACCTGACACCAATAAACCACCATCGACTGAGCTCTATCTCTCCTCAACAAGCCTTGTTATCCTCTATGACCCACAATCTGAGCCATAACAACCTCTCTAAAGTTCGCGTAAACCCTAATCCCTTACAAAATGAAACTCCTTCATCGTTGTATTTCTCAAGCATCCATCATTTTTTCAGCAAGCAAGAGAGAGATATTCCAACATCCTTACGTGATAACTGACGTTGAATCTAGTTGAGAAATGACCTCCATGCTCTCCAGCGAGATCCAAAGGAGGATATCCTCCGTTTCTACAACCACACACAACTTTCATCCATCTCAGCCCTGTCGTGGCCTTGAGCCGTGATTAGAGAAGCGAAGGCTTCTCAACCACATGCATTGCCCTCAGGAGACTCTCCCCAAACCCATTCAATTCCAAGTATCGCACCTTCCCTAATCCTTCTTCTTCCTCTTTGTTTCTTCGTTTAGTATCAGTTACATCTTCTTTCCCTTTTATTTCTTATCCTTCTTCCACAATCTTCTCCTTATTTGCTTTACTTACTTGAACCCTTTTTGACCGAAAAATCACTCCAATGGTGATCCCTACACCTTGTTTCTATCTCATGCAAAGTCAGGAACCACCTGCTCCTTCTTCCCCCATTTCAATAATAGGAGCACCTCCATTTCTTCTCATCTTTACTTACTTAGTACGTAGGTCAATCTCAACAGGAACCACCTGCTATTTCTTCCTCCATTTCAATAATAGGAGCACCTCCATTTCCTGTCATCTTTACTTACTTAGCACGTAGGTCAATCTCAAGAGCTTGAACCATCACCCTCATGTAGGTATATAAGGGAGGGTCACCTCCGGTTGCTGATCCCTACATGGTTGTATATCGACCAACCTCTTCCCACTACTTGTGATTGTTTCATGCCTCATCAGAGGTCAAGACAATCATTGGAAGAGGAGAATTGACTCATCTAATCTCTGCAACTTGCTAGAGGAACGGGGAGAATAAAGCAAGGAAGTCCTCAATTCTATAAGAGAAGAAGCAGTGGGAGATCCATAAACCTTCATTGTAGAAGACAACAATGGAAGGGGAATGCATGATCAACAAGTTTCACCAGACCTACAAGCACCGTCCATCTATGCCACGTGCTCGCATCCTCGTCGTCTATTCCACCTTGAGTCCCCAACCATACATCATAGTTTATCTGACAACCAAGAGCTCTCCCCATTAGTTGCTCCTAAACCCCGGTCCAAGCCTCATGCCTCTGGTGAGTCAAACATAACCCTGCATGGTATGTGGAGCCGGGGCATTCCAGTCTCCTTCTGAGCCTCCAAGCAGCACACCTACCAATGAATTCATGATTCATCAACATTTTGTCTGCATTTTATCTTAAAACCCTTAACAAATACATGTAAATATGCATTAAATTCCACCTTTTATTAAAACCATATTCATGAATGAAAATGCACTTTTATGCATAAAAATAAAGTAAATAAAGAAAAGAATAAAAATAAAGAAAAGAAAATAAGGCAGATTGTAGATATGTATATATGTACAATATGCCTTGTACAATATAAATATAACTGCAAGATATATTTAACCTAACCCTGAGACCAAGTCAACATTAATTGGTCGAAGAACAAACAAGTAGGGGGAGACAAGGAAAGAAAACCACAAAAAGAATTAAATATACATTCTTCACTATTTATCAAATAATTATCAATTCTTCAATTATCTGTAGTTAATTTATATTTACATATTTTTCACAAAATGCTTTTTCTATTTATTTCATGAAACGTAAAGAAAAATATAAAAATAAGTAAAAATATTATCTTACACATATGCCAAGAAATCCTACTTTCAAATCATCAAATTCTCAACTTTCGAACATCGTAACTTTCTCATATGAACTCTATTCACCTTTAAAATTCATAAAATAATATTATGTAATTAATGAAGGTAATTTCAATAAAATCGGAGTCTGTTTGCAAAAAGTCAGTTTTGGGACCCAATGACAATGGGTTTCTAGGCTATTTATTTTATCTAGAACACATTATTGATAGTTTCATTACATTTATAAATTTTAATTATTTCCATGTTCTTTTATTTTATCCTTGATTTATTTCAAATTTTTCTAACATTGTTTAATATTTTAAATAAACTAAAAACCCTATTTTCTAGATGAATTTGAACTACGAACTATATAACTATATTTATTAATACAATTAAATTATTTATTAAAATCCTTAAAAATTCACATATAGTTTTTTATCCTAATAATAAGTAAAATATAAAAATGAAATATTATTTATTAATTTATTAAATTAAATATCCAAAACTTATTTAATAAGTATACTATATATGTATTTAATAATATAATATTTATATTTTGTTAAATATTCAGTATTTATTAAAATCAATTATTCTATAATTTATATAATTAAATTATTTACATTTTCTATTTTTATATCTAGTTTAGATAATGTCATTTACTTTTTATTACTTAATTTATACAACAATTTCTCATCTGGCCAACCATGTGCTGACATGTCTCAGCACCTGGTTCTTCTTCCCCATCAAGATGCTTTTCTTGCTTCTGTTGAAACCGGCCTACTTCAACCAATTTTACTTGTTTCACCATTCTACCTAAATCCTAAGTAAACCCTCTATTACCTTCATATAACCTCCTAGATTCATGCCTACCATTGGATCATCTTCAACATCCCTTCGATCTTCCTATATAATGATCCAAAGTTCTTTCATTCGAACTAACTCCTCCTATTATTAGAGCTACCTGGCCGATCACTCTTCTTCTCCGCCTTGATCTGGTCGACTCCAGTAGTGACAATGCCAATCGACCAACTCGTGGGGAAACTTGGAGATCGGGGAAACGTTCCAAGGTCTTCTCTAGCTTTAAATCACCACCGTCAAGGTGTTGAGCTGCGGCCTAATACCCACTGTCAAGTGAAGACAGAAGGATCATATATCATTCATTCCCAAGTATTCAGACATCCCCAATTCAATTTCATCTCGATTTCATTTCCCAAATTACGAGTCTAATCACTCAATTAAATAGATCTAATCCTCAAATTTAATTCACATTCAATATCAGATCTCAGTTCGAAGTGAATCCACCCAATTTCCATCTAAATATTCATTTTCTTCGATCACCTTTAGATATGCAAGTTTATCCTTATTTCTTGGCCAATTTTAATCTGAATCGTGCAAATTCATTTGCATTTGCAGGTCATGTACATCATTTGAAGTCACAATAGTCATTATACTTCTATTTCGAGCTTCGCCGAAGTGTCTATTCATCAGAGGAGAAGTAGTTCTGGAAAGATAGTATGGACCCTAGTTGCAAGTCGAACATCATCACTGCCTTCCTTAACTTTTTCTTACCGCAAGCGAGCTCGAAGGGGATAGGAAATCCCCTCTTGGCCCTGTTGAGGGATTGCCATCTAAAAATTCCACCATTTCGCAACTAACAACTGAGATTATATGGCTAGGGCGTGGTCTAGAGTCAATGGATTTATTCTATATCCGATGATCTCCTACTATGTCAGACGATGGCAATCCTCCAATACGGCTAGGAGGGGATCGTCTATCCCCTCCGAGCTCGCCCGTGGTAGGGAAAAGTTGAGAAGGCAGTGATGACGTTCGACTTACAACTAGGCTCCAGTCTCTCTTTCCAGATCTGCTGCTCATATGATGAAAATATGGACTTCGACTAAGCTCCTGATATATGTATAATGACTATTTCTACTTCAGATGATATACATGACTTGCAAATGCAAATGAATTTGCTTGATTCATATCAAATTAGTCAAGAAATAAGGATAAACTTTTAGATCTGAAGGTGTTCCGAGAAAATGAATATTTAGATGGAAAATAAGGTGGATTCACTTCGAATTGAGATCTGACATTGAATGTGAATCAAAGTCGAGTATTAGATCTATCTAAATGAGTGATTAGACTCCTAATTTGGGTGATGAAATCGAGATGAAATTGAATGGGGGAATGGATGAACACTTGGGAGTAAAGGATATATGATCCTTCTATCTTTGCTCCATGGAGGGTATTTTGCCGGAGCTTAACACCTTGACAGTGGTGATTCGAGGCTAGAGAAGACCTTGGAACATGTCCTCGATCTCCAAGTTTCCTCGTGGGCTGATCGATGAGCGTTGTCACCACTGGAGTCGATCAAAGCAAGGAGAAGAAGAATGGTGGTCGGCAAGGTATCTCTTGTAACAGGAGGAGTTAGTTCGAATGAACGAACTTTGGATCATTATATATGAAGATCGAAGGGATGTTGGAGATCATCCAATGGTAGGCGTGAATCTAGGAGGTTAGATGAAGGGAATGGAGCGTTTAAATTGGTTTAGGTAGAATGGTGAAGCATGTAAATTGGTTGAAGTAGGTTAGTTACAATAGAATCTACAACAACGTCTTGATGGAGAATCACCAGGTGCTGACAAGTGTCAGCACCTGGTTGGCCAGATGAGAAAATATGGTATAAATCAAGCCATAAATAGTAAATGACATTATCTAAATTAGGTGTCAAAATGGAAAATTTAAATAATTTAATTATCATAATTATAGAGCAATTTATTTTGATAATACTAAATATTTAATGAAATGTATATTAATAAATACGTATATAGTATACTTATTAAATAAGTTTTGAATTCTTAATTTAATAGATTAATAAATAATATATAGTATTTGTATTTTATTTATTATTAGTATAATAATAAGGGATATGTGAATTTTTATGGATTTTAATAAATTAATTTAAGTGTATTAATTAATATAGTTAAATAGTTTGTAATTCAAATCATCTATAGATTAGGATTTTTGGTTTATTTAAAATATTAAACAATGTAAAAAAAATTTGAAATAAATTATTCATAAATTACAAGATCATGAAAATAATTAAAAATTATGAAAATAGTGAAACTATAAATAATTTGTTCTATATAAAATAAATAGCCTAGAAACCCCATTGTCATTAAGTCCCAAAACTGACTTTTTGCAAACAGACTCCGATTTTAGTGAAATCATCTCCTTTAATTATAGAATATTATTTTATGAACTTTAAAGGTGAGTAGAGTGGAATCAAAATTCATATGAGAAAGTTACGAAGTTTGGAAGTTGAGAATTTGACAATTTAAAAGTTGGATTTCTTGGCATATGTACAAGATAATATTTTTAAATTGTTTTCTGTATTTTTTATACATTTTTACAATAATTAGGAAACGATTTGGTTAAAAATATTTACATATGAATTAATTAAAAATAAATGAAGAATTGATAATTATTTGATAAATAGTGAAGAATGTGTAGAACATATATTTAATTCTTTTTGTCTTTTCTTTCCTTATCTCCCTCTACTTGTTTGTTTGTCGACCAATCCATGCTGACTTGGTCTCATGGTTAGGCTATATAAATATATCTTGCAACTATATTTATATTGTATTATTCATATTGTACATATATACATATCTATATCTGCCTTTTTTTCTTTATTTTATTCTTTTATTTATTTACATGATTTTTTATGCATAAAAATGCATTTTTATTCATGAATATGGTTTGATAAAAGATGAGTTTTAATGTATATTTACATATATTTGTTAAGGATTTTAAGACAAGAAGCAGACAGAATGTGAATGAATCATGGATTCATCAACCCCATATACTTAAACTTTGCCAGTCCCTTAGAAAACACTTAATTAAAAAATAAGGGAAAAAGAAAGAAATTCAGAATGAATTTGTTTTCCAAAACCAATTCATGAGAACAAACAAATGACAGAACCCGATCGGGCCTAAAACAAGCACTTTGTCAGAGCCTTAACTTGGATTAGAATTTAATCTCAACGGTCCTCAAGTTCCACAAATCGTTATTTAGGTTCACCACAACAACTAACTTAGATCCGCTTATACGTATCACTAATTCTATCAACCTTGAACATAATTTGTGCTGTGTGTGAATTTTTTTAGCTCTTCCTGCTTAATGAAGCAAAGAATTCGCCCATCCCAATAATACACTCCCATTAGTTCCTCATCCAGCTACTCTTTCCTCAAGGAGGGGGGTATTCTCTTCTAAGGTCAGGTCGTGCTGTGTCAACAATCGAATAGAGAGACAAAGTAGAAGAATGAGAAGAGAACTTGAGTGAGACTAGTGTAGACGCATCTCCTTGTGAAGCCCAACCAGTGTAGGTAAGTCTCCACTAAGATGTGCATGCATTTTTGGTAGAATCTTGGACCATTGTGGTCATATTTGTGTTTGGTGGCTTCTTTGAATTGGCTTTTGTAATGTTGCTTGCATTGCCTTAATCTTTCGTGCCTGGACAGGTATATCATCTCTTTATTCCGCCCTTTTTTGAGGTCTTGGAAAATTATGCCAGCGGATCATTCCCTCATCCGAAGCATTATGTCAACCCCACAATTCTTGTCTTTAGACATCCATGCCACTAGACAAGGATGTAGATGCAATCTTTTATGAAGTATATTTTCTGAATTTTACTATTTTTTATGGCTTTAAAGGTTTTGTAATTTTTATGAATTTTAGGGCATTGTATTTTAATATGGATTTTTCATTCTTTATAAAAAAAGTCTATGTATAAGAATTTTACAAGATAAATTACCTATATTTCATTTTGATTAAATAACTAATGTATTTTAAAAATTTTATATATGAATAATTTTATAAGGATTAAATGAATTTTACACATATTTTAATTAATAGGATTTTAAATATGTATTATACATATTAAATACATATTTTAATTACATATTCTCAACTAAGAATTTTAATAGGGATTTAGACATATTATATTTATTTACAAGGATTTTATAAATAATGAATAAATAAGTAGATCGATTTTAAATTAACTCTTACCCACTTTTTTGGATTTTATAGTTATAGAAAATACATAAAAAATACGAGCTATGGATGCTAGTATATATACAATATATACACACCCCCTATACTTAGCTTGTGATATGTTTTCATAGTGTCGAAAGAGAAAAAGGAGGACAGAACTCATGCTAAGTAAAAGTGGGTGAAAAAGAATAAAAGAATAGAAGTTAATCGACTTCCCCTGTACTTACGATCAGGTCATTGAAAATATAATGGCATACAAAAATGAGATAACTGCGGAAAAGGAATATACAAAGGAAGAAACAAAAGGAAGAAAGGAAAACAAAATCAATGAAATCACTCATTCCCTGCTATACTTCGAATAAGGCATCCTGAGTATAGGAAAAGAATGTGTTCAAAAATTAGGATCAGTGACTAGTGTAAACAAAAGGATATATAAAGAAAATAAAAATAATAAAATAGAAAGGCACAAAACAACAGGCAATCGGTCCCCCCTACACTTAGGATCTGGTATCCTTAACATATAAGACGAATAAAAAAAGGGGGACGATTGTGGACTATACATGTGGTGTACTCCAGAAAACCGAAAGTCTCACAGGTCTCTGTATATAATGAACTGAAGTGGAAGAGTAGTCATGCATCCTGTACAAAGTAGATCACTGCAACACAAATCATATAATCTGTAGTCTCCACGAAGTACTTCAACATCTGCCCATTCACAATAAATGGCTCTACACCAGGTGATACATCTGATATAGCAATACTTCCATTGTTGTTAACCATTCTAACTATGTACGGTCCTTCCCATTTGCACTTTAATTTGCCAAGAAAAATTCTCAACCGTGCATTGAACAACCAGACATTCTGAACAGGGACAAAGATCTTGAGTCGAATGTGTTTATCATTCCCTCTCTTCACTTTCTCCTTATAAATGAGGGTGTTCTCGTATGCCTGATTTTGAATATCTACTTGATCATTCAGATCTATCTTCCTCTTGGCTCTTGCTTTGTACATATATAATGAAATCTCTATAATATCCCATTCAGATTTATGCATGATCTCTACGGGAAAATTGCATGGCTTCCCATAAGTCAGTCTGAAGGGTGGAGTACCTAAGGGAGTTTTATATGCATACGATAAGACCAAAGAACTGAGTCTAGAAGTTGTGACCAGTTCTTCCTACCTAGTCATAGTAATTGCTGAAGAATGGATTTCACCTCCCTCTTTGAAACATCAGCCATACCGTTCATTTGTGGGTGGTAAGGAGAAACTACTCTGTGACCAATGCCATAGTTCTTCAGTAGCTTTTTCACCTCCTTGTAAATGAAGTGGCAATCCTCATCTAAAATAAGAATACATGGAATAATGAACTGTGGCATAATATGTTCCCTCAGGAACCTGCAGACTGCCCTACTATCAACAGTTCGTGCAAGTATGGCCTCCGCCCATCTACTAACATAATCCAAATTGAGAAGATTGTACTCAAAGCCACTGCTAGAACAAAACCGTCCAATAAAATCTATGCCCCAAGAATCAAATATCTCAAAATAACTAACAGGTCACATAGGCATTGCATCTCTAACACTGAGTGTCCCTGCTACTCTTTGACAATATGGGAAACTCTTCACGGATGTGCAAGTATTCTAGTAAGAGTCAGCCATCAAAATCTGCTTTGAAGTACCTTCTACATTGTCCTCTTCCGTGAATTATGTCCCACTGCCTCTAAGTAATGGCACAAAGTGAGGACACTATTGTATTCCTCCAGAGGAATACATCCCCGGTAAACACAATCCGGTCCCTCACGAAAAAGAATCTGATCCTCCCATTGGTAGTATCGTGCCTTAGAAACTAGCATGTCGACTCGGTCCTTCGACCAACCCTGTGGACTATTCTGTGTAACCACAAAGTTCACTATATCTGCATACTGTGGAAGCTTTGTAACTGCAAATATACTCTCGTCTAGAAATCTCTCTGCAATCTCTAACATGTACTCATCTGGTGGCTGCACTATCTGCAATCAGGAAAGGTGATCAGATACCATGTTCTTCACCCTAGGTATATCCTCATGTCCAAACAAACTCCTAGAGTAAGATAATACATCTAAGAAGGCGTTCCTTGGCATCCTTCTTCTCCATCAAAAATCTGATAGTTGAATGATCAGTGTAAACTATAATCTTTGAACCAAAAAGATATGATCTAAATTTGTCCAATGCAAATACCACTGCCAACATCTCTTTCTCTGTCACTATATAGTTGCACCGAGAATCATCTAAAGTTCGGCTGGCAGAGTGGATAGAAACATGAAGTCCACTCCTCTATCTTAATATAGCTCCGATCATAAAATCTGAAGCATCTGTCATGATCTCAAAGGGAAGAGACCAATTAGATGGTTGCAGGACAAGAGCACTGATAATCATGTCCTTCAATGTGAGGAACACTAAGACATTTCTTATCTAACAAGAAGTCAATGTCTTTGCCAAATAATTCAGTTAACATTCGTGCAATCTTAGAAAAATCCTAAATGAATCATCGGTATAAACCAACACGCCCTGGAAAAGTCCGTAACTACTTGATGTTGGATGGTGGCTCGAGATGCTTGATGGCATCCTTACTTGGCAGGGTCAAACTCCATGCCTTACATGGAGATGACATACTCCAACATGATCCTATTTGTAATAATAAAATGTCTCTTTTTCCATGACAAAACGAGATCTACCTCACAACATTTCTGAAGAACCTTGGCTAGGTACGCTAAATAGTTGTCGAAGGACTCACCATAGACCAAAAAATCATCTATAAAGACATTGAGAAAATTACCAACCATGTCTGCAAAAATGGCAAGCATGAACCTATGGAATGTATCACGGGCATTGCACAATCCAAAGGGCATCCGTTTAAAAGCATGCCAAAGGGACATGTAAAAGTGGTCTTCTCCTGATCTTCAGAAGCAATAGTGACATAATTGTATCTTGAGTAACCGTCAAGGAAATAGAAGTACTCCTTCCCTGCCAACCTCTCTATGACCTTGTCTAGAAAAGGTAAAGGGAAGTGGTCCTTCTTTGTCGCGATGTTCAATTTCCTGTAATCAACACACTCCCGCCACGACAAGGTTACTGTCTCTGGAATCTCCTATCCACTGTCATTCTTAACCATATGAATTCCCAACTTCTTTGGTATAACATGTAATGGGGTAACCTATTCAGAGTTTGAGATGGGATAAATAAACCCCACGTCATACCATTTTGTAATATCTTTCTTAACAACATCTTGTAAAACGAGATTCAACCTGCATTGAAACTCTCTAGAAGGTCTTCTGTCATGATCGAGATAGATATGGTGAGAACACAAAACATGATTTATCTCACATAGAACGGATACACTCCACCCAATAGCCTTGCGGTTTCTATCAAGAATCTCCATTGGATGTTATTCTTGCTCTTCGGTCAAAGATGAGCTGATAATGACTAGAAACTGTCTATTTGGATATGCATGGAAAGCATACTTCATATTCGGTGGTATTGTCTTCAGTTATGGCAAGGTAGATTCTAGCCTTGTTGTAACCTCATCTGTATGTGTAATGGGATCTGTGCTGGTGGTAGACGTGTCTATAATATGATTATCCACCACCTGAATATGCTTCATAGTCGTACTATAGAAAATGTATAAAACATCATCGGACTCGCTACTATTCTCATCCTCACAATGACCAAGGAAAATAACTCAGCTAAATGAAAACAAGTCTCTAAATCATCTGAAGTGGAGGAATCATGTTAACTCTAAGAATATGAAATATTTGTAATCAAATCATCATGTATCCGCTCTATCTGCTCATGATCATCCATGCTAAAATTTAATTTACCATAAGAAGAACTGTGAATTGAAGTCTTGGATCTATCCTCTGCTAGTATAACACGGATCTCTACTCGATACCTCTTAAGGTCGTCAAGACAAACCTCATCCATGTAATCACAGGTGGTTAAAGAACTCAAGGCATCTGAACTGGTTGTAGATGCAACACTTGCCATATGTGATTCTCTCTATATCTCTATATGTACCTTCTCGCCCTTGGCGTGAAAAGATACCTTCGCTGTATCATAATCAAAGAGAGCCTTAGTGGTCTCCAAGAAAGGTTTCCCAAGAATGATCGGAGTAAGGTGCAACTATGTATGGTAATCCACGTCCAGGACAGTAATGCCCACTGGGAATTGCATGGCCTGCATGGTCATGATAACATTCCTCAAAATACCCCTAGATCTCTTTACAGATCTATCGACAAACTAAAAGATTGTGCATGATTTGTAAAGAGGACCTAACTCAAGCTTGTCAACTAAACAACATGGTAACAAATTGATCAAGAGCCTTTATCTAATAGACTGTGATTGAATGCTGCATGGGAAATCTCACATCTGACATAATGTACTCATGAATCCTTCTTCTTCTTTGGTAATCTGTTCTAAATAGCACATGATATGGCCTAGGTCAAATTTTTTTTCTCTATATATGATCTCTTCTTCCTACGCAAGGTACATCTATTCTTCATCCATTTCTTAAGCATAGAGAAGTGATCCAAGGCATCATGGAGTGGAATCTACAAGAAGATGTAATCTTTCAATAATTGATCGGTATCTGGAGTAACAACATTCCTTTTGGCATTTTTTCTTCCTTTTCTATACAAGGCATTGGAAAAAGGAATAAACTCATGAACAACATACTCAACATATTTATTCAAATAATCAGAAACGGAATCAACATGTACATCGGGAGTCTCAGAAGTATGTACAAAAATCTCTAAAACATGGGAAGAAAAATTTGTGTTGGGAGTGTCTGCATGATTTGGCATGGTATCAATCGTCTGAGTTACCTATGTCCTTGCCTACTATCTCTTTATCGCTCCTCTCTCTCTGATCATCAAGCTGGGCATCACGTTGGTCCTCATCATCATTGTGGTCCTCCTCCTCATCATCAAAATGTGTATCATCATGGATCAGCTCTTTCTCTTCATCATGTGCTCTCTCCTCTACTCTATCAGGTGCTCGTGGTGATCTACCACTCCTTAGATGAACAAAGCTAGATAAGAATTCACGAAAAGAGATCATACCTATAGTGGTGTCTACCTGATTTGAGTGCCTCCTCTTGTTGTTCGGATTCAAAGGAGACTAGGAGTGTGCTCAACATATCCATGATCTGGTTTAGTGCCATGGCCTATGAAGACAACTTAGACTCATTGTGGTGACCGTAGATATCTACTCTCTCCTACCAAGGAGTGTGCTATTGTGATGTGTAAGGATGAGGATATCTCTGTGGTGTGAAGCAAGACTGTTGCTGGAACTGATATGGTTGTGAATGTGTAGTAGAAAACTGATGTGATTGTAGGCTCTGATATGTGTGCTGGTGAGACTATTGCTACATGTAATGTTGGCGGTGCTGGAAATGTGGACATCCATGTTGTTGATGACTATACTACTGCTGCTATTGGTGATGTTCCATGTGAGGAGTAAAGTGTGATGAAGGCTAAATAAGAGCGTAGCATATCCCATTGATCTCAAGAGTGGCATGAGAATCAACATCAACATCTCTAGGGCTAGTGATCTGATTTGAGTTGGCAATGGACGAATCCTCATGCCAATACATCTGTGGAGTCTCAGTATGCTAAACTAGATCGCTCTGAACAAACTATATCTGACAGGTGAGAGGAGCGAATAAAGATACCCAGATAGGCTAAGAAGTAGAAGAAGGAGTGTTTGATTGCTGGTATTGGAGCTACAAATCTATAACCTTCTTCGTCAAATTACTCAACTATTGAAGAAATGATGAGATTTTCTTCAACTCTCGTAGAGGGTCTAAATCCTAAACTTGCTTCTCAATCACATCAACCAATGCAAGCTTCTCACTAACAAATCCCATGTCAGATCATTACTCAGAATCTGACATGCGCCACTTCTGATGCTCTCTCTAGTATGGTGGTCGTGGGCCCTTCTGGAATGCCCGAGTGGAATCAAATATGCGTGAATTCTCCACCATACCCTCAAAGATGGACCAAATTGCCCCAGCATCCCTATTTAAATAACTCCCACCATATGCAACGCTCACTAGGACCTGGATCTCCAGCTCGAGTCCTCCAAAATAGTTATGTACTAGCATCTTCAAAGATATATCGTTATGCCAACATCTCTTTGTCAAATCCTTGAATTGATCCAATGCCTCATGGAATGATTCGCCTGGTAACTATGTAAAAATGGAGGTCTGGATCCTTGTCATCTTCCTCTGTCTAAAAGGAAAATATTTACACAAAAAATGAGGACTTCAAATCGTCCCCTGTAGAAATCTTACTCCCTAAGTTACTCAACAAATAAAGTGCCTTATCTTGTAAGGTGAAGGGGAAGTATTTGAGGAGAACAACCTTCTGCGTAACTCTTGGATAACAAGTCGTACCTTAAATCATCTCGAACTATTGCAGAAAGGTAAACAAATTCTTTCTAGTGTTCCCATAGTACTTGGGAAGCAAAGAAATGAAGGACGGTCTCAACTCATATGACCCTTGGTTTGGTGGCAACTGAATCCAATGGTGTAGCGTTCTAGATCATGGGTCATGCTCATCTCTCAAAGTAGCGGGAACCACGTCAAGTGTTGGTGGGTTCTTGGCTCCTGCTCTCAGCATAGTGATCTCAGCTCTCAGCTCATCCTAGACTCTACACCGATCTCTGATCTGTATGCTCATCTACTGCGGTGTCTATAATCCCTAAAGTAATATCTGAAGCTGGATCGGGTCTCTCATTTGTATGTCTCTCCTCAATTGGTCTCTTCTCAACAACTCTGTCCTCAATTGATAACTTCCCTCTAGCCATAATCTTCGAATCCTCTAGAAAGGAAAAAGTATAATAAGAACTCAATGAAAAATGTGCAAGAGAAATAGATGAAAATTTAAGTCGTGGGTCTACCTCAACTGAAGGGTTAGGAGGCGAGGGAGTCAAGATCCGAGTCTTCTCGTGACAAGGTGGGACCAACTTGGTAAGAGGGTCATCTTGAGTCTGTGAAGACATACAAGGATGATGGATCATCGAAAGCTCATAGAGTCTGAGCGAAAAATGTTTCCAGTCATCATCTTCAATGTCAAAAGGAGGTACGAGAGAGAGCACTAAGTCATGTCAAGAACACGAGTGTGAAGGCATACAAGGCGCAGAATAATACACACCTCACATACAAACACGATGCGAACCCCAGATTCACCAACTTCAAACAATGAAGACTGTAAGAGTTCAGACTTTTATCTTTTCAATTTTATTTTTGGTGATCAATCAGTTGTTTAACAAACTCACATGTGTAGTCTCCTAAGGTAGTTTGAGTTTAAGCCGGCGGTGCACACCAACATGAACAAGACTACTTCTTCTAATGTCTGAGGTAAGTGCTTGAAGCACGTAATAGGACCTGAGAGTGAGTCCAAGCGCTTAGGGCAAAAGTCCAGGGATTTGGGCTCTATTCCTTATGTGTACGTACCTCACTTTGCATGGAGAGTACCTGCAAACAACGAGGTGTATGCTCTCCCAATACAAGTTAAGTTCATGTAGTTTTTTATTTTTGTCAGTTTTTCTTAATTTTTTATTTTTATAATTTTCACTTTTTTAAATATTTTCAACGATATCTAAGAGGATGTCATTTCTTTTTAATTTTTTAAAATGTGTCTCATGGAGGAAGAATCATGGAGTACGACAAAAAAATGATGATGCGTGTAGAGATAGAAATCATACCTGAAGCTAACAGACTACATGCAAGTGATCCACACAAAATTTAAAACCTAGGCTAATGCATGCAAAAGTGATGTAAATCGAGTCCTAGTACATAAGCTCTATTGTAAGAATGAATTAATTTTTAAATCTATCAATTACGCCTAAGTGTGGATTAGGGAGGTAGGTTTTACTTTAATCATCTCATCAAGCAAGCTTTCAACCCTAAGATCCATGAAATCACATGAAATAAAGACCTCCAGCTCCTGCTCAATGAGACACTCGTCTTCATCGCGTCATAACCATCGCCTAGAGCATCTTCCGACCACCTACCACCGCGGGCGAGCTCGAGGGGTAGAGGAGCCACCCCTCTGGCCCCGTCGGAGCCCGCAGATCGTCGTCAGTTGATCGCGAAAATTCGAGGAAGAAGCCTTCAGTGGCAGTTGCACAACAAACTCAAGAACAGTTGCAGAGCTCCAGGCGTACAGTTTGTTGACGTGTGGCACCCGCAGGAGCGTTCGATCAGCGCCTCTACGTTCTAATCGTCGCAGTTCAAATTGGAGCGGTGGAAAAATTGCATACTAAACCCAGAAAACTTCCAGTTATTCATTTCCGCGCTAGAGATTTCCAGGAATTACATTTAGATCCCTCCACAGGGACCTAAATGTAAAGACTTTGATTTCTTTAACATTTCAGCCCCTGTAAGGACCATTTTGTAATAATTTTCAGTTAGTTTTCTTATGCTTATACCCCTGGGTTGTAGGGGATTTTTGAACCTATTCTTGACCTTAATTTTCGTATATTTTCTTGGGGTAGTTACACAACCACCCCCGCGAGGTTTTTAGCATTTTTCGTGTATTTTTCTATGTATTTCTATCGAGTTTTGATTCGCCACAAACCGACTTCGTCTTGATTTGTCTTCGTGTGTCGATCGAGCCCGTTGCTTGAATTTTACACCTACTATATAGTATCATCTATTTTCTACATATATCTCACCTATTATATCATAAATAAATGTTGTGAAAATACCCATTTGAATAATACATAAAAATTGAAAAAGATTAAAATCAAATAAAAATTAAAAAAATCCCTAAAAAGTAAAATCAAATAAAAATTAAAAAATCCCTAAAAACTGTACCTTTTCTCTAATCACTTTAAGAAGAGGTAATAAAATCGCCAAAATATTTTCTTAAAAAAATCAAAATATTCTATTCTGCCTCCTTGAGTTCGACCGAGGCACACTCACCTGTTAAAATAAATAGTGTAGGTGTTTCTCTGAAAAACGAATTTGTTTGATTGTCTGAGATCTCTTTGTGGCTTTTCTACATCGACAATTTTATAACATCAAAAGCCGTGATCTGATTTTAGCCGCTTCAAAATGGCACCGTTGCCGGGAGGCGTTAGAGTATTTTGATTTTTTCATCTCTTTGTAATTTTTATTTTCTCTCTTCTTATCGTTTCTCATAGTTTTTCGTACGGCTTTTCTCGACTCTTCTCTTGAGGATTTTCGTACGGCTTTTCGTACGGCTAATCAAATTTTGCAGGGCCTGCAAGATCAGCCGACTTCTTAGGAAGCCGAGTCAGTTGAAAGAGTAGAGGTCGGCTCCTTCTTTACGAGTCGGCTACAGAGGGCAGAATTTAAGTAGTGTAATTTTTGTAAAAAAAGAGAGAAAGAGAGGGAGAGAAACTATACTGAACTTTAGTAAAAGGGGTCCACTAAGGACATCCCGACGTGTAAATTCCCCCCATTTTTCGGGGTCTGATTCGCCGAGTACCGTGTATTCAGTGGATCAGGGCACCCACCGCATTTTTCTTGCTTCGACGATTTTTCCGCGGCTTTTCTGATAGATGCTTGTTTAGGTTTTTATTCTATCTGATTGTGCTTACATAGCTAGTTTAGGACTTGCAACTTAGGTGCATGACTTTAGGATTCAGAAAATAAAAAACTAGATGTCTGTTTGAAAATACTCAAAAAAATTACAAAACCACAAAATAAAATCGGGACTGCTAAATATATCTAATTTAAAACAAACTGTAATGATTCATCTGATTTGGGAGAGTAATCCCCGCAATTTCTCAGAGTGGGCGAGCGAGAGACGACACTTAATCTAAAACCCGATCTCTTTCAACATACTACTTAGTTCATACACCTAATCACTGCTTTTCAGTGGGTACGCTCGAGTAGCCGGAAACGATCCGAGTTTACTTAGCAGAGTGGGGGATTTAGAGGACACTGCGTAAGGCTCCGTCCTCAAGCAACACGGGTAGCAGAAACGGTCTGTGTACTTGCCACCATACTGGCTGAGAGAAAGTAGTTCTCTGTAAGGACTCGGGACAGTATCGCAGGGAAAAATCGGGCACCTATCAGCTCGCACAACGCACGATAATCACAATATTTGTTTGCTAATTACAATCCTAAAACTGACAAGATAAAAGACCGAACTCTTACGATCATCATCGGGTTGAGTTGGTGAAAAACAGGGTTTGCTTTGTGTTTGCTTGCAGGGTGTGAGTTTCCGCGGCTTTCGCATTTATCCCTCTTACTTGAATCAAAAATCGTGCTCTCCCGATATTTCTCTTGACATCGATGATGACTTCTCGACAGCTTTTCTGCTCAGACTCCGTGAGCTTTTGACCGTCCACCGTCGACCGTACATCTTCACAAGCTTGGGATGACTCTCTTCCCAAGTTGGTCTCATCTGATCTCGAGGAGAGTCAGACCTAGACTCCCTCGCCTCCTAGCTAGAAAATTGAGACAGACCCTCGTCTCAATAAATCATCTACCACCGAATTTTCGCTGAGTTCTTACGAGAGCTTCTCTTTTCCAGACGATTCCAAGCCGCAATCGAAGCCGATGGCTCGCGGTAAAGGACCAGCAGCAGAGGAGCCAGATGAAGAAAGACCAGATCCAGCCGCAGATATTAGTACAAGTATTCTCGAGACTCTCCAGCAGTTGAATATACAGATACGAGAACAATTCTGAACTCAGAATGAGTTGCGGGCTGCGATAGCCGTGCTGAGAGCAGGGGCTGGGAACCATTTATCGCCTGCAGTTCCTGCTACTTTACGGGAAGAGTATGACCCGGGCGCAAGAATGCTCCATCATTGGATTCGGCTACCACCGAATCAAGGGCCATACGAGCTGAGACCGTCCTTCATTTCACTGCTTCCCAAGTTCTATGGGAATGCCGTAGAGGAGCCGTTTACCTTTTTATAGCAATTCGAGATGATTTGCGGTACGGCTTGCTGTCCAAGAGTTACACAGGAAGCCGTGCGCCTCAAGGCCTTTCCCTGTGCCTTAGCCGATAAGTCACTTTACTGGCTGAGTCATCTGGGAAGGGAAATCTCTACGTGGGATGATCTGAAGTCCACGTTCCTGCGTAAATATTTTCCTCTGGAGAGGACGAACATGATGAGGAGTCAGATCTCCAACTTCACGCAACATCCACATGAATCTTTCCATGAGGCATGGGATAGATTCAAGGATCTTACGGAGAGATGTCCGCATCATGAGATACCGATGAAGGTGCTAGTAGAGAACTACTTTGGAGGACTCTACCCGGATATCCAGGGGCTCGTGAGTGCCGCATGTGGCGACAGTTACTTGAATAAGGATACAGAGTCAGTCTGGGCCATTTTTGAAGGGATGGCCGAGAATTTGAGAGTCGTCAACTCTACTCGGGCATTTCAGAAAGCCCTGCAACCAACACATCACCGAGAACATCACAAGGTGGCGAATATCGCAGATTCTGAATCAAACACCAACATGGGATTCATTAGCGAGAAATTAACGTTGGTGGGCGTGATTCAGAAGCAAGTCCAGGACTTACAGCCACTGCGAGAGTTGGAGAAACTCTCATCTCTACCGCAGTAGCTGAGTGATCTTTCGAAGAAGGTTACCGATCTTCAGCTTCAGTATCAGCAGAGCCAATCTTCTTCGACCGCATAACCAGTTCGGAGGATCTTACTCGCTCTGCCTACCCGTCCGATCTACTTCGTACAGAGCGAGCCAGAGAATCCGCAGCTCGATTGGCATGAGGATCAGTCTCATGCCAATTTCAGCCAGATCACCAGTGCCGCAGAGATGGAGGTGGAGTCGCAAGCCACTTTCGACATAAACAGGATTTGGTATACGCCGATTCAGCAGCCGAGTATACCAAATCATCAGCAGCAGCCGTATGGACAGCCGCAACACGGATGTTCACACTTCCAGCACCGCCAGAATTTCACGCAGCAGCAGTCTCACCCGAATGTTTATCATCAGATACCACAATCATATCAATATCCTGCTCAGCATTCACAGACTTATCCTTATCAATAGCCACAACAATCATTCTCCACACTTCAGAGATACTCTCAGCCTTCCACCTCTCAGCAATACACGCCAAGGTAGGAGAGAGGAGCAAGCCGGGGCCATCACACCAACCCTGAGATGTCTTCACAGACCCAGGCACTGAATCTGATCATGGACATGCTGATTACGCTCCAGATTGCACACAAAATTGAGATAGAGCAGGTTAACCGCACTGAACACCACTCTTCCTACCCAGCCTCAGATGAACCCGAACAACAACAGGAGGCATCCAGACTAGGTAGATGACACTACAGGTACGATCACTTTTCATGAACTTTTATCTAACTTCATTCATCTCAGGAGTGGTAGATCACCTCGAGCACCTGCTGGAGTAGAAGAGCGGCCACTTGACGAGGAGCAAGAGCACATCCATGAGCCGCAAAATGCCGAGGAGAGAACCTGCATATTGATGAAGACCAATTTGCAGGTTCGAGAGCCGGGAGCGATGCCGATACCGTTGATATGGATACTAGCAAATCAGACGACGACATCATGCCAGATCAGGCAGATAATCTCGAGAAAAACATTTCTTCCCCTGTCTTAGAGAGTTTTGTACATAATTCTGAAACTTTCGATGTACAAGCTGATTCTGATATAAATAAAAATTATGATTTTCTGACTCCTGACTTTGTTCCTTTTCCCGATGCTTTGTTTGGAAGAGGAAAGAAAAATACCAAAAAGAACACTGTGACTCCAGAGATTGAACGTCTACTCAAAGATCACATCTTTCTAAAGATCCTCCTTCATGATGCCTTATATCATTTTCCTACGCTTAAGAATCAACAGAAAAACCGATGCACCACGCGTAGGAAAAAGAGATACCGCACTGAGAAACATGTTTTGACTAAGGCTACATCCTGTGCTATACAGAACAAATTACTAAAGAAGAAAAAAGACCCAGGTGCACATTATGTCATGTGCGAGATCGCAAAAGACGAATTCAATCGCACTCTCTTAGATAACGGTTCCTCGATTAACTTGATACCCTCTTCCTTACTCGATTGGCACGAGTTAGGCCCTCTTTACAAATCCCGCGCGATACTTCAGTTTGCTGATAGATCCGTAAAGAGATCAAAGGGTATATTAAGGAACATTATCGTAACAGTACAGGGTCTGCAATTCCCAGTGGACTTTACAGTCCTGGAAATGGATTGCCCTACACAGTTACACCTTACCCTGATTATTCTTGGAAGGCCTTTCTTAGAAACCGCAAAGGCCCTCTTTGATTATTATACAGGGAAGGTATCTTTTCGTGTCGAGGGCGAAAAGGTACACATAGAGATGGAGAGAGATTCGAACCCATCTAGTGATGCATCTTCGGATTTCTTGAGTTATTTGACCACCTGTGATTACATGGATGAGGTCCGTCTTGACGACCTCGAAAGATATCAAGTAGAGACCCAAGAATGCTTATTAGAGGACGGGTCTGAGACTACGGTTGGAGGTTCTTCATACGGTACTTTGTATTTCAGACTGGATGATGAGAAGCAAAGGGATCAGACTTCTGACGAAGTAATTGCAGATCTTTCAGATATAAAGACTTTAAATGATTCCTCCGTTTCAGATGATCTAGAAACTGAATTGCATTTAGCTATTTTCTTCTGATCATTCTGAGGAGTCGGATGATGTTCTGAACATCTTCTGTAGTCCGACTCTAGAGCACATTGATATGGTGGATAATCAGATAGCCGATAAATCTACAATCGATACAGATCCCGTTACTCATACTAAGGATGTTTCAGCAGATACAGATTCTACCTTACCTGAATTAAAGACTTTACCACCAAACATGAAATATGCTTTTCTTGCGGGTCCACACCGACAGTTCCCGATCATTATCAGTTCATCTTTGACCGATGATCAAGAATCTCGTTTGATGGAGATTCTAGAAAGAAATCGCAAGGCTAAAGGGTGGGCAGTATCTGATCTCTGCGGGATTAATCCTGCTTTGTGTTCATATCATATCAATCTCGATCATGATAGCAAACCTTCCAGAGAGTTTCAGCGTAGGCTGAATCGGGTTTTGCGAGAAGTTGTCAACAAAGAGATTACGAAATGGTGTGACGTAGGGTTCATCTATCCCATCTCCAACTCTGAATGGGTCAGCCCATTACATGTTGTCTCGAAAACGTCGGGAATTCAGATGGTTAAGAATGAAAATGGAGAGGAGATTCCAAAGAGAGTAACCACGTCGTGGTGGGTTTGTGTTGATTACAGAAAATTAAACACCGCAACGAAGAAGGACCACTTCCCGTTGCCTTTCATAGACCAAGTCATAGAACGGTTGGCAGGGAAGGAGTACTTCTGTTTCCTTGATGGTTACTCCGGATATAACCAGGTATCAATTGCTCATGAAGACCCGGAGAAAACCACTTTCACATGTCCGTTCGACATGTATGCCTTTAGACAGATGCCCTTTGGACTGTGCAACGCTCCCGCTACTTTCCAAAGGTGCATGCTTGCTATTTTTGCGGACATGGTCGGTGATTTTCTAGAGGTTTTTATGGATGATTTTTCGGTCTATGGTGAGTCCTTTGACGATTGTTTAGCGCACCTAGACCTGGTTCTTAAAAAGTGTTGTGAGGTAGATCTCGTTCTGTTCTGGGAAAAGAGCCATTTTATGGTTACTCACAGGATCATGTTGGGGCACGTCAACTCCCAGTGAGGCATGGAGGTTGACCCTGCCAAGGTGGATGTTATCAAAAGACTCGAACCACCGTCCAACATCAAACAGTTACGGTCATTTCTGGGGCATGTCGGCTTTTACCGACGATTTATTCAAGCCTTCTCTATGATTGCCCGACCGTTAACTGAGTTATTAGGCAAAGACAAGGAGTTCTTGTTAGATAATAAATGTCTTAATGCCTTTCTCACACTTAAATAAAAAATTATCAGTGCTCCTGTCCTACAGCCGCCCGATTGGTCTCTACCCTTCGAGATCATGACGGATGCTTCAGATTTTGCAGTTGGGGTTGTATAGGATAGAGGAGGAATGGACTTCCCATTGCCATTCACTATGCGAGCAGAACCTTAGATGATGCTCACTGTAATTACACGGTAACTGAAAAAGAGATGTTGGCAGTAGTGTTTGCTTTAAATAAATTCCGATCTTATCTTCTTAGCTCAAAAATCACGGTATATACAGATCATTCAGCTAACCGGTTTCTGATGGAAAAGAAGGATGCTAAGGCACACCTTCTACGATGAATTTTATTACTACAAGAATTCGATTTGGACATCAAAGATAAACCTGGGGTAAAGAATGTGGTAGCTGATCACCTCTCCCAATTAGAGACTGATTATACTTCAGATGAGTAAACGCCAGAGATCGCAGAGAGATTTCCTGACATATTTGCGGTTACCGAACTTCCATGGTATGCAGACATAGTGAACTTTCTGGTCACACAGAAAAGTCCTCAAGGGTGGCCAAAGAACTGAGTTGATAAACTAGTTTCTGAGGCACGATATTACCACTGGGAGGATCCGGTTCTTTTTCGCGAAGGACCGGATTGTGTTTACTGGCGTTGTATTCCTCAGGAGGAATATAATAGTGTCCTCACGTTGTGTCATTCTTTGGAAGAAGGAGGACATCACTCAGGGAAGAGGACAGCACAGAAGGTACTTCAGAGCGGATTATGGTTGCCAACTCTTACTAAAGATGCCTGCACATTTGTGAAGAGTTTCCCAGATTGTCAGAGAGCAGTAAGGACAATCAATGCTAGAGACGCAATGACGATGCGACCCGTTATTATTTGTGAGATTTTTGATGCATGGGGCATAGATTTCATGGGACCGTTCCCTTCCAGCAGCGGCTTTGAGTACATCCTTCTCGTTGTAGATTATGTTAGTAGATGGGTGGAGGCTATACCCGCACGAATCGCAGACAGTAAAACCGTTTGCAAGTTCCTAAGGGAACACATTATTTCGCAGTTTGGGATTCCACGTATTCTCATTTCAGATGGGGGTAGCCATTTCATCAATAAGGAGGTCAAAAAGTTAGTGAAGCAATACGACATTGATCACAGAGTAGCTTCTCCTTACCACCCGCAGACGAACGACATGGCTGAAGTTCCAATTAGGGAGGTGAAATCAATTCTCCAGAAATTACTACGATCGGATAGAAAGAACTGGTCACTACTTCTAGATTAGGTTCTTTGAGCATATCGTACTGCATACAAAACTCCCTTAGGTACTTCACCGTTTAGATTAGTTTATGGAAATCAGTGCCACTTGCCTGTAGAAATCATGCACAAATCTGAATGGGCAATTCGAGAAATCCTACTGGATACGTAGAAAGCCGGAGCCAAGAGAAAGATAGATCTAAATGAGCTGGTAGAGATTCGAAATCAAGCATACGAGAACACCCTCATTTATAAGGACAAAGTGAAGACATGGAATGACAGATACATTTGACACAAGAGCTTTGTCCCTGGGCAGAATGTCTGGTTGTTCAATGAAAGGTTGAGAATTTTCCCGACAAATTAAAAAGCAAGTGGGAAGGACCGTACATAGTCAGAACGGTACACGACAATGGTAGTATAGAGATATCAGATGTGTCATCTGGTGCAGAACCATTCGTGGTTAACGGGCAGATGCTGAAGCACTTCGTCGAGACTTCTGATCATCTGGCCCGTAGTGAAGTGATCTATTTTGTACAGGAATCATGATCATTCTTTCACTTCACCTCATCTTGTACAGATTCTTTTGATCCATTCGATTTCTGGATAGCCGTGACACTTGTATATTTTTCGTAGACCACAATCGACCCCATTTTTGCTCGTCTTTTATGCCTAGTATACCAGATCCTAAGTATAGGGGGGATCGATTGTTTGCTGATTCACGTTTTATATTTTGTTCTGATTCTTTTGTATATCTTTTCTTCTTCACAAATCATTGGTCTCCGATTTTTGGCTACACTCTTTTCAATATAGGGGGGACCAAGTGATTTTGATGATTTCGTATTCTTTATTCCTTTTTGAACTTTCGTTATTTATTCTTTTCACTCAGTCATACCGTTTTTGCTCTCCTGTTATACTTACGATTACCACATCGTAAGTATAAGGGGAGGGTTGACTGACTTGTCTCGTATATTCTTTTCACCCACTTATACCTAGCACGAGTTATGTCCTCCTTTTTCTCTTTTGACGCTATGGGTACATAGCTCAAGCTAAGTATAGGGGGTGCGTATATATTGTTTATATACTTTCGTCCATAACTCGTACTTTGAAGTAATTTGTATATCTATAAAATCACTAAAAAGTGGGTAAAGGTTAATTTAAAATATATTTATATATTTATTTATTATTAAAATCCTTGTAAATAAGTAAAATATGTATAAAACTTGTATTTAAAAGATGTAACTAAAATATGTATTTAAAATTTGTATAATATTTACTTAAAATCTTATTTATTAAAACATATTTAAAAACTAGTCAATCCTTGTAAAATCTTCTGTAGACAAAAACGTAAAATCTATTATATACTTAACCCAAATAAAATATATCTTGTAAAACCCGTGTATAAAAAGAACTTGTTTATAAAAACCAGAAAATCCATAAAAAATACAAAACCCTAAAAGTCATAAAAACTACAAAAGCCGTAAAATCCATAAAAACGAGTAAAATTCAGAAAACATGCTTCACAAAAACATGGTTGCATTTGCAATCGTATTTTTCAGAATAAGTTTGATTTCTAGAACTAAAGATTGAGTCTAGTCTAAAGGGTGGAGCTTGATCAAGGCTTTCAACTTCCATTGTAAGGAGCCTAGTTAGGAACTGGAATTTAGACTCTTCAGGTCTGTGCCTTAATTCTTTGGGTTCCTTAAGACCATATTTGGGAAATCAAGTCATATGTGCTTAAGTAGACCATTTGGTGTCATCTGTACAACTCTACACCTGTGAACCAATCTTGAACACATGCACTCCGCACTTAGCTCAACTTGCATGGAGTTGCGAAGGGAAGTACATATTGGTAGTGCATTTCTATCCTTGTCTTTGTAGTATTGAAGTCTAAAGACGGGAGAGATTGGGGTTGCGATAGTTGCTTCGGATGAGGGAAGGATCTGCTGACACAATTTTTCTAAGACCTCAAAAAAGGGATGGAACAAAAGATGCTATATCCGTTGAGACACAAAGAGATGAATGTAGTGCAAACAAATTACTAAGTCAAATCAAAGATGAAGCCACCAAATACAAATACGACCACAATGGTCCTAGCTTCCACCAAAAATGCCTGCACATCTTAGTGGAGACGTAGCTACACGGTTGAGCTTCACAAGGAGATGCGTCTACACTAGTCACACTCCACTTCTTTTCTCATTCTTCTATCTTCTCACTATATTCAATTGAGGACATAGCAGAACCGAACTCAGAAGGGAATACCTCCCTCCCCGAGGAAATAGTAGCTGGATGAGGAAGCAATAGAAGTGTATAGCCGGGATGGACGGTTTCTTCGGTTTTCTAAACAGGAAGAGCTAAATATATTCACACACTGTACAAGTTGACTTCAAAGATGATAGAGTTTGCAATATGAATAAGTGAGTATGAAATATCCAATGAAGTGATCTTGAATAAGGATTATTGGAATTTGAGGACTATTGAGGATAAAATCCTAATCCTAGTTAAGGCTCCGACAAAATGCTTGTTTCAGGCCCGATCGAGCTCTGTCCTTGGTCTGTTCTCATGAATTGGTTTAGGAAAACAAATTCATTCTAACTTTCTTCTTTTTCCTTATTTTTCAAATAAGTGTTTGCTAAGGGACTAGCAAAGTTTAAGTATAGGGGGTTGATGAATCCATGATTCATTAACTTTTCTGTCGCATTTTGTCTTAAAACCCTTAACAAATGCATGTAAATATTTATTAATCTTCATATTTTATCCAAATTCCATTCATGAATAAATATTAACTTTTAAGCATAAAAACATGTTAATAAATAAAAGAATAAAAATAAAGAAAAGAAAAGAAGGCAGATTATGAATATGAAAATATGTACAATATGACTTAGAAATATAATTATAACTGCAAGGTATATTTATATAACCTAAACCTAGAGACCAAGACATCATGGATTGGTCGACAAACCAAAAAGTAGGGGGAGATAAGGAAAGAAAACTAAAAAAATAAATTAAGGCACACTTCATACATCTTTCACTATTTATAAAATAGATACAAAACTTCAAAGATTTTTAGTTAACTCATATGTATCTATTTTCACCAAACTCTTTTCCTAATTATTTCTAAAAATGTATATAAAAATATAAAAAATAAGTTAAAAATATTACCCTGTATAGATGCCAAGAAATCCAGCCTTTAAATTGTCAAAATCTCAACTTCCGAACATCATAACTTCTTCATACAAACCCCAATTTCACTCTACTCACCTTTAAAGTTCATAAAATAATATTCTCTAATTAATAAAGGTGGTTTCATCGAATTCAGAGTCCGTTAGCAAAAAGTCGGTTTTGGGACCAAATGACAACGTGGTTTCTGGGCTATTTATTTTTTTTATAGAATATATTATTTATAGTTTTATTAATCTTATAATTTCTAATTATTTTCATGATCTTGTAATTTGACCCTAATTTATTTCATAATTTTTGGAGCTTATTTGTTTATTTAATAAAATCAAAACCCCTAAATTTTAGGTGAAAATGAACTGTATAATTTATACCGGTATTTATTAATATATGTAAATTAATTTATTAAAATCCTTAAAAAATCACACAACTCTTATTTATTATTCTAATAATTAAGAAAAATATAAAATTAATTTTTAATTATTTATTCATTGAATTAAAAATCCAAAACCTATTTATATATACATATTTATTAATATAATATTTATATTTCAAATAATATTTATTATTTATAAACAAAGTTTATTTCATAATTAAGATTATTTAATTATTTACATTTCTTGTATTTATACCTATTTAAAATGACCTTATTTATTATTTATTGTTGAATTTACTAGCATTTTAAGCATCTGGCCTACCAGGTAATGACACATGTCAGCACCTGGTGCATCTCCCTTAAGAAGTTTGTTAGCCAGACTATTCTAACAAGCCAACTTCAACAATTTCTCCCGCACACATCTTAACTCCTCCAGGCGATTTCAACCCTTGATTCTCTTCCCCTAACAACCCTCTCACACGGACACCCTTGGATTTATATTGAGGAGCATGCAATCTTCCTATAAAAGGGCCCAAAGGTCGCCATTTTTAACTAACTCTCCAACCACCTGTAGCTCCAGCTCCAAGTGCCCGACCCCCATCCTTCCAAGCTTCGTTCCGCCGGACGTGGAGGTGACAACTCCGATCAAGCGTGCTCGCATGGAGGAGGGAACATAGGAGGAGGTTCCAAGGCTCTTCTCAGCCTTGCATCGCCACCATCGTGCGCGTCTAGCTCCGGCGAAGGTCGACCGTCGAGCATCTTTTGCGGTAAATACACCTCTGACTCATAGACCTATTCATCCATTTTTCTTCGAATTTCTTCCTCGACTTGTGTGTATCAATTAGCGAGATAAAGTCCTCATTAGGATGCTTAATCATCTAACTTAAACGCTTAACAAAATCCACTCTCAAACTCGTTTCGAATCGAAACATTTCACATTTTCTTTCATCAACATTTCCACGCAACTATCAATAATTCTGGAAACTTCATTTTTTATCACTTTTTGAGCTTGCAGATCTATCACCCTTGAGCCGATTCCTTGTGAATCGAGCCTATACATCGCTTATTTGCAGGTTCGTCTTCAATCAGGAGCAGCTTCAAGGCATATGGAGTCTTCAATCATCAAGGAATCTATCTCCAAAGAAGGCACATCCAACCTCCTTCAACCTCCAGCTCAACGAGACACTCATCTTCATCGCGTCGTAACCATCGCCTAGAGCATCTTCCGACCACCTACCACCGCGGACGAGCTCGAGGGGTGGAGGAGCCACCCCTCTGGCCCCGTCAGAGGCCCTAGATCGTTGTCAGTTGATCGTGAAAATTCGGGGAAGAAGCCTTCAGCGACAGTTGCACAACAAACTCTAGAACAATTGATGAGCTCCAGACGTACAGTTTGTTGATGCGTGGCACCCGCAAGAGCGTTCGATCAACGCCTCTTCGTTCTAATCACCGCCGTTAAAATCGAAGCAGTGGAAAAATTGCATACTAAACCCAGTAAACTTACAGTTATTCATTTCCGCTCCAGAGGTTTCCAGGAATTACATTTAGGTCCCTCCGCAGGGACCTAAATGTAAAGACTTTGATTTCTTTTACATTTCAGCCCCTGTAAGGACAATTTTGCAACAATTTTCAGTTAGTTTTCTTACGCTTATACCCCTGCGCTGTAGGGGATTTTTGAACCTATTTTTGACCTTATTTTTCGTAGATTTTCTTGGGGTAGTTACATAACTACCCCTGCGAGGTTTTTTGTATTTTTCGTGTATTTTTCTACGTATTTCTATCGAGTTTTGATTCGACACAAACCGATTTCATCTTCATTTGTTTTCACGTGTCGATCTATCCCGTTGCTCGACATTTTCGCCTACTATATAGTATCATCTATTTTCTACATATATCTCATCTATTATATCATAAATAAATTTTGTGAAAATACCCTTTTGAAAAATAAATAAAAATTGAAAAAGATTAAAATCAAATAAAAATTAAAAAATCCCTAAAAAGTAAAATCAAATAAAAATTAAAGAAATCCCTAAAAAGTGTACCTTTTCTCTAATCATTTTAAGAAGAGGTAAAATGAAATCGCCAAAATATTTTATTAAAAAAAATCAAAATATGCTATTCTGCCTCCTTGAGTTCGACCCAGGGACACACACGTGGTAAAATAAATAGTTAGGTTTTTCTCTGAAAACCAAATTTATTTGATCATTTGAGATCTCTTCGTGGCTTTTCTACACCGATAATTTTATAACATCAAAAGCCACGGTCTGATTTTAGCCGCATCAAAATGGCGTCGTTGCCGGGGAGGCGTTAGAGTATTTTGATTTTTTCATCTCTTTGTAATTTTTATTTTCTCTCTTCTTATCGTTTCTCGTAGTTTTTCGTACGGCTTTTCTCGACTCTTTTCTCGAGCATTTTCGTACAGCTTTTCATATGGCTAATCAAGTTTTGCCGGGCCTGTAGGATAAGCCGGCTTCTTAGGAAGCCGAGTCAGTTGAAAGAGTAGAGGTCGGCTCCTTCTTTACGAGTCGACTGCAGAGGGCAAAATTTGAGTAGAGTAATTTTTGTAAAAAAAGAGAGAAAGAGTGGGAGAAAAACTGTACTGAACTTTAGTAGAAGGGGTCCACTAAGGACATCCCGATGTGTAAATTTCCCCCCATTTTTTCGGGGTCTAATTCGCCGAGTACCGTGTATTCAGTGGATCATGGCACCCACCGCGGTTTTCTCGCTTCGACGGTTTTTCTGCGACTTTTCTGATAGATGCTTGTTTAGGTTTTTATTCTATCTGATTGTGCTTATGTAACTAGTTTAGGACTTGCAACCTAGGCGCATGACTTTAGGATTCAGAAAATAAAAAATTATAAGTCTGTTTGAAAATACTCAAAAAAATTATAAAACCACAAAAAAAACCGGGACTACTAAATATATCAGATTTAAAACAAACTGTAACGATTCATCTGATTTGGGAAAGTAATACCAACAATTTCTCATAGTGCGTGAGAGAGAGACGACACTTAATCTAAAACCGATCTCTTTCAACATACTACTTAGTTCATACACCTAATCGCTTCTTTTCAGTGGGTACGCTTGGGTAGCCGGAAACGGTCCGAGTTTACTTAGCAGAGTGGGGAATTTAGAGGACACCGTGTAAGGCTCCGTCTTCATGCAACAGGGTAGCCGGAAACGGTCTGTGTACTTGCCACCATACTGGCTGAGGGCAAGTGGTTCTCTGTAAGGACTCAGGACAGTATCTCAGGGAAAAATCGGGCACCTATCAGCTCGCACACTGCACGATAATCGCAATATTTGTTTGCTAATTGCAACCCTAAAACCGACAAGATAAAAGACCGAACTCTTACGGTCATCATCGGGTTGAGTTGGTGAAAAATGGGGTTTGCTTTGTGTTTGCTTGCGGGGTGTGAGTTTCCACGGCTTTCGCATTTATCCCTCTTACTTGAATCGAAAATCGTGCTCTCCCGATATTTCTCTTGACATCGAAGATGACGTCTCGATGGCTTTTCTGCTCAAACTCCGTGAGCTTTCGACCGTCCACCGTCGACCGTACATCTCCACAAGCTTGGGATGACTCTCTTCCCGAGCCGGTCCCATCTGATCTCGAGGAGAGTCAGACCCAGACTCCCTCGCCTCCTGGCTAGAAAATTGAGACATACCCTCGTATCAATAAATCATCTCCAACCAAATTTTCGCTGAGTTCTTAGGAGAACTTCTCTTTTCCAGACGATTCGAAGCTGCAATCGAAGCCGATGACTCACGATAAAGGACCAACAGCAGAGGAGAGACCACAAGCTGAGGAGCCAGATGACGAAAGATCAAATCCAGCCGTAGATGTTACTACAGGTATTCTCGAGACTCTCCAGCAGATGAATATACATATCCGAGAACAATTCCGAACTCAGAATGAGTTGCGGGCTGAGATAGCCACGCCGAGAGCAGGGGCTCAGAACCATTTACCATCTACGGTTCCCGCTACTTTACAGGAAGAGTATGACCCGGGCGCAAGAACGCTCCATCATTGGATTCTGCTACCACCGAATCAAGGGCCATACGAGCTGAGACCGTCCTTCATTTCACTGCTTCCCCAGTTCTACGAGAATGTCGTAGAGGAGCCATTTACCTTTTTACAGCAATTTGAGATGATTTGCGGTACGACTTGCTATCCAGGAGTTACACAGGAGGTCGTGCTCCTCAAGGCCTTTCCCTTTGCCTTAGCCGATAAGGCACTTTACTGGATGAGTCATCTGGAAGGGTAATCTCTACGTGGGACGATCTGAAGTCCACGTTCCTGCGTAAATATTTTCCTCTGGGGAGGACGAACATGATGAGGAGTTAGATCTCAAACTTCACGAAGCATCCACATGAATCTTTCCATGAGGCATGCGATAGATACAAGGATCTTACGGAGAGATGCCCGCATCATGAGATACCGATGAAGGTGCTAGTGCAGAACTACTTTGGAGGACTCCAGCCGGACGTCCAGGGGCTCGTGAGTGTCGAATATCACAAGGTGGCGAATATCGCAGATTCTGAATCAAACACCAACATGGGATTCATTAGTGAGAAATTAAGGTTGGTGGACGTGATTCAGAAGCAAGTCCAGGACTTACAGCTGCTGCGAGAGTTGGAGAAACTCTCATCTCTATTGCAACAGCTGAGTGATCTTTCGAAGAAGGTTACTGATCTTCAGCTTCAGTATCAGCAGAGCCAATCTTCTTCGACCACACAACCAGCTTGGAGGATCTTACCCGCTCCGCCCACCCGTCCGATCCACTTCGTACAGAGCGAGCCAGAGAATCAGCAGCTCGATTGGCATGAGGATCAGTCTCATGCCAATCCCAGCCAGATCACTAGTGCCGTAGAGATGGAGGTGGAGCCGCAAGCCACTCTCGAGATAAATGGGATTTGGTATACGCCGATTCAACAACCGACTATACCAAATCATCAGCAGCAGGCGTATGGACAACCGCAACATGAACGTCCACACTTCCAGCACCACCAGAATTTCACACAACAGTAGTCTCACCCGAATGTTTATCATCAGAGACCACAATCATATCAGTATCCTGCTCAGCATTCACAGACTTATCCTTATCAGCAGCCGCAACAGTCTTTCTCCACACCTCAGAGATACTCTCAGCCTTCCACCTCTCAGCAATACACGCCAAGGCAGGAGAGAGGAGCAAGCCAGGGCCATCACACTGAACCTGAGATGTCTTCACAGGCCCAGGCACTGAATCACATCATGGACATGCTGAGTACGCTCCAGATTGCATACAAAACTGAGACAGAGCTGGTTAACCGTCGTCTGGACGAGTTAACCGCACCGAAGACCACTCTTCCTACCCAGCCTCAGATGAACCCGAACAACAAGAGGAGGCATCCAGACTAGGTAGACTACACTACTGGTACGATCACTTTTCCTGAATTTTTATCTAACTTAATTCATCTCAGGAGCGGTAGATCGCCACGAGCACCTGCTGGAGTAGAAGAGCGGCCACTTGACGAGGAGCAAGAGCACATCCATGAACCACAAAATGCCAAGGAGGAGAACCAACGTATTGATGAGGACCAATTTGTAGATTCGAGAGTCGGGAGCGATGCCGATACCGTTGATATGGATACTGGCAAATCAGACGACGACATCACGCCAGATCAGGCAGAGAATCCCGAGAAAAACATTTCTTCCCCTGTCTTAGAGAGTTTTGTAAATAATTCTGAAACTCTCGATGTACAAGCTGATTCTGATATAAATAAAAATTCTGATTTTTTGACTCCTGACTTTGTTCCTTTTCCTGATGCTTTGTTTGGAAGAGGAAAGAAAAATACCAAAAAGAACACTATGACTCCAGAGACCGAATGTCTACTCAAAGATACATCTTTCTAAAGATCCCGCTTCATAATGCCTTAGATCATTTTCCTACGCTTAGGAATCAACTGAAAAACCGATGCACCACGCGTAGGAAAAAGAGATCCCGCACAGAGAAACATGTTTTGACTAAGGCTACATCCTGTGCTATACACAACAAATTACCGAAGAAGAAAAAGGACTTAGGTGCACATTATGTCAGATGCGAGATCGCAAAAGCCGAATTCAATCGCACTCTCTTCGATAATGGTACCTCGATTAACTTGATACCCTCTTCCTTACTCGATAGGCCCGAGTTAGGTCCTCTTTACAAATCCCGCGGGATCCTTCAGTTTGCTGATAGATCCGTAAAGAGACCTAAGGGTATATTAAGGAACGTTATCGTAACCGTACAAGATCTGCAATTCCCAGTGGACTTTACGGTCCTGAACATGGATTGCCCTACACAGTTACACCTTATCTCGATTATTCTTGGGAGGCCTTTCTTAGAAACCGCAAAGGCCCTCTTCGATTATGATACAGGGAAGGTATCTTTTCGCACCAAGGGCGAAAAGGTACACATAGAGATGGCGAGAGATTCGAACACATCTAGTTATGCATCTTCGAATTTCTTGAGTTCTTTGGCCACCTGCGATTACATGGATGAGGTCCGTCTTGATGACCTCGAAAGATATCAAGTAGAGACCCAAGAATGCTTATCAGAGGACGAGTCCGAGACTACGGTTGGCGGTTCTTCAGACGGTACTTTGTATTTCAGTCTGGATGATGACATGCAAAGGGATCAGACTTCTAACGAAGTAACTGCAGATCTTTAAGATACAAAGACTTTAAATGATTCCTCCGTTTCAGATGATCTAGAAATCGAATTGCATTTAACTGAGCTATTTTCTTCTGATAATTCTGAGGAGTTGGATGATGTTCTGAACATCTTCTGTAGTCCGACTCTAGAGCACATTGATATGGTAGATAATCAGATAGCCAATAAATCTACAACCGATACAGATCCCGTTACTCATACGTAGGATGTTTCGACAGATCCAGATTCTACCTTACCTAAATTAAATACTTTACCACCAAACATGAAATATGCTTTCCTTGTGGGTCCACACCGACAGTTCCCGGTCATTATCAGTTCATCTTTGATCGATGATCAAGAATCTCATTTGATGGAGATTCTAAAAAGAAACCGCAAGGCTATTGGGTGGACAATATTCGATCTCCACGGGATTAATCCTGCTTTGTGTTCACATCATATCTATCTCGATCATGACAGCAAACCCTCCAGAGAGTTTCAGCGTAGGCTGAATCCGGTTTTATGAGAAGTTGTCAAGAAAGAGATTACAAAATGGTGTGATGGAAGGTTCATCTATCCCATTTCCAACTCTGAATGGGTCAGCCCCTTACATGTTGTCCCAAAAAAGTCGGGAATTCAGATTGTTAAGAATGAAAATGGCGATGAGATTCCAAAGAGAGTAACCACGTCGTGGCGGGTGTGTGTTGATTACAGAAAATTAAACACTGCGATGAAGAAGGACCACTTCCCGTTGCCTTTCATAGACCAGGTCATAGAATGGTTGGTAGGGATGGAGTACTTCTGTTTCCTTGACGGTTACTCCGGATATAACCAGGTAACAATTGCTCCTGAAGACCAGGAGAAACCCACTTTCACATGTCCGTTCGGCACGTATGCCTTTAGACGGATGCCCTTAGGACTGTGCAACGCTCCCTCTACTTTCCAAAGGTGCATGCTTGCTATTTTTGCGGACATGGTCGGTGATTTTCTAGAGGTTTTTATGGATGATTTTTCGGTCTACGGTGATTCCTTTGACGATTGTTTAGCCCACCTAGACCATGTTCTTAAAAAGTATTGTGAGGTAGATCTCGTTCTGTCCTGGGAAAAGAGCCATTATATTACCCACGTGATCGTGTTGGGGCACGTCATCTCCCAGCGAGGCATGGAGGTTGACCCTGCCAAGGTGGATGTTATCAAAAGACTCGAGCCACCATCCAACATCAAACAGTTTCAGTCATTTCCAGGGCATATCGGCTTTTACCGACGATTTATCCAAGACTTCTCTATGATTGCCCGACCGTTAACTGAGTTACTAGGCAAAGACATCGAGTTCTTGTTAGATAATAAATGTCTTAATGCCTTTCTCATACTTAAAGAAAAAATTATCAGTGCTCCTATCCTACAGCCGCCCGATTGGTCTCTACCCTTCGAGATCATGACGAATGCTTCAGATTTTGCAGTTGGGGTTGTATTAGGACAGAGGAGGAATGAAATTCCCGTTGCCATTCACTATGACAATAGAACCTTAGACGATGATCAGCGCAATTACACATTAACCTAAAAGGAGATGTTGGTAGTAGTGTTTTCTTGAGATAAATTCCGATCTTATCTTCTTGGCTAAAAAATCACAGTATATACAGATGATTCAGCTATCCGATTTCTGATGGAAAAGAAGGATGTTAAGGCACGCCATCTACGATGGATTCTATTACTCCAGGAATTTGATTTGGACATCAAAGATAAACCTGGGGTACAGAATGTGGTAGCAGATCACCTCTCCCGATTACAGACTGATCAGATTTCCGATGAGTACACACCAGAGATCGCAGAGAGATTTCCTGACGAGAGCATATTTGCGATTACCGAACTTCCATGGTATGGAGGCATAGTGAACTTTCTGGTCACACAGAAAAGTCCTTAAGGTTGGCCAAAGAACCGAGTTGATAAACTAGTTTCTGAGGCACGATATTACCACTGGGAGGATCTGGTTCTTTTTTGCGAAGGACTGGATTGTGTTTACCGGCGTTGTATTCCTCAGGAGGAATATAATAGTGTCCTCACGTTGTGTCATTCTTTGGTTAATAAATAGTCATTCATCGATCTTTATTCTTCCATTTTGTATTTAAATCCCTATCAAAACACATGTAAATACAGCTAGCATGTACAAATTAACATTCATCATTCACATTTAATTAGTCAGTAATTACTAGATAAATACCTATATGTAAATTCAAAATAAAATAATAAAGAAAAGAAAAATAAAGGAAGTATCAATGATACTGAATGACCCTAAAGCCTGAGGCCAAGTTAATATTGACTTGGTCGACAAGGAGAGATAGGGATCTATACTATATATAGAAACCCATTCTTGAACTATTTTATTCTTTATTTTACATGCCTCAAATAAACATTTGATCAACATGAAACTTGTACATAGTATATAGTAAGTTATAAAAATAATTACCAATAAAAATAAGGCACGGTGTAATTGGGATATAGAGAAAAAAGTCGCAAAGCGAACTTCAAAGACAAATAACTTCTCCATATGACTCAAAATTCACCAAACTCACTCCATTGTATTCTAAGTTAAATTATCTATCCAGAAAAGATATTTTTATCAAAAATGAAGGTAAGATGCAAAAGTCGGTTTTATGGGGTCCTATTGTTATGTATTGGTATATTTTATTCAGAAATTTCATTTTTTATATTTTTAGTCTTCTTATATTTTAAAATAATTGCATTCATTATTTGAAATATATTAAAAGCACAAATAAAAAATAAAACAATTAGAATACATTTGTAAATAATACATTAATATATATATGTATAATATACCTATAATGTACAAATATATAATTATTTATATATGTAAATAAAATCAAAAAATAAAATAAAATATGTTTAATTATATATAAATATATACAATATGTACATATGACAAAAAAACTAAAAATAAAAATAAAATACCCAAAAAATAGGTAAATATATCTATATTTTTACTTGTAAAAATTAACATCCTACAAATATGGTAGTAAAAATTAAAAATCCTTATAAAATAGTACATAAAATAAGGAACATTTTTTTATGTTTTGAGTTTTGTAATAAAATTCTTTTCTATTTATTTATAACTAATTTTTATTTTAATTTATTTTTGTTCTGTAGCGTCCTAGGTAGATCAATCAGGAGATCCCAAACGTTGACTCCGTGTCAACTATTCAGCCTCCCTTCTGACCTCTTTCAGAACATAGGACTTCCCTTCTTTCTCCATTTTCTCCACCTTCCTCCATGTTTCCCTTCTCCCTCAAGCTCTTCCCTCTTAGCAGGCACGATCACCATCTTCCACTCCCTTTAGATAGCCCTCACCAATCACAACCCAATCACACACAATCACCTTCCCCCTTTTACGCTTCGCCATATGCATAAATAAGAAGCTTGATCTTAATTTGACTTTATAATCCCCTTACGCCATATGTAACCCCAATCGTGATCGAGTTTAAGCTCCATGGTGACAGCATGAAGCCAGCCAAGGTGTCAGTGAGGAGAAAGAGTGGATGAGTCATGATCCACCATCGTCGAACTTCACCTCTGGAGAAGGTCCCTGTTCCCTATCTCTGGGCAGGTATCACTTGATAGCTGCAGGTTTTTATCATGCATTTTCTTTCCATATCATAGATCAATCCTTAATTTAGTTTAATTTCCTTTATTTTAGCGTAAAAAGTAGGATTCATAGTTCATTGACCCAGTGCTCCGACCATCTATTCCAGTGTGCCTCATCTCTTGTTTTGACCCATTTACCACACCATTTTGATCTTACTCACTTCTCCACTATTCAGATCACCCCATCCACCTTTAATATTGGACAAATCGAAGCATCAACTCTCTTCCTCTGCCCATCACTAGAGACCACTCCATTCACCCATTTTTGAGCATTATCAGCTTCAATACTGGGTCGAGATGATACCCATCGATCCTAATAGACTTTTTATATAGGAAAGAAGCCTAGAAGAGCCACGTGTAAGAGTAATTAGGAGAACTTCATCCTAGGTGGCCAGAATGGAGATCGACTTCCATGCCTCCTTCGATGAGACCTAGACCTTTTGAAGTGCCTGGTACGGATGAGTTCCAGAAGGAGTTGAGCCACTCAAGATTTAGAAACATCTCCAAAGCTATGAGTATTAGTCGATCAAAGTTCAATAGGGAAGAAGTTCTTCCCTATACTTTGTGGGCCTCCCGCTACTGTTGGATCAGGAGTCTGGCCTAGATCTAATAAGGGCCCTTAATTAAAGGCAAAATGGTTCCCCTTCTGCGTCATTGGATTTTAAGTCAAGCCACATGGAGTCACTCCATCTGTGCATCAGCTCTTTACGCTCCCACCACGTGTTCATCTAGGATATATTGTACTGACACCATATACCTTTTTGTATTTCAATTTAACCCTATAAACTAAATATAACGTCTAAAATATTTATGAATATTTTCTCTCTAGACTCCACACTTTTGCGTAATTACATTTAGGTCCTTCTATCTCACGTGTAGTGACACATGAGGCCCTGTAAATTTTGTGCATGTACCATTAAATTCTTGGGACATGTTATTTAATGCATTAAAAATTTCTAAAAATTACATTTAGGTCCCTCTGAACTGTGGCTTTTATTTTTGTGCATATTTATCATTATGAATACTTTTATTGCTTCAAAAACTATAGGAAAATTTATATAAGTGCATATAACTTTGCTTAATCACATATATTTTTTGTACGACATTTGAATTAATTTTTCTATTTATTAAAAATATAAAAAGTTTTTTTTCATCTTATTTAATATTAAAACCCCTAAAAATTAGAAAAACTGCGCTAGAAATATCTAAAAAATATCGTATTAATATTATTATATATACCACTACATATCTAAAAATGCCTAAAAAATAAAATATTAAAACTAAAAATTACAATACCTTAAAAATATTATAATAATAGCAAAAATAAATAAAAACAAAAAATACCATTCTGTTTATGAATTTTGTTTATTACATATACTATCTATAAAAATAGATTTAGGTTAATTTTAGACTGATTTACATTTATTAAACCTAGAATAATCTCGGCTAATTAATCTGTTCACTATTTTGTATATTTTGTTACTTTAAAAATACATAAAATATTAATAACAGATCTAGTAAATTAACAAAAAAGGGAAAAACATAAAAATCACAAAAATATTTTATTTCATAAATTTAACATATATATTGATATATTTAAAAACATAACACCCTATAACTTTTATATATCTTATATATTACTTACAATATCTAATGTCATCATTATATATATATATATATATATCTTATTTTAAAATAAAAAAGAAACTAAAAATTTACAAGGCTAAAATTAAAATATAAAATTTAAAATATAAAAATAGAAATCTATAAAAACTAAATATAATTAAACCCCACGAAAACATAATATGAAGAAAAACATAAAATAAAAAATATAATTATTATTGTTAATTAAGAATAATTAGTTTATAATTACAATATTCTGCCATTTTGCTCCTTGTATTTGGTACTCTGTCATACTTACACCTATACACATCTATAGTAGAGTTATAGCAAATTTTGACCCACACTTCATATTGATTAATTCATCTATCATTTGTGGGTTTATTCTAGTGACCCTAGAACAATTCCAGATTATTAGTCTTGTCGTTGTTCAAGTTTTAGTAATTTAGTTTGTAACTAATGTATTCGATTACTATCTTTAATTATTTATTTAAATTTCCACATCTACCCCTTTGTTTGATTCGTTTGTTTTTTAATTTCCCCAAGGAGTTATTTTTGTGTTATTTTTAGTTTTGAATATAAGTAAGAAAAATTAAATAATCCTTAGATTCTCTTAATTTCACACTACTAGCTTAGGTTATTTCAGTTAAGGAAAATACATGAGCCTTCTGAAAATGAATTGTTTAGAATATGGTTAGTCTATAAATTCTATTTTGTTCTGGTTGGACATGCGATCCTACAGAGAGACATTGAGAAATAAATGTTATTGCAAATCATTCCCTAGTCTGAAATAAAGAATAACTAAATTACATAATAGGTCCCTTCCATACAATTAGGGTTATGTACCATGGTCATCTTAATGATTATACAAATGTTGATTCAAATGTTGAATCATAGAGATTGGTGCTTGGATGATATTTAAGGAGTTAGATTGATGACTCATCAAGTACCATCAAGTGATTCTTAAGAAAGGATCTCCAGCTTGAGAAGGACATGGAAATCCTTCTTTAAATGCTGATATCTGACTGACCTCTTGATGCTGGTCATCTACTTAGGAATAGAGATTCGGAGATGTTAGATAAGTTAGATCAAAAAGTTGACTTAATGAGATCGAGATAACTAAAGACCTATCTCCTATCTTTCATGACATATGCACGCATCTTCTGACTGTAGACAAATGTATTACTATATGTATGTGTGTGTACATTAAGTGAACTATTAGGTTGATGACCTAACCTAGGTCTATACACCATCGAGTTGGTGTGCACATGAGGGAATACGAGTAATATGATCTCTTAAAGGGATCACATAGGTTCTCTACTGAACTGGAAGACATGAGTTCACTCATGAGATATTGGGATTAAATTCCATGCATGGTCGTATCGCTTTGCAAGCTTGATAGATTTTATAGGTTTGATATATGATTTTGGAAAGTATATGATCGAAACCAACTCACAATGATCAAACGAGAGACTCAATGGTGAAATCCTGAAGGAGACAATTCAAATCTGATCTAAGACTTCGTGTTAATTCTAGGTCTTTTAGTATGCATAATGTACGAGTATTAGGAATACTCAGGGGTGATGTTATCGTAAATATAACCATGACACTTCTATTCCATGGGAGTGACGAAATATGTTTGGATTTTAGTGACTCCTCTCACTAGATTGGTAATATGTTTTTAGTCCAAATATTAGACATTGATTTGAATGTGATTCATATGCAATGAGAAGATTATCTTTACAATTTGATTTGATTAAATATCTTTGAGAGGTTCTCGAGATCTGGATTTGAGATATGTTCTCAATATCCAAGTCACCATATATAGAATATGCAATCTCCATGTACTTATCTTCAAGTATCTGTATAGAAAGCACATTGTTCTTGAAAGAGCTCAAGAATAATTCTAATGTTGAATTATGTATATGAGCATTGGAAATATTGAAAATTAAATATGATTTAATTATCATGAATAAGACTCATGTTATTTGGACATATGAGAATAGCCATCGTAGATAATTAAATATGATTTAATTATCAAAAACATGATTAATGTGGATATCACTATTCATAATAATCGTGGATATTATAAATATGATTCATAATATACTAGAGAGATTTATTTATAAATAAAATTTACATATTAAATACTTATGTGAATTAGATTCACATTATATAGTTAATTGTAAAATCAATTTACATTTTATATTAGATGGTTGATATGATTCATAACTGTCAATGCCATGATTGAAATTTTCATGAGATAATTTTGAGTTACCTTAGAGAATTTTAATGCAACAAATGTTATTGCAAATGTGGATAATTATGTAACAAATGTTGTTGCATATTTAGTGAGATAATATATCTCATTATTGGAAGGAGATAAAACTCCTTACCATAAATGGAGTACGTCCACCCTATAAATGGAAGGTAGTTTTATCTCTTTCAAATTATCCCACAATTAATTGATTTAATATAAATCAAATTATCTTGATGGGATGTATTTGATTTTTCTTAACTTAATTATCTATTGCAAACTAAAGCAACAAAAATCATGGCCGTTGATTTGGAAATCAGTAGTTAACATCCACCGCCTAATATGTTATAAAAGAGAGGGTAAGGGTTGCCCTTTCCAAGAAGAACACAACCTCAACCCCTTGAGTTGAAATCTCTCTCTTTTCTCATTCTCATATACACGTCCAGACTCTCCCTCCCCCCACTCCCCTCTCTCTCAATATTATGGCCGTCCACCTTATTATTGTAGAGAGCTTCACCGTCGACTCTATGTCGTTATGCTACTAGAACGACCGCTCGTGAGGAAGACCATGGATTTCGTGAGACGAAATCAGAAGGTTCCTCGCCTGTATCTTCAACTTGGATTGTGGGAAGCACGCTTCTCATCCACGTGCCCTCAAGTGCATTCGCTAACGGATCAGACTCGACACATGAGGTCTCTTTCTTTAGAGATAATCGATTATAAACATGCTCCAAGAGATAATTCTGTTACTCGTTTGTGATCTCGATGAAATGATTTGAGAAGTGTTCTCCCATAATGTGATTTCATCATTTAATTTTTTTAAAATTCTGCTATCCCTTGCAACTAGTATGACTAGGTCACATTCGTTGCAGCGTTCACATTTACATGATGCGCTAAGGCCTCGAACCCTAGGTTTCATTAGATAAAAAATTTGTAGGGATTAAGTGATGTTAATTGTGTTGTAATATAAGTATAGATAAGAATTATGCCATGCGGTTGTCTAGATATTAGAATTTTAGATTATACTGCTTATAGCAAGCAACTGGTTTTTATATTTTGCGTCTATGTTGGTTATCCATGAGATTATATTTTTTGATAAACTGTTTTTACGTTGCTCTATGTTTAGTAAATTCTAGTGATCAACATATTTAAGCCTTCTATTTCTTTTTAAATTCGTATAAAGTTGTGAATATCTTTGTAGTTATTAATCATTATGATTGATTGATTTATATTGTCAAAAAACGTATTACAAATACTTTAATTACCTTAAACCATGAGTCTAATGAAGTTTAATTACTATCCATTCGTAACGTCACTGAAAAATGTCTTCATATGATATCGAGCAATTGATAATTCTGAATATTGTTGCATTTGACATATGTTGTGACCTTATTAAATATTTGTGATTTATACGATATTAGTTTGTTTTTTGTTGTTGTTATATGAGATTTGTTGCAAGTAGTATTAATTTATTATCCTACATGTAATATGATTATCAAGTTTGGATGATTTTAGATAGAATTGTTTAAAGTTTATTTGTTTCTTCGAGATTAATTGCTAGTATAGTTTTGGAGTCATTTGAGGTAATTACTTAGATGTGTATGTGTTTTAAAATTCAATTTATTTAATACTGTAAGTTTTACTTTATTTTAAGAACTGAACATTTAGGCTGCAAAATATGGTGAATTTTTTAATACTGGTTGAAGGGAGGTTATATAGTGGGGATTCAAACTCTGATCAAGGTGAGAGCCATTACTTCTACCAATAGATCATTAGAGAGATTATTAAAATATGATGAACTTATTAGATGATTATGATTTATACGGTATTAGTTTATTTGTTGTCTGTTATTAGTGATTGTTGTTAAAAAAATTTTATTTACTATGGTTTTAAACTTTAATTCGGTCGTTTCAGATATTTGTCTTTTTTCTACAAAATTGAATTATTCTACTTACATCTTCTTTAATGAACTTAATAGTTGAAGTTTTTAATTCTATATAAATTCATTTTTTTCGATAAACACTACAAGAAAAATGAGTTGTTGCCACGAAATGTGGCTACGGAAACTTGTAGCCACGCATTCTGTGGCCACTAGTTTCTCGTAGCCACAATCCGTGGCCAAAGTCTTCATATAAGAGTTGTGGCCACGCTAAATTCTATGGCCACTTATAGTGACCACGACATATTCGTGGCTAGAGAACTCTCGCGACGAGACTTGTAGCTACGGCTATTGGCCACGATGTGTCGTGGCCAGAGCCTAATTCTGTAGCCACAAATCCCATATCCGTGGCCATAGTTCTGTAGCCATAACTTATTTTCCTTGTAGTGAAAGTAGATAATTTGCTCCAGGTTCGTATCCGGTAATAATTTATTATAATTTTAACAATTGTAAATATTGAATTTATTAGAAATATAATTTATTTCTCCCATAATTTTATTTGTAGACTTTTAAATTTGATCCTTTAAGTCCTCACATGCACTTACGTTTATGCTACTATTAGAAATCGAAAACTACTTCCATTTTCAGATAAGTATATGCTTCGCATTTACTTTCAAAAGCGTTTTTTAATGTATTATTCTTCTAATGGGTTCCTTTAATGAACTTACTGTTTGAAGTTTTGAATTATATGTAAATTCATTTTTTCAGATCAATTAATGAAGTTGATCTGTATTCGTTTCAGATAAACTTAATTCCGATGTTCAAATTTGCAATTTTATTTCTTAAATACCAAAATTTGATCCCTTTTTTTACTTGTACTTACAACGTTCTACTTTTATAAATAGCAAATTTATTAGTTTTTTTGCTTAAGTCTATGCTTTACATTTACTTTAAACCGTATGGCCAAACAAATTCTGTTTGGTAACTTAGTTTTTATATTGTTCAAGTATTATAAGTGGAGATTTTGACATCCATAATCCTGAGTAATTTTGTAATTATTTACATAATCTTGGATAATTACAAACTACACCCAGAACTCTAAATATATGATCCGTCTTACATGTATGACCCTCCGTTAGTTGGTTCCACTAACTCAACCATTCACTTGAGTTAATTTGACTAGACCAAATCTAACGATCAATATTTATTTTATTTATTATTTTATTCACTTAAATCAACCCTAAACCTCCCCTCCCTCTTTCTCCAGACCTTCCCGCCACCCTCTGCCTCCTCCCCGACACCCTCCCCATCGTCCTCCTCCTCCAGGTCCTCCCACCGCCCTCTGCCTCCTCCCCGACACCCTCCCCATCACCCTCCTCCTCGAGGCCCTCTCATCGCCCTCTGCCTCCTCCCTGGCGCCCTCCTCCTCCAGGCCCTCTCGTCCCCCTCCGCCTCCTCCCAGACACCCTTTCCATCACCCTCCTCCTCTAGGCCCTCTCGTTGCCATCTACCTCCTCCCCAATGCCCTTCCCTTGCCCTCCTACTCCTCCATGCCCTCATACTGTGCTCCCCTTGCATACACCCTTGACGTCCTCCTCCAGGCCCTCCTACTGCCTCTGCCTCCTCCCCGACGCCCTCCCCCTTGCCTACGCCCTCACCTTCTACCTCCTATCTGACACCATCGCCCACCTCGTCCAAGCCCTCCTCATCCCTCGCCACCCTTGACTCCTTCCTCCTCCTTTCTACTCCCACCCTCTGCACCCTCGTATTTCAGGTCCTCTCACCGCTCTTCACCTCCTCCCCGATGTCGTCACCCTCCACCTCTAGCTCCATGATATCATGAAGCAGCAATGGACACAATCTGAAGCAACGTCTACCGTGATAGCCTCAAAAAACGATGAGGTACAATCTAAAGCAAAGCATGTTCCCCACAATTGTGGAAGCTAGCCCCCCGCTTCACCCCCCCGTCCACCACCTACAGTCATCTTCGTCGACAAGCTCTGTTGTGCACGTGATTTGAAGAGGAAGCTGAGGTGGTCCTTCGATTATCGAAGTTGAGGGAGGAAGATGGGGGCATTATTTTGAAAATGTAAATTTTTTTTCAAGGTGCAAATTTGTCAAACATGGATGAATTTCACAAAAAAATTATGGAGAAATGGATAGAAGTTAACACAAGATTATGTCATGTAAGAGTTAAGGACTATTTAGGATTCTGGGTGTAATTCGTTATTATCCTGAGTTATGTGCATAATTATGAAATTACTTAGTATTGTGAGTGTAAATATCCCTTTTAAGTGCTTATGATAGATGATGCTATAATAAATGAAGTATTAGGTAATGGACGAAATAGTATAAATGTTTGCGGTATTGCCAACAAAATTATTTGTAGATATATCAGACTCTATAGATGAGAAAATTAACATAAAAAGAAAAAAAACAAAAAAAGTCCGGGTCTTCATATGTATTAGTGAATGATATTTTGTTCATCCAAAGAAATATGTCATGTAAATGATGTGATTTATAACATATTTAAAATGAGGGAAGTATTTACGAATAATAGGCATCGTCGTATAGATATTATGACTATAAAGGGAAAGAAAGTAAGATTTTCAGATGCCAGGAACCAATATATGTAAATACTTCATTGTTATGTGAAATATCAACCGACCGATTGTGTAGACCCTCTAATCATTTTGACAATAGAAATCATGAAGACCGTGTTGACTATCATCCACCTGAACGTATTATAGGTTAATGTTTACCCAAAAAAACCATATTATTTTATGTACCTATATTATTTTTTATGTACTTCACTGTTTTTATAATTTGCTTTTAGTATAGTGTCAGATCTCGAATTTTAAAGTTGTGGTTATGAATAGTGTGGAACTCTATTCTGGGTGGATGAATCTTGGGAGAAAAAAAAGTTATGTGACATGCCTTTTTTCCCTTTGTGTTGCAATAAAGGAAGAATTAAATTGAGGTATGCTCCTGCTCCACTTTACTTAGATATGTTATTTCATCAAACAAAAGGTATTGTTGAAAAAAAATAGAGAAAAAAATAAGAGCATACAATTATGCGTTTGCTTTTACATTCATGGGTGTGGAAATTGATCATCATATTTAAGATCGACTTGACCTTATATATATTTTTGTGTTCGGATGGAATTATCATCACATAGGTCTTTGACAGCATTATCCGGTGAAATTCCTATATTTTCTCAATTATATACGTTAGAGTTATTATATTTTCTATTTATTTGAGTCACGCAAGCCTTCAGGGACCTATACTTAATTCTTTCTTTTTTGCTCTTTAGGGTTTCACGCTATATAAGAAGTTGTAGTTCCATTAAGTAAGACAATATTCATTCTCTTCTCTATATGGTATCACACCATCGGTCCTAGACCGGTGTTTTGACATAACTCCCATCGCCACCATCAACCACACTCGTGCTGGACCTTCTCTCTCCCTAGGGTTCCGTGATAAAATGCTCCCCCTTGCGATTTTTTATAAAGAAGCGATGTCATTGGATGTAGCACTCGCCAAGAGATGCGTGATCAAAACAATTAAAGAGAGAGAGAGGGGAGTGGGTAGATGAATATAAGAAAATATCTCAGTCTCTTTTTCACTTGATATTATTCATAAATATCCCTGGATTGAAGAGGAGGAGGCAGAAAATATACTCGAGATTTGAAATCGGATTTTGTGATTGATTTTTTCTTCATGATCTCTTTTTATGGCTTTTAGTTGTTATCAATCTTTATTGGTTTTATTTTTTGCAAATTTTTGTTTTATTTTTGTTTTGAATTTTTTATTTCATTTTCACAAGTGATTAATTTGGAAAATGATGATACTAAATAGTAGGTGGAATATAGTGTAAGGTACTATTCTATTTGTGATTAGAGTGAAAAAAGAAATGGATTTTTTTCTTAATGGATATTATATTTTGCAAAAAGATTTACTATATAGTATGCATGTGATAATATATATAGGCGATATAATATAGGTAAAATGGGGAAAGAAAAATCGAGCAACGAGCTCGAAGAAACACCCAAAAGAAACGTAAAATGAAGGCAAAATTCAAAAAAATCAAAACAAATCAAATAAACGATGAAAACCCTAAAAAATGTGAAAATAAACCTTGCTAAGATAGTTCTATAACTACCCTAGAAAAATAAAAGAAAAATAAGGTTTCTAGAATGTTTAAAAGTCACATACAGGCCATGGCTATAAATGTAAGAAAAAGTCTGGAAAAAAATAAAAGTTCTATGCATTTAGATCCCTATAGCGACCAAAATGCAAATAAAAATCTTCTGGACGCAAGTATGAATATCTGAAGGTTGGCATGTTTATTATGCAATTTCTCTACCCCTTCAGCTGGAACGACTGAGATTAGAAGATGAAGATGCAATCGGAACTGCTCAGCCAAGAAACACGTCGACAACCTTTAAATAGCAAGTTCTTTGGGTGTTCTTCCCCAATCCTGAAAGAGAGTGGTGGCAATTTGACTCCGTGCAGTGGTTGGCTTGATTGGACAACGATGCAAGTGGCTGGATCGATGAGACATGGCCAGAAGTGGGTCTCCATCCCCTTTGAGTGTCTCCTGTTATGAGGGGATGTCGAAGATAAAGGAACATAATCTTATTAGGGTTCCAGATACGGAGTTAGAGGGTTTAGTTCTTGATAGGCATCAAACAGGAATTTCCCACCAATGGATGCAATGCTCCTTGTTTCAGATGATGTTGCACATTTCGTATAGATTGGCACACCTGCAAAACAAAGATTGGCTTGATTCATCGGCCTAAGAATGTTGGAATGTTATACTGCACAACAGTCTACTTCAGGACTTCGGATGTCAACTCAAAATCCGCAAAGAATGAGATCGATTTGGATAGAGGTTTTTTGGAAAATCAAAAGAAGGAAGGATTAGGGGTCTAAACCTCTATTTAATTGGCTTCAAAACCAATTTAAAAAATCAGATTTGGTTAAAGAAACTCACCTGGGATTCAAAGGTTGCAAGAACCTTTAGTTTTTGCTCCACAAGGCGGTGACTTCCTGAAGCCCTACATGGCAGACGTGGCCGTGATTCAAGGTGGAGATGCCTTGGAATTCTCCTCCAATCTGCCTTCTTCCTCACGAGACGAAGAACTCGCTTGCCAGTCACATGAGGAGTCTTGTACAAGGCTTGGAAGGTAGGATGCTGGTATGTTGGAACTATATCTAGGAGAGATGTTATTTTTCACCAACTTGGGTCTCTTAAATTAGGAGAAATAAAAGATGGTTTGGGTGGTCTGAAGGTAGGACGAGAATTATGATTAATTATCTAAGAGTGCTACGGATTAGATTTTAGGTTTATTGTTAAAGGAAAATTCGGTGAAGTTGGGTAGTTTACATAGTGAAAACAGAAAGGAGTTGAGCTTCTTCGAGAAGATGAATGTCGTGCGGACACGTGTCAACACCACAAAATTCCAAGACCTAAAATACTTTGTAAAATCTAAAATAAATAGCAAATAAGATTATTTCGAAAACATGTAAAAATAAAAATTTAGATAATTAAATTACCTAAACTATGGTACATTATACATATATACATAATATATATTGGGAAAAGGGAAGCTCCACCGGGGGGTGCAGCCAACTAGCTACACCCGGGTATTTTTCTCATTAATTTTTTATTTTTTGAAGGAAGCTTATGGGGAATTTACTTAGTTTATAGTGTGGAATATGTGTTTCAAATTTCATACAAAACAAACCTTCTTAGCATGCCCATCTAGATATGGTCAATTTCAATAATTCTGAAACCGTTAAAATGTCAAAGCCTTGATGGAGATGATAGAAATGTCGAATTTAGTTGAAATATGTATGATATCATGGTGATATACAGTGATTTAAATCCCCCTAGGTTTCATTTCAAAACACAAAAAATCAATGAAAAAAATGGCCGGGTGCAGCTAGTTAGCTACACCCCCGGGTGCAGCTTCCCTAGCCCCATATATATTTTATGATATATGGATACAATACTAATAAATATACCTATAATGTACATTATAAATATGACATATATTTTTAACTGAATATTTTAATAAATAAGGTAATATTTTTATAGATTCATACAATAATAAATAAGATTTGTATGGATTTTTATAGATTTAATAAATTATTTTACATGTATTAATAATTATACATATATACAATGTAGTACAATTTTGACTATTTTTAGGAGTTTTTGATTTATTTAAAATATTAAACAAGAATTTTAATTTTAGATTTTATTTTATAAATAAATTATAATATCAATAAAATAATTAAAAATTACTAATTTAGTAGTACTACAAATATTATGCATAAAATAAATTAAATAGCCTAGAAACCCTGTTATCATTTGGTCCAAAAATCGACTTTTTGTAAACGAATTCTGTTTTAGATGAAATCACCTTCATTATTTAGAGAATTTTATATCTTGAACTTCTAAGATGGGTATATGAAATTGGACATTGTATGGAGAAGTTATGAGGTTGAGAAGTTGGAAAATTGACAATTCTGAGTTTTGATTATTTGGCATATATACAACTTAGTATTTTGTATATTTTTATATCTATTTTTATCTAACACAATGATGAAAAGTTTGATGAGAAATATTTACATTTGAGTGAAATATAATTATGTGAATATTGTATATATAATAAATAAATGTAATTTAATGAGTTGTGTATATGGTCAATCATTTTGGGGTTTTCCGCTTTATCTCACCCTACTTTTCTGTTTGTCGGTCAAGTCATGCTAACTTGGTCTCGGAAATTAGGTTATATAAACATATATATTTATATTTTCTAGGTCTTACTGTATAATATATACATATTTACAATTTGCATTGTTTTTATTTTTATATCTATTTTTTATTTTTATTTATATCTTTTAATGTATAAAAATGATTTTTATTCATGAATGTATTTTAATAAAAATGAATATTAATGCATATTTAATGTATTTTTTAATGGTGATAAAATACGATAGAAATGTTAATGAATCATAGATTTGATCAATCCCTTATACTTAGACTTTGTTAGCCCCTTATCAGACACTTATTTAAAGAATAAGGAAAAAGAAAGTTAGAATGAATTTATTTTCCTAAATAAATTCATGAAAACAAATGAAGGGCAGATTATGATCATCCCAAGTATAAGCATTTTATCATATCCTTAACTAGGACTAGGATTTTAGTCTTAATAGTCCTCAAGTTCCACAAATCCCTATTTGGGTTCTTCTCAACAGTCAGCTCAGATCCATTCATCCATCACGCTAACTCTTTCAACCTTGAAGTCAATTTGTACTTTGTGTGAAATGCGTTAACACTTCCTTCTTAAGGAGACGAACAAACTGACCTCCCCAATAATACTCTTCCATGGCTTCCTCATCCAGCCACTCGATCCTCGAGGAAGGGGATATTTTCTTCTAAGTTCAAGTACATGCTAGTTTGCAATGAATGTGGGAAAAACTTAGAAGAAGGAGAAGAGAACTAGAGTGTCATAAGTGTAGTCACATCTCCTTGTGAAGCTTGGCCAGTGTAGCCAAGTCTCCACTAAGATATGCAAGCTATATGAAGCTTGGACCATTTTTTGATCAACAATGTACTTTATGAATTTTCCCCGACGGATATAGAATCTTTTTTCCGCCCATGTTTTGGGGTCATGGAAATAATTGTATTGTATTCTTGTGTGCCATGACAGATTTAGAACATTTTTTCACTCATGTTTTGCGGTCTTGGAAAAATTATTTTAATAGACCATTCCTCATCCGAAGCTTTATTTCATCCCCACAATTCCAGTCTTTAGATGTATGTGCAGCTAGACAAGGATGAAAATGCACCACTAAAATGAACTTCCCTTCATAACCCCATGCAAGTCGAGCTAAGTAGATCGTGTATGAATTCAAAATTGGTCCACTGTTGAAGAGTTATAAGAATGACACCAAGTGTCCTACTTCGGAAAATTTAAGTTGAATTTCGAACATTGTCCTATGTAACCCAAAGATTAAAGTCAAAGACATGAAAAGTCTAAATTTCAGTTCTTAACCAGACTCCTTAGAATTAAGGTCAAAGCCATGATGAAGCTCCACCCTTTAAACTATTTCCAATCCTTAGTTTGAGAAATCAAACTTATTTTAAAAAATGAAAATGCAATAATATTTTTGTGAGATAATTTTTTCTAAATTTTTGCTCATTTTTATGAATTTTAAGAATTTTCATTATACGGATTTTAGGACTTTGTATTTTTAATGAATTTTTTATCAGTTTTTTAAATGACCAATTTTTTAGAAAGTTTAAAAAATAAGTTACCCATATTTTATTTTGGATCAAATAACTAATTTATTTTACAAATTTTTAATACAAAGATTTTAAATATTAAACTTTTTTTACAATTTTAATAAATAGGATTTTGAATCAAGTATTATACATTTTAATACACTTTTTAAATACCAGTTTTAAGTAAGGATTGTAAATACAAGTTTTAAATAGATTTATTTATTTACCAAGCTTTTATAAATACTTAATAAAAAGATTTTACCAACACCCACTTTTATGGATTATATATATAGAGCGAGAAAATACATAAAATATAGGTTGTGGACAAAAGTATATATAGAATATATGTACACAACCCCCTATACTTGGTATGTGTTATATCCTTATAGTACCAAAAGGAAAAAGGAGGACATAACTCATGCTATGTGAAACGAGATGAAAAGAATAAAAGAATGAGAAGTCAATCACCTTCCTATACTTATGTTCTGGTCATTGTAAATATAGTTGAAGATAAAAAATGAGGTGACTGAGGGCAAGAAATAATAAAATGAAAGAAAAAAAGAAAGGAGATGAACTCAACAGAATTGCTTTACCCCCTATACTTAGGATCAATTATACTAAGTAAAGAAAAGTATGTGGCTAAAATTGGAGATGAGTGATAGGTGTAAAAGAATGTATAAAAAAGAAAATTAAAAAGGAAAAAATTAGAAAATAGAAAATCAACAAAAATAATCAGTCCCCCTATACTTAAGATTTGATATTTTAAGTATAAAGACAAGCAAAAACGGGGATGATTAGGATCTAAGAAGAACACACAAGTGGTTTGTGCTCCAGAAATGAATGGTCTCAAAGTCTTTTTTTTATAACAAATGAAGAGAAAGAGTAGTCACAAGTCTCGTACAAAGTACATCACCTTGACTAAGGCCAAATGATGTGTAGATTCCACAAAATGTTTCGACATCTGCCTGTTTACCATGAATGGCTCTACACCAGGTGACACATCTGATATGGCTATGCTTCCTTTATCATGCAACATTTTGACTACGTATGGACCTTCCCAATTTCTCTTTAATTTGCGAGGAAAGATTTTCAATCATGCATTGAATAGACAATTTTTTTGGCCCAGAACAAAGGTATTGTGACAAGCGTGTCTGCCATGCCACCTCTTCACGTTGTCATTATAGATGAGAATATTCTCATATGCCTGGTCTTTAATCTCAACTAGCTCATTCAAATCTATCATCCTCTTAGTAACATATTTCTGTAAATCAAGTTACATCTCTTTGATCAATCATTTGGATTTGTCCATGATCTCTATGGGCAAATGGCATGGCTTCCATAAACAAGCCTGAATGGAGAACTACTTAGGGGGGTCTTACATGTGGTACGATATGTCTAAAGAACTTGTTCTAGAATATGTGACCAATTTATTCTGTCAGGTTGTACCAAGTTACGAAGTATGGATTTCACCTTCCTATTTGAAACCTCAACCATGTTGTTCATCCGTGGGTGGTATAGACAAGCTGCTATGTGAACTATAGCATAATTCTTCAATAGCTTCTTCACATTTTTGTTGATAAAATGACTACCCCATCAGATATGAGAATTTGTGGGATCTCGAACCATGAAATGATATGTTTCGTGATTAACTTGCACACTGTCTTGTTATCATCGTTCGGGTATAGCCTCAACCCATCTGCTAACATAATCTACAACTAGAAGTATATACTCAAAGCCACTTCTAGAAGGAAACATGCCCATGAAATTGATGATCCATGCATAAAAAAATCATAAATGATCACTAATCTCATAAGCATCGCATCTCTTGAACTAATCATCCCTAATGCTTTTTGACAAACTGGACAACTTTCACAAATTTGCAAGCATATTTCATCAGAGTTGGCCATCAAAAACTGCTCTGGAGTACCTTTTGTGATGTCCTCTTCTAAGGATAATGTCCTCCTACCTCTAGAGAATGGCACAAAGTAGAGAGACTATTGTATTACTTCCGAGGAATACATCACATGTAAATAGAGACTGGTCCCTCGTGGAAAAGGATTGGATCCGACCAGTGGTAGTATCATGCCTCAGAAACTAGCCTCTCAATTCGATCCTTCGACCAACCATGTGGACTCTTCTGTGTGACAAAAAATTTCACTATATCATCATACCATGAAAGCTCTTTCACTGCAAAGATGCCCTCATTTGCGAATCTCTCTACAATATCTAATGAGTACTCATATGGAGATTGCTCTAATTGTATATGGGAGAGGTGAGATACCACATTCTTTACTCAATGTTTACCCCTAATACCCAAATCAAATTCCTAAAGTAATATAATCCATCTAAGAAGGTGTGCCTTGGCATCCTTCTTGTCCATCAAGTATCTCATAACTTAATAGTATGTCAAAATTGTGATCTTGGAACCAAGAAGATAAGATTTAAACTTTTATAATGCAAAAAACCACTGTCGACATCTCTTTCTCAATCACTGTGTAATTCGTATGTGCATCATCTGAAGTTTGGCTAGCCTAGTGAATAGTAACTGGAAGTACATTCCTTCTCTGTCCTAATACAACTCCATACATGAAATTTGAATCATCCGTCATGATCTCGAAAGGAATAGACCAATCCGATGGCTATAAGATATGAGCACTGGTAATCGTCTTCTTTAAATGAGAATGGCGTCAAGAAATTTGTCATATATCAAAAATTTTGATGTCTTTGCCTAACAACTCAGTCAATGGTTGAGTAATATTGGAGAAATCATGTATGAACTGTTGCTAAAAACCAACATACCCCAAAAAAGACCGTAACTTCTTAATATTGGTTGGTGCGTCCAGATGCTTGATGACATCCACCTTGGCAGGGTCAACCTCCATGCCTCGCTTGGAGATGACATGCCCTAACACAATCTCATTTTGTAACCCTAAAATATCTCTTTTCCCATTATAAAATGAGATTCTCCTGACAACATTTCTAAAGTACCCAGTCTAGGTGCACTAAAAAATCATCATATGACTCACCTTAGATTGAAAATCATCCATAAAGACCTCGTGAATGTCCATGTATGTAAAAATGGCAAGCATACACCTTTGGAATGTAGAAGGGGCATTTTACAAACCAAAGGGCATCCAGCTAAAGGCATGCATGATAAAAGGACATGTAAGAGTAGACTTCTCCTAGTCCTCATGAGCAATGGTGACCTGATTGTATCTAAAGTAACTGTCTAGGAAGCAGAAGTACTCTTTCCCTGCCAACCTCTTTATTACCTTGTGATGAGTCTCCATTTCATCAACTTTATTCTTTCATTTTGTCCTTAATCTCTTAACTACATTCATGTATATATCATTAATTTGTCAAAATAAATACTCTGTAGATAGTACTGAATATTGTATATAGTATTGTATATTTAATGTATTTTATTCCAAAATTAAAGAATAACAGAAGAAAAGAAAAAAGAAACGAGAAACCAAAGTTATTGAATGGCCCAAGACCTCAAGACCCAGTCATTTAGATGACTTAATCGACAAGGAATAAAGTAGGGGGAGATAGGGCAGACGAATTCTACATAAAATAAAACAAAACCCTCATTAATCAATAATTGATTTTTGGACCTATTTTATTTTATTATTTTTATACCTCAAATAATAAAATTATTGACATGAATATTATAGATAAAATAAAAAATTACAAAATTGATTTCACTGAAAAATAATGCATAATATGCCCTGGACACACAAAATAAACAACTAGAATAAAACTTTGCATACTTGTATCTTCTCCATACTTTATCAAATATTACCAACTCACCGTTAATTGTATATAAAGTTTGATAGACTATTTAATGAAGTTGGTTTCATTCAATTTAGAGTTAAGAAGCAAAAAATAGGTTTTGGGCCCTTATGCACTATACCTATATATTATTTCAATATATTTATTATTTGTATTTTTCAAATTCTTTAATTTCTATAAAGTTTTATTTATTGTATAAAACATATGTTCATAATTAAATTGAAATAAAATCATCAAAAAGAAATAAAATAAATAATACATCTCAATAAACCGGTAAAGTATACATACATATACCTATAATATATATGTACATAACTAATTAAGTATAGATATAAAGTCAGAAAAATACAATAAAAACACCTTAATATGTATTTAAATACTTAAGAATATATAAAATACATGTATAACATAGTAAAATGTTAGATATACATTAAAAATAAAACACTAAAATACAGATATTTTTAGTTATGTTTATACTTGTAAATAATTAACTTGTAATAAAAAGCCTTATAAAAATAAATAAAAAATGGGTACAAAATACTACATTAAATTAAAAATATTTTTCATGTTTGACCATTAAAATAGCTTAACTTCCCCGATTTTTAACTAATTCATGCTAACGTCAAATGGCTTGAAACCACCTCCACTATGTGCATATTATTAATAAGAATAAATAAAAAATAAAAAAATCACTAACCTAAATAAGTGAACCAAAAATCCATACCCTAGTTCTAGGATATCCGGACTAAAAGATAGATATCTTCCTCATCTAGTGTTAATTTGCTCCTACTCACTTTTGAACTAATGTGCATTCAATTATCTTCAAAACAAGACTAAGTTCAAGTGAATCGGAGCTCATATGTGAAAGTTGGCTTTCAAGCCTCTTTTATACATTTTGTATTTTAATAGTTTTTGACATATTATTTTATTTACATAATTAACTCATTTTATTTTATATCTCTTTCATTTGTCTTATTTGATAAATTTTTTATTAAAATCCGTAAAAATCCAAATCCAAACTGAGTTTGAAATCAAAGAAACTAACTGAGTCCATGTCTTCACTAACCGTCTGTTCAAAAATTGCCTCTTTCGTATTTTATTTTATTTCTTCTTGTTCTTAATCAATAAAAATTCAAAAAAAATAGATTAATGTGTAAATATTTATCTTTGATTTTATCATTTTTTTCGAATTTTTACCTTGTTTAAAAAAGACAACAAATCTATAAAAACTAAAAATCAAGGTATTCTGTGTACATGGATACCCCAAAAATATCACTTTGTGTAGATGATTGATTTTGATTTTGGTGTTTTTACAAAAGTTGTAGATCTCATCAAGACGAGCAACTTTTTAGAAGAAAAATTTTCAATCCGAGGTCATTTACTATTTTTTATGATATTATTATTAAATTTAGTTTTCGATTTTTGTGGGGTTGACATGTGGCAACTCCTGGAGCTGCTATGTGTCACCCATTTTTGAGATTTTTACTCATTTATTATAAAAAGTAATAAGAAAATAAAAAAAAATAAAAATCCTCGCACGTGCTTGACACGTGCCTCCAGCGCACGCTCCCCGGACGTGCGCTCGCCCTCCTCTTTCCCTTTCCAGATTGGGCTACTCCGCTGCCTACCCCAAATTTCGTCGTTGCCGCCCCGCCCACCTTCGTCATCCCCACAATCTCCGACCACCTTTCCAATCTCGTACCACCGTTCTCGTCAAATCTCCGTCTCTGATTTCCTCCCCTTCCGATCTCCTCGTCGAATCCATCACCCCAATACTTCCCCAATCCACACCATCGCTAGCACCCCCTTATTCTCATATTTAAACCCATCGTCTGACCGCTTGCTCATATCTGCCAACTACAGCTCAAAGGGGAGGACCGGCGGGAGGTGACAACTCCTAGCCCCATACAACCCGACGAGATCTGAGGTCTCGCAACCTCGTCGCAGCTCCCTCCTCCGAGTGCTGCTCTGCTCCGATGTCGTGCCGTCGAGCCAACATCACTGACTACCCCCATCCACCTTCGCCCACTGGTCTCCACCTCCAAGCTCCACTGATAACGCTCCATCTTACAAGTGTCGACTACATCAACAAGCCCTAGGACTACAACATTTCGACTTCAACACACCTACATCGACTTCACCGGGCTCCTGCACTAGCTTCACAGGAGGCCTTCGCCAGCTGCACCTCCTCCAACATAACTCCACCACGATAGAACTACTTCACCAACGCACCTCTGCCACCACACAAGGATCTCTGCCACTCCGCTTCACTGCCTGACCGCAACGCCGCCTTCGTTCGTCATTCCTTCTCCCCAGCTCCGCCACCAAAGCCACCAACGAAGCCTAGCCGAAGGACCTACGAACCACCACTACCAGAGCTAGGTACAGGTCCTGAGACCCCTGCCCACGTGCTTGGCACGTGCGTTGGGGGGTCATCTTGCGAAGATACCCCTCAAGACTACCTATTAGTGCCAAGGTCCAGTGCGCACGTGCCTTTTGGGAATTTTGCAATTGGACTCCCAAGGATCTGGTTAATTTCACTTATACCCATGTTCATCATTTTGTCATTTTATTTAATTTTCTGTGTTGCAAATAGAACCCTGTGTTTTCCCTTATTTTAAATAACTTCATATCATTATTTTTCTTATTCAAAAATAACATTATGTTTTCAACTAATTCTCTGCATCATGGCATGTTTGTGATATTTTTTTGTCTATAGTTACTTATTGATTAATAATCTTGTGATAAATTGCATATTTTGCCTATTCTATGCTTGAAAATTCATAAGTAATTAACCATAGCTTTAAAAATTGCCAAAAAAAATCGTTGAATTGAGGGTTAGTTGTGTTTAACATCGTACCCAAAAAGAATTGCATTTGGATACATGGTTTGATCTGTAAAAATAATTTTTTATATTTTATTCTTTAATTTTTAATATGTATTAGATCTAGTATTTTTGAGGTTTAGGATTGTTCTAAGATCAATCACCTAGTGATAGATCTTAGATAATTTTATCCCTTGGAAATAATTAGGTTTAATATTTATTATAATTAATTATTTAAATTCATTGTGTTTGCATTCAAAAATTCATAAAATATTTATCTTGCCTAAAAATTCAAAAAAACTTATAGTGAATTCATGTCCTCATTATTAACATATCGACCAAGTTTCATCTTTTTCGGACATCGTTTGATTGGCCTTTACATTTTAGTCCCTAAAATTGGCCATATTTACATTTTGCATCCCAAATTGCATAAAAAATACAAAAAATACCGTCTTAAAAACCATACAAGAACTTTGATAGATAAAATTCTAGGTTGTTCCTTTACTCCCTTGAGTTCGACGTTGGGACTTGCCCAAGTAAAATAAACATTAATCCACTTTGAATAAAATTGATTAAATTAATGTGATTAATTTCTTGACCGATTCCGATTTCCCGACAATGACACATTCATATTTAATTTTAAGCGCTCGATAATTCATTCAAATTAACTTAGGGTTTCTCGAACTCGTCAGATGGCGCCATTGCCGGGGAGGTAAATGACTTAGATTTTGTCTAAAATTTTTTGTGTTCGGTTTTCCTTATTTGGGTAGTCTGACCCCTCAATTTTTGTTATAAATTTTCCATCTTTTCCAACATTTATTTTTATTATAATTTTGATTATTGTTTGTGCCACTCCCTTACATTATCTCTCTTATTTTTCATGTGAGGTATCTAACGTACGTGGAGCAATTTCTCACAAAAATCGATGCATCTTCACTGATACCCAAGAAGCAGCATAAAATTTAAGATCGAGTCGAGTCGTGAGAGAGTGTAGAGTGCGGGATTTCTTTTTCTACAATTTCTGTAATTAATTGCTTATTTCTAGCGGTGTCCATTTGGACGCTCGTGACCTCGAACTTTTCTATGGTGTGTTGTGACCTGTTTCACTCTCTGGTGAGGGTGGGGTCCGACTTGAGTGGCTTATAGGTTATACCTGCACATACGACTATTAGAGCTTTAAGTTTTTAATTGTTTTCGTAGAACTTAGGACCACACTTCACATTAATTGAAGCGTGCATTAGATTGTTTAATTTAGTCAAATTCAAATCAATTCTTCACGGCTAATAGAACTTTCTACTAGGCGTGGTTTTCATTGGCTTGCATTTATGTACATGAATTTTTAAATTCTTGTATTGCATCGCACATGGAGATTGGAGGAATCACTGTAAGTCTTCTATCTGAACATACATCATTGTTTCACATGCATCGACTTTTCTTGAATTTGTGGACTGTAGTAGTATATTTGTGCTCACCTAGTTGTTCAGTGATCACCTAATTAAAAATTAGTATGCTAGATAAAGCCGACTAAATCAACTCATAAAATCAAGAATTTTTGTGGGAGAGCAACCCAGACCTTGGATGCATTTATTTTTTCTAAGTAAGGAAGAGACGACACTTAAGGCTAGATCCCAACTACGAATTTTCATATTGACTACTGATTCTATAAAAACGATTAGCTACTTCTCAGTGAGGAATACAGTAGCCAGTAAACGGTCCGGATTTTCTTAGTAAAGTGGGGGGTTTAAAGGACACGGTGCAAGGATCCGTCCTTAAGTAACACGGGTAGCCATTTTACGGTCCGTACTTACACCAATACTGGCTGAAAGTAGGTGCACCTGGTTGTAAGAATTCGGGCCAATCTTTAATAAAATTTTCGATACCTAACAGCTCGCTAATTATTTTCCAAGATTATCTTATCACAAACTGAAATTGAAAAGATAATTTCCGAATTCTTGCGGCTTCATTGCGTGAGTTGGTGAAACTGGGGTTTGTATTACATTTACATTGGTGTGTGTGAGCTGATTTCGAAGATCAAAAACCGCACACATGTGCCATCACTCTCCTTGATAAAAGTTTTTTCTTGAGAATATCTTGTGCACTTGCACCAAGATTAACCATGTTGATTCATCATCAATCACCTATGGCAAAGACAGGACAATGGTCCGAGTACCCATCTCATCTATATTATGAAAATGAATTTATCTCGGTTAGACCCAAATAATCCAAACCGTATTTTATCAAGAATCCTCCAACACTCATGGGAGACTTGGACCCTCAGATCAATCTTGTCCAAACATTGAATTCAAAATCAGTTTACCCTGATCTTCTTACCACATCTACATATATCCCATCTCCCCATACCTTTATCACACGTGATCAACTGCCATCCTGGACTGAACCATCTTATTCCCGATTTCTCATCGAAAATAATGAACCGTTTAAAAGTCAAATCACTTTCAAAACTCATGATTGGTCAAAACATCAAATACAATCGCTTTCATTCGTTCCTCTCAATCTTGTTGAGATAGGTCCACAAATTACTAAAATGCGTCCTAACTAGACCATAAGGCCCGATCAAACCATAAGGAGAGGTCCATACCTAACGATCAGCTATATTGGATTGATGCTAACGATCAAATCCCTATTGACCAACTCGAATACCACTCCTTCGATTATACTGCACATACATATGCCCAAACTGATGATATCGACACATATGGACCCTGTATGACTCCATTGTTTGGTGATACGACCAATCATGACCATGGAAGTAGACTCTACTTAAATCAGCATTACATGTTTGAGTCACAGTATGTTGAGTATGAGACCTACAGATTCCCGTAAAATCCTTCTACTAAGCAGACTCCTTCCATAACCTTTGAGGAGAAATTTTCAGAAACTAACGATCATATATTGGATATTCCAAGAGAATCTTCTCCCAGCTCTAACATGAAAATGGAAGATGCACTGACTGGATCTCAAATTCAAGAAACCACACAGACAGCTTACATGGTTTATCCTGAAAATTCTTTGGAGGATAATATTTCGAGGATAAGTAAGAGATATGAATTATTGGAGGAAAAATTTAGAAATTTCACTGACCGACTAATTTCATTCTATGGTAGCTCGGATTTAAAAATGGATGATGAACTGATTGGATCTCCTGTTGAAAACTCTGAGGATATTCAGAAACCTATAGAATATGTTCAACCTAGGGATGACTCTGACAGTGACACTTCTGCATACTATTCCCCTAGGAATAACTCAGACTTTGATTCTTACTCGGCTAATCAAACCCCTCATCATCTACAAAAACACCACATCCACACACCACACCAAAAACAACCAAAAAAATGAAAAAACTAGAAAATTTCATAAAATTGAAACTGAAGAAGATATGAAAATTTTGAATCCTACTCTATGGGAAGCATTGGAGAAAAGACTAATTTTTGAACTTCTCTTTATTGAGGTTATTAAACACTTCTCCAACCTTAAAGGACTTGTAATGAATAAATTAATGATGAAAAAGTCAGGAAGGATAATAACAGAGACTGAAAGACATATCTTGTCAATGACCAACTCCTTGGTGTTGTGGAGAAAAACCAAGAGCCACATAGTGAAGAGGTTATCCAGATTTGACCGTAGAATCAAAGACACCATATTTACCCATGCTCGAATCGATGAAAACTCACCAATCAATATCCTCCCGACTTCTGTATTTGACATGCTCAAACTCGGACCTATAAGGAAGATAAGAGAGATCATTCAATTGGCTAATCGATCTATAAAGCGATCAAGAGGAACAATTTCAGTCATCATTACATTCCAAGGTGCTCCTCTCAAAGTGGACTTCACAATCATTGATAGTGAGCATCAAGGAGAATTCACCCAATCTCCGATGATTCTTGGAAAACCATTCTTGGCATTGACCAAGGCAATTATTGAGTGCGAGACTCGGGCAATCAATTTTACAACATTGGGAGCACGCCAATCTCAACCAATCTTTGAGGAACACGATTTTCTGAGGCAACCCACAAAGCCCTCGACAACTGTAACCATCAAGCAGTAGATGAGCCCTACCCCATTCATACATCTAAGATAACGATTGCTGATGAGACTATTGGTTTAGAGACTCTCCCCACTGTTCCATTTCCCACTTCTCGGACCATGGGAAATGACTCCTCATATGATCCTGAGACATATGCATGAGCTCATCCTGAATCGGCTGATATCTCCTTTGACCACTCTGATCAAATCAACCCGACACTGGAATGCACTAAAATCAAGTCCATTGAAAATGAACACACAGAGACTCTCCCCACTGTTCCATTTCCTGCTGCTGTGGAAAAGTGTTTCTTATATGTTCCCGAGATATATGCATGGGCACACCCTGAGTCAACCTTCTTTGACTACCTTGACCAAATCAATCCAACTCAGAAGTGCACCAACATTAAGAAAACTAAGAACAAATATGCAGGACGAACACCAACCAAGGAGAAAAATTTTAATGATTGACTCAAGTGCCAATACCTCACCCCCAAGACCAACACTGGCTACTCCATCTAAAAAGAAAGTTGCCTTCAAACTTCCGGAAGAGGAATTATCTGATAGTTCTCATCAGATCCAGAAAGGGTAATCTACATGAGTGAGGTTTATTCAGCAGTCCTAAAACCCTATCTATGTAAGGATCCAAATTTTGATTCCCATTGGATGGACCATGTTCCTCACTATTATTCATCCAAAGCCGATTCTCCTAGTCTCAATAAATATACTGGAATAATTGAAGTACATGACGGGATCCTTAAGCGCATCATGGAAGCGTGAGGATGGCATTGCATGAGATCGTGAGCGACTAGTCGCACTAGTTGCTCGATGCAACGGAAATTAAAAATTTTTCATGTGACGAAACCACATGATCCAAGAACGCTTCTCGGATCGTTTTGTCTAAACCACAAATAAGTAATAGGATTACCTCTTGAAGCATGGTTGTGATCGAGTCTCTAAACGAAGAGACCTCCTGTCTCAAGTCCGATCTGACAGAGGAGACGCTTGCGAGCACGTGGATGAGACACGTGCTTCTCCCAATGCATGTTGATAATCCAAGCCACGGATCTCCTGATCTCGAAAAATGAGATACAACATCTTCTTCACGAGCAAGGCTCGTCGAACTAGATGTAGATCCACGAGCAACCGATTAGGCAACATAACGATGACACTGCTGCGATGGAGAATCTCTCTAGTGCATCCATGGTGGATGACCACATGAGAGAGAGAGAGAGAGTTGGCGTGTAGAGAGAAAGAGACTTATGTTCTCATTGTGTTGTTGTAACCAAGAAGAGCAAGGGGTGCCTCTCCTTTTATAATATTTTGGGATCCATGGATCTCAATTCATGGGACAACACAAATCCAATGGCTTACATTGATTTGTGTTTCTTTTAATGGCCAAAATTTTGTTGTAAAAAACCAACAACAATTAATTTAATTTAAATTAAATATATATTGATAAATCAATATGATTTATTCTCAAACTAAATCAATCAAGCATGGAGATTTATGGAATGAAGATTGCCTCCTTCCATAATATGGGATTTGGTGGTAATCTCATATAATCTCATGAGATCTCATGAGATTACATTATTCCATGGAAATCTCCAAGATTTACAACAACACTTTTTGTAAATTATTCTATAAAAATAATTCATAATTATTTTTTGAATATTGCAATCTTGCCATTGGAAAATTGTGAATCACATTCACAACCCAAAAAAATGTGAATTACATTTTCAATTAATTGTCCAATGTGAATCCAATTCACATCAACATTTAATTAACAAATGTAAATTACAAATAGCTCTCTCTTATATATTATAAATCACATTTATAATATTTATACTAATATGGATATTGCTATCCACATTATTAATATCCATGATAATTAAATAACATTTAATCATCTTGGATCTCTATTCTCATGTGCCAAATAATATGAATCACATTCACATTATTCACATCTTTGATAGTTAAATCACATTTAATTATCTAAGATAACTCTCCTTATAATATGAATAAAATTCATGTTATTCATGATAATTAAATCACATTTAATTATCCATTTTCTCACTGCTCAGATACTTATATCAACAATGAAATTATCCTGAACTCTTTCAAGGATAATGCGCTTTCTCCGCAGATACTTGGAGATAAGGACAGGACGATTGTATTATTCCACGTATAGTGACTTGGATATTGAGATCATATATCAAATCCAAATCTTGGGCCTCCCAAAGATGCTTAATTGAATCAAGACCACAAATCTAATCTTCTCATTGCATCTGAATCACATTCAGATCAATGTCCAACATTAGGACCAAGATCAGATTACTTCTCTACTGAGAGGAGTCACTAAAATCAGGACTCGTTTCATCACTCCCTTGGAATGGAAGCGTCATGATTATACAATCGTTTATGATCACATCACCCTTAGGTATTCCCAATACCTATACATCCTGCATACTGGAAGACTCAGAATAAACCCGAAGTATTAGATCAACTTTATACTGTCTACTTCATGGTTTTATGAGTAAGTTTCTCATTCGATCAATGGGAGTCGGTATCGATCATATACTTTCCAAAAGCATATATCATACCTAGGTTTCGATCATATACTTTCCAAAAGTATACATCAAACCTACAAATTTGGTAAAGCTTCCAAAGCGAGACTACTGTCCACGGAATTTGATTCTTCTCAATATCTCATAAGTGAGCTCATGTCTTCCGGTTCAGTAATTGAACCTATATGATCCCTTTGAGAAATCATATTACTCATATGCCTTTACATGCACACCAGCATGCTGGTGTATAGACCTTGATTAGGTCATCAACCTATTGGTCTGCCAAATGTACAAACTTAGACATATAGTAACACATCTACCTCCGGTCAAAGGATGTATGCACGTATCGTGACAGTATACGATATATGACTTTGGTTATGTCGATCTCGTTAAGTCAACTCTTTGACCTAACTAATCTGACACCTCCGAATCTCTATTTCTATGCAGAGGACCTGCATCAAGAGGTCGATCAGATATCAGCCTAACCGATAAAGGATTGCCATAACCTACCTAGGCTGGAGATCGTCTCTTAACAATCACTTGGTGCATGGAGCCCCTAGACATAGGTTGCTTGACTCAATAACTAGGTCCACACCTTAATAAGAATGCATGTTCCTATTGTCTTTTATGTATGTATCTAGTCAAATTAATAAATGTTAATTGTTTGAATTCAAACCCACACATCGTGAGATACATCATACAATGTTAGCATGACCCATTGTGGCGAGCACTGATATGTCTCCAAGATCGGACTCTAGGGATGGTCTTTAAATGGATAACATATGGTTTTTCACGATTGATAGCAACTACTATTTAGGGCGATTTTGTCGATCGCACACCACCATGTAGATAGGTTTAAAAATTTTGTTTAGCAAACTGCATGGAGAAATAGCTGGGAAGAACTGTAAGTCCTCTAACTCAGCATGCATCATTAGATTCAATGGTGAGACCTCTATCATTGAATCGACTTGCACACCTTTTTTTGTTATCTCCCTATGATTTTGAGAACCAAGGACTTAAATGAAAATCTACAAAAATGCTAGGCGCTTGTATTAAATAGATCCCAAAAAAGTGAAAACCCAAAAATTAAAATAAGGGGACTGCTAAATAAATTTTGACCTTAATTAAAATTCGCAATGGACTATCATTATTTTGGGTTCATAAAGCCCTCATTGTTTTCAGGTAGTACCTTAGGAGGGGACCAAATCCCATCCCATGAGCGAGGCACGACCCACTAACGATTAGAGCCCAAATCCCAGTCTGTAATTGCCTTGTGTACCGCTTGGATTTCCAAAGTATTGGCGCTTCTATCGTACGTGACCGAGTAGAGCCTTGGCAGCAATGGTAGTTCCCTCCTTGTGTGGAACACTGACACGGTCTGAAGTACTAGGCTTAGGCCACGCCTTAATGAGGTTGTCTGTCTCATCAGTTTGCATCCGAGTAGTTTCTTGCACGCTCACGGTTGTATCCATTCCGATCAAGAACTAAAGTATTGGTTTCGCCTATTGGCTTCCTCTGTCTATTTATTTGGCTAAGTAGGGATCCAAGAAGGGTTACAAGGACCTCAAAAAGTACAAACTACATGTTACAAAGGAGGAGGAAAAGTACGAGATACTCTTCTAACAGTACTCTCTCTCCTATAGGGTTAGCGTGCTAACGACTTGTTAAAAAATATGCCTGAAATAACAACTATAAAACTGAAAAGATAATAAGTATCTGAACCCTTACGGCTTCACATGGCGTGAGTTGGTGAACCCAATTTTGTATTGAGTTTGTATGAATATAGATTAAGGTTCAAAGATCAAGTCCCGTGTAATTGCGTAAATTTTGTCATGTGTTCCTCCCCTTGACCCCTGCTCATTTTGAGCCCTTCTACTGTATTACACTCCATTTTATTCCTCATTGACCACCGTATATTTCTTCCGGCATCGATATCCCTCTTGCTTCATGAAGTCGATCCATGGATGGCCTAGTTAGGACCCCGCCGACACCTACATTAATTCCATGGACTCGACCTCGTCAATAATTTGAGGTGATTCTAGAGAACTCGATCCGAACTTTGCGGATCGATCTCCAGAGTCCTCGTCTTCTATCCTTCCTTTTCCCAACCCAATAAACTGGGACCACTCTTGTCCCACTCTCGCCGTTGTGAATGAAAGTCGATTACAGTCTATGTCCTTTTCATTCACAACACTCTGGGATTGACCTTAATTCCAAACTCATCTTGGCTGCTGGGAATCGATTTCAAGTGGTCTGATTGGGATTCTCTCATCTTGCAAATAAAAGCCAAACCAAGCCCTGGATCCCAATCCTGAATTCATCTCCTCAGATTTAGACTCTGAGATCGCTCCACAAGGAAAGGGCACGGGTTAACAGTCTCCCCGGCCAGAGTAGGGACATGTGCCTCATCAGAATCAGGTGAATGCATAGTTGTTGGCATCTATCCAAGCCATCTAGCAGCAACTGATATAGCAAGCCCTAGCATAGACTGCATTCTAGAATATGTTGAATGATGTTATGAACAGACAAAGAGAAAGAGGAGGAGGACCAAGAGGTGGTGGACCCCGTGATGACAATCTAGATGAGGAAGAGTATGAAGAAGGGAGGCCAAAAATGCATGTTGAAAGAAACGTACAATCCTAGAGACATCCAGATGATCGAGTGGATCCTCATTCCACCGGTGCATGCTCACATTGAGATGAAGCCTCAGTTCCTTGCTCTTCTCCCTTCTTTCCATGAGAATACCAATGAAGAGCCTTACATTCATCTGCAGCAATTTTCACGCATCTATTGTACCACCCACTATCCTGATGCCCCCTTGGACGTTGTAAAGATGATCGCGTTCCCCTTCAGTCTACAGACAAAGCCCTCTACTGGGTTAACCATCTGGGAAAGGTTGTGATGACATGGGAGGAACTGAAATTCTACCCTCTCATCAGCTCAACCAGATGCAAGACAGAATTAGCAATTTCTCTCAGGGAGCCCATGAATCCATTCATGAAGCCTGTGAGAGATTCACAAATCTATAGGAGAAATGCACCCATCACAAAATTCTAAGGACGAGCATAGTCCAACACTTCTTCGGGGGCCTGAATGTAGAAAGACAAAGGCTCGTAGACGAAGCCTTTAGGGGATCATACTTTAACAAGGATGAAGATGTGGTATGCCAGATTTTTAGGAAATGGACGAAGTAGAGGACACCCTCTCTTCATCCAAGGCATACCAGAAGCAGCCTCAGATACTCTAGAAGCAAGTCGATAGGGCAGCATCCCGTGAGGCGGAGAGAGATGAGAGATCCAACCATAGCATTATCAGGGTCCATCTCTTGAAGGTTGATATTATTGAAAAGCGATCATAAGACCTTGAGAATCTCCCTGTGATCGAGAAGAGGATGTTGAATCTTGACAAGCTGGACCACATAACTTAGTAGCTGGAACTGCTGGTGGGAAACATCAGTTCTATCTAGTCGGAAACACCATCTCCATATGCTCTAGCTGGGATGAAGGACGATTCATCATCGCCACATCAGCCTTAGCTGGGCCAGCAACCACTGATAGTCCAGCACGTATACTACGTGCAGGCACCCGATCAGGGCCAACTGCAGCAGCAGATGGTTGTCTGCCAGCCAGATTTCCTTCCATCATCAGATCCAACCTATTCCACTGCCACCCTTGATCCAAGAAGTCAATGGTGTTTGGACCAATGATGCGTCATTGGACCATCCTACCGGACACCCCTAGGGCTAGCAACATGCCAACAAGCAGTACCACCAACCCTAGGGTGGTCGATTTGGCCAATCCTCACACCCTACGCTGCATTATCACCAGCCTCCCCAGTATGCCAACCAATGGAGGCAGAATAAACACTACCAGCAGCCGCATTTCCAACAGTCACAACCATACCACTAGTATGCGGCTACCCCATCTCCACAGTATGAGAAGTATCCTCCTTCCTCCTACCACCAATATCATCTTCCTCCACCGCCGCAGCACCACCAGCAGGCGTCGCTTCAATTCCTGAACACTCTGCAGCAACGTAGCCTGCACGCTGAACCAATCAAGGCAAACCTTGTGAACCCAACCCTCGATTTCTTGGCCCAGGCGTACCATAGTAGTGAGTCAATAATAAAAAACAGCATGTCAGGGAAGGAGTCTCGAATAGGTGTATCATCAGAATCATCAAGAGTCTCAAGACGGGAGAGGTGAACAACTGCTACATTCTTTTTTCTAGGTTTATCTTTAATGTCCAAGTCAAACTACTAGATAAGTCAAATCCACATAAGAATATATGTCCTCGTGTCCTTCTTTTCCACATGGAACTATAGCGTTGAATGGTCTGTGAACACAACAACCTTGGATACTATGAGATGAGACCAAAACTTATCCAATGCGAACATTACTACACACATCTCTTTTTTAACTGTATAGTTATATTGGGATGGGTCAAGCGCTTTGCTTCCATAGTGTATGGATAACAGAACACCATCCTTTATTAACCTTATACAACCCCAACAATAAAATATGAGGTGTCTGTCATGATCTCAAAAGAAAGAGACCAGTCTAGGGCTTGTATCATCAGGGCATCCATGATCATTCCTTGTCATTGCTTAAAGACATCAAGACACTTGTAATTGATAATAAACTCCATGTCCTTTCCTAAAATCTCAGTTAGCGGCCGGGCAATCTTTGATAAATCTTTTATAAATCTCCTGTAAATTCGACATGCCCAAGGAAAGAACGCAATTATTTCACATTGGTTGGTGGTTGGAGTCATTTGATCATGTAAACCTTGGCAAGGTCAAACTCTATTCATCTCTTTGAGATGACATGCTCCAACACAATGCTCTTCATCACCATAAAGTGACTCTTCTCCTAGGAGAGCACCAGATTAATCTCACAAATTCTTTTGAGGACTTAGTCCAAAATTTAAAACATAAATCTAAAGAATCACTATGGATTGAGAAGTCATCCATGAAGAATTCCAAGATTTCACCGACCATCTTGGTGAATAAAACAATCATGCACCTTTAAAATGTATTGGGAGCATTCCATAACCCAAAGGGCATGTGCCTGAAAGCATAGGTACTAAAAGACATGTGAATGTGGTTTTCTCCTAGTCCTTAGAAGCAATATCTACTTAGTTGTGACTTGAGAACCTGTCCAAGAAATAGAAAAATTTTTTCCCACCAATCTCTCCAAGATTTGATCAATAAATGGTAGGGGAAAATTATCCTTCTTCGTCGCAGCATTCAGGCATTTATAATCCACACAGACACACCACGACGTTGGTACTTATGGCATGATCTCCTCTCCATCCTCATTGGTTGTCGTCTAATTTTCAACTTCCTAGGGACAACACGAATAGGTGTTACCCACTTGGAATCGAAGATGGGTAAATAAAACATGCATCACACCATTTCTCAATTCCATTCTTCATGACCTCTCAAAAATTTGGATTCATCTTGCTCTAGAATTCATGAGAGGGTTTGGATTCATTCTCGAGATATATATGATGCAAACACAAAGCGAGATTTATCCCATGGAGATCAGAAAAGCTCCAGCATATCGTCTTGCAATTTTTCTCTAGGATCTCTAGCAAGCGAGATTCCGGCTCCTCCATCAATCCCAAACTAATGATGACTGAAAACTTCTTCTCTTGTCCCATAAAGAAGGCATACTTTATTGTTGTGAGTAATGTTTTGAGCTCAAGTAAATTTTGGTCATCAAGCGTATATGTCTCAATCGACTCTAGTAACGTGCTGATAGAGGTTGGATTTATCTCTAAAGTAATTGCCACCAACTGATTCAGCTTTAGAGTCAGATCATGAAAAGTATCTGGCAATCTACAAAAGCCGCGACCAACGCGTCATCCTCATCTTATGATTGTCCTAGAGGGGAAAAGACCGACAAGCCTAGTTGGGCCTTTGTGTCATCGAAGATGTTGGGGATGCAATCTCTGTGTGATATGTGTGTTGTAGTTCATTCTGAAGGATCTCGCAAACTGTCTCATGGACAATGTTCTCTCCAAAGGAAAGGGTTATATGTGCTAGTCAGGTTCTATCTCCGTGGCTCAACGGTATCAAGATTAGCACAATTTGCTTCTAACAAAGAGTACTCAGTGCTAGATTTGGAATCTAGCCTCTGCCACCTTATTTGATTCATCTCTAATTCCTTATATGCGCTTAGTGTTTGGAACTGAATCTTCCCGACCATATAGTCAAATAAGGCTCCTGATGTCCTAAGGAAGGGTCATCAAAGTATAATCTAGAAATCTCTCCAATTCTGAAGGATATCCATATCAAGGACTGTGAAGTTCACCATGTAATTTCGTCCATCGACATTGATGATAATCTTCCTTAATTCTCCCCTGGAACCCTTATTGGAATTGTCAACAAATTGGAGAAGGCTCTAGATTTCCTAAGAGGTCCTAGATTTATCCGCTCGTAGAGGGTTGTTGGCATTAGATTAATTGAGGATCCATTATCCATGAGAATGTGTGCAAACGTAGTGTCATCAACATGACTCACCACATAATGGGCACTCATGTCCCTCTATTTCCTAGGAAATGCATTATTAATGGTGCAAGTAGTGGCTACTGACAGAACGTGCTTCTCAACACGACTTCTTGTTTCTTGTTGGTCCTTATAGGTATGTATCTCAACTTTAGATATTTTTGAAGTGCATGTTTTATATCCAAATACTTATCAAATAAGATTGTGACCTTGATGTATTTGTTACAAAACTTTGCCATATCAGGGTCATCTTTTTGGATTTTTTTTCATTCCACACTTAAGAGTACGAGAGAAGGGATTATTGAGGACAACTCATATTCTGAATCCAAAACATGATCATTTTTATTCAAATGAGAAACTGAGTTCTATACAAGACTTTGACTCTGACTTTGCTTGGAAAGAAATCATGAAAAGAAAACTGAGGTGCATCTTCTGTTGCTGGTGCTTCCCCCTCAGAAGGATGTGCAATCTCTTCATCGATCTCACTTGATTCACTATTGGTTATCCTCTCATTCTTTTTGTTCTTTTTGATTTTTGATTTTTTATTTTTTGAGGATTAGCATCCCTCTTATTCTGCTAAAGGTGGTGTTGGTGATGGTGATGTTGCTCTCTTTCTCCAAGTTCTCCACAGATAGAAACTTGGTGGTGTCCTCTTGTTCTCGTGCCAGATCAGGTATGGTCATGGTCCTTCCATTCATGAGGGACATATGGTTTACGTTATCATACAAAATGATCTCATGTTCAGATCTAGAGTAATTTGAATAATATACCTGATCATGTATTCATTGCTAACTTTGATTCAGGCTATTGGGATTAGCCTGAACCTCGGCGGGAATTAGAGTACTTGGTGCCATATGTTGATAATGGTTGTGTGAGACAAGATTGAGATCTAACCTCATGTCAGGATAATCATTCTTCATATGTTGAACTGTATCTATCAAAGAATAAATGGACAATATAAGGGACCCCAAATCATTGGCAGGTGGGGTCAGCTACTACTATTGTTGGTAGGTCGATGGGTGACGCTACTATCTATACTGGCCTTGTTGAACCTGTTGGTACTACTGTTGTGGGTGGGACTATGAAGTGTAAGGTGGTGTGGACCCTACGAGCTCGAGTGAAAAGTGTGTTGTTGTTGCTACTATTACCGATGATGCTGGTATCCTTGTCGTAGCCTGGACTATACAAAGTGCAATGTGGGGACAGAGCTACTGTCCTAGCAATCTAGGGTGGGTTGGTGTGGTTGAGCACTCCTTATACCCAACTGTCTACCATCAGGGTCATGGTTGTACCACAACCCGCTAATCTCAAACACCTATGGAGGCTCCTCGTAGACTGATTCCACTTGTAGGAGTGCATGTTGCTCATGTTGGTTATATCATTGCTCCTCAACCCAACTACTATGAGGCCATTGTACTTGCTCTTGTACGAGGTGAACTCGGTGTATAGGTATAGGTGGTGCAGAAGGGGCAGGTAGCAACAACTTGTCTACCCTCTTAGATAATTCTTCCACTTGCTTCGGCAATAATGAAAGCACCTCGAGCTCCATAATCCTCTTACGAATCTTCTCTACCGCCCATGTTGGAGATGGGATCATCTATTAGATCCACTACAGTCCTCTTAGATGTCTAATGAGATAGGCATGGGGGAGACACCTAATAGGCCATGGTGGCTTGAGATCTTCATGTTTCAGCCATCTTCCCTAAGACCTTCCATATGACATCTTCATTCTTGTTTAGATAGATACCTCCACAAGCTGCATTAACTAAATCTTGCATCTCAAGGGACATACCACAGAACAAGGTCTGGACTAAGATCGCTTTGATGATGCCATGGCAGGGGTATTTCTGTATTAAATCACTGAATCTATCCCAAGCCTCGTAGAATAGATCTTGGGGAGTCTCGGAGAAACTAGCGATCTTTGTCCTCATCTTGTTAGTCCTAGTGAGTGGGTAGAACTTCAAAAATAAGTCTTTGAATTGCAACTAGGTCATACATCTAACCTTGAGATTCTTCAACCAATGGGCAGCCTTATCTCCTAAGGTAAATGGGGTAGCCTTTAGCCTGATGTAATCGTGTACAACCCTAGGATAACTAATATTGTTGCACACCAACTCTAAGTCTCTAAAAAATGCATATTGTTCTTCTATGTCATTCTCGTTAAACTTCATTAGAAGACCAAGGAAGTGGGTCTTTAACTAAAATGGATCAGGTCGAATAACTGGTACTATACAACTATTAATCCCATTCTCAACTGGGTTATAAGCGTCCACCATTAGTTTGTCCATACCACCCACCTTAATCACATGTCCCATATGAGCCATAAGATATGCATTCTGTTGTTCAGATCTAGATAAATGGGCAAGGATCGGCTGGATGGGGTCATCTCTATTATCCTCTTCCTCATTATTCCTCTTTGGAGGCATCTTGATCTTTGGTTCATCTTCTTCACCTTCAGAATAAAGAGGATTTGAATTAATAGAGTTGAAATAATTTGATCTAGAAGCATCGAGGTAAGGGTCTTCCTCTATGTGGAAAGAGAAGAGAGGGTCGGTCTAGGTCTGAACACCCTCGAGAAGAAAACGTAACTTATTGACCATAGTCCCATTGGAAGAGTTGCCACAGAACAATAGGGGCTTGGGATGAGAGTGACCCCGAGCCCGTGAGGATGATCAGTTTGGGGTGGTCATTGAAAGGCTTGCAAAGTCTGAGCAAAAATCACCCTAATCCTCTATTCTTGATGTCAAGCGGTGTGGAGAGAGATCACAAACTAAAGAGAGATGGTGAAAGCACAAGTGTGTGATCTTTCATGATAGATCTTGATAAACACACACGGTGCAAACACAATTCAAACACTAATTTCAGCAACTTCACACAGTAAATATCGTAAAGGTCTTGCTAATTATCTTTTCAATTTTAGATCGGTGATAAAACAATCTAAGTTTGTTACAAAAAGTGTGTTGCCTCACACCCAGCGGTGCTCTTATATGATCCCAATCAATGATGTGATCTACCTAGGTTGCCAGGTTTAATATCACACACTAAAACACTCACACAAGCTTATACAACCAAAACATACTCTAAGGTCGAAGGAAAGCCTTTGTAGCTCCCAAATCTATGAGAGTTGGAAATGGAGACTTAGGGGTCAAGTCCATGAATTTGGTCTCTAACCTTGGTGGATGCGTCCTCACCTATCTATCCGGGGATAAGTACATGTGTCCAAGGATGGGGTTACTCACTCGAAATACAATTTTTTATTTTATTCCTTTTATTTATGTCAGCATTATTTAGCAGTCCCAATTTTAAAATGGTTGTCAATGAAATCTTTAATGAGCCAAAATATTCACGTCTACCATCCAATCCCAAATATCAAGACCTATTTCACCCTTATGTAAAGGGTGGGGCTCGACTTGAGTAGTTCATAGGGTAGACCTACACTCGTAGCTCTTAGAGCATTTTTATTAGAATATTATATTACTGATGCTTGTATTCTTTTAGGACCACACTTCATATTAATAAGATGCTCCCTAGATCGTTCAATTTAGTCAAATTCAAATCTAAATCTTTCTAACTAATAGAACTTTCTACTAGGAGCAATTTTTGCCAGCTTGCATCTCATTTAGAATAAACTTTCAAGTAATTGTTTTGCATCCCACATGAAGAAAGCGAGGAAGCCTTGTAAGTCTCCTTAACTGAGCATACCATCATTGTTTTCATGTGCATGGGCTTTTCTCGATTCATCTCCTTATTTCTCACATAATTCTACCACGGATAGCAGAAGAAAGTCCAATTTTTTACTCAATACACAAACGCGATTCCAAATGGAATCTGCTGGAAATAGATAATTACCTAAATTATTACAAATTAATTACAAAAATCAAATGAAATGCGTAAATAGAATCCGAAGGACTCTAAACTCTCTCATGATCGGTCTCTAATGCTCCTGAGGTGCTCAGCTACCTAAGAAGCTACTCCATCGTGTTGGGTCCCTTGCACAAAAAACTAAGATGGTGGTTAGAGAGATGACTCAAATAAAATAAAGAAATAAAATACAGGAAAATAAACAGAGTAATAAATACAAGAAAAACCAGGGCGTCAGACTACCCCAAGGATGGAAAATGTAATTTCTAAATTGTCTAAAAATCAACCTAAGGATTACTCCCTAACAACGACACCATTTGATGGACCGTGAATTTACCCTTCTCTAATTAGTGGAATCAATAATTATTTTTTCATCATAGGTAAGCAACTTCGGATCAATCAAAATGACCACCTAAATTAGTTTTCCAATTAAAAGCGAGTGGTATAGTTTATTTTACTTAGGAAAGCGTAAGGTCGAACTTAAGGAGGCCACTACCCTTAGGTCAATTTTTAGATGATATAGATACTAGGTTTTTGAGGAAAATATTTTTGGTATTTTAAATGCAAATAGTGATGAAAATGCAATTTTGGCCAAGTTTAGGGGCTAAAGAAAATTTCAGTAAAATGTAGTCCAATAATTCTAAAACGTGGCTACAATGTTAATGAAACTAAGCTAATGTGATTTTTTTTCGGATTTTTTAGATGCACGATGAATTTATAGCAAATTAAAAAGGCATGTTGTGTGATTTTCGGTAATTTAATTTAAATAAATAATTAACCTAATTATTTTCGAGAATTAAAGTTATCCTAGATAAGTCTAATAAAGATATATCCAATAAAAATCATAATTCCTAAAAATATTAAGTTTGTAATTCATTAAAAATTAATTACCAAAAAGATAATTTAATTTATTTTATGAACAATACATGTGCAAATGAGATGATTTTTAGGCATAAATTAGGACACGATTAATTCTATTTAATGTGAATATTTTTTAATTTTTAGAAAAAAAATATTAAATTATTAAAAATTTCCAAAGTGGGAATCACAAAATATGACAATTATCTCCAGAACAAATAATAAATCAAGCAATGCTCACAAAATTACCTTAATCATCCCCGATAATAAAAAATTAATTGTTCTACATGAAGGATACGGAATTATCCTCAAGCGCATCACGGAAGCGTGATCGTCGTATCGGATACGACGAAGAACGACTAGTCATACTAGTTGTTCGGTGCAGCGGAATTTAAAAAAATTTTATTCGATGAAACCACATGATCCGAGAACCATTCTCAGATCGTTTCATCTATAACCACAACAAGTATAATGCAATACCTCTTGAAGCGTGGTTGATCAAGTCTCTAAAGAAAGAGACCTCCTGTCTCAAGTCCGATCGTCGGCGAGACTGCTTGCGAGCGCGGGGATGAACCGCGTTGTCCTCGCAATCCAAGAAGATGATCCAAGCATGGTTGCTCCTGATCTCGTCACACGAGATCAAACGTCTCCTTCGTGAGAGGAACTCTCCAAGAAGACGGAGAACCGAAGAACGTCGAAGCGGCGGCGCGGTGGCGAAGGCGACGACGGTTCTCTCCTCTAGGGCATGGTGGACGGCCACCAACAAGAGAGGGAGAGAGGGCTGGCGTGTATGAAGAAATGAGGGAGAGAGAGAGCTCCAATATTACAAGTTATTAGAGAGCATAGAATGCCTCTCTATTTATAGGGTTTTGGGATCCATGGATCTCAATCCATGGGACACATAAAATCAATGGATGAGATTGATTTGTGTCAATCCAATGGCCAAGATTGTTGTTGTCAAAAGCAACAAATTTAGGTTAAAATATATTTGAAAAAATCAAATATAATTTAGTCCTAAATCAACCCAACAAATAAGGAGAGAATGTGCATGGAGATTTCATCTCCATGCACCTTCCATGTTGGACGGCCACCCATTCCATATAGGAATGGTGTGCCGCCCACTATGGGAGTCCAAGGAGGCAATCTCATGGATTCCCATGAGATTGCATATCTCCTTGATTTTTCTCTCTTATTTATTTGCAACAAATTTGTTGGATTTTATTCTTCAAAAATAATTCACAATTATATTTGAGAATATTGCAATCTTGCCATGGAAGAATTGTGAATCATATTCACAACCCAAAACAACATATAATTTACATTGTTAATTAATTACACAATGTGTATCCGATACACATAATAATTAATCAACACATATAAATTATAATTAGCTCTCTCTAATACATTATAAATCACATTTATAATATATTATGAATAATTGGATATTTCTATCCACATTATTCTTATCCACATTAATTAAATCACATTTAATTAAATTGGATAATTTCTTCACACATCAAAATGATTAAATCACATTTAATCATTATTTCTTCATTGCTTAGATCTTATGGAATTATTCTTGAACCCTTCAAGAATAATGCAATCTCTCCGCAGATACTTGGAGATAAGGACAGGGCGATTGTATTGTTCCACGTATAGTGACATGGATATTGAGATCGTATCTCAAATCCAGATCGCGGGCCTCCCATAGATGCTTGATTAAATCAAGACCGTAAATCTAATCTTCTCATTGTATCTGAATCATATTCAGATCAATGTCCAACACTTGGACCAAGATCAGATCACTTCTCTACTGAGAGGAGTCACTAAAATCCAGACCCGTTTCATCACTCCCTAGGAATGGAAGCGTCATGGTTATACAATCGTTTATGATCAAATCACCCTCAGGTATTCCCAATACCTGTACATCCTGCATACTGGAAGACTCAGACTAAACCCGAAGTATCGGATCAACTTTATACTGTCTACTTCAAGGTTTTATCAGTAAGTTTCTCATTCGATCATTGGGAGTTGGTATCGATCATACACTTTCCAAAAGTGTATATCATACCTAGGTCTTGATCATATACTAAAGTATATATCAAACCTACAAATTCAGTCAAGCTTCCAAAGCGAGACGACCATGCGCATGGAATTTGATTCTTCCCAATATCTCATGAGTGAGCTCATGTCTTCCGGTTCAGTAACTGAACCTGTATGATCCCTTTGAGAGATCGTATTACTCATATGCCCTTATATGCACACCAGCGCGCCGGTGTATAGACCTTGATTAGGTCATCAACCTATTGGTCTGCCAAATGTACATACTTGGACATATAGCAACACATCTGTCTCCGGTCAGAGGATGCGTGCCTATATCATGACAGCATATGATATAGGACTTTGGTTATCTCGATCTCGTTAAGTCAACTCTTTGACCTAACTAATCTGACACCTCCGAATCTCTATTCCTATGCAGAGGACCTGCATCAAGAGGTCGGTCAGATATCAGCCTTCAGAGATAAGGATTGCCATCTCCTACTCAGGCTGGAGATCATCTCTTAACAATCATTTGACGGTGATTGATGAGTCCTCAATCTAACTCTTTAGATATTCATCCAAGCACCAGCCTCTATGATTCAATAGTTGAATCAACAGCTGTATGATTATTAAGATGGCCATGGTACATAACCCTAATTGTACTAAGGGACCTATTATACAAATTATTCATTCTTCATTTCAGATCAGGGAATGATATGTGCAATAACATTTATTGCATAATGGCTCGCCGTGGGCTCGCATTTCCAACACTACAAAGCACACTTTTTATAATAGAAATTTAATGCAAAATGGTAGCCTAAAAGAAGAGTCAAACACAAATATATAAATGCAATACAAAATAAATAAATAAAATTTTAATGAGGACTCAATTGTAATTATCAAGACCCGTAGGAGTCATATGTAATTTTGCCAAAGTGACATGTATAGTCAGTACAAACTTCATTGCTATTTTCTGGAATTTGGAGAGGCTTCAACACAATTCTTCCCATGCCCACATGTCGCTCACGTGCAGGAGAACTTGGGCAATGAGCCAGAGCATGGCATACGGTGTAGGTGCGGTAGAGCTGCAGTAGGGACAAGGCATGAGATGGTCGATGGTGAAGCTCGGACCTCAGGCAACACACACCCGAGGGTTGAGGTAGCATGGTGATGTAGTGATGAAGCAGGTGGCACTACTATCTGAGGTACGAAGAGGCTGACCTAGCACTTCGACGTGGAGGGTGAAGCTTGGACCGTAGCCTAGAGTTGCGAAGATTGAGGACCGAAGACGATCGACTACATGCGATACGTGGATCAAAGCACACGAAGGGTGAGGGGATGAAGCAGGGTGGGAAGGTGGTGTGGGCGAGGGCAGTGTTATAGTGTGGATGCAATTAGTGGCAGATGGAGGCGAGAGGGTCATGACGATGGAGTAATGCAACCTAGGTGTGAAGGTCGAGGAAGCTTGCTGCTTGAGGCAGTGCGAAAGAGATGAAGGGAGAAGAACCGAAAAGTGTGAAGGTATCTCAATGGAGGAGCAAAACGGAAAAAATAAGTAGAGGAAGGAAAAGAAGGGAGAAGGGGATGGAAACAAGGTGTTAGGATTCTACTTTATTGGGATGCACGAATCACTAGAAAAGGACATGGGAGGCCCTTAGTCTTTGCTCGACGTCGCGGCAAAGGAGGAGCTCAATGAGCTCGAAGAACTTGCTACAGCAGAGGTTCTACCCTACGTCAGATCTTGGCTGAGAAGATGGGGAGTTGTCGCTCGATGGTGAAATCCTATCCGTTAGTTGTCACACAAGGGTGGTTGGATCTCATCCTCACTTCTCTTGGTAATGGCGGATGGCTGGCGAGTGAGGACGGCAGGGGGTCCTTCAATGGCCATTAGGGCTAGGGCCAAGAAGGGCGGAGGTCGTGGGAGGATGCAGATGTAGGAGAGGTGGAGGCGAGAGGGAGAGGGAGGTGGGTCAGTTGCGCGGGTCAAGGTGGTTACAAAGGAAGATGGGAGGAGAGATAAAGGAGGGCTGAGGGATGCGGGGTGGTAGTTGGGTCCCCACCATAGAGGGCAGTGCTCGTGGGCAGTTACGCTGCCTGAGGGTAGCGGGAGAAGGGCAGATGGGGGTGCCACATGGCAAGAATCGTCAACTGCCACATGATAAGGAAAATAAATTAAATTAATAGTTAAAAATAATAATTAAAATAAATAAAATAAAAAAGAAAATAAAAAGGGGTTAACATGTAGCATCTCTGAGAGTTGTTCCTAGAAAATTCAAAAAATAAAGAAGAAGAAGAAAAATAAATAAGAAATAGAGAATTAGGTCAAATCAAAAATTAATATTTATAAAAGTTGTTCGTCTTGATGATATCTATAACTTTCATGAAGGAACCAAAAACAGAAGAAATCATTTGTATAAAAAGTTTTTTTGTGGTACTCTATAGTTATAAAATATTATATTTTTGTATTTTTTTTAATATTTTTGTCATTTATATATAAGTAAAAAAATTAAAAGAAAAATAATATAAAATTTAAAATAAATATTTACTTTTAATATCATTTTTTGTTATTTTCAATAATTATGCAAATAAAGAAAATAAATTACGAGGGGCTTATATACATACTCTATATACAGACTTAGAGAGATTTATTTTATCTGATTTTACTTCACTTTTTATTTGGAATTTTACAAATTTTATTAAAACATAAATCAAAGAAATAAATGAAAAAGAAATAAGTCGAAAAGAGTTATATTTGTATGTAAAATAATAACGTCAAAATGGTCAATATATACAATATACAATGAGGTCCCAAAAACTAGATTTAACATATGTACTCTGATTCTTTTGAATTTGATCCTATTTTGTAGATATTTGAGCATACATTAATTCAAAATCCAATAGTCTAATTCTTGGAATCAAGGCCCTCACTAATTATCTGACCATCCATCAGTTGATGGTTCGGTCCTTGACAGAGTCATTCACATGGATGACCTAAGGGTCTACGCAAGGATATAACCGAGTGAAATCAAAATCAATAGAGGGTCATAGGAGATTTTAAGTGAGAGATATTCACATTTACGTCTTTTTGTCTCAAAACTAGGGTTTGGATTTTATCGGGAAAATATACAAGTTAGTCATTTTTGGTATTTTTTTATTACTGCCATTAATAAGTACACAATAAAGTTAAAATTTATTGTATTTTGAGTAATTGCAAATAAATAAATATAGGGGAAATTATGGTAATATATGTGTGATAATGTACAAGGGAATTTGACCTTTTATTGATGCAATTATGTATGTTGAAATGTGAATCTCATTTGTATATGCATGAATGATAAAAATGCAATATAAATGAGCACCTACATTAATCATTTGGGAGCAATGCTCGATTTTCATCTTTTAGAGTGATGAATAACATATTCATCTGTTCGGTTTATTTATTTTCGAACCAAATCTAAATCGAACTTTAATTTAATCAAATAGAACCTAAACGATATCGAAATTCAAATTTTTCTAACAAAAGGAGTGAAATCAAATGAAATAATGATGGATATATATATATATATATATATATATATATATATATAGAAAAAAGGAATATGTGGTTGAGATGCGTGAAATTTCATGTTCAACACCTACGTCAACCAGTGATATGTCTAAAGATAAGTGACTGCATGTGCATGTACCACGGAAATATGTGCATATTGATTCCTCGGGATAAATGAATTGTTGAGAGATAATAAGCATGTAAGTTGCATGCATATGAGCTACAATCTCCCTATCCTTGTGTTTTTGTGAGTGTAGTTATAATAATATTCATTGATTTTTCTTATTTTTTATCTTTAAAAATAAATATATTAATAAAAATTTTCATCTTTCGAAAAAATATAATTGTAATATATTTTTATATCATAATCTATTCGAATAAAGGAGAAAGAATAAGATGAGATAATAAAAAAAGGAGACGCATCACTTGTTTTTTTAGGGGTTTGAAGGATATAGGTTAAGTAGTGATGAATCCTCATTTCATCACCTTTATTCTTCATTTTGGCCTTTCAACCATAGTTAAATGCATGTATATAACATTATTTTGCATAAATTAGAATTCATTATTTATTGTGTAAATATTTTATAAATATTTTTAAAGCCAAAATAAAAGAATAAAGAGAAGAAAAGGAAAGGAAATAAAATGCCAAAGGTATTGTATGACCCTAATCCCTGAGACCAAGGCATCATTATGACTGGGTCGACAAGGAATAAAGTAGGGGGAGATAAGGGTCAAAAACACAATAAAAATCTAATTATTTATTCTTCAATAATTCATTTTTGGACCCATTTTATTTTTCATTATTTATACAACAAATCAAGAAACTTTGTATATGAAAGTTGCAGAGACATACAAAGAAAAAATACAAAATTTACTTTACATAAAAATAATACAAATTGTATATTCTACACTCTGAATAAAAAGCCAAAACCAAAATTATCAAGACCCATATCTTCTCCATAAAACTGAAGATGCATCAAAATTACATTTAATTGTATATAACTTTTAATTAGCTATTTAATGAAGGTGGTTTCATTTAATTTTCAGTTATGATGCAAAAATTAGGTTTTGGACCTCTATTCTACTATACACCTGAATAAATTATCATTTTATTTATCCTTTATATTTTTCATATTTTTATTTTTATGATTTTTTAAAAATTATCTATTGTATATGTACATAATTAGAACAAAGTAAAACTACTAAAAAAAACTAAAATAATATGTATAAAGTATATATATGAATTACATATACTTGTACCTATGTAATAAATACATTTATTTTTTTAAGTGTACCAAGGAATTTACAAAATACAATAAAAATATGTCTGTGATCATCTAAATAAGTTATAAATATGTAAATTCAGTATGTAGAATAATAAAATCTAAAATACAAATTAAAAATAAAATACATATATAGGTAAATATACTATAATAATACATGTAAATAATAACTCATAATAAAGAACATCTTAAAAAATTAATAAAAATGGGAATAAAATACTAAATAAATTATAAACATTTTTTATAACTTAAATGAAAAAAAAAATAAATTACTATTGATTATTCATTTCACAAAGCATTTTTGTCTTGCATTTTTCTTGTTGGTCCATGTGGATGTGTCTTGTTGATCCCTAGCAACGACGCCATCTGACTATTACGGAATTTGCACTTATTAAGATGCGTGTATTATCGTTCTCTTAAAATTATGTGTCATTTTGTTGTAGGCAGGAAATAGAAATCGGCCAAGAAATAACCACATGAAATTTTTGTCAATTTTAAATAATGCGGTTTTATGTTTATTTTGCTTGGGCAAGTCCCAAGGTCGAACACAAGGAGGCAAAGGAACAACCTAGAATTTTGTCTATCAATGTTCGTGCCTGGTTTTCGAGTCGGTCTTCTTTTTCTTATAATTTTTAGTGCAATAAGGGATGCAAAATGCAATTTTAGCTTATTTTAATGAATAAAATGTAAATAGTGATCAAAAAATGTCTGAAAAATATGAAACTTGGCCAAGATTATACTTATGATGAAATGAGTGCACTGTAATATTTTTGGAATTTTTGGATGAACGATGAATTTTTTATTATTTTTAAATGCAAATGATATGGATTTCAATATTTAATTATTATATATCTTAAACCTAATTATTTTCAAGGAATTAAATAATCTAAGATCTATCACTAGGTGATGGATCTCAAAAAAATCCTGAACCTTGAAAATACACAATTAATACCTATTAAAAATCAAACATTGAAATATGCAAAATATATTTTACATGGAAAATTATGCACGCAATTGCAATTCTTCTTTTAAACAATATTAATCACAATTAATTCCACAATCCGTGATTTTTCAGTAATTTTTAGAGAAATGGTTAATTAATTATAAATTTCAAAGCTCAAGATGGACAAAATATGCAATTTTCCGCAAAAAAATTAATTATTAATTAACCATTGACCACAAAATATTTGACATATGCCATAATGTAGAGAACTAAATGTAAAACAAAATGTTGATTTTTGATAAATAAAATAATGCAATGTAGTTGTCCAAAACAAAGAAGGAATACATGGGTATTTCTATAATAAAGAAATAATTATAAATAAGATAAATGCAGTAAGGACAATTGTGTAATTATCGAGAGTTATGGGTGTGGAACTGCAAAATTTCCAAGGGGTCATGTGCCTTCGTTGGCGGGGGCAGATGCATGAATACGACAAATCTGAGGGGGCTTTTGCAATTTTCCCAATGGGTCACGTGTGCAGCACGTGACCCCTGAAAGGAGTGATGTCGTTCCCCCCGACGTACGTACGGAGCACATGCAGGGGGCCTCGGGATTGGAGCCCGGCTGCTGGCGGTCGTGGAGTGGCGGAGGAAGGTCGGTGTTGCTCCTGGTGTGATGTAGGTGGTTGTCGTTGATGACGAAGCGTGTCCGGCAAAGTAGCTGGCAACATCGGAGATGAAAGTAGTGGAGCGGTGAATGAAGTCGATGAAGAACGTCGGATATGTAGAGGCGTCGAAGGTCGAAGATCGATGGCGAAGCGTGTCGCAGTTCCTATCGACGCTTGGCGGATTCGTCGTTGAAGCATTGCAGTTGACGGAGATATTGGCTCGATGGCTGGAATCGTCAGAGTGGAGCAGAAGGGGCGGCGCGTAGGGCGTGTGGCCCAGTGGTGGCTCCTGAGGGTGAATGAAGTCGTGGTGGCGATGTTGAAGACGGTGGAGAAGCGATGAAGCCCCAGAAGGTCGGCGGCATTGATGGCGTTATGGTCGATGCAGAAGACGACGTTTGTAGGCAATGTCGAGGCGTTGGCTCTACGACGGAACACCGGAGCAGCGACAACAATCCTGGAGTGGTGCTGGAATGAGGAAGGGGAGGTCCCTCGATCTCGCCGATGAAAGAACGAGGGGGCGCTTTCACCGCCCTCCTCATACCTTGGCTTAATCGGTGGATGGGTGTTACAAAGGGCGGTGGTGCTTTTTATAGGGTATGGTGACGGGGTCCAGTCATGGGAGGAGATCGGATCCGTGATTCGTCGAGGAAGGAGATCGAGATCTGCGGGGATGATTGAATATTTGTGCGAGGTTGACGAGATCGGGGATCGGAGGGGGATCAGTGATGGACGGCCACGAGATACACGACAGCGGTGAGATTTGGGGGGGGGGGGGCGTCGCTCGCTATAAAAAGGGGATTGGGATTGATGAGGAAGATGCACATGGGTCGTTCGATTGGCAAAGATCGGACGGCCCTTAACGTGCCACGTGGTGAGTCGACGGGCGAGGGTGCGGGCAGGTGCATGGCACGTGCGCGGGAGGCATGTGCATGGCACGTGCGCAGGAGGCACGTGCTACGCATGTGTGGGATTTTAATTTTTTTTTTACAAAAACGAATAAGTAAAAACTCAAAAAATGACTAACATGTGGCGGCTCCAGGAGCGACCACGTGTTAGCACCACATAAATCGAAAAATAAAAACTTTGAAAAATCCAAAATAAATAGCTAACGGCCTCGGATCGAAAAAGTTTCTTCACAAACATTGCTCGTCTCGATAAGATATACAACTTTCATGAAGACTCCAAAACCAAAATTGACCAATTGCACAAACTGATATTTTTGGGGTATCCCATGTACATTGAATACCTTGATTTTTGGGTTTTATAATTTTTTGTCATTTTTATACCAGATAAAAATACATCAAAAAATATCATAAAATTAAAGATAAATATTTACACCTTAATCTATTTTTTTGTATTTTTATTAATTAATAAAAAGAAGAAATAAATTAAAACGCGAAAAAGACCAATTTTGTACAGACAATTAGTGAAGACTTGTACTCAATTTGTTTCTTTGATTTCAAGCTCAATGTGGATTTGGATTTTTGTGCATTTTAATAAACTTTCATCAAAGAAGACAAATGAAATAGAAATAAACTAAAATAGGTTAATTATGTACATAAAATATTAGGTCAAAAACTGCTAAAATACAAAATGTACAAATGAGGCCCAACACCCAACTTTCACATACAAGCTCCGATTCACTTGAGCTTGCTCTTGTTTTGACGGTAATTGAATGTATATTAGTTCTAAAGTGAGTTGGATTAAAACGGACACTGGATGGGGGAAGATATGAGGGTTTTATTCCGAAAATCCTAGAACTAGGGTTTGGGTTTTTGGTCCACTTATTTGGGTTAGTGATTTTTTTGTATTTTTCATTTATTATTGTTAGCGATATGTACACAATGGAGGTGGTTTTGGGTCATTTAAAGTTAGCATGAATTAGTTAATAATTAGGGAAGTTAGGCTATTTACAGGTCACTTTTAGCTGGGATTTTTGGCTTTTATTTTGTGCAAAAATAAGGGATTAAATGCAATTCTTATTAAAACATGCATGAATGATAATTATGTACAATAAGTGAAGTAATCTCAATGATTATGAGGGATTTGAGCTTACTTAATGATATTTAGAGTGATGAATCTGAGATTCATCAACCAACCATATTCATTCATTTGTTGACCCAAGTCAATTGTACTACCTTCCTCTCTGACTTCTATCAAAGACTTGATCGTCCCATTTACTCAATTTTTCCAGGCCAACTTGGTCACCAAATTGCCTCAAGATCTTCTTTAATCCTCTTCCTATCATGATCATCCTTCACGCGCCATCATTAGATCCCTTTGATCTCCAATGAGCCATAAAATAACCTCGATAGAAGTTGGCTCTAAACACTGGCTATAAATAAAACCCTCCAACCATTCTTTGATTCTTGGTCCTTTCTCAAGCCTTGAATTCCATATACCTCGACCAAGTGTAACACCTAGTGACATCAAGCACTCCCCCATGGTGCTAGAGCAGAGAACAGAAGAGAGGAGGTGACCCAAGGTGGAGCTTCGACGACACCTTTGTTCCTTAGTGAAAACCACGTATGAGATGCGTATTTTCTATATTCTTAGATAGATTTATCCTTAGACTTTATATTCTTGCATTTCATTTCATCTTTAGATAAATAGTTTAGCGTAAAAATCATTTAAATCAATGGCCGGAGCTCCCAGCTTCGGCCCTTCTCCGCCGTGTGTCGGACCGTATCCGACTCCCATGACACATTGATGAATCTCTGATTTATCATTTCTATTCTCTCTTTTATCCTCGAAACAGAATAACTTCATGAGAAATCTTCATTAATTCCACATCTTTATCAATAAATCCTCCATCTATAATTAATCGTAATTGCATACCCTAATTTTTGTATTTAGATTAACCCTTTTATTTTCTTTATTTTCTCTTTTATTAAAAATAACAAAAAATAGATAAATATTGTAGATATTTATTTTGAGATTTAAAAAAAATAAAAAAAATAAAAACTTGAAAATGCAGCATTTTTATTTTTTAAAATACTTCCAAAATTCTACTTTATGTAGATGACCTCATTTGACTTTTTGGTCAACATGAAACTTGTAGATCTCATAGAGATGTTCCACTTTCTATGTTTTTGCTAATTTTTCTTCCTTTTATTTGTTTTTAAATTTCTCCTTATTTTACATTCTCTGAAGTTTGGGATTGGGCCACGTAGCACCATTTGGGCTGCCCACGTGGCTGCTTCCCCTTCCACCATCAGTCCTTCCCAGCCGTTCTATCCTCTCTAGCTGCCTGCATCTCCACCATTGATAACCACTCAAAACATCACCCTTGGATATTTCTTCCAGACTAGATCCTAGATGCACCCCTGCGCTTGCATCTCAGCCATCAGATTCTCCTCTCATCCTATACTCATGTTTTGTCCATGTCGCCTCATTTTCCCTAGCCATTAGATGAATCCTCATTTTCATATCGACCACACATCCCCGCTCCACTCTCTGCCGTTACATCAGATCGTCTGATCTGATCTGAGAAGCCTACTTACGCCCACTTTCCAACTGTTGGATCGATTGATCCAATGGCAAGGACCGTGTCTTCTACCTCTAGTATCACCCCTCCCCAGGTGTTTCATCTTGCCAACTCTGCACCCTCTTTCCATTTTATCACCGCCATCACTAATGTTTCCCTTCTTCGTGTGATCCTCATTTCCCATGAATCAAACCATATGGCCTCTGGATGACCGTTACAATCTCGCTCCATGTCACTTGTAACGTTGGAGGTCCTCCCCTGTTTAAACCCTCCTCTACCTCCTTTGCATCTCGTCCACCACTTCATGACTTCTGACCAGTTTCTCCCTGCCTCTCTTTGACAGAGAGAGGTCATCTTAGGGCTGAACAATGATGGACGGAGCCCAGGTGTGACCCATGGCTCTGGCCATGTCTCAACATTTCCTTTAGGTTTCCCAATCTCCAAGGTTTGGCTACCCTTGTCAAGCGATGACCATAGCGGCTCTGCCGCTCAGCCCAAGCCCCGCTTCGCCAATTACCTACTCCAACCATGTATCCTTCTTCTTTACTTTTTCTTCATTTTTCTCTTTATTTTCCCGACGCTCACACTCACCTTCACCGATCAGTGGCCATCCTCCGAGCTCTACCACACTTCCAGCATCCTCGTACTACCATCCGCTAATCCTCTCCCTTCCTCCAAACCCTCCTTCGCTCCACTCTATTTCATCTCCAACTCGTTGGAGAGGAACATCGGACCCATGACTTCTTCATACCCACTATCCCCCATTCACCTCACAACCTTCACGTATGCACTCTTCGGCTATACTTGACCCCCTTGCAAATGAATTCTTCAATGGTCGGAGTGTGCATACCATCTTCGATCTCCATAGCAGCCTGGCTTGGAGTAGCCGAGACATCTCTGAATCACCTCAGGTCACCCACGTGGCTTGAGCCACCATCGCTGGCCCCGAACCTCTCCTTGCCTAGAGTTGCTAGGCTAATTGCATCCACACCCTGCAATATTCAGATTTTTGCAAAGAAGTCCTTCCAGGCATGTGTGTGCCTAGAAAAATTACATAGCCACCCGACTACTTTTCATGAATTACATATATGCCCCTACGAAGGACCAACTTGCATAAATTATATTTTTATTCCTCATATTTTACTGCATTTAGGCCCTTGCACTTTATTGATCAGACGTTGAGCATACAAACTCAGAATTGGTTGATTTCAGTTTCAATTTGTTACTCTTTTTAATATCTATCTAATGGAAATATTATTTATCTGATTTGACACTTATTATCCTTGTTAAATTTTAGGTATTCATTATCTCATTTGGTTATCATTTAAATTCCATTATTGAATCTTTGTTCAGTCTAATGCTTAATTGATGATGAAATCAAAATTACCTTTATTTCGCTCAAGATGTAAATTATTTTAGGGCATATTATCATTTGTTTTCATATCATCTACATGCATCTTATTTAATTACATAAAACTCAAATAATAAATTCATGCATTACATAGCATTTTTTTGCAGTGTTGTACATCACATCTAAATATGAAGATCGGACTTCATGAATTTAATAACTTAATTCAATTGATAATTTTTTATAGATAGATGAGGAGGCTCGTGTCCCTATGTTCGACCTTGATATCTTGCCAAGTAGAATAATTTTCACCTATTCTCTCCGCTTGCGCTATGATAATTGACGTACCAAATATCGGCCTCATAATAAGTCATTTTAGTGCATTGTCGTTGGTCGAATCGGATGCGTCAAAGACCGCTTGATTTAAAATAATCAGTCAAAATGAAGCGATCGAAATTTTTTTTACTTGGGCAAGCCTATGGTCGAACTTAGGGATACGATCCACTTAAGTGTTATTTAGACTCAAATTACTTAGATTAAGCATCAGATTAGAAATCCATTGGCCAATGAATACTAACGAAAACACAGACTCGATGCATAAAGAAACATGGGAAAGACATTTTGTTAAACATGCAACAAGATACAAAGAAATGCAATGCCGCACAAATACCCTATTTAGTCAAAATATCTGAGACATAAACATTAGTCAATTTCGGGTCAAATTATGAAGCTAGTCCAAATAATGAAATAATATAAGGCACAAGAAGCAATATATGTGAAACACTATATTTAGGTTGAGGCATCAAAATTTAGAGTGTCAAAAGAAGATATAAACTACGCCATTAGAAAGAGAATTAAGCTAGCTTAAAAGAAACAGAGCTATGATGCTCAAGATATTCACAAATGAAGTCAAGGGTATAAATGCAAGAAAAAACATAAAGATAACTAGCAAACAGGTCTCTAGGAAGGACTAAAATGCAAATAAAAATAAGCGTGAGGCCTTTCCTGTAAATTCACCAAATGCGTGGGGCTATATTTGTAATTATTAAAAACCCCTGAGGGTCGGGAGCAAAATACCCAATGCACGCATGGTTAATACGTGGTTTCAGGACCTGATTACAAATTGAAGAATTATGAGGGATCTCTCTATAATTTACCCCAGACCACACCTGAAGAGCACGTGGGCCTAGGCCCTATTGACACTGGAGGCTTAGAGGAGGCTCGGAGGGCTCTAGTTCTTCGGAGATAGCTAAGAATAGGCCCGGGGTACCCGACCCTCTAGGTCTAGTGCAACTTCCTATCGCAGACACATGGCTGAGTGTAAGCCATCTGATCAAGGAAGATCAAATGATGTCTGAATGGAAGTGAGCAGGCGATGTGGTTGGCTTCAGACCGCCCAATTTCCGAAGATCCAATGCTATTTGCAGACGCAAGGATATGATGACGTGGCTGGCTGTCAGTTGTTGGATGGACACTGGGGAGGTGCATCCAACGACAGTTGTATGTCCCTGTTCTTTGGACTCCATTGCGGAAAGGCAGCGAGTTCTGTCCTCCGATGATGTCCTCCTAGCTCCTCCTTGCTTGCACAGACCCAGAGGAGCTTCTCGGAGCATCGTAGATGATCATCGATGGAGCTGGAAGTCCGAGAAAAGCATCGGTTAGCCTGTAAGTGTCCCATGACGTCTGGTCGTCGGAGGAGATGCTCACACATTTGGCTCCGGTGAAGCTCCGGTTATTGATAAAGGCGACCTGCATCGTTAGCGTAATTGCCGAAGCACAATGTATGAAGTGATTGTGAGTGGGATGGGGGTCTCAAATATGTGGAGAGTGGGAGACCGTAGCTCCCTCTCCGACCAACTGAAGAGGGGATGAGTCGGAGGAGGTCAGGTTGCTGAGAAGGGAAGAAGGCGAGGAACAAACGTGTGCGAGGATGGTTGATGTGAGTTGAAGCTAGAGGGGTGGACAATGGCGGTTAAACAAGTGTGGATCATCCTAATTAAATTTGAGAAACTAAAGGAAAAATGCAAAGGAGAATCGAAGGCTTAGGTGTGGATATGTGATGAATCTCGGATTCATCACTCTAAATCTCATTTATTAATCTCAAATCCTTCAAAATCCACAGCATTTCTGCATTTATTCTGCATAATTAACATTCATGCATATTTTCATAAGAATTGCATTTTAGCATGAATTTCTGCACAAAATAAGAAGCCAAAAATACCAGCCAAAATTGACCTGTAAATAGCCTAACGTCCCCGATTTTTAACTCATTCATTCTAACTCCGAATGACTTAAAACTAACTCCACTGTGTACATATCACTAACAAGAATGCAAAAAAAATGACTAACCCAAACAAGTGGACCAAAAACCTAAACCCTAGTTTCAGGATTTTTGGATTAAAAACCTCATATCTTCCTCATCCAGTGTCCATTTTACTCCTACTCACTTTTGAACTAATGTACATTCAATTACCTTCAAAACAAGACCAAGTTCAATGATTCGGAGCTCATATGTGAAAGTTGGGTTTTAGGCCTCTTTTGTACAATTTGTATTTTAGCAGTTTTTGACCTGATATTTTATGTACATATTTTTCAATTAATAAAAATAAAAAAAAAAGATTAATGTGTAAATATTTATCTCTGATTTTACCATATTTTTTTCCGAATTTTTATCTAATTTAAAAATGACAATAAAAATTATAAAACCCATGAAATTAGGGTATTCTATGTATATGGGATGCCCCAAAATTTCACTTCGTACATTTGATCGATTTTGGTTTTGATGTGTTTTAAAAATTGTAGATCTCATCAAGACGAGCATTGATCATGAAGAAACTTTTTCGATCCGAGGCCATTTGCTATTTATTATTTATTTTACAAAGTATTTATCTGTGGATTTTTTGGTGCTGACACGTGGCAGCTCCTGGAGCGGCAAGCTTTCAACAATTTTTGGCTCTATTATTAATTCGTTTTTTATATTAAAAAATATATATAAATTTAAAATGCCAGCATGTACGAGGCACGTGCCTCCCAGGCACGCGCCAAGCACGTGCGCCCCTCTCTCCCCCTTTGAGCGCCACGTGGCGACCTCCTGACCGTCCCATCTCGACCGATCGGACGACCGAGGAGCGTCGTCCTCCCAGATCCTCCTTCCCCAATAGGACGCCGTGAAATCTCCACCGCCCACGATTTTCTCAGTCGCCCCGTGGATTTCACCCCTCCGACCCATCGAATCCTCATCAAATATCGCTGCATCTCATCAACATCCCAATCACTCCCGCAAATCCAATCTTCGATCTCCCGTCGATCCTCGATATCCCCCAAATCCCTCCAAATCACCGCTGACCTACTTTCGGCTTACGACAACCTCCGCTATAAAAGCTTCGCCCATGCGACCATCAAGTCTGATCCTCCGTTCTCCAAAGTGGTCATGACAACCAACCTTGCCGACATGATCAGGGGTTATCACCTCGTTACTGCCAAGCCTCCAAGCTGCTGCTCCGCTCCGGCATCTACGCCGTCGAGCCCTCCACCCAGGTACCTCTCGCTCCTCCGTAGCTTCACCTTCTCTCCATATTTCATCTCCGACCTCTTTCTCTATCTCTCTCGATTGTTATCTTCTTCGTCGAACACCAACTCCGAGTATGACAACGCCGCCTGCTTCATCGCCTATGTCCGCAAGCTTCACCAAGGCTCCGCCACACCGCCCTCCGACTTCATCAACGCTCACGTACGCCTCCTCGACATGGCAACGCTACAACCTTCTTCACATCCAGAAGCCAAGGTCGAGCCTCCTCCGCCCCGCCATCATCTATAAAGCCCCGTCGGAGATACCCACCGGAGCACCTCCACCGAAGCTCGTCGGTCGTGTATCGGCCATCCCCCGTCGTCCGATCAAGAAGGGTCCCAGATCTTGACCGTCCACGATCGCAGCGACCTTGAGCGTTAGATCCCAACTTCATCAGCGGTTCAGATTCATCTCGAGCCATCTTCCAAGCCAAGAGCCTCGGTAGATTCCGAAGCACGTTAACGCGCCACGTGGAGTCCCACGCCCAGCCCTCCTCCGAGCCTATCTCACACGTGCGTGCCACTTGAGGCGCGATAACTTTGCATCGTGCCCCCTGAAGAGCAGAAGATTTACACCAGAGTCAGGGTCACGTGCACTGCACATGACCTCCTGGAGAATTTTTAAGGACGTCATCCGAAGTTCCTTATTTACGCCTCAGTCCCGCCGACCAGAGGGCACGTACCAGGCATGTGTCCCTCTGGAGAATTTGCAAGAAGACCCTATAGAATCTTGGTAATAACAAATAGGTCCCCCTCTTGCATATTTCATTTCTATTTATTTTATTGCATCTGTACCCCTGTCTTTATCCTTTATTTTGGATTCTACGTAACATTATATTATTTATCCAAAAATAGCATGATGTTTGTCATTTAATTCTCTACAGTTTGACATATTGTGGGCATTTTTGTGAACAATGGTTAATTAATAATTAATTCTTTTGTGGAAATTTGCATATTTTGCCCTCTTTGTGCTCTTAAATTTATATTTGATTAACCATTGCTCTAAAAATTCTTGAAAAATCACATATTGTGGAATTAATTGTGCTTAACATTGTGCCCAAAAAGATTTGCATTTTCGTGCATAATTTTCCTTGTAAAAATCATTTTGCATGTTTCAATGTTTGATTTTTAATAGATATTGAAACGAGTATTTTCGAGATTTAGGATTTTTCTAAGGTCAATCACTTAGTGATAGATCTTAGATAATTTTGTTCCTTGAAAATAATTAGGTTTAATATTTATTATAATTAAACATTGAAATTCATTCTGTTTGCATTTAAAAATTCATTAAAAACTCATATTACATCCAAAAATTCCAAAAACATTACAGTACATTCATTTCACCATATTTTGCAATGGCCAGGTTTCATATTTTTCGGACATCGTTTGAACATATTGACATTTTAGTCCCTAAAATAGGCCGAAATTGCATATTGCATCCTTTATTGAATTTAAAAATTCAAAAAAAGAGCACCTCAAAAACCACGCACGAACTTTGATAGACATAATTCTAGGTTGTTTCTTTGCCTCCTTGTGTTTGACCTTGGGACTTGCCCAAGTAAGATAAACATAAAATCACATTGTTTAAAATTTACGAATATTTTATGTGGTTATTTTCTTGACCGATTCCGATTGTCGCCTACAACAAACGACAAAAGTCATTATTATTTTTTAGCACAAACAGAACGATCAAACAAATACACATCTTTAACAAGCAAATTTCGGACTCATCTGATGGCGTCGTTGCTGGGGAGGCAAACGACTTAGTTTTGTGTCTAAAAAAATTTCCATTCGGTTTTCCGCATTCGGGTAGTCTGACCCCCGAATTTTCCACGGTAAATTTCATTTGTTTTTCTGCATTTATTTTCAACATTTATTTTTCTTGTCTATTTTATTATTTTTTGAGTCACTCTCTTACATTATCTCTCCTATTTTTCTTACGACGAACACTGTGTATGTGGAGCGGTTTTTCAAGAAACCGAAGCTTCTTCACCGACTTCCAAAAAAATCCGCAATTAATTTAAGATCGAGTCGAGAGCGTAGAGTCTAGGTTTTAATTTCTGCAAATTTTAATTTTCTGTTATTAATTGCTTATTTACAATGGTGTCCGTTTGGACTCTCGTGTGTGTAAAAGACTTTGAACTTTCTTCTGTGGTGTGTCGTGGCTTGTTTCACTCTCTGGTATGGGTGGGGCCCGACTTGAGTGATGATTAGGATAGACTTGCACATACAGCTCTCAGAGCATTTTAATTTTTAATTGTGCTCGTATGATTAAGCCACACTTCACTATTAACTGAGACACACATAGATCGTTTAATTTAGCCAAAAATTTAACTCAATTCTTTTCCGCTAATAGAACTTTCTGCTTAGGTGCGGTTTTTCATCGGCTTGCATTCATTTAGAATAATCTCTTAATTCCTGTCTTGCATCCCACAAGGAGATTGCGAGGATTCACTGTAAGTCTTCTAACTAAGCATACATCATAGTTTTTCGCGTGCATCAGCTTTTCTCGAATTTCTCCCTCTTGTTTTGCCACATAACTCTAAAGGGAATTGGGACTGGATGGTAGACGTATACTTGTGCTCATTTAAATTCTTTAGTGATCACCTAATTAAAATTGGGACTGCTAAATATATTTGATCTTAAGAACCGATAAAATCAAGAATTCTTGCGGGAGAGCAACCCCGACATTGTTTGTTTTTTTCTTGCAGCGAGGAGAGAGATGCACACTAGGATAGAGCCAAGCCAGGATTTTCATATTGACTACTGATTCTACTAAAAACAATTAGCTACTTCTCAGTGAGGATCTAACGGGTAGCCGGTGAACGGTCCGGATTTCCTTAGCAGAGTGGGCGGTTTAGAGGACACTACATCAGGCTCCATCCTTAAGTAACACGGGTAGCCATTTTACGATCCGTACTTACTCCCATACTGACTGAAAGTAGGTGCAACTAGTTGTAAGAATTCAGAACAGTCGGTAGGAAAATATATGCACCTAACAGCTCGTTAAACGGTTTGCAAGATTTGAATTCTCACCAATTTAAAAATTGACAAGATAACTGGCCGAACTCTTACGCCTTCACTGAGTGAGTTGGTGAAACAATGCTTTGTATTGTGTTTGATTTGTGCGTAGAACTTAGTTAATCATCGAATACCGCACACTTGTGCCTCTGTCATGAACCGTACACCTCTTGTTGATCTTTTGAAATCGAGAATGGAAGATTGTGGTAATTTTTGTTCAGACTCCGCGAACCCTTCTCTGACCACCACAAACCTTCCAGTCTCAAAGGTTCAGAGGCACTCTTACTCAGGACCACCTTGGGTTCAGGGACACCTCTCCCTTAAATCCTCCTCTTTATATTCTTTCAAAACTATTGACTCTGATTTTACAATATGAAGGTGAAGAGAAGAACTCACAAAAGATGCCTCCCAAGAAGAAAGATCGTAAAGATGGACTCAATGAAGATCCAATGCAAATGATTCTTGCGAGATTAGCCGCATTTGAGCAGCAGCAAATTTTACTGAGGGAACAACTAGAGCAGTTGAATGCTGAAGGAGAATCACCAATGGAAGTTGTATACAATCCTGGGCACTACAGAGTTAGAAATTACTTGCAGCTACCTCAGCAAGAGATTTACGATGAACTAAAGCCACACTTCCTCAGTCAATTACCATAATTCCATGGCAACGCGAATGAAGAACCATATGAATTTTTGCGAGATTTGGAGCTAATATGTTCTAATCAGAGGCACCTGCAAGTCAGCCAAGACTACATTCGTCTCACTGCACTACCTTTCCCTTGAAAGGGAAGGCAGATTATTGGGTGAAAAACTTAGGAGTGATTGTGACTACATATGATAGGTTCAAAAACCTATTCTTGAAAAATTCTACCCTTTGAGTTGGACCAATCAAATGAGGACTCGCATCACCAGTTTCTCTTAACTGCCTAATGAACCACTTTGTGATGCATGGGATAGATTCAAAGATCTGCTACAAAAATGTCCATTCCATGACCTGGATAACAACATCCTAGTTCAGTCACTCTACTCTTGCCTCAACTACGAGACTCAAGGGTTAGTCAGCGTTGCCTGTGGAGGAAATTACACAACACGAGGAGCTAAGACCGTCTGGAGAATACTGGAGCAGATGGCAGAGACAAGCCATTCACATATCGCCAATAGAGCTTACACTGATTCCCTGAATACTTTTCAAGCCACAGGAGGAAAGCAAACTATCGCAGAAATAGTAGAGGATTTGATTCCCAGCATAAACATCATCGCCGATAAATTGACAGTTGTGGATCAAATTCATAAGAGGATGAACGATATCGACAACAGGATCTCCCAGTTTCCAAAGCAAATGGAGGAGCTAACTGAGAAGGTATCCAAGATAGGGATACCCACTACACCTACGACCCCGATCTATCATGTGCATCAGGTCTAGGAGCAGCCACGATCAGGACAACAGCAACCATGGGCTCAGGACCAATCCTGTGCCCAACCTTCGCAGCAGTCACCTCCACCGGCCGAGACAGTCGAAGAAGCTCCACCTCTGACATTCGAAGTAAACGGCATTTGGTACACACAGGACACTACCCGACAGGGAAATATAGGGGACCGGCAGCAATATCAACGTCCACCCACTTTCTATAATGCCGCATTTCCTCCGGCTCCACAGCACACTCAGAACAATGCATCATTCCAGCACTCGATGCAGCAGCAGCCATACAACTGCCAAAACCAACCTCAGCAACATCGAGCTCCAAAACAAACATCTCAATCATCCAACCCTCTAGAAGAACCAGTAGATATCCAGAGATAAATGCTCGAGAAAATTCGCAACTTCCGAAATGAGCTGTACGATCTAGGGGTTTATATTAATCGTTTATGCCATTGATAGGATGAACAGACAGCCCCAACCACAACCATTCCCACCCAAGTTCAAGATAACCCCAATAGCTTGAACAAATCTCAATCATCTCAGAATGGCCAGGTATACTATTCAGATTTTCCACATCTGAACATGAGATCCATTCATTTGACAATATCAATGCCATGTCACTCAGGAGCGGAATGACCGTGGTCGTACCTAATCGGGCAAGGGAATCGGACCATGAAGAGTCGGAAGATCAACCGGAGGATGCTTCTGAGGATGAAGAAGAAGGGCGCCTGAAGATCCCAACACGAGATAAAGGAAAAGCATCTACGGAGTCTGCAGAGGACCTTGAAACTCTAGTTGCTGCAAAAATACCTTTGTCACCATTTCGGCAATATGAATATTATCAGAAAACTTATGATTGTAATAGGAACTCCAATTTTAATAAAGATGCTCTTATTTATGATTTTGGCTCTGTTTCTCCTATCTCAAATGCTTCCATTCCTTTCCCTCATGCTCTTAAGAGAGGAACACAAAAGAAAAACATTCAGAATGACCCATTGATGGAAAGGTTTTGCCAGCAAAATATCAAAGTCAAAGTACCCTTTGATCAGTATGTGGCCAGTAATCTAGCATTTTAGAAGTACTTGAAAATGAAATGCACTCCCACCAGGACTCGTACAAAGAAAACAAGTCAATTTGTGGAGACTCATATCCTGACAGTTGCCACTACCAAATGTGTCAAAAATCAGCATTTACCAAGAAAGAAAAGGGATCTGGGTGCTCATTATGTGGAGAGTCGCATTGGCAACATTACATTCGCACGCACACTTCTCGACAATGGTTCTTCCATCAATCTTCTACCCTTAGCCTTATATTACAAATTGGAGTTAGGTCCTCTCCAGAAATCTTTATCTTTAATCCAATTTGCTGATAAATCCACTAAAAGACATAAGGGAGAAGTGAAAAATATTATCATAATGGTCGAGGGTACGGAATACAAAGTGTACTTCACTGTCCTTGATATGGAGACCCCAAACCATTGGAGGGAATCACAAATCATTCTTGGAAGACCATTCTTAAGAACCGCCAAAGCTGTATTCGATTACGGCACCGGAATGATGAAATTCTGCTCCCCAGGCGAAGAAGTGGATTTGGAGATGAAACAAACAAAGTGGCAAAGATCAGATTCCGAATCCACCACATTTTATGCCGAAACATCAGCATGTAATCTCATCAGCACTACTAGGTCGTGGGACCAACTGTCAGACCTTTAGATTGACAACACCACATCAGAAGAAGAAATAGTGCACCGTGCAGTTTGTGAGATGTTGCCATACATATCGAGACACCCAGATGCCTATAACCTTGATGACACAGAAATCCTTTCAGATTTGTTAGTCCCATCTTCTTCGGGAAAATCAAGAAATATTGATGATGAGTCGGACGCGGCTTTGGCCGAATTACCGCACTACTTTAGCGATCCGACTCACCTTCGTTCAAAATTAGTGGCTAGCATATCACAAAATTATTCACCGCCAACCAACACAGAGCCAGATTTAAAAGTCATTCAGCCAGACTTAATTGATGATTCAGATTTGCCAGAGCTGAAACCTCTTCCTACCACTCTGAAGTATGCATTTCTTAATGGACCAGAAGAAAAATTCCTTGTGATCATTAGCCCATCATTAACCATGGACGAAGAATCTAGACCACTCGAAGTCCTTGAGCAAAATCGAAAAGCCATCAGTTGGATTGTGTCGGATCTCGTAGGAATCAACCCTGTTCTCTGCTCGCACCAAATTTATGTTGAGGATTACACAAGGCCTTCCTGTGAATTTCAGAGAAGATTAAACCCCAATCTTTGAGAAGTAGTTAAGAAAGAGATAGAGAAATGGTGCAAAGCAAATTTTATATATCCCATTTCTGACTTCAAGTAGGTGGCACCCCTTCGTGTCGTTCCAAAAAAGTCGGGAATCCAGATGGTCACCAACGAGGAGGGGGTAGAGATCGCGACTCGAGTGCCCACGTCGTGGCACGTCTGTGTCGATTACAAGCGCCTGAATGCTACGACCATGTGGTGACCGAAATTCTCGCTATTGGGATAAGGTAAGAAAAATCAGAGTCGTTGCGACCCCAATAGCAAGGCTCGGTCAATCAAGAGAAATCAAGACCACCAAGATAGGAGTAATCTGTCAAAAGGCCGAACTTTGCTGTTTATTGACCTGGTATAGTTACCAGGGTCGAATACAAGGAGCACGGATTGGCTCAAAAGAGCCTACGAAGTAGTCAGAATGAAAAAAAACTGAATAAAATATTTTTGGTGGGTTTTAGGTGTTTTTTAATTTTTTTGTGTTTTTAATTATATAAGAAAATATAAGAAAATGTATAGAAGAATAAATTCAACAATTTATTTAAACACTCAAAAATGCTCAGAAAATTAAATAAAATTGTTTTTATGTTTTTTTATATTTTTATGTGTTTTTGGTAATTTTATGGGAATTTTATAATTTTTAGTTGATTTTCTGAAAATTGAGAAAAGGAAAAACAATGACCAAATGTACATTCAGATTTGATAGGCTAATTAAAAATAACTAATTAGTCTCTAAAAATCTGATGGTAATTTTTATGAAAAATATAAACAAAAACTAATCTACAGAAAAAGACTTTGCATTTTTTTGAATATTGTATAATTTTTAAGATTTTTTATAAGATTTTTAGACTTTTTCAATTTTTATGGGTTTTATAAGTTCAAATGAGCTAAAAAATTGGACAGAAGCTGGAAAACAAACCAACAATCTCTAATTTTTTAGATTTTTTGGAAATGTTTTTATAATTTTAATTGATTTTCTATTCCAGACAGTGGCAAAAATGCATATTTTGATTTTTTAAAAATACCAAAAAGCGAGGAAAATGTCCCAAAAAATTAGGGAAATTTTTACACAGTAGTAGGAGCCACGTATCCAAATTTCACTAGATTTGGGTTTGATATGATATTTTATTCAATCAAGACAAGGCACACAACATGCAAGGACCTAAGTGCAAGAAAACATAGTTCCACGACCTAACATATAACACATGTTAAAACTTTAGGGTCGATACTGCAAATACCCAAAAACACACGAGCTCAGCACGTGACTTGCATTCACAGGGGCATTTGCGTCATTCCTATTTATAAAATATTAAACCGCAACACCGCATAAACACAGGATAAATTATGCAAAAATTCCACTAACTCACGTGTTGAGGCATGTGTTCAATACACACAGGGACTAGATAGCAATATCCAAAAATGCCAAGGTCCAATATGCAAATTACCCTAATTAAAAACAACCCACTAAAATATTTACAGGACTAAACTATAAAGCAAAAAGAAAAGGGGACTAAGTGAAATTACCCCTATTATTATGATACTCGGCTGGAGGCACGCCACGTGTAAGATCGGACGGTGGAGATGTGTTAGTGCCTCTTCAAAGATCGGCGGCTAGGATATGATCCTTAGATGGATCAACGGCTGGGGCCTCCCGCAAATGGACGGTGAAGATCTAAACTGGGGAGGGAGACTCTATCGTACGGTGGAAGAGGTTCCTGGAAGAACTCTTCGCCGGAGAACTTCGCCGGCCCAATCCGTGCGTGCTGGACCTCTTCTGACGCTGCTCTGATGAGCGAAATGAAGCTGGCGGTGTTCCGCAGCGAATGGTGGTCTCTGATGAGGCCGACACCGACCGGAGTGCTCCGGCGACGAAGACCACCTAAATCTCCTACTCCTCGAGGTTAGGACCTCCAGATGAGGCCCTTTTGACTTCAAACCTGCACAGGAAGCTTTTTGGGTCGAGGGCAAATTGCCTCGACCCAGTTACGGGTGGAATGGGTTATCGTAGGAGGTGAGGCGGCGCTCTCCGGCTAGGCGAAGACAGAAGAGAGCGGTGGTCCTACTCCGGGGTGAGACAGGATGATCGGAGGGGTGCAACAGGTGAAGAGGAGTCTCGTGAAGGTGATGCGATAGTCGGATGGGTGAATAGTCGATCGGAATGGAGTGAAACGGACGGTGAAGCCGGCGGTGCTAAATCGCAAAAATGGATATGAGGGTGACCTAAGTGATCTTGAGGGTACCTGATGGTCGAGGGTGTCTGTGCTGGAGGTCAGGAACCTCCGGGGGTCTTCGCCTCGATGGAACGACGGTCCAGAGGCTCGCGCTCACGTCGCGACGGAGCACGGCGATGGGGCTCGCCGGATCAGTGGCTGCAGGCCTCGAATCCTCACTACGACACTCTCCCTCGCTAGCTATCACTCAAGGAAGAAGAATGGAGGTCCCGGGAGATGAAGGTGATGGCTAAAGATGTGTGAAAAGTGCGGCAGAGCTGAGACTTTATAGTGTTAGGGGTTCGGGAAGATGGGAGTCGGGCACGCTCATCGATGCACGGACCCGTAGAATGAAGGTCAGGCAAAGGTCTCGGATCATCGAGCTACAAATGGAGCCTGGGGTTTAGGCGAATGGAAGGCGTATCAACTCGGGAAAATTCAGAAAAGTCGGGTTGGCAAAGCAGATCCGCTAAAAGGTGGTCCTAGGGGGACAGTTGACCGGGAGTCAACACTCCCCGTGGACCAATCAGGTAAATCCTTTTATTAAATATTATGAAATTCATTTTAAAATAGAAAATGATTTTATTTGAAAATATTTCAAACATAAAAAATATTTATCTATTTTCAAAGTATTTTTAGTAATTTTTATTTATTATTTTTTTGAAAAATAAATTAGGAATTTACATTATATTATTAATATATATATAGGTATATGTACATGTATATTTTTTATTTTTATTTTTAGTTGTTTATTTTTATATAATTATTCCAATTTTATATTTTATTTATTTAAAACATAAAAGTTGGAATAAAAAGATATTTTTATTTTATTTTTATGATTTATTTACATTAGTTAAATAAATAGATCTATATACATATGTACATGGTATCTATACAAGGTGGGAAATGAATTTTATTATTTTTTTATTTTTAATTTTCTGATTTTTATTTTATTTTTATAAATATGTACAAGGTGTGGAAATCACACATAGATTTTTATTTTTAGAAGATAAATTATTTACACAGAGAGGGATATTTACACCATGTTGAGTCACCCTATCTCTCTCTACTTATTTTATTTTCCGGTCAGGCCCATGTTGAGCCCTCCCTTGGGATTAGGTTACTCAATATTTATTCTAAATATTTCCCTCCTTTTCTTTTATTTGTTTATTCCTTTATTTTTACACAAAAACATGCTAATTATTGATAAATACATGATGCATGCATTTTAAAAATTTATTGTATTTACAGGTATTTACAAGGTATTTTGCCAAGGTTTCTAGCTAAAGTAAAGGAATAAAGAGTGATGAATGGGGATTCATCACCCCCCTATACTTTACTTTTTCTAGTCCCTTAGCAAACACTTATTTGAAAAAGAAGTGCAAAAAGAGAAAGAGAAAGAAAAAGAGAGGAAATCAAGGTTGATTATTAAACTTTCCTTCATTAAATTGAAATATGGAGCTCAGTCAGACCTTTGGATTATTAAGTTGTCAGAACCTTATTTGGACTTAAGCTTAAAACTCAACAGCCTCTAAGTTCCACTAATCTATGGTCAAGACTCCTCAATCAACCAGATCAGAACAAGTCTACATACACAAACTCTAATGACCATGAATCTTTCCTTGTACTGTGTAAGTGATATGTAGCTCCCCACCTCAGAAGTAATAAAGAAACAACCTCCCGCAACCGGGTAACTCTAATGCCTCTGTCTAGCAACTCTTTCCTCGAGAAGCGAGGTATTCCCTTCTAAGTTCAAGTGCAACCGGCTCAAGAAGAGGGGGAAGAAGAGAATGGACCATGACCAGTGTAGCCATGTATCCTTGGGAGCTCTAACCAGTGTAGCTGAGTCTGCCGCTGCAAGCTTCATGAGATAGTCATGTATAACATAAGCTTTGCTTTATTTGACTATATACACTCCGGTGGGATTATTAAATTTTCAATCCGACCCATTTTTCTTTTGCACACATTTTTTTTCTTGTGTATCTGTACAACATATCTACATGGTGAAGCATATATACAAAAGGAGTTTTTCCTCTTGAGCCAGTAGACTATCCCTCTTTTGAAGCTTTATTGCAACCCACAGCTTCTGTCTTTAGACTTCATAACCACCAGACCAAGTTGAGACATACTTCCTTCACTATAAGAAGAAGAGAGGTTCCGCCTAGAAGTACTACCCTCATATGCTACCCCAAGCCAAAGGAAACAGCCTCCTCACCACCTCATCTGTGGAGAGCTATGTGTAAAGTGCTGGTGCAAGTAAAGCCATTGTCTCTGAAAGTTATGCGTGTGTTGTTAAGTGCTCTACTTAGGCTCATTAAGATGACATATGCTCATAGCCTAGTGAACTAAAAGAATTAAGTCCCAATGGACCTGAAAAGTCTCAATCCTAAGCCCGATAAGGTTCCTCTTAGAATTAGGTGGACAAAGGTCTTAACCAAGCTCCATTTATCAATTTAATTCCAGGCCAGTTTAAATGTCAACTATGATTTGGAAAAACTGTGCAAGAATTTACAAAGATGCTTTTTACAAAATATTTACACATGTGCAAAATTTTTGAAAAATGTTTGAAAATATGGATGTATGCATGAATGCGAAGTTTTGCAAAATATTTACAAAAATTTACACAAGATTTTTGCAACTTTTTGTTTTCCAAACATTTTTACAAAAAATTTGCACTATATACATAATTTTGATAGGAAAATATTTACAAGCTATTTACACCAAAAGATTTTACAAACATTTGTACAAAAATAATTTTTATAAATAAATAGGTATGTGCAAGAAGAATTTTATGTACAAGGGAAAATTTTTATGGATTTTTAGCCATTTTATTTATTAACACACTCACGCAAACTACGCATTATGGCTAAAGTATATATGAAATATATACGACACCCCCTATACTTAGCTCGAACGATGTCCTCAGAGTGATCAAGAGCGATGAAGAAGACATAACTCGTGCTTAGTATAGGGAAGTGAAAAGGAATGGTATATACAAAGACGAATCAGAGAATAGAATAAAGAAGACTCGATGTTTTCTCCTATATATAGGTTCAAGTAATCCTAACTATAGTAAGCTGTAAACGAAGGGAAATCCGAGTGGAAGGATGTACAGGGTCTACCCCCCCTATACTTAGGGTAAAATATCCCTAAGTATAGGAAGCGAAACAGAGGTAGAAATGACGAAGTAGATAAATATATACAAGATGGGAGCACATCACTCCCCCTATACTTAAGGTGAATGATCCTTAAGTATAGGCAACGACAGGAGTAATGAAACAGGATGATATGAACAACTCGGTGTTTCCACCCCCCTATACTTAGGATTAGGTATATCCTAAGTATAGCAAAGATAATCCTATACGAGACCTGGGGTGAAAAAAAATACGGCAGAAAGAACGATCAAACCAAGACGAAATACGTATATACAAAAGGGTACAACGTTGAGGTGCCTCTCAACAAGCGCTAGATTTTACGCCCCTAGATGGGCGCAAAGGCTAAGATAAGGTTGCATCAAGGTTCAGGACGGCATCTGTAAGGAGAATGCCATACTGTCATTGCAGTCTCGGTATGAGAACAACAACGTAATCAACAATGTAAAGAATAACACCTAGCTATGCAATCAGGCGGGTGTCTGCTACCGGCAAAGGATATGGGAATAAGGATTTGGAATCCGGTAGCACAAAAGAAATCAACGGCTTAGGCTCAGACTGGAGTGGAAGTGTAGAGCTGAAGAAATCAAACGTGCAGAAGGATGGATCTGTCATAGAATCCTCCACGTCAATCAGTGTCTCAAAAAGGTGTAGAAATTCAAGATCAGGAGATTGTCTAAGAAAACTGATATCTGATGCGTATAATGAAGACAAATCGGGCAGGTCATCGAATATCTCAAAGATAGGCTCATCCTCGCAAGGGTCGTCGAGGTGAGAAGACTCAGAATCAGAGTGATCAGAACACTCGGTTTCGTGATCCGCCAGATCCGATACACTCTCAGAAGGTGAAACCGAGTACTCATCATGTATGTCATTCTCCTGCAGATAACCCTCGGGGAGAAATGCAAGATCATCAGTAAGGAGTAGAGGATCATGATCTATAAGGGCATTTGCGCTGATGTCAAGCATCCACTCTGTGCACCAGGATGCATCATCATCCGAAGTCTGGCTCTCGGCAATCTGGAAGCAGGAGAAGGTATTGGTCATCATCGTAGAGGCTGGTAAGGTGACTGCGGCTGATCCTCACTTTGCGGCAATGCTGGTTGTCATCTAGTCCTCAGAAAATGTATCTGTCTCATCAAAGTGAAGGACAAAAGGCTTAAATACGAGACTCCCTATGTCTGGCCTCTCAAAGTGGTATCTCATATCGAGCTGTGGCTGCTGGGTTGAGTCAGGGTATATGTCTGACTCCGAGAAGTGTCTTTGCAGAAAAGAAGCTGAATCATCAAGGGCTGGACTCTGAACTAGATGGATCGCTGGCTGTAGTAGCTGGGGCTTCTCCATCTCGTGGAATAACAGAAGATCTGATATCCAAGAATTGTCAACTGAAAAATCTGGGGCTGACTTGAACTCTAGCTTGAAGACCAACGGGAACTCGAGTAGACTCTGGTCAGAACTTACACTGTAGCAGTCATGTCCTGTGTACTCTATGGTGCTGCAGAATCCAAGTCCTCGGGCTAGTGTGTAGAGACTGTATGCTCATGTAGTACGACGCACCCTACTGGTATTGCGACATCATCAAGTGTTGTCCCGACTACAGTATCTCGTGAAGATGGTCTATGTGAAAGTAACCTCGAGATGGCATCCAGTAAGTCAATGTCGGAACTGCGGTGTGAACCGCCACATGAGGTAATCACCAGTGCTAACTGCTCCGTGGTCATCCCTCGCATGGAGATCTCAATAAGGCCAGTCAGTGAAAGTCCGTGCTCGGGAAATCTCCTCAAGAGGTCAAGAAACCTTGGCCATGCCTCATGCAGTGGCTCCTAGGGGTCTACTGAAAACTCTGTGATCAATGATCGCATCATCTCAGCTCTACGCTGGGGAAAGTGTGTCTATAGAAACTCGAACCGTAATTCTCCCCACGTAGTGAATCTCCTTCCGAAACGTCGGTGCCATCTTGTGGCTCTATCCTCAAGTGTGAATGGGAAGGTCTTCAGCATCATCTCCTCTGCAGTGATGTCTGAATAGATTTGTGTTCTGCAAAACTCCTCGAAGTCGGATAGGTGAAGATACGGCTCCTCATGCACCTCCCCTGAGAATATCGGCAGTCTCTGAATAAGCTCCAAATCCACGATGAATGGACCTAATGTAGATGCTGACTGAGCTCCCTGTCCCATCTGCTCATCCATCAAACTGGTGTAGGAGGCATCTGATACTCGCATCTGCTCTCTCTGATCATGAATGGAGTGCACTCTCAACTCAGCAATGGCATCGTCCGGGTCTCGCATCTGCTCAATCTGATCTCCACGGACGTGTAGCGCAGCATGCCCAGAAGAATGAAAGGGATGGGAGGGGGGAACGAGAGGTTGGTCGAGGATCCGACCTCCCTCGAAGGTGGACAGGACTGATGGTAAGAAGATGGAGAAGACGCAAGAGTCGGCAAGAAGTGAGGGGGGTCCATCATCCAGGGATAGCGGAGAGGAAGAAATAGAAGACTGAAGGGAGGGTGGGAGGGAAAAAGATAGAAATCAATCTAAAGACTACTAAGCCGTGCTCCCTGGCAATGGCGCCATTCTGATGAGCCAAAAAATCCCTTCCTAAATCCGGGTAAGGTAGAAATCGATCTAGGGTCGTTGCGACTCGGATGTCGAAGAATCAGACTCAACAAGAAAAAGAGAGACCATCAAAACAGATAAATCAATCACAAATCAAGAAGCGGTCTTGCTAGTTTATTAACCTGGTATAGCGACCGGGGACGAACACAAGGAGCACGGATTGGCTCAAAAGAGCCTACGAAGTAGTCAAAAAGATAAAAAAAACCGAATAAAATATTTTTGGTGGTTTTTAGGTGTTTTTTTAATTTTTTTGTGTTTTTAATTATATAAGAAAATATAAGAAAATGTATAAAAGAACAAATTCAACAATTTATTTAAACACTAAAAAATGCTCAGAAAATTCAAATAAAATTGTTTTTATCTTTTTATATTTTTAAGCGTTTTTAGTAATTTTATGGGAATTTTGTAATTTCTAGTTGATTTTCTAAAAATTGAGAAAAGGCAAAACAATGACCAAATGTACAATCAGATTTGATATGCTAATTAAAAATAACTAATTAGACTCTAAAATTCTGATGGCAATTTTTTATGAAAAACATATAAAAAAACTAAGCTACAGAAAAAGAGTTTGCATTTTTTGAATTTTGTATAATTTTTAAGAATTTTTATAATATTTTTAGAGTTTTTCAATTTTTATGGGTTTCATAAGTCCAACGAGCCAAAAATTGGATAGAAGCTGAAAACAACCAAACCAACAATCCGTAATTTTTTTTAATTTTTTTTGAAAATTTTTTATATTTTTAATTGATTTCTATTCCAGATAGTAGCAAAAATGCATGTTTTGATTTTTTAAAAATACCAAAAGCAAGGAAAATGTCCAAAAAATAAGGGAAATTTTTACACAGTGGGAGGAGCCACATACCCAAATTTCACTAGATTTGGGTTTGATTTGATATTTTATTCAATCAAGACAAGGCACACAGCATGCAAGGACCTAAGTGCAAGAAAACTTAGTTCCAGGGCCTAACATATAACACATGTTGAAACTTTAGGGTCGATACTACAAATAGCCCAAAAACACACGAGCTCAACACGTGACTTGCATTCACAGGGGCATTTGTGTCATTCCTATTTATAAAATATTAAACCGCAACACTCCATAAACACAAGATAAAACATCCAAAACTTCCATTAACTCACGTGTCGAGGCACGTGTTCAATAAACACAGGGATTAGATATCAATATCCAAAAAACGCTAAGGTCCAATATGCAAATTACCCTAATTAAAAACAACCCACTAAAATATTTACAGGACTAAACTATAAAGCAAAAAGAAAAGGGGCCTAAGTGAAATTACCCCTATTATTATGATCCTCAGCTGGAGGCGCGCCACGTGTATGATCGGACGATGGAGATGCGTTGGTGCCTTTTTGAAGATCGGCGGCTAGGATCTTATCCTCTGATGGATCAACGGCTGGGGCCTCCCGCAAATGGACGGTGAAGATCTAAACTGGGGTGGGAGGCTCTATCGGACGGTGGAAGAGGGTCCTGGAAGAACTCTTCGCCGGTGAACTTCGCCGGCCCAATCCGTGCGTGCTGGATCTCTTCTGATGCTGCTCTGATGGGCGAAATGAAGTTGGTAGTGTTCCACAGCAAATGGTGCTCTCCGATGAGGCCGGGACCGACCGAAGTGCTCTGGCGATGAAGACCACCTGAAGCTCCCGCTCCTCGACGTTAGGACCTCCAGATGAGGCCCTTTTGACTTCAAACCTGCACAGGAAGCTTTCTGGGTCGAGGGCAATTTGCCTGGACCTAGTTATGGGTGGAATGAGTGATCGTAGGAGGTGAGGCGGCGCTCTCCGGTGAGGCGACGACGGAAGAGAGCGGTGGTCCTGCTCCGGCGCGAGACGGGATGATCAGAGGGGTGCAACAGGTGAAGAGGTGTCTTGTGAAGGTGATGCGATAGTCGGATGGGTGAATAGTCGATCGGAATGGAGTGAAATGACCGGCGAAGGCCGTCGGTGCTAAATCACAAAAATGGAAATGAGGGTGACCTAAGTGATCTCGAGGGTACCTGATGGTGGAGGATGTCTGTGATGGAGGTCAGGAACCTCTGGGGGTCTTCACCTCGATGGAATGACAGTCCAGAGGCTCGGTCTCACCTCACGGCAGAACACGGCGATGGGGCTCGCTGGAACAGTGGCTGCAGACCTCGAATCCTCACTACGACACTCTCCCTCGCTAGCTGTCACTCAAGGTAGAACAATGGAGGTCCCATGAGACGAAGGTGATGGCCAAAGATGCGTGAATAGTGCGGCGGAGCTGAGACTTTATAGTGCTAGGGGTCCGGGAAGATGGGAGTCGGGCACGCTCGTCGATGCACAGACCCCTAGAATGAAGGTCGGGCGAAGGTCTCGGATCACCGAGCTACAAATGGAGCTTGGGGTTTAGGCGAATGGAAGGCGGATCAACTCGGGAAAATTAAGAGAAGTTGGGTTGGCGAAGCGGATCTCCTAAAAGGTGGTCCTAGGGGGGACAATTGACCGAGGGTCAACGATCCCCCGTGGACCAATCAGGTAAATCCTTTTATTAATTATTTAGAAATTCATTTTAAAATAGAAAATGATTTTATTCAAAAATATTTCAAACACAAAAAATGTTTAGTTATTTTCAAAGTAATTTTTATTTATTATTTTTTTCAAAAATAAATTACGTATTTACGTTATATTATTAATATATATATATAGGTATATGTACATGTGTATTTTTATTTTTAATTGAAATTGTTTATTTTTATAAAATTATTCCAATTTTATATTTTATTTATTTATAACATAAAATTTGGAATAAAAAAATATTTTTATTTTATTTTTATGATTTATTTACATTAGTTAAATAAATAGATCTATATACATATGTACATGGTATCTATACAAGGTGGGAAATGAATTTTATTATTTTTCTTTTTATTTTTATTTTTCTGATTTTTATTTTATTTTTATAAATATGTACAAGGTGTGGAAATCAAACATAGATTTTTATTTTTAGAAAATAAATTATTTACACAGAGAGGTATATTTATACCATGTTGAGTCACCCTATCTCTCTCTACTTATTTTATTTTGCGGTCAGGCCCATGCTGAGACCTCCCTTGGGATTAGGTCACTCAATATTTAATCTAAATAATTCCCTCTTTTTTCTTTTATTTCTTTATTCCTTTATTTTTACACAAAACATGCTAATTATGGATAAATACAAGATGCATGCGTTTTGACAATTTATTGTATTTACAGGTATTTACATGGTATTTTGCTAAGGTTTCTAGATAAAATAAAGGAATAAAGAGTGATGAATGGGGATTCAACACCAAGAAAGATTACTTTCCACTGCCATTTATTGATCAAATCTTGGAGAGACTTGTAGGGAAAGCATTCTTCTGTTTTATTGATGGGTACTCTGGCTACAATCAAGTAGCTATTGCTCACGAGGATCAGGAAAAAACCACATTTACATGTCCCTTCGGTACCTACGTATTCAAGCGCATGCCATTCGGGTTGTGTAATGCCCCAGGCACATTTCAGCGGTGCATGATTGCCATATTTGCCGAAATGGTTGGTGATTTCCTGGAAGTCTTTATGGATGATTTCTCGGTTCACGGTGATTCATTCGATACATGTTTAGCGCACTTGGACCGAGTCCTTCTGAGATGCAGGGAGGTTAATTTGGTACTCTCCTGGGAGAAAAGTCACTTTATGGTGACTGAGGGTATCGTGTTGGGGCATGTCATCTCCAAAAAGGGAATGGAGGTCGACCTGCCAAGGTGGAGGTGATCAAGAAACTTGAGCCACCAACCAACGTCAAGTCAGTGAGGGCATGTTGGATTTTATCGAAGGTTCATCCCTAAATTCTCAAAGATTGCCCACCCACTGACTGATCTCTTAGGAAAAGACACCGAGTTTATTGTAAATCACAAGTGTCTAGAGGCCTTCGAGCTCCTGAAAAAGAATATATGTAAATCGCCGATATTACAAGCTCCCGACTGGTCTCTTCCCTTTGAGATCATGACTGATGCATCGGATTTTGCTGTCGGAGCTGTGCTTGGACAAATACGGGACGGAATCCCTTATGCGATTCACTATGCAAGTAATGTATTGGATCATGCGCGGAGAAATTATACGATAACTGAAAAGGAAATGCTCGCGGTTGTTTGGGCCCTTGAAAATTTTAGATCATACATATTAGGCTCCAAGATGACAATTTTCACCGAGCATACGAGAATAAGATATCTTATGGATAAGAAAGATGCCAAGGCACAACTTTTGAGACGGATCTTGTTAATCTAGGAATTTAATTTGGAGATCAAAGATAAACCTGGAATAAAGAATGTTGTTGCTGATCACCTTTCCCGAATTGAGCAAAATGATTATCCTGACACTGGACCTATTAAGGAGACTTTTCCAAATGAATCAGTTTGCGTTATTGATTCAACCCCATGGTATTCCAACATCGTGAACTATCTTGTCTCCAAGAAGGTTCCCTTTGGTTGGACCAACAGAATGATTGATCGACTGAAGTCGGATTCGAGAAAATACCATCGGGACGATCCTTTCCTTTTCCATGAAGGACCGGATTGTGTCTGGCGAAGATGTATTCCTCGGGAGGAATACCATAGTATCCTCACACATTGTTATTCTCTCGAGGCTGGAGGACACCATTCGGGAAAGAGAACCGCGCACAAGGTACTCCAATGTGGATTTTATTGGCAGGCATTATTTTGAGATGCTAATGATTTTGTACGGTCTTGCCCGATTTGCCAAAGGATGGGAGGGACTGTTGGTTATAGAGATGAAATGCCATGCAACCAATGATTTTCTGTGACGTTTTCGATGCATGGGGGATTGATTTTATGGGTCCCTTTCCCAATAGCAATGGATTTGAGTACATCTTGTTAGCGGTTGATTATTTATCAAGATGGGTAGAGGCTATTCCAACCTGAACTGCAGATAGCAAAACCTTCTATAAGTTTATCGAGGATAATATCATTGCAAGGTTCATGATACCAAAAGTTTTGATTTCTGATGGAGGCAGCCACTTCGTGAATAAGAAATGAGATCTTTGGCTAAAGAGTATAAAATTGAACATAGAATAGCCAACCCATATCATGCACAATCCAATGGCATGGCAGATGTCTCTAATAGAGAGGTGAAGGGTATTCTTCCGAAGTTGGTTCGTCCAGATAGAAAGAACTGGTCGAAACTGTTGGATCAGGTTCTGTGGGCCTATAGGACAGCCTATAAGACTCCACTTGGTACTTCACCTTTTAGGATGATCTATGGCAAGCCATGGCATCTACCTGCAGAATTGATTCACAAATCAGAATGAGCGATCAAAAAGTTGAATTGGAGTTGTCACCTTGGGAAATTATGTCGAGACTTAAATCTGAATGAGCTAATTAAAATCCGAAATCGGGTATATGACAACTGTGTGATCTATAAGGACAAGGTCAAGAGATGGCATGATAGACACATTCGAGATAAAACCTTTGTCCATGAGCATAAAGTGTGGTTGTTTAATGCTCGGTTAAAGATTTTTCATGGGAAACTGAAATCAAAATGGATGGGTCCCTACATTGTCATCGATGTGCATACCAATGGAAGTGTGGATGTTGCCGAACTCAAAGATGATGCACAACTTTTTCAGTGAATGCACAATTGCTGAAGCCATATATAGAATCACCCAAAGAGCAGACAGTTCAAGTTGAGGTCATCTACTTCACGCAGAGCAAGGACATTGAAGATTCATCAGATCATTCCCATCCTCCCTCCAGACCACATCGATCGCCTAGTATAGCTCTTACTCTACTTAGGCCAAGGCCTAAGTATAGGGGGGGACCGATGCCATCTGTACATACCATTCTTCTCCTATCTCCCATGGCTCCATTTCCTCCCTTCTCCTATGCTTAGGCTGGCCAGAGCCTAAGTATAGGGGGATGGGCATCTATATATACTCTTCTCATTTACATATCCTAACCGCCTCTTTTGCACTCTTCTTCTATACTTAGACTGTTCAGGGAGGACCATTATATATCAATTTTTCACTATTACGCTTAGCTCGAGCTATGTCTTCTTTTCGCTTCTTGTACTCTAAGGACACAACACTCGCTAAGTATAGGGGGGTCTGTATATATACTTTGTATATATTTTACCCATATCTCATACTATTGCATAAGTCTATATGTATTTACGGGATGGGTAAATAATTAAAAAAACTACAAAACAAAAGAAAAAGAAAAAAAGTTTGCTACTAACACTGACTATGCCCAATTTTTTTTAAAAAAATGGCTTCTTATTTATTTTTACGAAAAAAATTTGTGTCTGCATTTCACACACCTGCACTTCATCTGGCATTTCATGCATTTGCATTTGTGAAAAGTCTTTGGGCTCTGAACCGAGTTATAGGCAGAAAATGAGAGTTATCTGGACTTGACCTTAATCTACCTAATTTTCGTAGGAACTTCACCGAGAAATCAGATTTTACAAGCTTCAGGTCTTTGACTTAATTCTTTGAGTTCCACATGACAACGTGCAACGTTTGACTCTTAGTGTATAACATGGTCTCTTCATTCTGGGTAGAACTCTGGAATAAGGAATTAATTTGTACTCTCGCACTATGCACTTCGCTCAACTCAGACGGGATGTTGGAAAACCGTGTGAGTTTCTTTTCTGGTAGCGTGGAAATCAAAAGACTAGAGTACGGGTTGAATAAAACTTCGGAAAAGGGATGGACAACTGGGCACAATTTTTTTTAAGACCAAAAAAAATGTACGAAACCAAAAAGATTCTATATCCGTAGGGGCACAACAAGATCCAAGCAGAACCACCAAAAATTCCAAATACAAAGAAGCAACTACCAAATAAAATCTGACCAAAAAGGTCCAAGCTTCAATAAACCTACAGATCTCGGTGGAGACTCGGCTACACTGGCCATCTTCACAAGGAGAGGTGACTACACTGGCCACCCTCCAGTTCTTTTCTCCTTCCGCTAACTTCTCCCCCTCCCCCAATTCGATTGTGAACACAGCACGGCAGACCTTAGAAGGAAATACCTGACTCCCCGAGAATGAGTTACTGGAGAGGAGGTTTGCATGGTAGTCCAACATTCTGGATAGGAAGAGCTAAAACCTTTCACACACATGAGTCGATTGTTCAATGTTCATAGGGTATGCTTTAGGAAGAGGATTGATCTAAGATGACTTCTGAGCCCAAACTGTAGCAATGATTTGTTGAACTTGAGGGTTGTTGATTTTAAAATTCTAAGTCTCACAGAAGTTCCGCCACATTAATAATACAAAGGTCGAGTCTAGATTAATTTTCACATTCAGCTCATGGTCTTGGAATGGAACCCAATCTCATTTCACTTCATGTCATTTCTTTTTTATGCTCAGGGACGATCGTGGTTTAAGTATAGGGGGATGATGAATCTCGGATTCATCACTCTAAATCTCATTTATTAAGCTCAAATCCCTCAAAATCCACATTATTTCTACATCTATTCTGCATAATTAGCATTCATGCATATTTTCATAAGAATTGCATTTTAGCACGAATTTTTGCACAAAATAAGAAGCCGAAAATCCCAGCCAAAATTGTCCTGTAAATAGCCTAACATCCCCAATTTTTAACTCATTCATGCTAACTCCGAATGACCCAAAGCCACCTCCACTGTGTACATATCACTAACTAGAATATTTGAAAAATACAAAAAAAAATCACTAACCCAAATAAGTGGACCAAACACCCAAACCCTAGTTTCAGGATTTCCCGGCTAAAAACCTCATATCTTCCTCATCCAGTGTCCGTTTTACTCCTACTCACTTTGAACTAATGTACATTCAATTACCTTCAAAATAAGACCAAGTTCAAGTGATTCGGAGCTCATATGTAAAAGTTGGGTTTTGGGCCTCTTTTGTACATTTTGTATTTTAACGGTTTTTGACCTGATATTTTATGTACATATTTTATCAATTAATAAAAATAAAAAAAATTAATATGTAAATATTTATCTCTGATTTTACCGTATTTTTTGGATTTTTATCTGGTTTAAAAATGACAATAAAAATTATAAAACCCAAAAAATGAGGGTATTCTATGTATATGGGATACCCCAAAATTTCACTTTGTACATTTGATCGATTTTGGTTTTGATGTCTTCATTGGCCGTCGTGAAATCTCCGCCACCCGCGATTTTCTCCGCTGCCCCGTGGATTTCACCCCTTTGATCCATCGAATCCTCCTCAAATATCGCCGCATCTCGTCACCCTCCCAATCACTCCCGCAAATCCAATCTTCGATCTCCCATCGATCCTCGATATCCCCCAAATCCCTCCTAATCGCCTCCGACCTACTTTCAGCCTACGACAACCTCCGCTATAAAAACTTTGCCCACGCGACCATCAAGTCTGATCCACTGTTATCCAAAGTGGTCGTGATAGCCAACCTCGCCGGCATGATCCGGGGTTATCACCTCATCGCAGCCAAGACTCCGAGCTGCTGCTCCGCTCCGACATCTATGTCGTCGAGCCCTCCACCCAGGTACCTCCTGCTCCTCCACGGCTTCACCTTCTCTTCATCTTTCATCTCCGACCTATCTTTCTTTCTCTCTCGATATTTATCTTCTTCGTCGAACACCAACTCCGACTACGACAATGCTGCTTGCTTCATCGCCTACTTCCGCAAGCTTCACCAAGGCTCCACCACACCGAACTTAATGGTGTTGATGAAAGACACAACATGACCATCATGGATATGGTCCGTCTAATGATTAGCAAAGCACATTTACCTCTTAGTTTCTAGAGATATGCAGTAGAGACTGCAATTTATATCCTGAATCAGATTCCTAGCAAGTTTGTACCTAAGACGCCTCATGAGCTATGGTATGGAACCAAACCTAGTGTTAATCACTTGAGGGTTTGGGGTTGGTTGGTCCATGCGAAGAACGTGGACGCAAGTAAGCTAGAATCTCGTTCTCGTGAGTGTTACTTCATTGGGTATGTTAAAGATGGTATTGGATACCAGCTTTATGACCCTGAGACCCAAAAGGTTTTTGTTTCTATAGATGTGAAATTTCTGGAAAATGATTTCCTTAAAGGTCAAGGCAAGAATGAAGTAGAGGAACTCATTGAATCCCCTGAGGATTCTGAGCTTCCTAGACCAGAGACTGAAGAGATAAATAAAGATGAAACACCCATACCTCTTCGAAGGAGTTCGAGGGTGGTTGCACCACCTAAAAGGTATGGATTCCATGTGTCAAGTGAGACTGACATTGATCCTACTTCATTTGATGAAGCACTCGCGGATCAAGACATGGATAGATGAATGCTAGCAATGAAGTCAGAGATTGACTACATGCATAAGAATGGTGTATGGACCCTAGAGGATCCACCTAAAGGGTAAACCCCATTGGGTGTAAATGGATCTTCAATAGAAAGAGGGGACCTGATGGGAAAGTAGAGACTTTCAAGGCACGGCTCGTAGCCAAGGGCTACACACAGAAAGAAGGCATCAATTACGATGAGACATTCTCCCCTGTGGCCATGCTTAAATCCATCAGGACACTGCTAGCTATAGCTGCATGTCTTGACTACGACATCTGGCAGATGGATTTCAAGACGGCTTTCCTCAATGGATACCTCGAGGAGGATATCTACATGGAGCAGCCCCAGGGCTTCATGACTGAGGATGGCAAAGTATGCAAACTGAAGAAATCCATCTATGGGCTCAAGCAAGCTTCTTGTAGCTGGAACATTAGATTAGACGAAACCATAAAGAGTTATGATTTTGTGCAAAACCCTGATGAACCTTGTGTATACAAGAAGACTAGTGGGAGCGCCATTGTGTTCATCGGGCTTTATGTAGATGACATCCTTATCATTGGGAATGATACATGGATGATGACCAGTGTGAAGATTTGGCTATCCCATACATTTGAGATGAAAGATCTTGGAGAAGCCTCTTACATCTTAGGCCTGAAGTTGTTCAGAAACCGAGAAAAGAGGATTTTGGGATTATCACAACATGGATACATTAAAAAGATTCTTGAACGATTCCGTATGGATAGTTCCAAGAATGGATTCCTACCCTTAAGACATGGTATCCACTTGTCTAAAGGAATGGCTCCTCAAACTATTGAGGAAAAGAAGGCCATAGCTGGATGTCCTTATGCATCAGCCGTAGGAAGCTTAATGTATGCCATGATGTGTACTAGGCCAGATATCTGCCATGCAGTGGGAGTGGTAAGTCGTTACCAATCCTGCTATGGAGAACAACACTGGAATGCAGTAAAGAACATATTCAAATATCTAAGATGGACGCAAGATTACATCTTGGTCTATGGAGATGGCGATCTCCAAGTCTTGGGATATACAGATTTTGACTTCCAATCAGATGTAGATGATCGAAAGTCAACATCGGGGTTTGTGTTCTTGTTGAATGGTGGTGCTGTGAGCTGGAGAAGCAAGAAGCAGGACACTACTGCCGATTCAACAACAGAAGCCGAATACATTGCCACATCGGATGCTGCAAAGGGGGCGGTGTGGTTATACAAGTTAATCCTGGAGCTTGGCGTAGTTTCCTCTGATACTCCCATCCCGTTACTCTGCGATAACACGGGAGCCATTGCCCAGGAAAAGGAACCCAGATGGCATCAGAAGAGCAAGCACGTGGAAAGGAAATACCACATCATTCAGGAGATACAAAAGTGTGGTGACTTCATCATCACCAAGGTGGCCTCTGCCGACAACGTTTCTGATCCTCTTACCAAACCTCTGACACAGAAGGTTTTTGACCAGCATGTAATGAGTATGGGTTTAAGGATTGTTCCTGAATGGTTCTAAGGGCATGTGGGAGATTGTTAGCAATGTGAGCCCCGGGCGAACCATTCCTACAATAAATGTTATTGTAATGAATAAATTATCAATGAAAGTTATTGATTATTTTTCACTCCCTTTATGAGATTTAATGAATGAATGCACTATAAGGTCCCTCTATACAATTAGGGTTATGTACCATGGCCAACTTGATAATCATACAGTTGTTGATTCATTGAATGAATCATAGAGGCTGATGCTTGGATGAATATCTAAGGAGTTAGATAGAGGACTCAACAAGCATCGACAAATGATTGTTAAGTGATGATCACCAGTCTAAGTAGGAGATGGCAATCCTTTCTCATATGACTGATATCAGACCGACCTCTTGATGCAGGTCCTCTACATGGGAAATAGTGATTCGGAGGTGTCAGATTAGTTGAGTCAATGGGTTGACTTAACGAGATCGAGATAACCAAAGACCTATGTTGAATGCTGTCACAGCATAGGCATGCATCCTCTGACCGGAGACAGATGTGTTGCTATATGTCTGAGTGTGTACATTTGGCAGACCAATAGGTTGATGACCTAACCAAGGTCTATACACCGGCGAGCTGGTGTGCATGTAAGGACATATGAGTAATACGATCTCTCAAAGGGATCATACAGGTTCACTTATGAACCGGGAGACATGAGCTCACTCATGAGGTATTGGGACTGATCAAATTCCATGCATGGTCGTCATGCTTTGGAAGCATGACATGAATTTGAAGGTAAGATATATGCTTTGGGAAAGCATATGATCTATACCAATTCCCAGTGACCAAGATTGAGAAACTTAATGATCAAACCCTGAAGATGACAGTGTAAAAAATGATTTTTATCTTCAGAATGATCATAGATCTTCCAGTATGCAGGATGTACAGGTATTGGGAATACATGAGGGTGATGTGATCATAAACGATTGTATAACCATGACGCTTCCATTCCGAGGGAATGATGAAACAGGTTTGGATTTTAGTGACTCCTCTCATTAGAGAAGTGACCTAATCTTAGTCCATGAACTGGACATTGATGTGAATGAGATTCAGATGCAATGAGAAGATTAAGTCTACGGTCTTGATTTGATCAAGCATCAGTGGGAGGTCAATGGGATATGGATTTGAGATATGATCTCAACATCCAAGTCACTATACGTGGAACAATACAATCGCCATGTCCTTATCTCCAAGTATCTGCGAAGAGATCGCATTATTCTTGAAGGGTTCAAGAATAATTCCATAAGATCTAAGCAATCAAGAAATAATGATTAAATGTGATTTCATCATCTTGATGTGTGAAGAAATTATCTAATATAATTAAATGTGATTTAATTATTATGGATAAGAATAATGTGGATAAAAATATCCAATTATTCATAATATATTATAAATGTGATTTATAATGTATTAGAGAGAGCTAATTATAATTTATATTTGTTGATTAAGTATTATGTGTATTGGATACACATTGTGTAATTAATTGACAATGTAAATTATATGTTGTTTTGGGTTGTGAATATGATTCACAAATTTTCAATGGCAAGATTGCAATATTCTCAAATATAATTGGGATTTTTTTATGAATAAATCCCAACAAAAGTTGTTGGAAATAAATAATAGAGAAATTTAAGGAGATATGCAATCTCATGGAAATCCCTGAGATTGCCCCACTTTGGAAGGTGGTAGGCGGCACCCAATTCCTATATGGAATGGGTGGTTGTCCACCCTGTTCCATGGGGATGCATGATCTCTTTTGTAATCTTCTCTATATTTAATTGATTTAATTTTAGGATTGATGTGCATTCGCCACCGCTTCGACGTTCTTCGGTTCTCCGTCTTCTTGGAGCGCTACGCTCACAAAAGAGACGTTCGATCTCGTACGACGAGATCAGGAGCAACCGTGCTTGGATCATCTTCTTGGATTGCGAGGACTATGCGGTTCATCCCCGCGCTCGCAAGCGGTCTCACCGACGATCAGACTTGAGACAGGAGGTCTCTTTCCTTAGAGACTTGATCAACCATGCTTCAAGAGGTATTCCTTTATACTTGTTGTGGTTATAGATGAAACGATCCGAGAATCGTTCTTGGATCATGTGGTTTCATCACATGAAAATTTTTTAAATTCCGCTGCACAGAACAACTAGTACGACTAGTCGTTCTACCTCGTATCGGATACGACAATCACACTTCCGTGATGCGATTGAGGATAAATTCCATATCCTTCAACCTCTTGAAGCATGGTTGTGATCGAGTCTCTAAACAAAGAAACATCCTTTCTCAAGTCGTATCCAACGGGGGAGATGCTTGCATGCACGTTGATGAGACACGTGCTCCTCACAATCCATGTTGATGTTCCAAGTGGAGGATCCCTAGATCTAGTCACATGAGATCCAACATCTTCTTCACGAGCAAGGCACATCGAAGGAGATGGAGATCAACAACTAGATGATTTGTCAGCATGACGACGATGCTGCGACGATGATGACTCTCTCTTGAGCTCCATGGTGGACGATCACAATGAGAGAGGGAGAGAGAGTTGGTGTGTGAAGAAAGAGCATTCGTTAATGTAACTCTAATAGCAAGGGTGCCTCTTCTTATATAGTGCTTTGGGATCCATGGATCTCAATCCATGGACAACACACAATCTATGGATGAGATTGATTTGCATTTCTTTTAATCGCCATGATCTTGTTGTGAAAAACACAATAATAATTAACTTAATTTAAATTAATATATATCGATAAATCATTATAGTTACTTTCAAATTAAATCAATTAATTATTCTTGGAGATAATGAGGAGATAAAACATATCCTTTTAAAAAGGAGGGGTCTAGGTCTACCTCTTCGATATCTCATGCGATCATGAGATCTTGTTATCTCATGATATCTCCAAGATTTACAACAACATTTGTTGTAAATTAACTCACAAAAATAATTCATAATTTTCTTGTGAATATTGCAATCATCTCATTGAAAAAATGTGAATCACATTTACATCCCAAAAAAAAATATAAATTGTATTTTCAATTAATTATCCAATGTAAATCCAATTCACATCCATATTTAATCAACAAATATATAAGAATGTGCTCTCTCTAATATATTATAAATCATGTTCATAATATATCTGAATAATATGGATAGTACTATCGACATTATTCATATCCGTGATAATAAGATGACATTTAATCATCTTGGATCACTTTTATCATGTGCCCAAATAACATGAATCACATTCACATTATTCACATCTTTGATAATTAAATCACATTTACTTATCTTAGATAACTCTCCTTATAATATGAATCGAATTCATATTATTCATGATAAATAAATGACCTTTTATTATCAATTTTCTCAATACTCGGATATATATATATATATATATATATATATATATATATCAACAATGAAATTATCCATGAACTCTTTCAAGGACAATGCGCTTTCTCTGCGGATACTTAGAGATAAGGATAGGGCGATTGTATTGTTCCACGTATAGTGACTTGGATAATTTACTCCTATCTCAAATACAGATCTTGTGGACCTCCCATATATATTTGATTAAATCAAAGCCGTATATCTAATCTTCTCGTCGTATTTGAATCACATTCAGATCAATGTCCAACATTTGGACAAAGATTAGATCACTTCTCTATGAGAGGAGTCACTAAAATCTAGACATGTTTCATCGCTCCTTCAAAAAGGAAGCATCATGGTTATACAATTTTTTATGATCACATCACCCTCAGGTATTCCTAATACATGTACATCCCACATACTGGAAGATCCAGAATAAACCCTAAGTATTAGATCAATTTTACACTGTCAACTTGATGGTTTTATCATTAACTTTCTCATTTGACTATTGGGAGTTGGTATCGATCATATACTTTCCAAAATCATATATCATACCTAGGTCTTGATCATATACTTTCCAAAAGTATATATCAAACCTACAAATTCAGTCAAGCTTCCAAAGTGAGACGACCCTGCATGAAATTTGATTCTTCCCAATATCGTATGAGTGAGCTCACATCTTCCCGTTCATTAACTGAACATGTATGATCCTTTTGAGAGATTGTATTACTCATATGACCACATATGCACACTAGTGCGTCGGTGTATAGACTTGGTTAGGTCATCAACCTATTGGTCTACCAAATGTACAAACTTAGATATATAGGAACACATCTATCTCAAGTCAGAGGATGTGTGCATATATCGTGACAGCATACGACATAGGACTTTGGTTATCTCGATTTCGTTAAGTCAACTTTTTGACCTAACTAATCTGACACCTCCGAATCTTTATTCCTATGCAGAGGACCTACATCAAGAGGTTAGTTAGATATCAGCCTTTAGAGAAAATATTTCCATCTCCTTCTCAGGATGGAGATCCCCTCTTAATAATCATATGACGTAATTGATGAGTCCTCAATCTAACTCTTTAGATATTCATCCAAGCACTAATCCCTATGATTCAATAATTGAATCAACAATTGTATGATCATTAAGATGGACATGGTACATAACCCTAATTGTACTAAGGGACCTATTATGTAAATTAGTTATTCTTCATTTTTTATTAGGGAATGATATTTGCAATGACATTTATTGCATAATGACTAGCTGTGGGCTTGCATGTCCAACACAAACTACATAAGCCCAGTTTGTCTAGTAGTAGCGCCCACTACATATAAGTTGCTACCACACTTTTGTAATTACTGGATGTGTTACTATGTTTAGGGTGCTACAACTACCCGAAATTATATTCACAATATCTTCATTGCGCAATGGCCCATGACATATTCCCAGTAACAGGGCAGCTTCACCTCTTGCGTATTTGTTTCCTCCTAACTCGGTGGTAGGAGTGGCTATACCTCTTGGACAACACTGGATAATGGTTAAATGGCTATGTTAATATGTATTTATGGTAATACAAACACTTAAACAATTTATCAGAATCAAGTAGAATCTCTGTAAAGAGTTAATTAGTTTAATTTGTCCTGGATAATTCTGTGGTTGAACACAAGGACATGAACAATTACATTGATTTTAACCTAGGTGTTAAATATCTAATTAAGTGAATAATTGGTGAATCTAGGTCAAGACAATGCAACAAAATGTATGTGTTTATTTTTATTTTATTTTCGGATGCATTTAGATTTGTATGAACATAATACTGATATGTAATACAATAATACTCGCAATAAATATTCAAATGCAACACACAATGGCTAGCTATGATCATGATTAATTGATTAACTTGAACAATGAATATAAAATCAATATAACTAAATGTCCAATAAATAAGATACAAATAATTAATTAAATCAGTGTATCATTAATTAAGAACCTAATATGATCAACATCACATTAGCTTCCTAGATAATTATCTATTAAAGAAATACTGATATAATTATTTATCTAAACTTCCAAATCGGATTAAAATATATCAATGTTATTAAGGATATTTAATGAGCAATAAATAACATGAAGATCGATTTTTAGCACTTTAAAGGAACTATCTAGGTAACTTATATTCTATGAAATTTAATGTAGGAAGGATAAGTCAAAGTAGAAAATTAATTGCACTGCAACAAAGAGATTTAAATTGTATTGTAAATGGTACCAAAGTCATTTAATTGGAATTATTAACCATAAGATATTCAATGTTAAATACATGGGCATAAATGAAAAGAAAACATCATTAAAAACTCAAAAATATCACGAATATGTCCTCAGAGGGACTAAATCATGAATACAAAAGCCGATAGGGTCAAACCACCTATCAATCGCTTGTAGATCATGGAGGTTGGACAGAGATGGTAGTTAAAGATCATGCATGGATGAGGGAGGTTAGGCGAAGTGGATGGTGACGTTAAATGAATGGAGACTTGGGTAGAACAGTTAGGAGAAATCAGAGGAGATGGGGTGGTTACCCTCCTCGCGCCCTTTCGAGAAGGTAGCCAGAGGTTAGGGACCAAGCAACAACAATTGAATCATAAGATCAAATGGTCCAACGTGAGGCAGAGATGTGGCCTTGATCGCTTTGTTCAGGTGACCATGCGGCCAAAATTAAAGGCAGAGAAGATGGATTCACAAACTTCAGATCATGATTGATTAGACGGCTCAACTGTGTGTACCTTGTAGTAAAAGGCCGAATGAGATAGAGGAATTTGGTTGGGCTAAGTGGCCCAATTAGATAAATGAAATATGAATAAATACTTAGATAAAAACTAATTAGAGATGTTAAATAAAAAATTATTCAACTTGAGACTTGTACATATTTTTGAGATCTACAACTTTCACGTTGAACTCAATTTTGAAATACATAATATGTAGTATTAATTTTACAAAAAATTAAAATATTAAAAAGTTATTTTATTTTCTTTTATTTTTTTCTACTATTTTTATTTATGGAAAAAATTAAATTTTATATTATTAGTCTAATTTTAATGAGATTTTTAACAACAAGAAACATATAAAAAATAGACACAGTAATAGAATTATTTATATACAATATTTTAAAGTTGTTAACAACAAAGGGTTAGTTGTTAATCTTATTAATTAGTCATTAGTTGAGTTGAAATATTTATGGTAGATGTATAATAAATAGTAATAATAATGATAAATTAGATATTTATTACCCCCTTATACTTAAACTTTTCTTGTCCCTGAGCAAATAATGAATGAATAAATAGTTGAATCCCTGATTGTGCACATGAAATACAAGGCTTGATATTTATGAAATGAGTTTTTAAAGTGACACTTAAACTCTAAATATAAATCAATTCTTGGTCAAAAGGAACTCAAATTCTCTAATTTTTAGACTCTCTGTATATACACATATATATAAGGTATGATTTTAAGTGTAGACTACATAGAGTGAAGGCTTCGTCTGAGTTTCTAGTTTGAAAAATCTTCCTTCAAGCTCAATCCTCAACACTAGGGAATAAATATAGTTTTGCTTTAATTCATCATCTCTTTAGTTGTCAAACTTAACAATATAGATGAAATGGTCAGTTATGGAGGATATAGGTTTGTATAATTTCCTTCTCCTAACATAGGAATGAGGAATCAGTTGAGTGCCTTACTAATACACACATGTAATTTTAGGGTTAACAAGTTTTTCCGTCAAGAAAATGTTGAGTCATTTGCACATCTTTTTTGGGGATTTCAGTATTTATTACGCCTTCGACACCGATACTTGTATCGCTATATGTTGTTGAGCCCTTTTATGGTGTTAACCCGACTCGTGAACGCTTATGATTATTGTCAAAATGGACTCTTAAAAGGTTGGGAGTGCTTGTCACTGCAGTAAGCTCGTTTAGAGGTAACCTTGTAGTGAAAGAGCTTCTTTTCACATTTTTTGTCTTCTTTTTCCTAGATCCACTGCTTATACCAATGTTGACGCACATTGATCAATAATTCTAATGGTTTTATGCTTATTGGTACTTATATTTATATAAAGATAGTATAAAAACCATGTTCTCATATTTCCTAAGATGTTGACACTCAGGGTTCATGAAGCCATCATTAATTTTATCCCATCCTCAAGCACCATAAAATTAGGTCCAAACTCAAACCTCTCATCCTTGTTCCTCAGAGGAAACCTCAACTCATCACATTGTTCATGTAATAATGCATGTGAAGTGCAAGTCATATGTTTTATAGTAGAGATTAAACAAGCAATATAGCATACACACACACACACATACACACACACACACATACACACACACACACGCACACACACACACACACACACACACACACACACACACATATATATATATAGGGGAAAATGGAGTTGCCCCCTAGGGGTATCCTACATGGCTGCCCCCACCCTATTTTTTACAAAAAAAATTATTTTTTTGGAAAAATATCACCATGTATATTCATCCCTATATCCCTCTTATATGTCACTCGAATTTCGTCAGAAATAGAGACTCCTACGGCCTCCATCCAGACGTCATTTTTTTAACGGTCACAGGATTTTTAAATTAACCATGTATGGATGGAGGCCGTAGGAGTATCTATTTCTGACGAAATTCGAATACATACATACATATATATATATATATATCAAACAATGGAGTGCAATTATTTAATCCATTGACCCTAATGACCAAAAATGGTTAAACTCTGAGTTTAGTATTAATTTCAACCTAGTATCATAAACTACATAAGTCTTTGTGAATGTGAAAGTGTCATAAATAAAACCTTTTATTAGTTAGTATATTTATTTATTATATATTTTAAATTATGTAATTTTTTATTTTTCAAGGATATTATAAATATAGATATAGAAATAAGGTGTCAAAATAAATTGCACCATTTTAGAATAATTTTGAAAACATTTGTACAAACTATGTAAAATACATATAAAAAATTTTCAAAACATTTTACGAATCTTTTAACAAACATTTTCAAGTCCCCATACCCCACAACCCATAGTAATATACAAGATATGTGGAAGTATGAGATGTGAATAAAGTATATATGTAATATGTATGCGTGACCCCTATCCTTAACTTGTGTTAAGTCCTCATAACACCAATTGAAATGAAAGACATAGCTCGTACTAAGCATAAAGAGGAATAACATCACAAGAATGTGAAATCTGATAAACTAGAGTATGAATAGACTGGGTAGAAAAGAATATAAGTAGAACAAGAAAGATAACATGGGCTCGACCTCACTGTACTTAAGTTGAAAATAGCATGAGTATAAAGAAGAAATATAAACAAAGAAGGGAACGAGAAGATGACTGAAGAATCCTAAATGTATGTACATAGATAGAGTTTTGGTTCCCCCTATACATAGGCTTGAAATAGCCTAAGTAAGTAGCCGAATTCTAAAGCCAAGAGAATCTAAACCCTAAAATAAAAGAATATATCAAGCGATAAAGGAGAGTAGTTAAATCTTCTTAGATGTTGAATATATATGGTGCATCTTTCTTAAGAGTGGTATGGAACTGAATCAATATTTACATTATGCATGAAGAAAATCTGCTCGACATGGACCAATTGTTCATTGATATCCACAAAGTGTTTCAACATTTTCCCATTCACAAGGAAAGAATGTGCACCATCTTGGAGATCATATATCTCATTGCTATCATTGTTGCGCAGTTCTTTCACTAAATAGGGACCCCATCCATTTTGACTTTAACTTTCCATGGAAGACCTTCAACATAGCTTTGAACAACCATACATTTTGTCTCGGGACAAAGTTCTTTATCCAAATGTGCTTGTCATGCCACTTCCTAACCTTTTCTTATAGACAACACTATTGCCATGCGTTCGGTTTCGGATCTCTATGAGCTCATTGAGATCTAGGTCTCTACACAACTTTCCCATGTGACAACTCCAAATTCTCTTCTTATTTGCCCCTTCAGACTTGTGAATTAATTCAACGAGAAAATGACATGGCTTGCCATAAATCATTCTAAAAGGAGAAGTGCCAAGTGATGGCTTATATGTCTTCCTATAGGACCACAGAACTTGGTCCAACAATTGAGACCAATTCTTTATGTCAAAACATACTAACTAATGTAAAATGCTTTTATCTTCTAGATTTGAAACTTATTCCATTTTGTTCGACTGTGGGTGATAAGGTCTAGTTACACGATGATAAACATCATAGTCCTCAGCTAGAGTTTTCAGGCCTCTATTTACAAATGACTACTGCCATATGAAATCAAACTTTCGGAACACCAAAAATAGAAATGATGTGATACTTCACAAACTTACACACAATCTTGTTGTCTGCAATTCTAGTTGGAATAGCTTCCACCCACGGTGATAAGTAATCAACCTCTAATAAAATGTTCTCATCTCCATTGTTGTTTGAGAAGAGACCCATAAAATCAATCACCTATGCATCAAAGAAATCACCGACTAACACATCCTACATGGGCATCTCATCTCCCATTCTTTGACAAATCAAACATGACCTTACAAAATTAATAGCATCAAGAAACAAGATCGAACAGAAAAATTCACATTGAAGCACTTTATGAGTGGTTTTCTTTCTTAAGTTGTATCTTCCCGCCTCCATGGTATGACAGTAAGAACACTATCGTATTCCTCTTGAGGAATACACCTTCTCCAAACACAATCCAATCATTAAAAAAAGGAACGGATGCTCCCAATGGTATCTCCTAGAGTCCAACTTTGATCAGAACTTTTTCCCTGAAAAGTCTCTTCAAAATTTGATCAATAAATGGTAGAGTAAAGTGATCTTTCTTGGTTGTGGCATTCAAGCGTCGGTAATTAACACAAATGCACCACGACGTGGGTATTCGTGTTACTATCTCTTCTCCATCCTCATTGATGACCATCTGAATACCTGACTCTTTTGGGACCACATGCAAAGGGGCAACCCACTTGCAATAAAGGATGGTATAAATGAATTCCTCTCCACACCACTTTACAATATCTTTCTTGACAACTTCCCCTAGGTTTGGATTCAATCTCCTTTAAAATTCACTGAATGTAGACTATTTTCCTCATCATAAATATGTGTGAACAAAGAGTAGGGTTTATCCCAACAAGATCTGAAACAATCCAACGTATTGTTGTGTAGTTATTTGCTGACACATTAAGCAGTTTAGAATCGTGTTCTATAGTCAACCTATAACTAATGATAACAAGAAATCTCTTCTCATGACCCACAAGGAACGTGTACTTTAGTATAGGAGCAAGTGGCTTCAACTTTTGTAGTGATGACCCATCATGAATATTAGGCTTCACAACATCTAAATCTTTTTCTATGCTGCAAGGAGGTGGGGATACATCTATTATGCTTGCCACAACCATTGTTGTAATGTGAGTCAGATCGCTAAAGCAACACAGTAATTCAGCCAAAGTCGCGTCCCACTCTACATTGTCATCCCATTATTGTTTCGAAAGGAGACAAGACTGGCATATCCAAAGGGACCTATAAGTCATCATCACAATAGGTCTAATCTATCAAGAAGCTTTGTATAACCTCGTAAACTGCATCTTGAACAATGTCCTCTCCGTATGAGAGGATCTCATTATAAACTGCGGGAGTCAGACTCCATGTACCGGATGCTCGTATCAAACTTCACTCTACCGTAGAAGATGAGTAATCTGTACATGATTCTGAATCAGGTCTCTACCACTTTCTCTTCTTCATCTCAATTTCCACTTCTATGCCTATTGAATGTAACTTAATCATTCATGTATGATAATCAAACACCGCACCAATGGTCCAAAGGAAATGCCGCCCAAGAATTATATGTGACTCTCTTCACTGACTATGGGTCTCCATATCAAGGATCGTGAAGTCCACCTTATAAATATGTCTAGAAATTGAGATGACAACATTCTTAATCTCTTTGTTGGTCCTCTTGGTTGATTTGTCCACAAACCGGAGTGTGTCTAGTGACTTCTGGAGAGGACCTAACTCTAGTCCATTATATTAGGCTAATGGTAAGAGACTAATAATTGAACAATTATTTAAGAGAGTTATTGCAAATGAGATTTCATCATTCTGACTCAACACGTAGTGCACACCAAAATCTCTCTTCTTCATATGAAACCATTGATTCTTGATACGTGAAGTTGTGGCGACCATCAAAAAAATGTGTATGTTTACTATTGTTTTACCTTAATAGTTGACTTCATGCGTACTCTAGTAGGAGTGCATCTCTCCATGTAGTTTACAAACATATGGTGGGTCGCCATGTACTCATCATATGGCACCTTAACCATGATGTTTTGGTGATAGAATCATGCCCTATCTTTGTCATCTTTTTAAATCTTTTTAACAATGCGCTTCTTGTTGTCGGAGCAAGGGGGAAACGCATTGAAATATCATAAGAAGAAGACTCAGAGTTAAACATCAAAACATTCTTTCCCTTATTATTAAAAACAGAGTTCTTCGTACACGAATCTTTAAAACGCAATTTTGGAATAAAAAATACTAGTGTCTACTAGAGGTAGGGGAAAATCTATTGGTATGTCCTCCTCTAATGAAGGTGCAAGGTCCTCCATAGACTCTGATGTTGCATCTCCATGTTGTGCTTTAGTGCTATTGTTCCTCTCTCCTCTTGTTGTAAATCCCCTCGTCAGTTGGTGATGATCATCATACTTTGTCTGAAGATGTCCTTCCCCTCCATCCTCTAAGGTCTCCTCATGTAGAGCCTCAGAGAGATCCTCCTCCATGTCTCATACCCGATCAGGCATGACCACAATCCTTCCGCTCTTGAGTGACATGTGCAGAATATCATCAAACACAAGTATCACATACTCAGTGTTAGTAAACGTGAGTGGTGTACCTGATCATCATGATGTTTCTGTGTCATATTCAGGCTATTGGAATTAGCATTAACCTGGGTGGGAATGGAGGTATAAGAGGCAGATCGCTCATCCTACCATCAGGATAGATGGTTGATGTCACATCACATATCCTGAATCTTATTCTTGTAAGAATGGATCTCATCAAGAATCGATTTTTGTATATCTATGGGAACTGATGAAGATGACTACTGAACCTAGGTACTTCCTAGGTTGCCCAAATTGAGGAGAGGAATAATATCGTGATGATTGATCCTGATAATAATATGGATGTGGGTACCTATGAAAATATGTGCCATGCAAGCCTAAATGGTAAGAAGACTACCACACATATGACCGGTGTTGTTGTTGTTGATAGGAGTGGGAGAATCTAGGGTTTGGCTGCTGAGTAGGAAGAGGTATAGGGGTAAAGTTGGTGTTGTAGAAAGTATTTGGATGATGGTAAGGTTGTCGGTCCCCATCTCTAACTTTTAATGTGGAAGGCTCTTGAGAGTAGAATACACAATTCACCTCCAACCCCTGAGGAGGCTCGTTTGCGGCTATGTTAGTAGATGGATCATGTTGTGAAATATGAGCAAAGGAGTGATCCTCTATCCATGTCTGGGGCCCTAACATTTGTTGTTCATGTACATGATGTACATGGTGAACATGAATAGAAGATGTAGTCAAACCAGGTATCTTTATCCTAGATACCCTCTCAGAAATTTCTTCCATCTATTTCAGAAGCTTCTTCAAGTTCTCCAACTCTGACACACATTTGTGGATCTGCTCACCCATTGTCAACTTATGAGCAATGATTCCCATGCTAGGAATAAGGTCCTCATTACAGTCCTCCTCCCCATTTCTTTGGATAGGAATGAAAAAAGGGGAGTCAGTATAAGACATGTTGGCTACTTGGTAGCAGCTCCTCTCAGCCATCTATTCTTATACCTTCCATATGACATCTACTCCCCTAGATGTGTAACTGCTATCAAAGGAAGCACTGATTATACCATGCATCTCATGGTTCAGTCCATTGTATAATGCTTAGACAAGAATGTCATCATCCAAATTATGACACAGATACGTGTGTCTTATGTCTTTGGGTCTCTCCAATGTATCCTAGAAAGGTTAATTTGGAAGTTGGGAGAAATTGGTGATATGAGTCCTCATCTGATTGGTTCTACTTAAAGGTATAACTTCTTTAATAATGGAGCCTTGAATTGTGTATATATGGTTATTACCACCCCAAGGAACTTCAACTAGTAATCCACCTTGTCTTCCAAGGTAATAGGTAGAGCTTTTGAGTTGATGTAGTCTTGGCTGACCCTAGGATGTCTAGGGTTATCACATACGAGCTTAAAGTCCCTAAGGAATATATACGACTCTTCATGTGCATTCCCAATAAACATAGACAACAAAGATAGAAAATGCATCTTTAGCTCATATTCAACATCTGATTAAGCTAGACTTAACCAAATTAAGTTTCTGTATTATCTATAGTTATATGTCGAATCCATAGGTTCATATGCATTCACCTTAAAATAGCCTAACTACGCTCTAAATAATGTGTTTTGTTGCTTATAAGCGGCCACCCTAGAAAGTATCAATTGTAAAGGTCATCACATTCCTCATCATCTTGATTCTTCTTTGGAAGCATCATTATTGAATTTTGAAAACCTTCAACAATAAAAGGGTTGGAGTTAGATCTTGATGAGGTAGTTGAAAGTAAATCAATCTCATCGAGGCATAAAACGTCCTTTGTAAGTAGCGAAGTGAGGAGAGGATTGGTCGAGATATGATTGCTCCCTAAGAATGAATCATGAAATCTCGAATTGAGATAAGGGTCATCTCGAATCCAAGGAGGTCTAGGAAAAGAAGGACGTTGGACCTTGGAAGAGATGATATTTGGGTGGTTCAAAGAGAGGTTCATAAAGTCCTAACAAAACTATGACTATCCATCTTTGATTTTAAGAGGATGTGTATAGGAGTATGAAATGAATCAAGGATATCTAGTACTACGATACGCTTGAATGTGCAGAATAAACTCACATAAGACAGATGTAATTCAAACACATGTTATTTCACCAACTGAATACATGATGGCTATAAAATTTTGTTTGATTTATCCTGGCGATTTTAGTTTAGTGAAAGACTAAATTATAAATACATTAAGCACATGGAGTTTCCTTATGGCATGTTTAGATCGTGAAGGTTCTCAATCAAAGTGGTGATCTTCTTGGGCAGTCAGGTTCAATATCACGCCTCTAAAAAACCAATTAGGCTTACACAACAAAATATATTTCTAAGGTTGAAGGCAACCACTTGCTGCTCTCAAATTTACGATAGTTTGACTTAGAGACTTAGGGTGGAAGTCGAGAGATTTGGCCTCTAACCTTAGGGATTTATCCTCGTCCACTCTATCTGGTGGTAGATACTTGTGTCCAATGAGGGCTTTTCTCTCCCATAGTATAAGGTTAATTCCCTTCCAAGTTCTATTGAATCTCAATTTTCTTAGCAATCCCAATTTTAAGATATGATTGCCACTTAGTTTTAATGTGAGAGTATCACAATAGATCACCTAACGTGAAATCTAAATCTCCTTTTTAATTTTATGTTGTAAAACAAGAATGGAAGATTGGGAAAAAAACAAGAATGCAATCAAAATATATAATGATGAATGTCTAGTAAGAATTACTTATAGTGGTTCCTAGCTCTCTACAGGAGGGATGTTTGACAGAATATATATATATATATATATATATGTATATATATATATATATATACATACATATATATATATATTCTAGTTATATTTATGCAATCTGAGTAACCGTACCATTAGTAGAAGTTCTATTAGCGGGGAAGAAATCCAATTAATTTGTCTAAGTTGAACGTATTTAGGTGCATCTATTACTGAATCCTTAAGATACAAGAATCTTAAAATATCAAATTGTATGGTTTGATTTACATTTGGGCACAGTAAAGATGACCTAATATTTGACTATGTAAAGCGAGTGCCTAACCTCGTATCCTTGGCATACCACAAAATAAAAGAACAATATAGGCCTTTTTCTACACATGTGAGGTCTCAATAGAGAATTGCTAGAAATGGGTAATTAAGTTACAATAACTACAACATAATTATAACAAAATGATAAATCAAATTAGCTAGATAGTTCTCTACTAAAAGGTGTTGATGTGGACTTTATTCAGTACGAGCTCCAAGATTATCGCATCCGCATCACATAGGTAGCCGCCAGCTCTGTGATCCTAGCCACAAATAACAAATGTATTAGATAGTCTTAGATAAATAAATAATCTATCTATGAGAAGGCAAGTAACACAACAAAGAACCCTGTAAAAGACAAGTGCAGATAGCAGTACAACAAGACCTAAATTACACTAAAAACACCAAATAAATATTTAAACATAAATAAGTCAACTAATAATGTCATGCCCCCAGCAATAGTGCCATATAGTTAATCGTTAAATGGCTATGTTTATGTATTCATTGTAATACGATTGCTTAAATAATCTATCAAAATGAGTAGAATCTCTTTAAAGAGTTACTCTATTTATTTTATCATGGTAAGTCCAGGGTCGAACACAAGGACACAAGCAATTAGATCGATTTAACCAAGGTGTTAAATATCTAATTAAGTGAATAATCAGTTAATCTATATCAATACAATGCAATCAAATGCATATGTGTGCTTTTATTTTGTTTTCAAATGCATTTTGATTTACTTGAATAGAATGTTGCTATGCAATAAAATAATGTTAATAATAAATATTCAAATGCAACAACAATCGATGGCTATGATCTTGATTAGTTAATTAATTAACTTAAACAACAAGGAGAAAATTAATCCAATTAAATGTCCAATAAATATGCTACAGATAGTTAATAAGCAGCAAATATGATCAACGTCGCATTAGCACCCCAATAAATATCTAATCAGAAAATAATGATGTCATGATTTATCCAATTTTTCTCATCAGATTAATATATTCCAATGTTAATGCAGGTTTTTAATGAAGCAATAAATGATAAGAAGATTAATTTTTTCGCACTTAAAGGAGATAGAAAGGTAACTTATATTCTCTGAAATTTCATGCATGAAAGATAAGTAAAAGCATAAAACTAATTGCACCACAACAAAGAAAATTAAATTACCTTTCAAGTGGTACCAAAGTCATTTAATTTGGATTAATGATCCACAAGACATTCAATGTTAAAACAGGGCCACAAATGCAAAGAAAAGGTAACAAAAACTCAAAAACATCATAAATAGGTCCTCACAGAAACTGAATCGTGAATACAAAATCTATAAGACTAAATGTACAAAAATCACATGTGCTGGGGATTATCTGTAAATATTGAACCCAATGTAGGTCTTATGAAAAATCACCATTATCAAGTGCGGCAGATGTGTGACCTGGAGTCTCGGATGGTGCATCAGTCTTGGATCCACATATCGCGTTGTTATGCTTTAACGTTGATTCGAGCGCTCTAGACCTAAGGCTTGAAGCAGTGGCTTGGGTTGCACGACCTGGAGTGTTGATGACCCTTAGATAAGATCTATGCAATCTTAGCAGATGGTGCTTGGAATCTTTCGCTTCTCCTTCATTTTCCTCAATGAGGCAGAGGATTCTAAAATCTAGCGAGGTCATGTTCTCTTCTCCTTGCTCCTCTAGTTGATCTGAGTGTAGGTAGAAGTCATTAACATCCTGGTGAAGAAGATAAAAGCATAAGTATAATCTAACTTAAACTAGTATGCATGGTCGACAAGGGTTCATCGAAGACATAGTTGGAGAAAAAAGAGAGGTGGACAACTTCGACCATTCACACATGTACTGGTTAGTTGTACTACCAATGAAAGGGTTGAGCTTATTGACAATAAACTGATGAAAAGTAAGGACTTATATGGGGATGCCCTAGATGCATCCTTTCTCTTGCAGAGGAAGGTTGAAATTGAAGGGTGTAAAATTAAGTGGAGAGCGATGGAGTGAGGAAGTGATCTATCAAAAATCGGTGGATCACGATGATCGTGTGGGTGATATCAAGTTGATGGGAGAGTGCATGAATGAGTGTGAATAAAATGGAGAAACACAAAGGAAATTGATAACAACATTACCTAGAGATGTGAATGGAGAAGAACGTGGATATTATGAGATGAACATGGGCCAAAGATGGAGCTTTAAGATGCTCTGGTCATCGCTTGACTTTAGTTGCTAAGTGAGGAAGCTCAAGCAGTTGTCTGCGGATGCTGCAGCAATGTAATTGTCACCTTGGACCTCACCTAAGAAAATAGACCATCATTGCGCTCAAAGATTGGCAGTCACTGTCATCGATAGAGGTTGAGGCTAGGAGAAACTCTCGTGGATGTTGAATGGCAGTTGTGGTTTTCATAGAAGGGTTTTGTTGAAGGAGGAGAAGCGGTTGCAGGTGGTTTCATCGAGGATTCATCTGCCCTTAGAATCATGGAAGTTGGACAGAGATGGGAGTTAAAGATCATGCATGGAAGATGGAGGTTAGGCAGCGGATGGTGGTTTTGATGAATGGGGAGTTGAGCAGAGTAGTTAAAAGAAATCGGGGAAGATGTGGTTGTTACCCACCTCTCACCTTTGGAGAAGGTGGCTAGAGGTTAGGGACAAAGCATCAACGGTTGGATCATATGATCCAACAGTCCAACACGAGGTGGGGACATGTGGTCTTGATTTGTTTTATCAGATGATCAAGCGTCCAAAATTAAACATGGATAAGATGGACTCTGAAACATTTAATCGTGATTGATGAGATGGCTCAAACGTACGCACCTTCTACTAAGAGGCCAGATGAGGTGGAGGGATCTAGTTGGGTTGTGTGACTCATTCAAATAAATGGGGAATTGATAAATAATATATAATTAGATAAAATTTATTAGAGCCATTTAATCAAAAAAATTCAACATGAAACATGTAGATCTTTCATAAGATGTACAACTTTCATGACAACCCAATTTTGAAATACATCACATATACATAGAATTCTTTTATAAATAATTTAAAAGTATTAAAAAACTTATTTTATTTCTTTTTTATTTTTTCTTGCATTTTTTTATTTGTGGAAAAAGTTAAATTATATATATATATAATATTAACCTAATTTTGTGGGATTTTTAATAATTAGGAAACACATAAGATAATATATACAATAGTTGAACTATTGATGTATAATAATTAAGGTTATTTAAGAACAAAGGGTTAGTGTTAATTTGAATTAATTAGTATTAGTCGAATTGAATTATTAAAGCTAGAGAGATAATAAATAAAAATAATGATGATAAATTAGAGATTTAGTGAGACCTTTCCATAAACAAAAGGGATATTCTCTAATACCATCTGGAATATCCCAGGCCAAAAACCTGATCCATTATCAAGGATTATTGGCTTAGGCAACCTATTGGGCTTGGGCACAATTTGAACTCTTGACCACAACCCGAAATGCTTAATATCAAGTTGAGTATTAGTAGCCCCTAATACTTACAAGCTACTATCGTACTTTGTGATTACTAAATGTTGTACTATGTTTAGGGTGGCACAACCGCCCCCACATATATTCCCAATATACTTATTGTGTAAAGTTCAATGACCAATTACCAGTAACAATGCCATCTTCACCTCTTCGATAGCCATTTCCTTTTAACTCTACAGTAAGAGTGGTTCCATCTCTTGGGTAGAACTTTCCACTATTATAGGAAATCTACTCTGACACCATCTACAATGTCCTGAAGCCCCAAGCATGGTATGCTATCACGGATTGATGTCCAAGACAATCCATTGGGCTTCGGTCTTACTGGAGCCCTTGATCGTACCCCAAAATGCTTAAGTTATCTAGTAGTAGTCCCTCTACTTATAAGTTGCTACCACACTTTGTGATTACTAGATGGGGTACTATGTTTGGGGTGCTACATTATTTGTGTAATATCAGTAAGTCGGCAACACTTTGTTGCAATAAGCCCAGGACAACTCGTTGGAGGATGCCTGAGGACTGATCTACAAAAGCTTGATACTGGGGCATGGGAATTTCAATTAGCTTAGTTGCGTGCAAGTTGCATGCCATGGCTAGGCTTGACTATAGGCTTTGGGATCTAAGTGGATCAAGCCACATGGTCTATTGTAGAGCCTCGGGTGAGGTTTTGATCTCCCTAGCCTACAAGGTCGGAGAAGTCAGCTCGGAGTCAATCAGGACCATAGGATCAAAGCTGATAGGGTTCGATTTAATGGTGCATGCACGTTGTCCCAAGGATGGTCCTCCATGAATGGTGGTCCTCTAGTGGAGGTCCAACAATGATCTTGCTCCGCCTCCATCCTCCACAAGCTGATGCGATGGTCAGGGAATCTTCCTAGGGGATGGTGAATATGGTGGTGTATTTATGAATAAACATTCACTCACCTTTATTAGTCAATTTAGGCTTTAAATCCCTATCTAAATGCATGCAAATATCACTAACTTGCATAAATTAACAACTAACATCCATGTACAAATACTATACAAATACAAGTAATTAAGTCATAAATAAAAGAATAAAGAAAAGAAAGTAAAAATAAAGGAAGTATCCTTGATATTGATTGACTGTGAACCTCGAGACCAAGTCAAATATTGATTAGGTTGACCTTGAATAAAGTAGGGGGAGAGAAGGTGAAATGCTATATATAAATTTCTAGAAAACCCTAACTCTTCTGAAGGCAATATTTTATGTAAATTACCCAAATTTCTTGTATTTTGTTTATCATCATATATAATTCAAATAATAAAATTTTCAACATAAAATTGCATACATTATGTATCTAAAAAAGAAAAATATTGCCCAAAATAATCATGCACAAATCACATGGTACACTCAGTTGAAAAAACTCCAAACTGGACTTCATTAATAAATATCTTCTCCATACGAAATCAAATTGAACCAAACTTATCTCCATTGTACTTAAAATTAAATTACCTTTCAAAAGAAGTTGGTTTCATTGGAACTAGAGATAAGATGAAAAAGCTAGCCAATTTGGGGTATTATGGTACTTGTACATTTGTATATAAAACCGATTAAGCATATTATTTACATTATAGTTCTTTATATTTTTGAATAATTGTACATATTGCATAACATCTGTAAACAATAAAAATAAAATTTAAAAGTAATTAAAATAATAAAAATAAATAATAAACCCTAATATATAGGTATATTATACCTATGTTTTAAACATGTGTAATCATTTACACTTATAAATCAAATAATAAAAATGCCATAAATATATGTAAATAGGTGTTGAATAACGTTGTAAATAAAATAATTATGTAAATATTGTAATATGTATATAAATAACAAAATAAAATACAAATATTTAATATACAGATATATATATGCGTATAAATAATTGGATAAAATAGTATACTATATTAAATAAGGGTTGTAAAAATAAATAAAAATCATTATAAAATTGTTTATAAAATAAGAAATATATTTCATGTTTTAAGTTTTTAAATAAAATCATTTACCATTTTATTTTTAATCATCTTCTATTTCTTACTTTCCTTTTGTCATTTGTGGTCCTATGTGGACCAATGAGGTGCATTAGAGTGTTGACCCCCCCCCCCCCCAACACATCTTACCCCCATGTACATGTCGTAAATGACAACCTTCTCTCTTCCCTAATTTTTTGTTCAATCCCCATGCCTCTAACTGCCTTGAACCCAACACAAAAATTATGCACCAGATCATTACGTAAAACACTCTATCCTTAGGCCTCACCAACTCCCTTCGATTGACGTACAAATCTATTCCAAAAACACCCCTCTTCATGGCTATAAATATTCATCTTCAACCTCCAACCCAAGTTTAATCCCTCTCTACCCATCATAATACCATGGAGATCTTGTTGAATTAGTGCCCTAGTGATAGGAGGTATGGCCCGTTGATCCGAGGCGAGGAGGATGAGATTGATTCACCATCGTCGGAACAAGCTCTAGGTGGTTCTCTACTCATAGGTACTTAAAACCAAGTACAAGTTTTTTAGCTAGGTTTTTATATTCCTATTTTAATTCTTAGTGTTGCCTATACTTTATTTTCTTTGACTTTTGCTTATTTTACTCAAAATCCTAAAAATATAATTCACTAGAGCACTAGGCTCAAGCCCCTGTTCCACCATGATCAAGCTTTGTTCCGACACACTGAACACCTCCACCTTCCCCATCATCTTCTTCATCAATTCATATGTCCAAATGCCCCCGATCTTCCAAAGATTGAGTCATCAGATCTTCTCCTTTGCTGTATACAATATATCATTCATTCTCCTTCATCACTCATCATTTCATCTTCAAAATTGGGTCGAGAGCATCAATCTCAAGCCCCAAACTTGTTGGCGCAAAAAGCAAGACCAATCAATCCAAGTTTTAGCACCTAGGAAGCCTGGAGCTCAACAACCTTCGGACCTCTTCCCATTGAGACATGGACAATTCTAAAGGCACCTATATATGCGAGTGAATCCCAGCAACATTTTAATCCACCAAGCAGCCATCGAGGTGGTTTGAGGGAGGAGCAGAATCCGAACAAAGATCGGAGAGAACGGTATTGTAAAGCCTTGAACGTGGCCTCTGTTTGTTACTATATCATAAAATCTGACTCGTTAAGAGGAAATCAATGGAATTTTTTTCATGTGAATCCGACTTCATTTTCAGTTGTTACAATTTTTTTGTAAAAAAGAGAAGTAAGGAGGTTTAAGAGGTCATCAAATCTTAATGACCATTGTTAGGACTGATTAATCATAATTTAGGAAACTAGTGATAGTTTGAGGACCAATAATCACAATTAGCAAACATTAGCAAAATTTAAGCGTGAGTCTGTGAAAGTTAAATCATGATTAGTGAAAATTAATCGTTATTAGTGTTAATTAAGCATCATTAAGAATTCTAGAGGCTTCTAGAAGGTTCTAACTTAAGCCTTATGTTTTGGATAAGATTTGGCCAAAACAATTGACCAAAACCATAGGCTGCTAACTACGATTAATAGTTAAACCATGGTTTATAAACCATGGTCATAAGTTTTCTAAAGCCTATAAATAGCTGCCCTATCCATTCCTTCTCAATGATTTTCCCTACCACAACTACCCCGAGGGCTAGGGTCGAGAGGTCATGAGGAGGAGGAGGAGAGGGAGGTGGGGAAGAAGCACAAGCAAAGTGAAGGATATGGTAAGATCCTTAAGAGCATCATGGAAGCGTGAGGATCACATCGAATGCGGTCGCGAGCAACTAGTCGTACTAGTGGCAACGGGCAGCAGAATTTAAAAAAAAATCAATATGATGAAACCACATGATCCAAGAACACTTCTCGTATCGTTTCATCTAAACCACAATTAGATATTAAGGCTACCTCTTGAAGCGTGGTTGCGATCGAGTCTCTAAGCGAAGAGACCTCTTGTCTCAAGTCTGATCCGTTAGAGGAGATGCTTGCAAGTGCATTGATGAGATGTGTGCTCCTCGCAATGCATGTCAATGATCCAAGAGACGAATCTCTGGATCTCGTCCCACCAGATCTGATATCTTCACGAGCGAGATGCTCCGAAGGAGACGGAGATCCATAAGAAAGTAATCCGACAGCATAACGGCCATGCTACAATAATGATGACTCTCTCAAGGGCTTCATGGTAGATGGACACAATGAAAAGGAGAGAGAGAACTTTTGGCATGTAGAGAGAGAGAGAGATTATGGATTGATATATCTTAAAGAGCAAGCGGTGCCTCTTCTTATATAGGGTGTTGGGAGTCCATCTACCCCCATCCATGGACATCACACAATCAATGGGTGAGATTGATTTGTATTTCTTTCAATGGCCATGATGTTGTTGTAAAAATACAACAACAATTGATTTAATTTAAATTAATTTATGTTGATGAATCGATATAATTAATTTCAAATTTAAATCATTTGACTAGTCTTGAGATAATGAGGAGACTAACCTCATTTCCAAAAAAAGGGGGGATGACCACCCTTCTCCTCATGGAGATAAGTGGTCATCCACCATCTTGGGGTGGAATGAGTTCATCTCCTTAATTTATCATTGATCATGAGATCTCATTATCTCATGATATCCAAAATTTACAACAACACTTGTTGTAATAATTTCACAAAACTAATTCATAATTTTCTTGTGAATATTACAATCATGTCATTGGAAAAATGTGAATCACAATCACATCCCAAAACAAAAGGTAATTATATTTTCAATTGATCATTCAATGTGAATCCAAATCACATTAATAATTAATCAACAAATATAAGTTACAAGAGGCTCTCTCTTATATGTTATTAACCATATTTATAATATATCTAAATAATATGGATAATGTTATCCACATTATTCATATCTATGATAATTAAATCATATTTAATGATCTTGGATCTCTATTCTCATGTGTCCAAATAATATGAATCATATTCATATTATTCACATCTTTAATAATTAGATCTCACTTAATTATCTCAGATAACTCTCTTGTAATATGAATCAAATTCATATTAATCATGATAATCAAGTCACATTTAACTATCAATTTTCTCAATGCTTGGATATATAATATCAACAATGACATTATCCATGAACTCTGTTAAGGATAATGCGCTTTCTCCGTGGATACATGGAGATAAGGATAGGGTGATTGTATTGATCCACGAATAGTGACTTGGATATTGAGATCATATCTCAAATCCAGATCTTACGACCTCTCATAGATGGTTGATTAAATCAAGACCGCAAATCTAATCTTCTCACTACATCTGAATCACATTCAACTCAAGGTCCACCATTTGGACTAAGATCATATCACTCCTCTATGAGAGGAGTCACTAAAATCCAGACCCGTTCGATCACTCCCTAGGAATGGAAGCGTCATGGTTACACAATCGTTTATGATCACATCACCCTCAGGTATTCCTAATACATGTACATCCTACATACTAGAAGATCCTGAATAAATCAAAAGTTTTAGATCTCTTTTAGATTGTCTACTTCATGTTCTTATCCGGAAGTTTCTCATTCGATCATTGGGAGTCGGTATCGATCATATACTTTCCAAAAACATATATCATACCTAGGTGTGATCATATACTTTCTAAAAGCATATATCAAACCTTACAAATTCAGTCAAGATTTTAAAACGAGACAACCGCGTGCGGAATTTGATTCTTCCCAATATCTCATGAGTGAGCTAATGTCTTTCGGTTCAATAACGAAATTGTGTGATCCTTTGAGATATTGTATTACTCATATGCCATTGCATGAACATCAACGCATCGGTGTATAGACCTTGGTTAGGTTATCAACCTACTGGTCTGCCAAATGTATATACTCAGATATATAATAACACATCTGTCTCCAGTCAGAGAATGCGTGCCTATATCGTGATAGCATATGACATAGTTCTTTGGTTATCTCGATCTCATTATGTCAACTCTTTAACCTAACTAATCTGACACCTCCTAGTATCTATTACTATGTAGAGGACTTGCATCAAGAGGTCGGTCAGATATCAGCCTTTAGAGAAAGGATTGCCATCTCCTTCTCAGGCTGGAGATCCTCTCTTAATAATAATTTGACGGTGCTTGATGAGTCGTCAATCTAAATATTTAGATATTCACCAAAGCACCAGCATCTATGATTCAATAATTGAATAAACAGTTGTATGATCGTTAAGATGGCCTTGGTACATAACCCTAATTGTACTAAGGGACCTTTTATGCAAATTAGTTTGTCTTCAATTCATATCAGGGAATGATATTTGTAGTAACATTTATTGCATAATGGCTCATCATGTGCTCGCACGTCCAACAATCTCCCACTAGCCCAAAGAGCCATTAATTGGCTAATATTTAAACTTGCACTCATGTGACAATCATAGGCTATTTGGAAAAAATTGCTAGGTAAGGTGATCAGTCACTATATTCCCGAGAGACTATGCCATGTCCTTTTACGACACTTGTGTAATCCTAGTAACAGTGCTCGCATCTAGTGCGAATGTTGCATCCTATGCAACCAATACTCAATTTTTTCAATTATAGTGTCCTTGACACTACAGATTAATAATTATTATAACCAGTAATTCCATAATCCTTATTAGAATATTCTTATTCTCGGAGAACTTTATCTCCTAAGGTGTCTGCAGTTAAGACCTTTTAGATCACTAATTATAAAGTCTTAAGTTCATGAAGATACGACTTTGATATCACTATCTCAAAAAGTCTTGTCGTCTTTGAAGATATTGTTATTACTACAATCAAGTTTTTTATTTCCATAATAGGATTAGTTATAGTTTACTACTCCGACTGCATGGCAGACATCTGGTTATTGTATACATCTAGCAAACACCCGGCTTCTCATAACTGATGCACAAGAGCAAGCAGTTTTAGCATTCACTCCCTCAACTCTTTGAGGTGCTATCCCTTTAGGTAGCTTAGTACCGTATCTTAGGGGAATGAAGACTTTGTTGATATTTTTCCCAAAAATCGAACATGTCCAAGGTGTACCATTAATGTGATGGTTCGAACACCCTCTTCTCTTTTCTTTTGAACACATTCTGAACTAATATTTAAGAGGTATCCTTGAGATTATATCTCAAGATATGGAACAACCAGATGATAAAACACATATTATTATCCTTATAGCATTTTAAATGATTTGGATATCATCTACATTTAGCATAATGAACACAATGGCACTCCCACTAAGCTTCAGATGGTTCGTTAAGATACTATTTGAAATCACAACATTTATAATTTCATCAAATTTTATGTTCCAACTACAAGAAGCTTATTTGAGTCCATAGATGGGGCTCTTTAGCTTGCACACCATGTTTCCTCATCCATAAAACCATGGGCTACTTCATATGAATATCCTCGACGAGGTATTCATAGAGGAATGCAATCTTGACATCCATCTTGATGATGTAAAAGTCAAGTTCTGTAGCTATAATTAACAATATTCCGATTGGTTTAAGCATGGTTAATTGAGAGAAATTCTCATCGCAAGCGATGTCTTCTCTTCGGTGTATAGCTTATGGCTATGAGACGTGCTTTGAAAGTCTCTACCTTCTCATCAGGTTCCCTCTTTCTCTTGATGATCCATTTACACCTTAATGGATCTTACCCATATAGATGGATCTTCGAGGGTCCATATGCAACACTTGTATATGAAGTCTACTTCAGACTTTATTGCTAAAATCCATCTTTCCATGGCATGATCTTCAGAAGCTTCATCACATGAAGTCAGATCATTATCATACTTAACTGATACATGGAATCCATCCTCAAACTCATTTGAAGAGGTATGAATGTTTCATCTTTAATTATCCTTTTAGTGTCCGATTTCAGGAGCCTCATTATCTTCTCAAGATTAAATGAGTTCCTTCACTTCATTTTCATCTTGATTCTCAAGAAAGTCGTATTCTAAGTATCATATCCTTAGAGATGAGATCTTTTAAGAACCTCAAGGTCACAAAGTAGGTATCCAATACCCTTATTTATTTTCCTACTAAAGTATCACTCTCTGGTGCTAGATTCCATCTTACTTGCATGGAACCTTATTAAAGATATATATTGTAATCTACTACATATATACGTATCATTGATCAAATCATGTCTCGCATGATCTAATTGTATCTCCTTACAACCCTATTGAGTTTAGGTTTATCGGGAGGAGTGAGGAATGATATTCCTTTCTCCATAAGGTACTCCATGAATTCATCTAATAGGTACTGACTACCTAGATTAGATCAAATTCGTTTTGATCTTCCTTCAAACTTTGGTTATAGACCAAAATTGTGAAATCTTTGAACATTTCAAAAGTTTCTTAGGTGCATTGTACAATTTCTACTTGGAATATAATATTCACAAGTATGTAAGATTTGAAATTTTAGACATTCTAAAGCTTCATCTCTTACTAGTATATTTATCACATCAACATACAAATGTCCAAAGCTTGATGCCAGACCATTGTCAAATGATCTTCATTCTCCTATTGATCTTTTAAAGGTTTAGTTTTCAGTATTAGAAATGTTAATGAACCATTCATTAATTTTTCTTATTTAGTAGAGTACTAGATGTTATATTACTATTTGAATTGTATCCATCATAACTCATTATGATAGGTCCATTCTAGAATTCGTGTTTATTTCCAACATTTAGAAATAAAAAATGAATGCATTCTAATATATGGATCATAGAGACATTCTCTATGACTAAAGGCTCTCCCACAAAAATTAAGAAGTCTATCCATCCAACAAAGATTGTTGCAATAATTGCATCAACATCAATGTGGATGACTATTAAATCTTAAGATCAAAATTTTTTCCTCTAAAACATATGCAACCAATTGCAAGTGTTATTAGATGAATGAGATAAATTATCAGACTTTGATCTTATCCAATAAGTAAGTCAATTTCGATATACATAGACTATTCTAATACACTATCCAAGTCCTTCTCTAAGGATTTTAGATAGTCTTGATGGTCATATCATCAACACATCAGTTTGTTGCAGTAGTAGCATTCATCCAACTCTTTGGATGTCATATGAAATTATAGAAGTACAGTCAACTCCTTGACTTTCCTTCTTTTCTGGGTCAACCCATACTTGTACTTCGCTCTCTTAATCTATAAATAACCATTGCTTAATACAAAGGATTTCTTACATTGAATTCAAAAGATTTCAATATAAAAACATTTCAACATTTATACATGCTTCATTCAATTCATACAATCTGAATATTATGAAGCTTCATGAATGACTTGAGTATAGACAATATATTTATGACACTCATCGTATCTACATCCATTTAAACTCTAAAAGACTTTGGTTTAGGTAGGTACTCAAACACTTTGGACACATCATCTCTTATAGAGCTACCATTCTGCATAATGTAGAGAACCATGTCATTCGTGATTAAATGTTAAGAGCATATACGTATGCCAAATCATCTTCTTAGATTTTATAAGGATTAATTTGACAATTACGATCATCATCGACATGTCACTTGCAAAGTACATTCGATGAGAGATGACGACTATAAAAACATATAAACCCTAGGGTTGTAGTCCTATTGTCCATTTAATTGTCATTCCTCATTCTTATGAGGAAACTTGCACATTACAACCACATACATTATGTGTTCAACTGCAAGTACATGGATCCAATCCATGATATTTTACTAGTTATTATTGAATACAACATTGAGTGGGTTTAATGAAGGATTATTTGAAATAAGATAATTTGCATAAATATATATTTTACTTCGATTTAAGTATTTGTATTACAAAGTTGTCTTTCCTTGTCAACACTGAAAGTTCATTCCCTTAATCACTTTCAATGTAAGAGTTATACTTACCGTTGTATCTCAAGTAAGATATGGGATCTCCTTCCTTATCTTTGTGACATCCCAATAATATGAGAACATGTTTCTCGAATAAAAAGAATCAGGAACACATTTCGCCTTGCAAGTCCAACTTGCATTCCCAATTCGATCTTTAACACCCGAGCCCACCACCCCTAAGGTGATGTTAAACCTGTCATTAATTGAACCAACCTTTAACAGGAATACAACTCGCTATGCGCAATACAATATCGCCCCAATAATATGAGGACTGATATTGGGGTCACTACGCATATGTCCTTACTCTTCGAGAAGCAATGTGCCCAATTTATATGTGTTTGTATGTAGGAACTGTCACTTCGGACATGCGACTTCTACACAAAATCCCTGACGGTGAAACTCTTCGCCTTGACGGGAGACCATGGATATCACTTATGTGATCCTCCATCTCATATTCAAATTCTAGTTAATCCTTATGAATCATATTCATTACGATTAATTCTTCCAAGGGAATAACAACTTTATTCATAATAGAGTGTTTTAATTTTAATTGGATTCCAATTAATCTAATCACATTAAATCAATTATCCAATTAATATCCAACAAACATTCTTTATTGTTACTTGAAATATCGTATTATCTCAAATAGGTATTATTTGAATTTTAATAATTAGAAAAATACATCATGATCTCTCTATCATCATTCCTTCCCTACCAGCTATCATGGCCACTACCGACGTGAGTGGGACAGACCACACATGGTGCAACCTGCTACCCAACGCTCCCCAACTAGACACCATATCTGCCACAAGAAAGGATAATGGAAAATTGTCACTTTGTACTTAAAATGATAATCGGCTTTTTAACCGAAGTTATATCATATAGTAATAATCAAAACCATTTTGATTATAAAAAAGTTTGATCAACAAATTCTCAAACCTATTCAAGCAACATTGTTTGTTGGGAAGTGTATGATGTAACCAATTTCAGATCTAGATCATATCTAGTCAATCAATGGTTATGGCATTATCATTAAAGGAAATAATATCAACAAATATTTCTCAAATATTTATCCATAATTATTTCCGGAAATTTACCATTGATATCACTAATTTCTTAAATGACAATTACAAGGTTCTAAATTAAGAGTGCAATTTCTAACAGTGACCCTCACATTTTAAAATTAAAATTTCATTCATTTTAAATCCAAATCATGCAAAATAAGTTTTCAAAGCTTGTTAAATTAATTTAAAACAGAACCCAAGTGATTAGCATGATTTCTAGGCATTTCAAAACATTAACTAACTCTTTAATTACATCATGATTTGACATCCTCGAAGCATTTCAAAGCGTTAACTAACTCTTTAATTACGTTACGATTTTCCATCCTCGAAATAGTGGATATATGTTCAATAAAATCATCCTAACCGAAGTTATCAGATTCCAAATCACGCAAACTCAAATCCCATAGTTTCTTCAATTAATGGGGACCATTATCCAAGTGATAATTTTGTGTTTAAACATTTTAAATAGGTTGAAATTCTTCACAAAATAGGCTACAAAAATGAAATGGGATAAAATTTTCAAAAGCCCCATGAGGATCGCATCAAATGCGATCAGGAGCGACTAGTCATACTAGTCCCTCCGGGCAGCAGAATTTTAAAAACAAATCAATGTGATGAAACCACATGATCCAAGAACACTTATCCGATCATTTCATCTAAACTGCAATTAGGTATTAAGGTTACCTCTTGAAGTGTGGTTGCGATCGAGTCTCCAAGCGAAGAGACCTCCTGTCTCAAGTCCGATCCGATAGAGGAGATGCTTGTGAGTGCATTGATGAGATGCTTGCTCCTCGCAATCTATGTTGATGATCCAAGTGAAGAATCTCCTTCTCTCCTCACATGAGATGCGATGCCTTCTTCACGAGCGAGATGCTCCGAAGGAGATGGGGATCCACAAGAAAGTAATTTGGCAGCAAAATGACGATGCTACAGCGATGGCGACTCTCTCAAGGGTTCCATAGTGGACGACCAGAATGAGAGGGAGAGAGAGAACCTTTGGCATATAGAGAGAGAGCTAATGTATTGATATATCTTGAAGAGCAATTGATGCCTCTTCTTATATAGGAATTTGGGAGTCCATGAACCCTAATCCATGGTCATCTCACAATCAATGGGTGAGATTGATTTGTGTTTCTTTCAATGTCCATGATGTTGTTGTAAAAATACAAAAGTAATTGATTTAATTTAAATTAATTTATATTGATAAATCAATATAATTAATTTCAAATTTAAATCATTTATCTAGTCTTGAAAAAATGAGGAGACTAAACTCATTCCCTGAAAAGGGGGACGACCACCCTTCTCCTCATGGAGATAAGTTGCCATCTACCTTCTTGGGGTGGAATGAGTCCATCCCCTCAATTTCTCATGAGATCTCAGTATCTCATGATAACTCCAAGATTTACAACAACACTTATTGTAAATAATTTCACAAAAATAATTCATAATTATCTTGTGAATATTGCAATCATGCCATTGAAAAAATGTGAATCACATTCACATCCAAAAATAAAATTTAATTATATTTTCCATTGATCATTCATGGTGAATCCAATTCACACTAATAATTAATCAACAAATATAAATTACAAGAGACTCCCTCTTATATATTATAAACCATGTTTATAATATGTCTGAATAATATGGATAATGATATCCACGTTATTTATATCCATGATAATTACATCACATTTAATGATCTTGGATCCTATTCTCATGTGCCCAAATAATATGAATCACATTCACCTTATTTACATCTTTGATAATTAAATCTCACTTAATTATCTCAGATAACTCTTCGTGTAATATGAATCAATCATGATAATCAAATCTCATTTAACTATCAATTTTCTCAATGCTCGGATATATAATATCAACAATGAAATTATCCATGAACTCTTTCAATAATGTGCTTTCTTCGTGGATACATGTAGATAAGGATATGGTGATTGTATTATCCCATATATAGTGACTTGGATATAAATATCAAATCTCAAATGTAGATCTTGCGGACCTCTCATAAATGCTTGATTAAATAAAGACCGCAAATCTAATCTCCTCATTACATCTAAATTACATTCAGATCATGGTCCAACATTTGGATGAAGATCAGATCACTTCTCTATAAGAGTCACTAAAATCCAGACCTGATTCATCGCTCCCTGGAAACGTCATGGTTATAAAATCATTTATGATAACATCACCCTCAGGTGTCCCTAATATGTATGCATCCTGCATACTAGAAGACTCTGAATAAATTAGATGTTTGGATCACTTTTAGATTGTCTACTTCAGGATTTCATACAAAAGTTTCTCATTCGATCATTGGGAGTCAGTATCGATCATATACTTTCCAAAAGAATATATCATACCTAAGTGTTGATCAGATACTTTCCAATAGCATATATCAAACCCTATAAATTCAGTCAAGCTTTCAAAGCAAGATGACCCCATGTGGATTTTGATTCTTCCCAATATCTCATGAGTAAGCTCATGTCTTCCGAATAAGTAATGAACCTGTATAATCCCTTTGTGAGATTGTATTACTCATATGCCCTTGCATGGACACCAGTGTGCCGGTGTATAGACCTTGGTAAGGTCATCAACCTATTGGTCTGCTAAATGTACATACTCAGACATATAGTAACACATCTGTATCTGGTCAAAGGATGTATGCATATATCATGACAACACATGACATAGGTTTTTGGTTATCTCGATCTCATTAAGTAAACTATTTGACCTAACAAATCTGACACCTCGGAATCTCTATTCCTATGAGAGGACCGGTACCAAGAGGTCGATTAGATATCAGCCTTTAGAGAAAGGATTTCCATATCCTTCTCAAGCCGGAGATCCTCCTTTAATAATCAATTGATGGTGCTTGATGAGTCCTCAATCTAACTCTTTAGATATTCACCCAAGCACCAGCCTCTATGATTCAATAATTGATTCAACATCTATATGATCATTAAGATGGCCGTGGTACATAACCCTAACTACAGTAAGGGACGTATTATGAAAATTATTTATTCCTCATTTCAGATAAGGGAATGATATTTACAATAACATTTATTGGCCATGATATTTGCAATAACAACATAAAGCAATGTTGAGAGAACGAGAAGGAGGTCGACACGATCCTCTCCTAGTTGGCTTCATAAGTACTCTCTAACTTGAGCTAGGTTTTTAATTCATATTCCTTTTCATGCTTGGTTTTTTATACTCTTCCTTTCCAATTCATTTTAGTGTTATGGTTTGAGAAGGAATCTGAGCGTAGCCCTACTCGAGTGCGGGCGGCTAGGCCATCAGTGAGCATACAAGTTCTTCATGTGACTCACCCACTATTGACACAAGACTTGTTGGTTCAACCGTTTTTGTCGATTTTATAGTTGTTTTGATGGAGAAATATGTGCCACTGCCCATTTACGTGCAAATGGCCAGGCACGTCAGTGAACCTAGAGATTCATCACATGCTTCACTCACCTAAAACGTGGGGTGTCTATCGATTCTCCATTGCTTTTAGTTCTATTCTATTTTTTCTATTTTGATGTTGTTTTTCTCTCAGTAATTTTATATATGAATATCCTTCCATTTTTCTTTTGAAATATATCCTGATATAAGGGAAAACACTGCTCAAATTGTCATAGAAATATGACTCAAAATAAGGGGAAACTCTATCGAAATTTTCTTAGAAATATTACCATGTATAAGGGGAAGTTCTGATGAAATTACTAGAGAAAGTTTATTCTTTGTGTTCTTCATTTGTTCTTCGCATTCTTGTTCTTCAGTCGCTCTTCGTATTCTTAGCACTTCTTCGTGTTCTTGATACAAAAAGGGAAATTCGATCGTTTCAGGAGTCGTAGATCACCCTTTATGAATTTCAATCACAAAAAATGTTACATATGCTAGAGAGAGATCAACTAAGTAACGAAATCTTTCCTCTTTTTGTTGGACTTTCAAGTTAAACTGGATTAAAATTTATGTTTATCATGCTCAGTATTTTGAAGAATACTTAGATGCATGTTTCATGATTGAATTTTAAATAATTACTAAAATAGAGTTGGTGCAAGGAATCATCCTTGGAGTTGCTATGATTTATGTGCAGTATTACACTGATATTAGATGAAAATGGGCATGGTATAAATGGGATCTAGTTTCCATTTTCATTCTATCTTTTACAATAAGGATGACTTGGAGTAGATACTACAGGTCGGGCGTGCAACATGTAGGTTTGTTAGAAGAACATCTGTATTGGTATGTCATACCTATGTGGTCCACGGTTTCCCTATCATGATAAGCGTGCATGAAATGAATGAATGATTTGCAATGCATGGTACTCAGTTGTCATTAGGTAGATTGACTGGCCGAAGATGTGGTCATGCCATGTGGAGGAATGGGTGGTTGGATAGTGGTTGTGTCACAATAACATGTATTTAAAGCAGCTAGTATATGTGCTTGAAGGATAGAATGAGGTTTTGAGCTACTGGGTCCTCGGGTATAATGTGCTTCTTTATTTTTCATGCTAAGGGTTTGAAACCCTAGATAATAGAAGAGAAGTAAACTATCAAGATAGTATTGGAGGATTTATTGAGACGATGTGTGGTGGTATAAGCTCACTATACCAATATATCTTTAGAGTCCATGAGTGGTGAAGTAAATTCCCTGGACTAATCCTTAATGTGGAATAGAAGGAATATGACTTAAATTAATGAGAAGAAATGAAACTTTTATGGTATAATAAGTTTTGTTAAAATACACTACTTCTTTAGTTTTCTCTTCTTCGTTAACTAGCACTCGTTAATATTCATCCTATGATTTCTGAAAACCAAAAAAGTATGGGTTATCCATCACAAGGACCTTATTCAACCAGCCAACTTGCTCACACTAGTATCTTCCAGTGTAAGGTATTTAGTAGTTCTTTTCAGCCCTTATCTTTTAGCTTGATATACAAGAAAATAGTGAAACAGATTCTTATGTAAGCTTTATTTTGTGAATGGAAATATGTGAGAAAATTTCTCTATGTAGTAATTTATTGTAGTCTGTTTATGAATGTTGGTTGTGATTGTTGAATAAGTTATTGCTGAGTAACCAAATCTGGATATGGGAGTATCCAACGAACTGAAACTTGGGGTCGTGACAGTTTTGATATCAGAGCACGGTTACTCCAGTGGCTTATTCAATAATTAATAGCTATTACCAGTATTCAAAAACTATAGATATGTTAAGATCCTTTGATCATAATAATCGACTATAAAGTATTAGCATTCTCAAAATTAATGTCCCTAATGTACATCATGTTAGGTAGAATAAGAACTAATCTATTGCATTGATTCACCTGAGGAACATGGCAAACTAGGACCTAGTTAGGCAAATGGATGCATTGATGGCGATGCTCCAAGAGATGGGGCAAAGACAACTTACATTAGAGTAGAGTCTCAATGCTAGGCGAAGAAACCCAAGGCATACAGATCTGTGAATACTAAATCTAAGGGTAATGTTCACCCTTCTTAGGAAGAATCTAGCTACATAACTCCATGGAGTAGGCTCCTACTCCAGTCAGAGGAACCATAGATGATGCCCTCTTTAGGAAGTAAAAAAAGTTCTTGAATTCTACGATAAAAATAACATTTTGATAGAAGTAAAAAATCACTATTCTATTAAAGGACCAGGAGGTCAAGTATTCATAATCCTAGATATCTCAATGATTGTATTGTATAGATTGCAGGACATCATTTACCGGCTTCTTTACTAATTGAAATATGAATGACTTTGATCACATCCTAGGGACGGGTGTCTACAAATGTATCATGCATGCGTTAACTATTTCTTGAAGATAATAACTTTTCACATCCCTAAATTGGCAGAGTTGTAGTTTATCGGAAAGAAATCCAGTTACAATGTCAAATACATCTATACTCTGAAGGAACAACAACTGTTAGAGCAAGGATGCCAATGTTATTTAGCTTATGTATCCAATACATTAGGGTCAGACAGAATAATAGAAGATGTACCTGTAGCATGCAAGTTTCCTCCAGAGGAACTACCTAGATTACCACCTGAGCCAGAGATCGAATTTGAAATCTCTCTCACACTTGTTACGTAGTCTATATCTATCCCTCCATATAGGATGGCACTAGTTGAGTTACGAAGTTAATGGTACATTTACAAGAACTATTAGATAAAGGATTCATTTGCCATAGTACTTCACTATGGGGTGCACCTATCTTGTTTGTAAGGAAGAATGATGGGTCAATGTGGTTGTGCATTGACTACAGACAACTAAACACGAAGAGAGTAAAGAACAAGTATCCTCTGTCAAGAATAGATGATCTCTTTGTCCAGTTGCAAGATTCAATTGTGTATTCCAAGATTGACTTAATATATTGATACCATCAGTTGAAAGTTAAAGATGGAGATATCCATGATAGCCTTTCGAACTAGTAATGGACATAATGAATTTTTAGTTATGCCTTTTGGACTGATAAATGCCCCACACCCTTCACGGATCTCATGAATAGAGTATTCAGGGAGTTCCTAGGTCACTTTATAGTAGTCATTATTGATGACATGCTTATTTACTCCAAGGATAAGTACGAGAATGAACAACATCTCTAGCATGCACTTGAAACATTAAGGAAGAGCAAATTGTACGCTAAATATAGCAAATTGACTTCTAGATATCTGAAGTATCCTTCTTAGGCCATGTTATTTTTGGAGAAGGTATATTAGTTGATCCTACAAAGGTTAGTGCAGTGATGAGTCGTGAACGCCCAAAGACTGTCACAGAAATACGATCTTTTCTAGGTCTAATTGGGTATTATAGATGTTTTGTGAATGACTTTTCACGAATAGCATTGCCAATGACTAGACTGACTCAGAAACCAGTATTTTCAAACTCTAAAAGAATGCCTAACAACTGCACCTATCCTTACTCTACCCTCTAGGATTGAAGGGTTTACAATGTTGATAAATCATATATTTATCATCTTTATTCATTAATAGTATCTCTCTTGTTTAAGAATATCATCGAGATTCATTAACAATTATCACTAATTATTATATTATGTATTGTATATAACTAACCCTAATTATATTATATTAAATAACTATTATTTTGCTTTTATTTTATGTACTTATTTCTCATTAAAAATCCATAAAAGGATTAGATTCATATAACATACTTAACATAAAAATATAATTCAAAAAATGTAAAAATGAGAAAGGAAATAAAAGAAATGTGTTTTTATGGTTTAAATTACTTGCTTAATTTTTATCTATGTACAGATGGCCCTTTTCTCTTTAATTTATACATGAAAGTTGTAGATCTCATCGAAATATACAACTTTCACATTCACCATTTTTCTTGATTCGATTCCTAACTATTTTATTTCTAATAATATTTTATTTATCTATTTTCTTAATTCTGATTGGGCCATCAAATGCCTCCACAGACGCCCACGTGGCCCACCTCTCCTTTTACGACCTGATGCCCTCCTGAGTCATCAGATCCACTTTCATCTAACAGTTTGCATCCTTCTAGGCACACCTCGACATCACCCGTTGGATCATTTGATCCAATGGCTGCCAAACCTCCTTCAACTACATGTGTCCATTTATGCAGTTTGAACCTTGCAACACCCAACTTCTCCTGATTACAATAACTACCACATCCAACTTATTTCATCAATTCCATGCACCAAAACTTTCTACTGACCTCCGTTATCTTCACCAAAATCCAAACCTCCTTATCCATCTAAGAGCCTTGCATCTACATGCGGTTGAAACCACCACCTGAGATGCTAACCTCCTTCTTTGTATCCTTTAAATAACCCCTCACTGACACAAGTGGCGGTTGTCCACCCTTTTTCGAAGTAACCCCTAGCCACTTCCTCCTCTTTGTGACAAGTTTAAGGAGGTGAAGTCGAGAAAAAATGGTGGTACAAGCCTGGTGAGACCCTTGAACAGAAAGGCCATGATACAACATCGTGATGTAGGTTATTCGAGCTTTCTTTCCAGCCAAAGAGATTAAGAAAAGATCCTGAGGTAATTGTGCCACTATCCCAGGCTATTTCATCCATCACCAGCATTTATTAGATTCAGGTAATTTAGAGATAATTTCTTCTTGAATGTTATCTTCAAATTTTTCAGTACTGTACATAGATCCCTCCATCAACCCAAGATGCTCCCGACTTCCAGCATGGATCTTTGAGCCACACAAGATGCTTTATCCCTTGTGATCCTTGTCCTATCACCACTGTCATCTTGAATTCTCTCTCTACTCCTACGACAGAGGAAACCTCTAGGGCTTCACCTTCTTCATCACTGTTAGACCCAATCTCGCCTCAGTCATGCATCTACAACTTTTGTTTCTGCTAATCTAACATTTTGCAGGTTCTTTATGCTTAAATAGTCAGAGTTTTAACCTTGTCTCTCTTCTAGAGGGTCTACGTTGGTGACTGTTTATCAAGCCAAAGATTTAGAGCTTATCTTCCATCCATTTGTCCTATGGCACCTTCGCTAGGCTTCCATTACAGTTCCACGACCTTCTGTAAGCTAGAGAAGGTCAGAGGATGAATTAGGAGGCTCCTCGAAGACCAAACTCTACATCGTCGCAGGCTGTAGAGTTCAGTTAGGGATGACATAATGGCATCTCCAATCAGGAGTATCGGATGGATCATATGATAGCTTTTCTTTAGAGCCATACCCCTTGCTTCGGGGGAGTTAAGTCATTGTCCAAAGCATCCGGGCCGCCCACATGTCCCGGACCACCTACAGCCGACCAAGCCTCGGGTTGAGCCACACTCCACGTGTGTTGCTTGTGCGGGGGTTGGGTTATTTGCATCCAAGGTGTCCCAGTACTCCAGACTTTCATTTCAGTCAAAGGTTGTGTGTGCTTCACATGCTCCCTTGCATAATTTGCAGCTCTACCCTAACCAACTCCCAAAATGATAAAAATGCCCATGTAAAGGGTGTGATTCATAAATTCTAGGGTTGATTTTTAACATTTGTACTTTAGTACCTTTAGGGACATATTTGTGATGTTTGTGCTATTTTTATTCATGTTTTTATGACATTTATGCCCTTGATTTCATTCTTTAGTAACTTGAGTTGATGTCATTATGATCCTTGTTTTATTCCATTAAAATGGATTCATCTATTCTCCGATTTGATTCTTAATTTTTTATTAATTGATTAAAGATTAATGAGATGCGTTAGCTCATACTAAATGAAACCGGCCTTTAACTAAATTGCTAGGTTCTAGATGCTCATTCTGATAAATTCGTAAGTAACATGATTATTATAGGCCGTATCAATATTTGTTTGTTCACATTATCATTTTTTCATTATGTCACCAATTTCTAACATGCATTTAAATAATGTAAAACTATATTTCATGCCATTTATGCATGCATTGTGATGTGCATTGATTGTTGTGCATTGGTTGTCTCTCTCTCTATTTTGAGCTAGATGATTTATTAATCATTTATCCTAGAAATTTAAATACCTAAATGATTGTAGGGATTTTTACCCAGCAGACCCTGTAATCTTTTGCAATTACCGCTACGACCTCTGAAACATCCTAATTCCTCCCTCAACCTTGTAAACTTGCTCCGTCTTACCCCACGAACCCTACCGTTAAAATAACACATCAAGAGTTAAATTCTTTGAGTTAAAAACGAGTTAATCTAACCAGTCCGGATCGAACGACTAGAATTAACCGAGGGGAAAAAAATCCTCCCTCCTTTCTCAACAGCAACTGCACGGCCCGACCTGGGCTGACCTGGGCTAGGTGGAGGGGGGGGCATGCTCGACCCAGAGGAGGTGGGCTTCCAGGCGGCGGGTGGGTCGGGGGAGGGGGGGTTGGAGGAGGTGCGGGGAGGGGAAGAGGTTAACAAGGGTCAAGGGTGACGGAGGCGCCTGCGAGAGGGAGGGCTTCAAGTGGCGGAGGGATCGAGCTGGGGGGGAGGGGGGTTCGAGAGGCATGGGTACAGGACGGGAGGGGGAGCTACGAGCGGGGGCGGCAGCTATGAGCAAGGACGGCATGGGTGCAGAGCCCGGGGGGGTTTCGAGAGGCGAGGGTGCGGGAGGGGAGGGGAGGGGGGAGCTACGAGCGGGGGCGGCTGCTATGAGCAAGGACGGTAGGCTATGAGCGGGGGGGGGGGGGGGGGCTTTGTATCTGGACCCCTACGCAGGGCTTCAAGTTGGGCTCCGAGCACGCGAGGCAGGAGAGGGGGGAGGGGGCTTCCGGTGGGCAGGGGACGGGCACCTCCGAGCGCACAGGAGGAGGCTTGGGGCAGAGGGAGGCGGCGGTCGGAGATGTGTGGGGGAGGGGGGCTTCGGGCAGGTGGTCGGGGGTGCTTCGAACAGGGATGCCGGCGATGCCGGCGGGGCTTCAAGCAGGGGAGGTGGAGGAGGCTCGACGGCAGTGGCGGGGTGACGTGGGTGAGGGAGTGGTAGTTATGGTAAATTTAATAAATAAAATAGGTATAATGTAAAGAAAGATAACAAAATCTGGTTAATTTTAACAGTCAAATGGATGGGGGTTAACCATAGGGTTTATAGGGTAAGGGTTAGCAAGTTTACAAGGTTGAGGGAGGAATTAGGATGTTTCAGAGGTCGTAGCGGTAATTGCAAAAGATTACAGGGTCTGCCGGGTAAAAATCCCATGATTGTATTATGGTTCATGTCCTCATGTTGAACTATGGACTTCCCAATTATAAAATAAAGTCGAGAAATTCTTCGCAGAGATAGTTCTCTCGATTCTGTATAATTATTGATTGGTCATACAACAACTAGTAATAATTAACTTTGTCGATTAGTGATTCATCAAATGACATCGTTGTCGGGGACACCGCTTCATTAAAATGGTTATTTAGGTTTTTATATTCTTACTAAGTTTATTGATATGTTATTTATGCCATCATGTGATGTGATTTTCTATGAATTATTTATCTATTTACCTATTTGATAATCTTTGATATCTTATATATTCCCTTCTTTGGCAGGGTCCATTCATTGAGGATGCTCATTGAGAATGGAGGTTGGAAACTCAGAGGAGTGTTCCTGCTAAGAGAAGCTATAGAAGATGTCTTTAAGCATTTCAAGGATTATTTGTTTTGTTTTATACTATATGTAATAATCACTGACTTGGATTCTAATGCTTGTGTGTTGAGTTGATTTCACCCTCAAGTGGGTGGGACTCAACTTGAGTAGCCGGTATTAAGATTTATGCACACAGCTCCTAGAGTTTCTTTAGATTTGATCTTTTGTGCTTGAATCGTAATATAGGACACGCTAACATTATCTTAGAAGATTCACTCATTTATAATATTCATGGCACCATTTAATCTACATTCAACACATCTCAAATTAATTTGATTCTTTTCCTCTAATAGAATGCATGATTAGGTGTGGTTCTTCATTGGCTTACATGCATTTTGATATATTTATATGTTCACTTATGCACGTGCATTGGGAGATATGGAATCACTATAAGTTTTTCTTGAGCTTCCATCACGAGCTTTACGTTTACATAGCTTTTCTTCTATTCTTACCTCATGTTTTATCACTTAGGACCAAAGGAAATGGTACTAGACGGTAGATGATGCATTATGTGCTTACATTTATTTATTAAGTGATGACCTAATATTTAAAAATGGGACTGTTAATGTACGCTGACCTAATTAGAATGGAGCTTAAATCGATCTTGTATCAGGAGAGCAAACCCCTCATTATTTATAGGATTATTTTACATGTTGAGAGATGTGAATGCATTCATATGATAGTGCCCAAATCCTACTTAAATTTTCTCATAATGAACTCAAATTTTCGATTATCACCGATAAAAGATACAAGATAATTAGACCATACTTTTGGTCTTCACTGTGTGTTGGTGAAATTACCGGGTTTGTTTGATCTTGCTTGACTCTGATAAAACATCCCGAAACCCAAGGCTTCATTTTCATCCCTTCATATTTATTCATCTTGAGATTCATATAATCACGGTCCCTCCTCTCCCTTAGTTTCTTATTTTTTACTTGGCTTATTTTCAGCCTAAGTACAGGGGGTGCCATGTCATCTCTAATTGTTCACCTCAGGTTCCTTATTATTGTATCATCTATTTACTTAAGTTATTTCTCAGCTTAAGTATAGGGGACTCGAGTCCCTGACTTCTTCTAACTAATTATTTTTACTTGTCATAAACATGTGCCTCTAAATTCAATTCTTGTACGTCTCTTTAACTTAGCATGAGCTTTGGCGTCATATCACTTTGTGCTATGAGGACATAGCAAAATCTAAGTATAGGGGGCTATACCATATATATTACATATATACTTTAGCCATAGCTCATTTTTTAACACTTTGGACTATGGGTATCATATTATATTCTTGGAATTGATTTTTGTAAAAATACTTTGAAAATGGTTTTAAAAAATTTATATGTATTTTACATGGTTTTCAAAAGTTTTAGGTAGTTTTTGAAAATAAGAATTGACATGTTTGGAAAATCATTTGTAAAATATTTTGGAAAGCCTATATTTATGTGACATTTTTTGAAAAATGTTTTACTTAGGTTTGAAAAATGAGGTTTGACTTGTTTTGAAAAGCTATGTAAAATGTTTGTAGAATCTATACATATGTGATAATGTTTGTAAAAAAATGTTTTCAAAAATCTTTTCAAATCTAAGAGCATAATTGAGTATAATTAATTGCTTAACCCTCTAAGTTAATTCAAGAACAAAGTAAAAATGATAAAAATGACAAAAAATATTAACTTTTTAATTTGTATTTTTCTCTGACACTTTCAGTATGCACTCAAGGCTTGAGATGGTTTTTAGTACTTGATTTAGGAAGTCCAGAGATTTAAAGTTAACTTATCTTAATCATTAGGTTTTTGAACTTATAAAAATTCATACTCCTCTAGTTAGAAGATATATGTCTGCTATATTTCATGCTTAATCTCCCTTTAGAAAATTTGACTATCACATCACATGCACAACTGCACTCATGATTGAGATGAGTCGAGCTATCACTTGAAAGACAGGGACTGGGATTTGAGGCTTGAGTTTGGGCTTTATCTATGATGCTCGAGGATGGGTAACGTTAATGATGGGTTCATGAAACCTGAGTGTCAGCACCTCAGCCAGTATGGGACATGGTACTCATACTATCTCTTGAACTTTGACCTAAAGTGTTAGGGTGTGATGACATAAATTAATAAGTTGATCAGTATGCACCAATCCTTGGTAAAAGCAGTGGAGCTAGCAAAAAATAAGAGAAATTACCTCACAAAAAAATGAATTAAAATAATGAAAATCTCATTACATTATAAAGATACATCATTATGAGTTGATGTTCAAGGCAAGCGCACCCAACCTTTCAAGTCTCCACTTGGACCAAGTCTTAGGATTTTATGAGTTGGGATAGTACATCAAAAAGGGCTCTACGTCGTTAGTTCTATAAATCTAGGTGCAATTATATTAAATACTTTAAAAAGACACACCCCGATGTACTCCTAGAAAAGCAAGTATAGACAACTCAATATCCCTTTTTATCGATGCATCGATTGACAAATAAAATAATAAATAATAATAAATTACAATGTCTTGAGTATTGGCACTTGAGTGAGAAACCTTGTTCCAATGTGAGGAAGAAGAAAAGAATGACACAATACTATTTCCCTTCATTATCTAGCATGGCATCTACACCTTTAAGTCTAACAAACTAAAGAGATGGTGGATTGAAGTAAGACTAGATGTATTCCCTAGTGTTGAGGGTTGGGTCCTTAAGAGAGCTTCTGAGATTGGAAGTGTTGATGAAACCTTGACTCTACTCCTGTGGATGCAGCCAACACTAAGTCATACTTCTTATATATGTATTTTGAGAGTCTGATTATTAGAGAAGTTGAATTCCTTCTGATTACTAATTGGTTCAACATAAAGTCTTATGATATTTACCAACCAAGTATTCTAGTTCATTCAAGCCTTGTTCTCGTGCATGCACATGTTAAGGTAATTCGCATAAGTCCCTAACTCTAAAGTTTTTTACTTATTAGCTCGAGGACGAGCTTAGATTAAGTATATAGGAATGATAATTCTTGTATTTATCATATTTATTCATTAATATTATCTCTCTTGCTTAATAATATCACCAAGATTCATTAACAATTATTACTAATTATTATATTCTGTGTTGTATATTACTAACCCTAATTATATTATATTATATAACATATTATTGTACTACTATTTTATGTATTTCTTTCCCATTAAAAATCAAATAAAAATTAGATTAATATTATCATAATTAACATAAAATAAAATATACTTCAAAAAATCCAAAAAATAAGAAAATAAAATAAAAGAATAATATTTTTATTGTTTTAATTACTTGCTTAATTTTTGTCCATGTACAAATGACACCTTTTCTATTTGACTTCTTCATTAAAGTTGTATATCTCATCATTTTTCTTGATTTGCTTCCTAACTGTTTTATTTCTAATAATCTTTTATTTATCATTTTTTCTTAATTCTGATTGGGCCATGTGGAGTCTCCGCAAATGCCCACGTAGGTCGCCCCTCCTTCTGCCCCATGCTACCCTCCTAAGTCATCAGATATGCTTGGATATGATAGTAAGCATCCTTCTAGACGTGCTTCCATATCAGTCGTTGTATCATTTTATCCAACGGCTGCCAAACCTCATTTAACCTCCAGCATCTCCCCTTTCTGCAGTTTGAACCTTACAAACACCGAACTTCTCCCGATTACAATAACCGACACATACAACCTATTCGTCATTTATTCCACCAAATCCCTCTCTCAACCTCCCTTATCTTTGCCCAAACCCTAACTTCCTTGTCCATATAAGAGCCTTGCATGTACAGGAGGTTGAAACCACCACATGAGATGCTAACCTCCATCTCCGTATCCTTCAAATAACCCCTCACTTCTGCGAGTGGTGGTTGTCCACACTTTTTAGAAGTCACCCCTAGCCTCTTCGTCCTCTTCATGACAGGTAGAAGGAGAAGAAATCGAGCGAAGATGGTGGTATTATCTTGGTGAGTCCCTTGGTCGGAAAGGCCATGATATAACATCATGAAGACAGTTCATCAGGCTTTCTCTACAACCAGAGAGATTAAGAGAACATCCTGAGGTAATCTTTCCTCAATCCCATGCTATTTCCTCCATCACAGACATCTTCTAGATTCAGGTAATTTAGAGTTTATTTCTTCTTGAATGTTATCTTTGATTTTTTTCAGTATTGTACATAGATCCCTCCAACAACCCATGATGCTCCTGACTTCCAACAGGGATCTTTGACCCATGCAAGAAGTATTATCCTCTATGATCCTTATCCTATCAACAGTACTATCTTGAATTCTCTCTCCTCTCCTACGATAGAGGAAACCTCCAGGACTTCGCCTTCTTCATCACTGTTAGCCATAATATCTCCTCACTCTCGCATGCACAACTTTGGTTTCTATTGGAGGGTCTACGTCGGTGAGCATTTATCATGCTAGAGATTCTAAGCTTCTCTTCCCTCCATAAGAACTCCAGCACCTTTGTTGTGCTTCTAGTAAGTTCCACGACATTCTGCAAGCTAGAGAAGGATGGAGGATGAATCAGGGGGCTCGCTAGAGCCCAAACTCTATGTCATCACGGGGTACAGAGTTCAGTCAGGACGGACGTATAGACATCATCCAATCAGGAGGATCTGATGGACCGTACAATAGATCTACCTTGGATCCATACCACTTGCTTTAGGCGATCCAAGTCATTATCAAAGCATTCGGATCACCCGTATGGCCTGGGCCACCTACAGCCGACCAGGCCAAGGGTTGAGCCGCATGTGTGTTTTTTGTGCAGGGGCTGGATTATTTGCAGCCAAGGTGCCCCAGTTCTCCAAACATTCATTTCAGTCCAAGGGAGTGTGCACTTGACGTGCGCCCTTGGACAATTTGCAGCTCTATCCCGGATAGCACCCAAAATGACAAAAATGCCCCCCCATAGGGGGTGATTCATAAATTCTAGGGCCAGGTTTTAGTATTTGAACATCAATCACTTTAGGGACATGTTCATGATCTTTTTCTATTTTTAATCGTTTTTTATGACATTTATGCCCCTGATGTCATTCTTGGATAACTTGAGCATGTGATATCCAATTGAGTTGATTTAAAATTCATTATGATAATGGCTTAATCTATTCTTTGAGTTGATTCTTAGTTCTTGATTAATTCATTAGATATGAATGATATGATTTAGCTCATATTAAATTAAACTGGGCTTTAACTAAATTGCTCAGTATTCTAGATTCTCATTCTGATAAACGCCAACGTAACATGATTATTCTAAGGGATATCTATATGTGTATGTTTGCATTATCATTTTTTTAGTGTGTGACCATTTTCTAACATGAATTGAGATAATGTAAAACTATATTTCATGTTATTTATGCATGCACTGTGATGTGCATTAATTGTTGTGTATTAGTTGTCTCTCTCTCTCTATTTTGATCTACATGATTTATTAGTCACATATCCTATATATTTAAACATCTGAATGATTGTATTATGACTCATGTCCTTGTGGTCAACCTGGACTTCCCAGGTATAAATTAAAGCTCAGAAACTCTTCACGGAGATAATTCTCTCAATTCGTATGATTATTGCTCGTTCATACTACAACTAGTAATAATTAACTCTATCGATTAGTGATTCATCAAGTGTATTTATTGATGCATTTAATGAGGGACTTGGGGCAATTCTTATGCAACATGACAAGGTAATTGCTTATGAATCATGACAACTCAGGACACATGAGAGGAACTACCCAATAAATAACCTTGAACTAGTTGTCGTAGTCTTCACTTTAAAGATAGGGAGACACTACCTCTATATAATACTTTTGAAATCTTTATTGATCATAAAAGCTTGAAATATCTAACTGACTACAAGCATTTCAATATGAGATAGAGATGTGGCTAGAGCTATTGAAGGATTATGATTACACCATCTCCTACCACCCTAGTAAGGGGAACGTCAAAGAAAATGCCCTTAGTAGAAGAACTTATTCTCCTGAGTTGGTGAGTGTTATCCACTTTTGGGGTTTACTATCAATGTTGAGTGAATGGAAGACATTTGATGGAAGTGTTGATAGTATAACTATTCCTTGTCGATACAAACCAGAAATCTGGGATAGAATAAAGAAACGAGAGGAGGATGATCTAGTCTTTAAAGACTTGAGACAATGAAAACCATTCCTGACCAAGTGGCAAGTAAATGTCAAAGTATAAACTGCTAAAGAGAGAGAGAAAGAGAGAGAGAGAGACAATTAATCAAACAAAATTCAACTCTCATTAAAGAAAGGATCAAGTTATTCACTACTTATTTATCCAGGTGAGTGTGTATGGGTCGAACACAAGGAGCTAGAAAGACACTCAAATTTTGAAGAGAAATAAATTTATTGTTGTGATTTTTTCCTTTTTTTTCTTTTTTTCTTTTCTTTTTTAAGGTGAGAAAACTCTTTCTATGATTTTAATTTTTAATCTTTCTATTTGATTTTAATTTTCAAATTTTTATTTGATTTTCATAGTGATATTTTTCAAACAAATTTATCAACAATATAGCACGTGAAAAATATAGTCTCTATGATACTATATAGTAGAGAAATCAACCCGAACAATGTGCTCAAACAAGAAAGAAAACAAATAAAAAAGGGACAAAAGTCGAGAAAGAAATCAAAAATAAAACTCGCGAAGAAATCATCAAAAATTGAGACAAAAATATTGTCAAAAAATACTATGACGATTTGATAATGTCTATGGTCGGCAGAGTATCCAAAGTCTATCTAAGAAAATGAAATTAAAAAGATAGAGGCCTTCTTGCAATTAGATCCATGTTCAGGGACCTCATTGTAAGAATAATGCTGGATATTTACAATTAAGTCCATGTGCAAGGACCCAACTACAAACAAGGAAATGTCTAGGTGCTCTGGAAATATGGAATCTGATGAGGGCTTCTCTATAATATTTCCACTGGTTCGCTCTCATGTGGTCAGGATTAAAATGCGTTGCCATTTTCCTCCGATCTAGCCAGTGGGTGGCGATGACACAAAAAGGTGTGGAGGCTTGGAAATTAACTAGTGTTTCAAACCCTTGTTCTAATTGTGCTGGTCGATTGGCCTCAATTTATTTAAAGAAGAGATGATCCAGATGAATTTCTTGAGGGCCATTCCTCCAGAATCATGTGTATCCTTACTATGGGTGCTACAGATGCTCAATTCGACAAGAATCGGAAAAAAAATTACGAGTTTTACCGTTCAAATATCAGTTCTAGGAAGATGAACATTCATGTCTAAATTGGATATGAATTGAGTGGAATTTGATTTGTGATTCTAGGATGGTGATTAAGAGATGCAAATGATGTAGTTACTACCATAATTTGGCTCAAAAATCGTAGAAATTCAAACTGTGTGGATGATGCACCCAGGAATGAGGGTGTATGAACACTTGGTCATTGCTCAATGTGTTTGTTGAATCTATATGTATGTGTGGTGGTGCTGCAAGACCAAATAAAGATCTTGGAACCTCCTCCAATTATCTACCTTCCACGTGTGCATTCCTCAAGCCCTATCAAATCGGATTGTGGCGGAGAGTGGTGGAGAAAGTTGGGTGTCAGACAGTTAAGTCTGGAGTTAGGAGAGTTATGTTCGAACAGATGAGGTTTAAGTATTTATATAGATGAATCGATGGGTAGTTAGATTTAATCCTAGGGCTATTGTGTGTTGGGGTTGTTAGGTATGTGGATTAGAGAGTTTTGATTAGTTTTACGGTATGGAATGAACGTAGGAAAAAGGTGTGAAGATGAAGCATTGGAATAGAAGTTCCAACTGCTTCTTGGAGAAGAAGGCTCCAGGTGTTCACACATGTCTGCACCTGGTAGGCCAGGGGAGTAAATAACTTATATATTAGTTATTAAATATCAGTTTACATTATTTTAAAAAGTGTAAAAACTACAAGTGTGTATAATTAAATAAACTAACTTATTATATGTTTTAATTTATAAATAATTAATATTTAGTTAAATATAATATAACATTATTAAATAAGTGTACAATATACTTATTAGATAGGGTTTTGATTTTTAATTTAATAATTTAATGAATAACAAGTCATTTTTATACTTTCTTAATTAATATAATAATAAATTGGATGTATGTAAGTTTTTATGAATTTAAGAAATTGATTTAGATATACTGAGAAATACAAGTATACAGTCTACAGTTTAATTTCATCTATAAATTAGGGTTTTTGAATTATTACAAATATTAAATAGTGTCTAAAAATTCTTAAATAATTCATGAGTACAATAAAATGACAATAAAATAATTAAAAATTATAAAATCATTCAAATTATAAATTATACATTTGAAAAAATAAATAGCCCAAAAATCCAATTGTCATTAGGTCCCAAAATCGTCTTTTTGCAATTGGACTGCGATTTTAGTGAAATCGCCTTCACTAATTAAAGAATAAATTTTATGAACTATAAATTTGAGTAGATTGAAATTGTAGTTCGTATCAGTTAGTTATGAGGTTTTAAAGTTGAGAAATTGATAATTTGAGAGTTGGATTCTTGACATATATACGAGATAATTTTTAACTTATTTTTATATTTTTCAATACATTTTTAGAAATAAATAGGAGAATAATTTGGTGAAAATATTAATTAAATTAATTAAAAATCTTTGATGTTTTGGTATTCATTTGATATGTAGCGAATAGTGTATAGAATATATAAATAATTCTTTCTGTGGTTTTCTTCCTTATCTCTCCCTAGTTATTTGTGTGTCGACTAATCCATGTTGACGCGGTATATAGGGTTAGGTTATATAAATATATCTTTCAACCATATTTATATTTTATAAGGCATACTGTACTTGTGTACATATTTATAATCTGCCTTCTTTTTATTTTCTTCCCTTTATTCTTTTATTGATTTGCATGTTTTTAATGCATAAAATAGCATTTTTATTCATGAATGAATTTGTGTTAAGAAATGGAATTTTATGAATATTTTGATGTTTTTGTCAAATATTCTAAGACAAAATGGAGAAAGACTGTTAATGAATCATTGTTCACCAACCCCTTATATTTAAACTTTGCTAGTCCCTTAGCAAACACTTATCTGAAAAATAAGAGAAAAATAAAGAAAGTTAGAATGAATTCATTTTCTTAAACCAGGACATGAGAATAAACAAATGACAGAGCCTGGTCGTGCCTAAAACTAGATATTTGTCGGAGCTGTAACTAGGATTAGGATTTTAGTCTAAACAATCCTCAAGTTCCACAAATACTTATTTAGGTTCACCACAACAGCCAGCTCAGATCCACTTATCCATATCGCTAACTCTATCAACCTTGAATTTAATTTGTACGGTATGTAAATTGTGTTAGTTCTTCATTCTTAAAGAAGCGAAGAAACCGCTCATACCAATAATACACTCCCATTGTTTCCTCATTGGGATGCTCTTTCCTTGAGGAGGGGGGTATTCCATTCTAAGGTAAGGTCGTGTTGTGTCCACAATCGAGTAGAGAGAGAATGCAGAAGAATGAGCAAAGAACTATAGTGTGACCAGGGTAGTCACATCTCTGTGTGAATCCCAACCAGTGTAGTTGTCTCCACTAAGATGTGAAGGCTTTTTGGAAGCTTGGACCATTGTTGTCATATTTGGTATTTGGTGGCTTCTTTTTTAATTGACTTTGTAATGTTGCTTGCATTGCATCAATCTTTGTTGTGCCTCGACAGATATAGTATCTTTTCATTTCGTCCATTTTTTGAGGTCTTGGAAATGTCAACAGATCCTTCCCTAATTCGAAGCATTATTTAAACCCCACAACTCACATCTTTAGATTTTCGCGCCACTAGGCAAGGATGAAAATGAACCACTAAAATAGATTGTCCTTCGCCACCCCATGCAAGTCGAACTAATTACAAAGTGAATGTGCCCAAAAATTGGTTCACTGATGAAAAGTTAAATGGAAGACACCAAGTGTTCTACTCATGCAAGTTTATGTTGACTTTCCAAACATGATCTCATAGAACCCAAATATTTAAGTCATTGACCTGAAGAGTCTAAATTCTAGTTCCTAACTATGCTCCTTATAATGAAAGTTAAAGGCCATAATCAACCTCCATCCATTAGACTATTACCAATCATTAGTTCTAGAAATCAAACTTATTCTGAAAAATGCAATTGCTAATGCAAACATTTTTTTAGAAGTATAATTTTCTAAATTTTATTCATTATATGGATTTTAAAGATTTTTTTACTTTTATCGATTTTAAGATTGTTTTTTCTGTGAATTTTTCAATTTTTATACATAAGCATATGCACATGAATTTGACAAGATAAGTTACAAATATTATATATGAATTGAATAATTAACGAATTTTACAATTTTTATATACAAAGATTAAATGATTTTTACATATATTTTAATAAATAGGATTTTAAATAAGTATTATAAATATTAAATACATATTTTAAATAAGAATTTTACAAATATTTTACTTATTTACAAGATTTTTAGAAATAATAAATAAATAAATAATGGATTTTAAATTAACCCTTCCCCACTTTTTTATGGACTTCACAGATATAGAAAATACATAAAAGTACTAGTTATGGACAAAAGTATATATATGATATATACACAACCCCTATACCTACCTTTTGTTATGTCCTCATAGCATTAAAAGAGAAAAAAAGAGGACATAGCTCGTGTTAAGTAAAAGTGGGTCAATAAAGAATAGAAGTTAGTCGACCCCCTATACTTACAATCCAGTCATTGTAAGTATAGTGGAAGACAAAAATGAGGTGACTGAGTAAAAGTAATATACAAACGAAGGAACCAAAGAAAAAGAGAAAGAAAATGAAATCAATGAAATCACTCGGTCCCCCTTATACGTAGGATAAGGCATCCTAAATATAGAGAAGAATGTGGATAAAAATGAGAGAGCGGTGATTAGTGTAAAAGAAAGGGAAAAAAGGAAAAAGAACAAAATCAGCAGGAAATCGATCCACCTCTATACTTAGGATATGGTATCCTAAGTATATAAAGACAAGCAAAAAAAGGGGATAATTGGGGACTACGAAGAATGTACATGTAGTGGCGTACACCAGAAAACTATAAGGCTCAAAGGTCTCCTCTATAGAAAAACAAATGAAGTGGAGGAGTAGACATGAGTCCTGTTGTTGGCACGTTATCTTCGAGGATCGATAACTAATACTGAATATGAGTGTCGTTGCTATCCCCCAAAATCTCGCGACAAACAAACATTTTTTTTCTTCTCAAGCTGCAAAATAATTACAAACACTAATGTGAAGAAAGAGAATATTTTTACTACTTATTAGCCTGTATAGCGGACAGGATTGAACTCAAGGAGGCTACAATTCTCGAGGGTTATTCAATTAATCAAAAAAATCAATTAAAAGAACAACTAGGAATCTCAAAAGTAAACTATCCTTGGTTTCGTGGAATTTTTTTCTCTTTTTAATTTTTTTATTTTTTATTTCTATTTTTTATTTTCTAATTTTAAAACTTTTAGTCATTTTAATTTTGCAATTTTTTTAATTTCAAATAAGGACAATATGCACAAGATAAGAAAAACATGCACAAGACTCTTTTTGTAGTATTTTTCAATTATATTAGAAATGATAAGAAAAATCCAGAGAAAATATTTTTAGGTTTTAATGTTTTTGAAATATTTTTGGAAACTTTTTTAGATTTTTCGGATGTTTGTGTATTTTTAAAAAAACAAACAGTGGCAAAAATGAGAAATAATGCACAGCCCAGAGTAATTTTCAACTTAAAAATATTTAAGTGCCCAAAAAATCTTGGAATATATTTTTATGATAAATAGAGACAAATATCTACAAACAGGAACTGAAATCACTATTTTTTGGATTTTTGTAGAGTTTTCTGTGATTTTATAAGAGTTTTGGTATTTTTCCATTTTTGGGTTTTAAATGCACGAAATTTGCATAAAAATTAAAAGATAATGAAATACAATTACTCTAACTTTTTTGGAATTTTTGGAGCAATATTCAAATTTTTAAGAATTTTAGAAAGATAAAAAGACACTATTTTTTGTTTTTTAATAATATTAAATGAAAATAAAATGCAATGAAAATTTTATGCTAGAAAGATATTCACATCAAGAGCTTAGCATAATTTTTTCAGAAATTTTACTGACCAAAGAAAACATTTACTTCAATACGAAAATCAAGGCAATGAAGGTCTGGAATTCAAGGACTGAAATGAAAATTTTAAAAGTTTATGCATCAATAACTAACAAGAAATAAATATGCAAGAAAATCAACAATTTACCCAGTTAAGCGTGCCGCACACGTGATGATCTGGCCAGCAGGGGCCTTGGAGATAATTCCGGAATCTGCACGGGGCTCTATCATAATTTATCCAATAATAAACTTGTTATACAAGTGATCTGTACTGGAGGAGGACTCTGTTGCAATTTGTAAAATTTCTGGGGTAGAATTACAATTTTTCCTATATTTTATCCAATGCCCTAGGGCTTCTTGGAGTCTTCGTTCTTTCAAAACCACGAAGCACCAAAGGGGACGTACGCCGCTGCCTTTTCTCTTTCTCTCTCCAGGCACAAGGTGGCGGTAGTTTCGGCTGGTCTGGGACGCTTGCAGGCGGAGTCATCACCCCTCTGGAAGTGGAAGATGACGATGAGGATCGACGAAGGCTAGGTTGGGACGTGGTTGGAGTCGTAGGCACTGAGGTGGGTTCCGTGCATGTGATGGCGTGGGGCGAGCGGCTGCTCGTGGCGGTGTGATGCTGCAGGCTGCGAGATGGCGAAGGATGTAGGAGGCATACGCGGGCGGATGGCTGGCGGCTGGCACCATGCGGGGGTGGGCTAAGCGGCTGGGTAACTCCGCCTAGTTAGCGGAGACAGGTGGCCTGGTGATGGTTTTTGACAGTGGCCCTGTAATGGTGGTTGGCATTGGCACGGAGCCGGCGAAAAATGAGGAATGGATCCAAGTCTCCAGCCACCGTGCGTGGCAGAAATTGAGAGGTCGTGATAGGTAGAAAAGAATGCGTAGAGATCGAGATGGTGAAATGAAAAATCGAGTCGGTGGCGGACTAAATCGTGATGGTGGATTCCAAGATCTGGATAAAAATGACTACAAAATAAAAAAGCAAAAAATAAAAATAAGATTAATCTAGATGAAAAATAAGAAGAAAATGATGGATCTCGCCTTAGGAGCGGAAAAGACCTTGATTGCCTTGACGAAGGCCGGCGTGCTATCACCAGACGGCTTGGAGGCTAGGTACCCTTTAGCGATAAGAAGGCTCTCGGAGATCGGGTTCCTCTCACCAAAGATTGATCAACTTGGAATGAATGAGAAGGAGCCATATAAATAGAAAAGATAATGGAGTTGAAATTTGAATTTTTGAATTTTTGGATAAAGATAAGAGATAAAATTGAAATGAGATAGAGATAAGAAGATAAATGTCAAAAAAATATTTACAAAAATTAACTGTTTTTTAGTTTTCGTCGCTTTATTTATTGGAAAATGAAAAGTTAATTTATTTATTTTTTGTGATAATTAGTTAAGAAAATTAACTATATACATATGATATATACGAATATGACATTATGTACATGGGCAAATAAGCAAATTAATTTTTTGTTTTTAAAATTTTATTTTTTTAAAAATTTTATTTTCAATCATTAGTAAAAATATTTACAAATATTTACCATATGTACAAATACATGGGAAAATTGCACAAACCACCCCAGAAAACAACTTTTTCCCGTAACTCCAAAAATTATGAAATCATAGCCATTTTAAAGATAATTTAATTTAGAATACAATGGAAGTGATTTTGGTTCTATTTGAATTCATGTGGAGCCGAAAGTGCTCTTTCAATTATCGCTTAGTGGCTTTTTCCGGATGTTGTTACTTTTATTATATACAAGATTTGATAGTGCAAATATTTTTATTAGTTAGGACACAAATTTGTTTACAACTTATGTTTTGAACATTATTTTGTTTGAGAACAATTTATGTACAAAGAAATTAGTGTTAGTTTTATACAAATATACACAATACACAATTTTTTTCCTGATTAAGGACCCAATCTCCCCCTACTTTATTCCATGTCAATCCTGTCAAGTCTTGTCCTTCTCCCGGGTTCGGGTCAGCCTGTATCTATTACATATATACAGTCTTCCTTTTTTATTTTATTTTATTTATTTTTTCTTTCCTTCTTTATTTATTTATTTTAAGTTAAAACAATATACATATATACAATATTTACACACAGATGTAAGTTAGTAAGAATAAGGAGTTAGTATTATATACAGGTGTTTTATATGGGATTTTAAGCTAAAATAAATGAATGAAGATGACAAATCATAGATTTATCATCCGCCTATGCTTTACCTTCTCTAGTCCCTTAGCAAACACTTATTTGAAAGATTATGTGAATAGAAAAAAAGGAAGGAAAAATAAAGAAGTTAGGACAATATTGAGTATTAAACTTTTCTTCATAAAATTGTAGTTTGGATCTTTGTCAGACCTTTGGATTATCAGTATGTCAAAACCTTAATGGGAGATGGATTTAAAACCTAATAACCTCTAAGTTCCATAAGACTCCGATTCAGGTCACCTCAATAGTCAGGTCAGAATAAGTCTACATACAAAAATTCTTATGACTATGAATCTTTACTTGTATGGTGTAAGTGAGATATAGCTCTCCATTTTAAAAGTAGCAAAGAAACAGCCTCCCTCAACAAGGTAACTCTAGTTCCCCGGTCTTGCAACTCTTTCCTCGAGGAGCGGGGATATTCCCTTCTAAGTTCAAGGACAACCAGCTCGAGAAGAGGGGATGGAGAAAAGAATGGATGGTAACCAGTGTAGCTACCTATCCTTGGATGCATGACCAGTGTAGCAAAGTCATCTGCTGCAGGCTCAAAAAATTTGTCTTTAAAGCTCTTATTGTATTTTTTTATCCTTATATATACACTCCGGCTGGCGTTTTACTTTTCAATCAGGCATGTCCACTTTTGGAGATTCTGCATTTTTCCATACTTGTTTTTTAAATCCCTAAGCATACTATTGATAAAACTCAAAAATGTGAAATATGGGTGCAAGCTAAGACATCTAGGAAGTCTTTTTAGTCTGTCTCTAGAGATAGTGAGATCTTGGATCTAGTGCACACAGATATCCGTGAGTTTAATGGTGTGTTGATCCGAGATAATAAGAAATACTTTATCACCTTTATATATGATGTTAGTAGATACTGCTATGTATATCTAATGAAAATCAAGGATGAATCCTTAGCAAAATTCTTATATTTAAGAATGAAGCTGAGACATAAATAGAGAAAGTACATAAACGTCTTCGGTCAGATAAAGGAGGTGAATATAGCTCTAACTTATTTGATGAACAATGAAAATCATTTGACATAGTTCATGAAGTTACGGCCCCTTATTCATCGAAATCAAATGGGATAGAAGAATGGAAAAACAGAATTTAAATGACATGATCAATGCTCTCCTACAGAGTTTTGTACTTCCAACATACATGTGGGGAGAATCCTTGAATACCGCTTGCCATATTCTGAATAAGGTTCCTCCAAGGAATATGAAAAAGTGTCCTTTTGAACTTTGGTAAAATAGGAAATTGAGCTTAAGATATATCAAAGTGTGGGGCTATCTCGCTAAGGTTTTAGTCCCATAACACAAGAGAAAGAAGTTAGGTTCTAAAACTGTCGGTGTCGTCTTCTTAGGTTATTTGGAAAATAGCTATGCATATAGGTTCTTGGTAATTCGGTTCGAGTTACCAGGAATAGATGTCAACACTATTGTTGAACTCTATGATGCTACCTTGTTTGAGGATGTCTTCCCTATGAAGACTGAGATCCCTCAGAATCTGATCATTGAGAGTGCCTCCACATCAGGATCTATTCAAGATCAAGTGGATAGGATAACGAACATGGGGGTTGAGACTCAATCTGAACTCAATGATCTTTTAGATGAAATTGAGCCAAGGAAGAGTAAAAGACCTCGGATAGCCAAGGATCTGGGCAGTGACTTTGTTGTCGACTAGATCGAGGGTGATCCACCAAACTACAAGGAAGCCATGGGTTCATCTGAAGAAAAAAAATGGAAGGAAGCCATCAAATCTGAGATGGATTCCATTATGGCTAATGGAATTCGGGATTTGGTTGATTTACCCAAAGGGTGCTCAACCATTGGGTGCAAGTGGTTGTTTAAGAGGAAACTTAGGCCTAACTGATCAATTGAAAAGTATAAAGACATATTAGTTGCTAAGGGCTGGCAAAAGGAAGGTATCGATTATTTTGATACATATTCCCCTATAACTAGGATGACCACAATCCGGATGCTCATAGCATTGACATCTATATATAATCTCTATATCTACCATACGGATGTGAAGACTGCCTTCTTGCATGGCGATCTTGAGGAGGAGATCTATATGGATCAACCTGATGGGCTTGTAATTCTTGGAAATGAGGGAAAGGTTTGCAAGCTTGTTAAATCCCTTTACGGATTGAAGCAAGCACCAAAGCAGTGGCATGAAAAAATTAACAAAACTATTTTGCCATTTGACTTTAAGGTTCACGAATCTGATAAGTGTGTCTATTGCAAGTTGAAAGGTGATGAGTGTATTGTCCTGTGCCTATATGTTGGCGACATATTGTTGTTTGGATCACATATGAGGATTATTAATGACACTAAAGCATTCTTAAGTATCACAATTGAGATGAAGGACACGGGTGTTGTTGTTGTGATCTTAGGTCTCAAACTAACAAGGTCAGTTGATGGGATTGTAGTTTCTCAATCTCACTATGTAGAGAAGGTACTTGAGAAATTTGGATATCAAGATTGCAAAGTTGTAAGCACTCCTTTTGATTCGTCCAAAACATTATTTAAGAACAAAAGTGGAGTACATGTAGCTCTGCTAAGTTATTCACAGATGATAGGAAGTTTAATGTATCTTGTGAATTGCAGGAGACCTGATATTTCAATCTCAGTTGCAAAGCTGAGTAGATACACTAGTTGTCCTGATCGTACTCACTGGGAGGCTCTGGATCGAGTATTGAAGTACTTGAAGGGAACTATTTCCCTTAGTTTCCGTTATGGTAGACATTCATATGTATTAGAAGGATATAGTAATGCAAGTTGGATTGGGAAAATAGAGGAGTATGGGAGTAGTGGTGTTACTGGATATGTTTTTACCCTTGGAGGCAGTGCAGTCTCCTGGAGGTCTGTGAAGTAGACCATTCTAGCTCGGTCTACTTTTGACGCTGAGCAGTGTGCTTTGGACACCCCTGGAATTGAGACTGGATGGTTAAGGGAACTTCTTTCTGAAATTCCCATGGTGGGTCAGCCAGTTCCTGCGATCTAGGTGTATTGTGACAACATGATCACAATTGTCAAGATCAAGAGTTCAAAGTTCAATCAGAAAATAAGAAGACACATACAAATAAGACTTAAGACATTAAAGGATTTGGTATCTCGAGGAATGTTGGCTATGGATTTTGTTGTATCTAAAGACACATGGCAGATGTTGGACATGCGAGCCCATGACAAGCCATTATGCAATAAATGTTATTGCAAATATCATTCCCTGATCTGAAATGAAGAATAACTAATTTGCATAATAGGTCCCTTAGTACAATTAGGTTTATGTAGCATGGCTATCTTACTGATCATACAGTTGTTGATTCAATTACTGAATCATAGAGGCTGGTGCTTGGATGAATATCTAAAGAGTTAGACTGAGGACTCATCAAGCACCGTCAAATGATTGTTAAGATGTGATCTCCAGCCTGAGTAGGAGATGGCAATCCTTTCTCACATAGGCTGATATCTGACCAACCTCTTGATGCAGGTCCTCTACATAGGAATAGAGATTCGGAGGTGTCAGATTAGTTAGGTCAAAAGTTGACTTAACGAGATCGAGATAACCAAAGACCTATATCGTATGAGCTCATGGTTTATACAATCCTTTCTTATTTGGGCAGATATCTAACCGACCTCTTGATGCAGGTCCTCTGCATAGGAGTAGAGATTCAGAGGTGTTAGATTAGTTAGGTCAAAGAGTTGACTTAACGAGATCAAGATAACCAAAGTCCTATATCATATACTGTCATGATATAGGCACACACCTTCTGACCGGACACGTATTTGTTACTATATGTCTCAGAATGTACATTTGGCAAACCAATAGGTTGATGACCTAATTATGGTCTATACACTGACGCGTTGGTATGCATATAAGGGCATACAAGTAATACAATCTCTTAAAGGGATCATACACGTTCATTACTGAACCGAAAGATATGAGCTCACTCATGAGATATTAGAAAGAATCAAGTTCCATCCACGGTCGTCTCGCTTTGGAAGCTTGACTGAATTTGTAGATTTGATGTATACTTTTGGAAAGTATATGATCAAGACCTAGGTATGATATATGCTTTGGAAAGTATATGATCGCTACCGACTCCCAATGATCAAATGAGAAACTTATTGATAGAACTTTGAAGTAGACAGTGTAAAATAGATCTTATACTTTGGGTTTATTATGGGTCTTCCAGTATGAAGGATGTACAGGTATTAGGAATACCTGAGGGTGATGTTATCATAAACGATCCATGAGGCTTCCATTCATAGGGAGTAATGAAACGGGTCTAGATTTTAGTGACTCCTCTCGAGAAGTGATATGATCATGGTCCAATTGTTGGACATTCATCTGAATGTGATTCAGTTACATTGAGAAGATTAGATTTGCGGTCTTGACTTAATCAGGCATCTATGGGAGGTCCGCAATATTTGTATTTGAGATGTAATCTCAATATCCAAGTCACTATTTGTGGAACAATATAATCGCTCTGTCCTTATCTCCAAGTATCCGCGAAGAAAGCGCATTATCCTTGAAAGAGTTCATGCATAATTTATTTGTTAATATTTGTATTCAAGCATCGAGAAAATTGATAATTAAATATGATTTAATTATCATGGATTATATGAATTTGATTCATATTATAAGGAGAGTTATCTGAGATAATTAAATATGATTTAATTATCAAAGATGTGAATAATGTGAATGTGATTCATATTATTTTGGCACATGAGAATAAAGATCCAAGATGATTAAATACGATTTAATTATCATGGATATGAATAATATGATAGCACTATCCATATTAATCATATATATGTATATATATATATATATTATAAATGTGATTTATAAAATATTAGAGAGAGCATATCATAATTTATATTTGTTAATTAATTATTAGTGTGAATTGGATTCACATTTGATGATTAATTAAAATATAATTTACATTTTGTTCTGAGTTGTGAATAAGATTCACATAATTTCAATTGCATGATTGATATTTTCCATAAAATAATTTGGAATTATTTTATGGTGAAAATATTGTCGACAAGAGTCATAGGAGATATCATGAGATAATGAGATCTCATGATATTTTGAGGAGCTTGATGTGGGATATGGTTAAATCCTCAAGCACATCACGGAAGCGTGAGCATCGTATCGAATACGACGAAGAACGACTAGTCGGACTAGTTGTTCTATGCAACAGAAATTAAATTTTTTTATTCGACGAAACCACATGATCCAAGAACACTTGCCGGATCGTTTCGTCTAAACCACAAACAAGCAATAGGATTACCTCTTGAAGCGTTGTTGCGATCGAGTTTCTAAACGAACAGACCTCCTATCTCAAGTCCGATCCAACGGAGGAGATGCTTGCGAGCACGGGGATGAACCGTGTGCTTCTTGCAATGATCAAAGCGATGGATCTCCTGATCTCGACACACGAGATCCTACGTCTTCTTCACGAGCGAGGCGTACCGAAGGAGACGGAGTTCCACGAGAAAACCATCGGGCAGCATAACAACGACGCTGCGGTGATGGAAAACTCCCTCTAGGGTATCCATGGTGGACGACCATATGAGAGGGAGAGAGAGTAGGCGTGTAGGAGAAAGAGAGAGAAAGATGTGCTCCAATAGCATGTCTCTCAAGAGAGTATGATATGCCTCTCTATTTATAGTGTTTTGGGATCCATGGATCTCAATCCATGGGACATATAAAATCAATGGATGAGATTTATTTATGTCTAATCCAATGGTCAAGGTTGTTGTTGGTAAAAGCCAACAACTTGTGATTTAATTTAGATCAAATATATTTTACAAATCAAATATACATCAATCCTAAAATTAAATCAAACAAATAAGGAGACAAATTCCATGGAGATCTCAATCCCATTGGAATATAGTGGACGATCACTTATTTCCAAGTGGGGCAATCTCATGAAATATCATGAGATTGCATATCTCCATGAAATTCTCCATTATTTAATTCAACAACTTTTGTTGTGATTTATTCTTCAAAAATAATTCACAATTAATTTTGAGAATATTGCAATCTTACCATTGGAAAATTGTGAATCACATTCACAACCAAAAACAAAATATAATTTACATTTTCAATTAATTACACAATGTGTATCCAATAAACATTAATAATTAATCAAAAAATATAAATTATAATTATCTCTCTCTAATACATTATAAATGACATTTATAATATATTCTAAATAATTGGATATTGCTATCCACATTATTCATATCCATTATAATTAAATCATATTTAATCATCCCGGATCTCTTTTTCTCTTGTACCTAAATAATATGAATCACATTCACATTATTCACATCTTTGATAATCAAATCACATTTAATTATCTAAGATAACTGTCCTTATAATATGAATCAAATTCATATTGTTCATGATAATTAAATCACATTTTATTATCCATTTTCTCAATGCTCGGATACATGTATCAACAATAGAATTATCCATGAACTTTTTCAAGGATAATGCATTTTCTCCGCGAATACTTGGAGATAAGGACAAGGCGATTGTATTGTTCCATGTATAGTGATTTGGATATTGTGATCAAATCTCAAATCCAGATCGCAGGCCTCCCATAGATGCTTGATTAAATCAAGACCGCAAATCTAATCTTCTCATTGCATTTGAATCATATTCAGATCAATGTCCAACATTTGGACCAATATCAGATCACTTCTCAACTGAGAGGAGTCACTAAAATCCAGACCCGTTTCATCACTCCCTAGGAATGGAAGTGTCATGGTTATACAATCGTTTATGATCACATCACCCTCAGGTATTCCCAATACCTATACATCCTGCATACTGGAAGACTCAGACTAAACCCGAAGTATTGGATCAACTTTATATTGTCTACTTCATGGTTTTATCAGTAAGTTTTTCATTCGATCATTGGGAGTCGGTATCGATCATATACTTTCTAAAATCATATATCATACCTAGGTCTTGACCATGTACTTTCCAAAAGTATATATCAAACCTACAAATTCAGTCAAGCTTCCAAAGTGAGACGACCGTGCGCACAGAATTTGATTCTTCCCAATATCTCATGAGTGAGCTCATGTCCTCCCGTTCAGTAACTGAACCTGTATGATCCCTTTGAGAGATCGTATTACTCATATGCCCTTATATGCACACCATCGCGTTGGTGTACAGACCTTGGTTAGGTCATCAACCTATTGGTCTGCCAAATGTACATACTCAAACATATAGTAACAGATCTGTCTCTTGTCAGAGGATGCATGCATGTATCGTGAAAACCTATGTTATAGGACTTTGGTTATCTTGATCTCATTAAGTCAACTCTTTGACCTAACTAATCTGACACCTCCGAATCTCTATTCCTTTGAAGAGGACCAGCATCAAGAGGTCGATCAGATATTAGCCTTTCGAGATATGGATTGCCATCTCGTACTCAGGCTGGAGATCATTTCTTAACAATCATTTGACGGTGCATGATGAGTCCCCAATCTAACTCTTTAGATATTCATCCAAGCACCAGCCTCTATGATTCAACAGTTGAATCAACAGCTGTATGATCATCAAGATGGCCATGGTACATAACCCTAATTGTACTAAGGGACCTATTATGCAAATTATTTATTCTTCATTTTCATATCAGGGAATGATATTTGCAATAACATTTATTTCATAATGGCTCGCCGTGGGCTCGCATGTCCAACAATCTCCCACTAGCCTAAAGAGCCATTAATGGGCTAATGATTTAAACCCACACTCGTGTGACAATCATAGGCTATTTAGAAAATAGCTAGGTAAGCTGATCAGTCACTCTATTCCCGCGAGACTACGCCCAGTCCTTTTACGACACTTGCATATCCCCAGTAACAATGCTCGTATCTAATGCGAATGTTGCATCTTATGCAACCAATACTCAATCTTGTTAGTTACAGTGTCCTTGACACTTCAGCTTAACAATTATTATATCTAGTATTTTCATAATCCTTATCGGAATACCCTTATTCCTGGAGATCACTATCTCCTACGGTATCTACAGTTAAGACCTTTTAGATCACTATATATAAAGTCTTAAACTTTTGAAGATAAGACCTTTTTGAGATCACTATATCAAAAATCTTGTCATCTATGAAGATTTTGTTATTACAGCAATCAAGTGTTTTCTCTCCATAGTAGGATTAGTGATAGTTTACTACTCCCACTACATGGCAAATATCTAGCTTTTGTACACATCTTTCATATACTCAGCTTCTCGTAACTGATGCACAAGTGCAAGTAGTTCTAGCATTCACTTCTTCAAATCTTTGACGTGCTATCCCTTTAGATAGGTTAGTACCATATCTTAAGGGATGGAAGCCTTTCTTGGAATTTCTAGGAATAGAATATGTCCAAGATGCACTACAAATGTGACAGTCCCAATATCCTCTCCTCTTTGCTTCTGAACAACTTCAGAACTAAGATCTAAGAGGTATCTTTGGAGCTAGTCTATAAAACACTTATTATCATCCTTATATCATTCCAAGGGATTAGGATATTATCTACATTTAACATGATGAACACAAAGGCACTCCCACTAAGCTTCACATGGCTCATCCAGATTTTATCTGAAATCATAACATTTATAATTTCATCAAATCTTATGGTCCAACTTCAAGAAGCTTATTTGAGTCCATAGATGTATTCCTTAGCTTTTACATCTTGCTTTTCTCAACCATGAAGCCCTGGGGCTACTTCATGTGAATATCCTCAGAGAGGTATTCATAGAGGAATGCAATCTTGATTTCTTTCTCTTGAAGATCCATTTACACCTTTATGGGTCTTACCCATATAGGTGGATCCTCGAGAGTCCACATACAACACTTGTATATGAAGTCTACTTTAGACTTTATTGCTAAAATCCATCTTTCCATGTCATGATCCTTAGGAGTTTCATCACATGAAATCTGATCGTTGTCAACCTAACTGACACATGGAATACATCCTCAAACTCATTTGAAGAGGTATTAGTGTTTCATCATTAATTGTCCTTTTTTCCCTATTTCAGGAGCCTCATTATCTCCTCAAGATTAAATGAGTTCCTATACTTCATATTATCTTGATTCTCAAGAGAGTCATCCTCTAAGAATCACATTCTCAGAGATGAGATCTTTTAAGAATCTCAAGGTTATAAAGTAGGTATCCAATACCATCCTTTATTTTCCTAATGAAGTAGCACTCTCTAGTGCTCGATTCCAGCTTATTTGCATGGAATCTTATTAAGGATATATAATGTAGTCTCTACTACATATATACCTGGAAACTAAGAGGAAATTATGCTAAAATTCATAATTGACCAAATCATGTCACACAAGATTCAATTGTATCTCCCTATAACTCTATTGAGTCAAAGTGTGTTAAGAGGATTGAGATAGAAATGATATTCAAATCTCCATGAGGTATTCTTTGATAACAGGTACAAGATACCTAGATTAGATCAAATTCATTTTATCTTCCTTCGAACTTTGATTCTGAACCCAAATTATGAAATCTTTGAACGTTTAGAAGGTCTCTTAGGAGAAGAGAAGAAATCTCATATCATACATAATCATCAACAGATATCACATATCCATAATGTTTACTATGATATAGCTGATCGCATACATCAATATGTTTGAGATCCTGAATACCTTGACATTTTACACCTTCCCAAGAAAGGGTGTATTGGACATTTTACCTTTTGAATACAATATTTACAAGTATGTAAGATTTGAACTTTTAGACAATATAAGTTTCATCTCTCACAAATCTATTGATATCATCAACAGACATATGTCTAAAACTAGATGCCAGATCATTGTCAAATGATCTTTATCCTCCAATTGATCTTATAAAGGTTTCAATTTTTAGTATTAGAAATCTTAATGAACCATTCATTAATTTTCTAATTTTGTGGAGTCCACTAGATGTTAGATTACTATCTGAAATATACCCATCATAACTCTTTATGATAGTTCTATCTCAGAATTCATGTTTATTTCCAACATTTAGAAATAAATAATGAATGTAATCTAATATCTAGGTCATAGAGACATTCTCTAAGACTAAGGGCTCTCCCACTGAAATTAACAAGTCTATTAATCCAACAGAGATTGTTGCAACAATTGCATCAATGTCCATGTAGATAACTATAAACCTTAAGATCAAATTTTCCAGTCTTCTAAAACATATGCAACATATTGCAAGTATTGTTAGAAGATTGAGATACAATTATTAGACATTATCTTATCAAATAAGTAAGTCAATTTCAATGATTATATGTATATTATTCTGGTGCTCTATCCGAGTCCTTCTCTAAGGATTCTAGATAGACTTGATAGTCATACTATCAACACACCAACTTATTGCAGTATTTACATTCATCCAACTCTTTGGATATCATATGGAAGTCACAGAAGTACAGTCAACTCTTTGACTTTCTTTCTTACTTGGGTCCAACCCATGCTTCCACTGCGCTCCCTTTATCTATAAACAACCATTGCTTAAGACTAAGGACCTCTTATGTTAAATTCAAAAAGAATTCAATGTAAGGGAATTTAGACATTTATACATGCTTCATTAAATTCATACAATATGAATATTATAAAGCTTCATGAGTGACTAGAGTATAGATAGTAGAAAGATGACACTCATCGTATCTACATCCATCTAAACTCTTAAAACATTGGTTCAGTAGGTACTCAAACAATTTGAATACATCATCTCTTATAGAGCCACCACTCTGCATGATGCAGTGAACCATTTCATTCATGATAAATGTCAAGAGCACATATGTATGCCAGAATATCTTCATTGATTTTATAAGGATTATTTGACAATTGCGATCATCATCGACATGTCACTTCCATTCTACATCCGATGAGAGATCAAGACTACATAGACATACAAACCCTAGGGTTGTAGTCCTATTATCTATTTAATTGTCATTACTCATTATTATGAGGAAACTGCACATAGCAACCACATACATTATGTGTCCAACTGCAAGTACAATATCTGGATCATGAGTCCAATTCATGATATTTTACTAGTTATCATTGAGTATAACATTGAGTGGGTTTAATGAAGGATTATCTGAAATAAGAAATTTTCATAAGTGTATATATTTATTTATATACATATTTTACTTTCATTTAGGAATTTTTATATCAAAGTTGTCTTGCCTTGTCAACATTGAAAGTTCATTCCCTTAATCACTTTCAATGTAAAAGATATACTTACCATTATATCTCAAGCAAGATCTGGGATCTCCTTCCTTATCTTTGTTGCATCCCAATAATATAAGAACCTACTACTCGGATAAAAAGAAGCGGGAACAGATTCCGCTTTGCAAGTCCAACTTGCATCTCCCAATTTGGTCTTTAACACCCGGGCCCACCACCCCTAAGGCAATGTTGACCCATCATTAATTGAACCAACCGTCAATAGGAATACAACTCGCTATGCGCAATCCAATATCGCCCCAATAATATGAGGACCCGATATTGGGTCACTACGCATATGTCCTTACTCTTTCGAGAAGCGAAGAGCCCGATCCAGATGCACTTGCATAAAGGAGCTATCACTTCGGACATGAGTCTCCTGCATACAATCCCTGGCAACGGAACCCTTCGCCTTGACGGGAGACCATGGATGTCACTTATATGATCCTCCATATCATATTCAAATTCTAATTAATCATTATGAATCGTATTCATTATGATTAATTCTTCCAAGGGAAATAACACATCTATTTATAATAGAGTGTCTTAATTTTAATTGTATTCCAATTAATCTAATTATATTAAATTAATGATCCAATTAATATCAAACAAACAATCCTTATTGTTACTTGAATTATGGTATTATCTCAAATATGTATTATTTCGAATTTTAATAATTAGAAAATACATCTTAATTTCCTTGGAATTATCGAGTCCCTACCCGTTGTCATGGCCAGTATCGACGAAAGTGGGACGGACCACATACGTTGCAACCCACTACCCCAATGCTCTCCGACTAGACACCATATACACCTCAGGAAAGGATAATGACAAATAGATCAATTTGTACTTGAGATGATCATCGGCTCTTCAACCTAAATTATACCATATAGTAGTAATTAAAACAATTTTGATTATCATTATAATGAGATTTGCTAAACAAATCCCAAATCCTATTCAGTCAACATGTTTGTTGGAAGGTAGATCATGTAGATCATGTAACCAATCAGTGATCTAGATCACATCTAATCAAATTTTGGTTAAGAAAATGTCATTTAAAAAAATAATTATAATCAAATATTTATAAATATTTATGCATAATTATTCCAGGAAATTAAACAATTTAATTTCACTAATTGATTAAATGACAATCACTAGGTTCTTGATTAGGAAAGTATTTCCAGCAGTGACCCTCACTTACAAAAAATACCATATCTCAATAAAATTAAATCCAAATTAAGCAAAGCAAGTTTCTAAAGTTTGCTAATTTGATTTACAACAGAACCTAATTGACTTGCACGCATAAGGCATCTCAAATCCGAAATTAACATCTCAATTACGTTGAGATTCGCAGTCCCCGAAACTGTGGATACATGTTCACTAAAATGAGCATATCTTGAGCAAACGGAATCGAAATCACGTAAAATCAGATCCTACGGTTTCCTTATTTAATGGAGAACAAATCAAATTTTATTTTTGTGTTTAAAAAATTTAAAAAGCGCCGAAAATAATCCCAAATTAGAGATGCGAAAATGAAATGCAAGAAAACTTTTGCAAACCCTAACGAACCCAAGTCGTCCTCAGTTTATGGATCGTATCCAAAACCACCGACCTAAGGCTTTGATACCACTTGTGGGATATGGTTACATACTCAAGCGCATCACGGAAGCGTGAGCATCGTATCGAATACGACGAAGAACGACTAGTCGGACTAGTTGTTCTATGCAGCAGAAATTAAAATTTTTTATGCGACGAAACCACATGATCCAAGAACACTTCTCGGATCGTTTCGTCTAAATGACAAACAAGTAATAGGATTACCTCTTGAAGCGTGGTTGCGATCGAGTCTCTAAATGAAGAGACCTCCTATCTTAAGTCCGATCCGACGAAGGAGACGCTTGCGAGCGCGGGGATGAACCGCGTGTTTCTCGCAATTCATGTTGATGATCCAAGCGGTGGATCTCATGATCTCGACACACGAGATCCGATGTCTTCTTCACGAGCGAGGCACACCGAAGGAGACGGAGATCCATGAGCAAACCATCGGGCAGCATAACGACGATGCTGCGACGATGGAAAACTCCCTCTAGGGTATCCATGGTGGACGACCATATGAGAGGGAGAGAGAGTAGGCGTGTAGGAAGAAAGAGAGAGAGAGAGATGTGCTCCAATAGCATGTCTCTCAAGAGAGCATAGTATACCTCTCTATTTATAGGGTTTTGGGATCCATGGATCTCAATCCATGGGACATATAAAATCAATGGATGAGATTGATTTATGTCTAATCCAATGGTCAAGATTGTTGTTAGTAAAAGCCAACAACTTGTGATTTAATTTAGATCAAATATATTTGACAAATCAAATATACATCAATCCTAAAATTAAACCAATCAAATAAGGAGACAAATTCCATGGAGATCTCAATCCCATTGGAATATAGTGGACGACCACGTATTTCCAAGTGGGGCAATCTCATGAAATCTCATGAGATTGCATATCTCCATGAAATTATCCATTATTTAATTCAACAACTTTATTGTGATTTATTCCTCAAAAATAATTCACAATTAATTTTTAGAATATTTCAATCTTGCCATTGGAAAATTTTGAATCACATACACAACCCAAAACAAAATATAATTTAAATTTTCAATTAATTACACAATGTGTATCCAATACACATTAATAATTAATCAACAAATATAAATTATAATTAGCTCTCTCTAATACGTTATAAATCACATTTATAATATATTATGAATAATTGGATATTGCTGTCCATATTATTCATATCCATCATAATTAAATCTATTTAATCATCTTGGATCTCATTTTCTCTTGTGCCCAAATAATATGAATCACATTCACATTATTCACATCTTTGATAATCAAATCACATTTAATTATCTAAGATAACTCTCCTTATAATATGAATCATATTCATATTATTCATGATAATTAAATCAAATTTAATTATCCATTTTCTCTATGCTCGGATACATGTATCAACAATAGAATTATCCATGAACTCTTTCAAGTATAATGCGCTTTCTCCGTGAATACTTAGAGATAAGGACATGGCGATTGTATTGTTCCACGTATAGTGATTTGGATATTGAGATCATATCTCAAATCCAGATCGCGGGCCTCCCATAGATGTTTGATTAAATAAAGACTGCAAATATAATCTTATCATTGCATCTGAATCATATTCAGATCAATGTCCAACATTTGGACCAAGATCAGATCACTTCTCTACTGAGAGGAGTCACTAAAATCCAGACCTGTATCATCACTCCCTAGGAATGGAAGCGTCATGGTTATACAATCGTTTATGATCACATCACCCTCAGGTATTCCCAATACCTATACATCCTGCATACTGGAAGACTCAAACTAAACCCGAAGTATTGGATCAACTTTATACTGTCTACTTCATGGTTTTATCAATAAGTTTCTCATTCGATCATTGGGAGTCGGTATAGATCATATACTTTCCAAAAGCATATATCATACCTAGGTCATGATCATATACTTTCCAAAATAATATATCAAACCTACAAATTCAGACAAGCTTCCAAAGCGAGACGACCGTGCGTACGGAATTTGATTCTTCCCAATATCTCACGAGTGAGCTCATGTCTTCCTGTTCAGTAACTCAACTTGTATGATCCCTTTTAGAGATCGTATTACTCATATGCCCTTATATGCAAACCATCGCGCCGGTGTATAGACCTTGGTTAGGTCATCAACCAATTGGTCTTCCAAATGTACATACTTAAGCATATAGTAACACATTTGTCTCCGGTCAGAGGATGCATGCCTGTATCGTGACAACATACATTATAGGACTTTGGTTATCTCGATCTCATTAAGTCAACTCTTTGACCTAACTAATCTGACACCTCCGAATCTCTATTCCTATGCAGAGGACCTGCATCAAGAGGTCGGTCAGATATCAGACTTTAGAGATAAGGATTGTCATGTCCTACTCAGGTTGGAGATCATCTCTTAACAATCATTTGACGGTGCTTGATGAGTCCCCAATCTAACTCTTTAGATATTCATCCAAGCACCAACCTCTATGATTCAACAGTTGAATCAACAGTTGTATGATCATCAAGATGGCTATGGTACATAACCCTAATTGTACTAAGGGACCTATTATGCAAATTATTTATTCTTCATTTCAGATCAGGGAATGATATTTGCAATAACATTTATTTCATAATGGCTCGTTGTGGGCTCGCATGTCCAACACTTGACCCATTCCTCCCAAGAGGAGTGAACGGCTACAACTCTCCATGTGGAGAGGACTATCCATCCCCTCTCTTTTAGGGATGGGAGTTGGTCTTGTCATTATCGATCTCTAGTCAAATGTGATTTAATTTAAGATTAATTATATTTATTTATTAACATTAAATAATTAAATTAAATCACTTGTTGTTGTGTTTTTACAACAACATCTTAGTCATTGAACGAAACACAATTCAATCTCATCCATTGATTATGTGTTACCCACGAATTGGGATCCATGGGTTCCCAAAACACAATATACGAAGAGTCATCCATTGCTCTTCGGGATAGATGATTAATGAATGCTCTCTCTCTCTCTCTCTTCTCCACATGCCAAGCCTCTCTCTCTCTCTTATAATGCCCGTCCACCATGGATCCATTGTGAGAGTCGTCATCGACGCAACATCGTCGTTATGCTGCCGGATCATCAACTCGTGGATCTCCTTCTCCTTTGATGCATCTCGCTCGTGAAGAAGATGCTGGATATCGTGTGACGATATCAAGAGATTCATCGCTTGGATCATCAACATGGATTGCAAGGACGCGTCTCATCAACGCGCTTGCAAGCATCTCCTCCGTCGGATCGACCTTGAGACAGGAGGTCTCTTCGTTTAGAGACTCGATCGCAACCACGCTTCAAGAGGTAAACCTTATACCTAATTGTGGCTTAGATGAAACGATCTGAGAATGGTTCTTGCGTCATGTGGTTTCATCATATGAAAATTTTTTAATTTCCGTTGCATCGAGCAACTATTGGGACTAGTCGCTCCCGATCGCATACGATGCGTCCTCACGATTCTGTGATGCGCTTAAGGATCTCACCATATCCTTCATAGACAACCACATATGATGTAGCAAATAGCTTCAAAGTTCCCTGACTTGTGGCAGAATGTGCACTGGATGGTTGATGAATCTCATATCCATCATGCTAAAATCTAATTACTAATCCCCAAGCTTAAAGAATTCAATAAAAATCACTAAAAATTCATAAATATTAACTTGTATTATATTATATGTATTCTTTGTATAATTAACCTACAAATAACACTAAAAGCTAACTCTAATATTATTGTATTTAATTACTAACCTTTTTCTTTATTTTTATATTTTACTAAAACCCATAAATTAGTATAACTATTGTCTCTAATTTTTTAACCTTTAAAAAAATGAAAAATAAAAAATATCAAATTTTCAAAATAAGTGTTGTAACTCATTAAAAAATGCCTGCGAAAATTCACTTTCGTACAAATGACCTCTTTTAACGTTTTGCTCAACATGAAACTTGTAGACCTCATACAACTTTCATGTTTTGACTTTTTCTAATTCGACCTCCTTATATTTCTTTATGAGTTTTATACAAATATCTGAATTTCTTGATTGGGCCACACGGGGCCCTATGGGTCGCCCATGTGACCTTCTCTCCTTGTGCCACCCACCATAGTCCTGGACCCTTGGTTCCCATTCACATAGCCTTCATCTCCACCATCTCTTACTGCCTCACCCCTAGCCATCAGATCGCAGTCCTTAAGAGATCTACACTGCCCCCATGTGCCTAAACCCCAGAAATCGGATGCCTCCTAATCCAGGGCTCACAAGCAGTCATGTCAGATTTCGGCTCCATTGTATCTGAGCCCTCTATCTCTACCCGCACCTTCACCGCCACATAAGATCTCTAGGTCTGATCCGTGCCAAACATTCGCACCGCCTCCCGGGCCATTGGATCGAAAGATCCAAGGGCTCTACCTCGTCGTCTACCTCCAAACGCCTCCGCCCCTAGGCATTACTCCTCACAGCCATTCCGCCCCCTTCCATTTTTAGCTCCGCCCTCCATACGCCTCATATCAATCCAAAGCCACTCTCATGCAGCCAATACCTCCACCTTCCTCGCGTAACCCCCAGCTCATCCTCCATAACCCCTCCATCACTCTGCTAGACATTGTAGATGCCCAGTAGCACCCGATCTCCTCCGCCTATAAAACCCCACCTCTGGCACCAATAACTTCGGTCCACCAATTCATGGGTAAACCCTAGCTTCTCCCTCCTATGGTAACAGCGAAAGAGGCATTTGATTGGCTTTCATGGGTCCTCCTACCCATGTGTCGACCCTCAGCCAACATCGGTCGAGGCCCTGCCACCGCCGAGCACTGAGAATCAGTCGACCTTATCATGCGACGAGTAGAGAATCCCCTAGGGACCTCTGAACAGGTCGCTTCACCTGCCATTATTCTATTCCATTCCTCAGGTACTTCTTCCCATTAGTTTTTCATCACCCTTCTCTGAATTTTCTTGTTGTACACGAAGCCATCCACCGTTGCATAACCATCTTCCGAGCTTCACCTAAACACCTCAACCTTCGCCTCACCTTCCAATTGCCTTCCTCCCTTCTCCAGGACCCCCTCCCTCTCCGTTCCTTTTTTCCTCAGGCGCGCCAGAGAAGAATCACCAGGGCCCCACTTCCCGTCACCCTACGTCTCTCCAACCACCCTCACCTTACTCGCATTTATTTTGTGCATGCTTTGTCTATCTTCAAACTCTATAGGAACATCAATGGTCGAAGCCCCACACCCCTCTCCGATCTCGCATCTTAGCTTCAGTGAGGAACCATAGTTCGCCATCTCCGACCTTCCCCGTGTCTTCCCCGCCTTTCGAGCATCCTCGTCGGTGCTTCAGAAAGCTTCTTTGATCATCAGGGACGTGGCTGGAGCACGCAGGAGCTCCAAGGAGGTCGTCGGAGCACAACCTCCTCCGGTAGAAAGGGCGGAGCACAAAGAGCAGATGACGTACAAAATTCACAATCAAACGACCTAGATGCAGGAACGTGTCATAGCAAGCCTCCATGCTAAATCTACAGGCTTGGGGGCACCGAGACAAAGACCAAAGCACTAGAAAGTGACATGTAGCCTGCCGAAGCTACGCCCTCCCGAGCCTGGTCCCTCGTGTGCACGACAAGTCAGGGGCTGGGCAATTTGCATTGCATACCCTGCTTCTTTTAGATATTACAATGAGTTCCTCCAACCTTGTATTGTACAATCATGTATGTGGTATTTTACAAAGAGGCCCTTACGACTTTACGAAATTACAAAAAGGGCCTTGTGCGTAATAGACAAATTATAGAAGGGCTCTGTTAATTTTTATTATTTGCAAATGGGTCCCTCCAAGGACCTATTTGAAATATTTATCGTTATTTTCTCTCGTATTTTTATTATATTTATGCCCTTGCATTATTTATTTCATATCTTGAGCATATTAAGTCCAATTGTGTGATTTCAGTTTTGATGCTCTTTTCATTATCTTTCTAAAGGCATCAATAATTTCCTGATTTGACACAAAATTAAATGTGATGAATTCTGGTGACTTATATTATCTTTTTGTATATAAATCATTGTTATTAATAGATACTTGTTCTTCATTTTGATGCTCGATTTGACTCTGAAATTAAACTATAATTTGTGCTCGTTGATCTGATATCTTGTAGGGTATATTTTGTAGATACTTATATTATAAACTTGTCTCTTGCATTTAATCGTGAAGTATGTTCATACATCAACTTTTAACTTGCATAAAATAAAATAAAAATGGCATGCATCATTGATCATTGGTCTGGGCGTTGTTGTATATACATTTTTATTGCATCTGCATGAAGACATAAAATGAGAAGAGACTCACTCATTAATTAAACATTGAAATTTGATAAATAGGCAAAGAGGCTCATGTCCCTGTGTTCGACCTTGGTATGCCTGCCATGTAAAATAACTTCCACACATTCGATGTTGTGGTTTTTGCATGATCAAAATATGACTCCTATACTGCGACAACTCGACATTATTAAGAGGCAGATTTTACATTCATCAAATAGGGCCATTGCCAGGGACACAACTCATCTTAATTTATTTGTTAAATTTTGTTTAATTATTTTTTGATGTGAATATTTTCAAAATTTTCATGTCTTCTCCTTAGGTTGTTTTTGCTTCATTTTGTTGATCACTCTTCTTGATATTTTTCTGATTATTTTTTTGTGTTAGGTCCCATGGAGACTGAAGACGCTTGATCTACATGGAGGCGTGGAGTTGGAAATTCCCGTTGAGAGGAGCCACAAAAGTAAACGAGAAGAAATGAAAGATGAGTTGTCAACATTAGTTTCATGCATTTTATTGTAATATATATATATATATATATATATATATATATATATATATATAACATGTGTATGTTTAGTTGTCCTTATCTCAGGGCTCACTCATGTTTCAAAAAAAAGGAGAAAAAAGAGTAGATCACTCAATGATCTATCCCCCCCTCTCACACGCACGCAACCATTTCTGTAAATACATCCCCCCTACTTCTGTATATTCACACACACACCCACCCTCTCTCATCCACAAATTCATCTGTAAAAATTTATCCCCCTCATCTCCTTGACATTATATATATATATATATATATATATATATATATAAAGTCACCTTGTAACCCTAACATGCATGGGTCCCCCAACCAAATTTCAGATACTTCACCTAGGCTATTCTCAGCCTAAGTATGGGGGGACCCGAACAAATCATTCTCCACCCTCCATATATCTTCTTATACTAAGGTCATTTTGGCCTAAGTATAGGGGACCCTCCGACTCAGTCCCGTTATATCAACTTGTATTTAACGAGAACTATGGACTCATATCACTTGTTCAATGAGAACATAGTAAAAATTAATTATACAGGAGTATGCCGTATATTACTGTATATATACTTTAGCCATAGCTTGTGTTTTAAAATTTTTGGAAACTTTTGAGCTAGGTTTTAAGTTGACCTATGGACTGTGTTTGTAAAATTATTGTAGAAATCATTTTAAAAATTGAGAGATTCACTTTTGTAAATAAAATTAACCTTATTCACAATCCACCATAAAAATCTAAAAAAATAAAAATTTCTTTTGTAGAGACTCTGACTACTAGGATTAAAAATGAGTAGCTACTCTTCAGTGAGGGAACTTCAGTCTCCCTTAGCAGAGTGGGTGGATTAGAGGACATTGTCTATGACTCCATCCTCAAGTAACACGGGTCCATCTAACAGTCTATACTTACACCCATACTAGTTGGAAGTAGATGCAACTATTCATATGAACTTGGGCCTGTTTGTTTCTCTCTTAAAAACAATGAAAAATTAAAACTCATAAAAATTTGCGAAAGATAAAAATCATAAAAATTCATTTACTGAGGAGTAGGTGTATTCCTGACACTTCCACTATCACTCAAGGCTTAATGATTTTGAGGACACTTGATTTTTGAGATCTTGAGAGTCTGAGTTAGCCAGCCTTAGTCATTAGAACTCAATAATCCACACTTCCCTGGTTTGAAATATTTGAGCGCTCTATTGCACTCTTCATCTCTACCTTCTAAAGAATACAATCAACACATCATTTTCGCAACTGCATGATTGGTGAGATGAATTTAGTTATCATTTGAGGATGGGATAAAGTTAATGAAGGCTTCAAGAAACTTGAGTCTCAGTAAAACCGTATCAAGTATGTGAACAAGTCTGCATGCCATCATTTGATATCTACCTATGTGCTAGGGTGTATTGAAACATAATTAATTGCTAATCAATGTGCACCAACTTTTGGTAAAAGTAGTGGAGCTAGTTAAAAAGAAAAGAAAGAAATATTTCAAGAAAAAATCACTATCTTACAAAGTCAAATTTATAAGAGCTTCCACAGAAAGGCGAGCAGTCCAAAACTTTTCCACCCAAATGCATTGTATAGTGATACAAGTCTGGGTGTCGAAGGTATCTTAAATTCTCAAAAGAGACACACTCGTTGTACTCCCATAAAAACAAGTGCAGACGACTCTGAATTCTCTTGATGGACACAATGATCAACAAAAAAGAAAAATATACATGTGTTGAGTAATAAGGCATTCGAGAGGCCCCTTGTTCCAATGTGAGGGAGAGAAAAATAGACACAATCGTATGGCCTCCATCATATGGCCGTCCATTTACACTTTCAAGTTTGACAAACTAATGAGACGGTTGACTATATCAAGAGTCGACTTATTCCCTAGTGTTGAGAATAAGGTCTAGAGGAGAGTCTCCTGGACTGGAATCTTGGATAATGTCTAGACTCGACTCTGATGTTTGATGTACATTAAATTTTATATCCTTAAATTTTATATATAATAGAGAGTCGGATAATTAGAGAAGTTGGATTCCTTTTGACTAAAGAATAGTTGACCCCAGAATTTCAGGATCACTTAAATTGAGGGTCTTCGAGAAATTGAGTCTTGAAATATCACATGAACTGCCAGGAATTAATCTGACTCCTTCATTCTCTAGATGCTCGAGGATGAGCAAAATTTAAGTATGGCGTATGATGAATCTCAGGTTCATCATGCTAAAATCTAATTATTATTCCCCAATCCTAAACAATTCAATAAAAATCACTAACGATTCATCAATATTAACTTATATTATATTGTATATATTCTTTGTATAAATAACATATAAATAACACTAAAATCTAAGTCTAATACTATTGTATTTAATTATAAACCATTTTATTTTTTGTTATATTTTATTAAAAACTCATAAAAATTAGATTAATTACTATCTCTAATTGTTTTGATCTTTAAAAATAAAAAAATACAAAAAATATCAAAACATCAAAATAATTATTTTTAACTCATTAAAAATGCTTGTAAAAATTTACTTTTGTACAAATGACATATTTCCCTTTTTGTTCAATATGAAACTTATAGATCTCATTGAGATCTACAACTTTAATGTTTTGACTTTTTCCTAATTTGGCCTCCTTATATTTCTTTTGATTTTTCTTTATTTTACTAATTCCTGAATTTCCTGATTGGGCCACGTGGCGCCCTATGTGTCATCCACGTGGCTCTCTCTCCTTGCACGACCCGCCATAGTCGTAGACCCTTGGATCCCTTCCCCAGCCTTCATCTTCACCATCTCTCACCTCATCGCCCCCAGCCATCAGATCGTAGCTCCTGATGAGATTTACACCGCCCCTTGCGCCTAAACCCCAACCATTAGATGTCTCCTAATCTAGGGGCTCACAAGCAGCCACATCTCCTATTCTCTTCCCACCATTGGATTCCTCCCCAAATCTATCTCATCCCTCCATCTCCACCCACATATTCACCGCCAAACCATACGTCGCACATTCATGCCCCATCTTCGGTCGTTGGATCTAAAGTTCCAACGACTCTGCCTAGTCGTCTACCTCCTAACGCCTCCGCCCCCAGGAGTTACTCCTCACAACCACTCAACCCCCTTCCATTTTTAGCTCCACCCTCCAGATACCTCTCATCAATCCAAAGCCACCCTCATGCTGACAATACATCCACCTTCGTCGCGTAATCCACAACACATCCTCCATCACTCCACCAGCCATTGCAAATCCTAAGTAACACCCGATCTCATCCTCATATAAAACCCCACCTCCGCCACCGATAACCCTGGTCCACCAATTTATGGGTAAACCCTAGCTTCTCACTCCTTCATTGACAACAGAGGAGGTGTTTGATTGGCGATCATGGGTCCTCCTACCATGTGTTGACCCTCAGCCAACATCGGTCATGTAACAGTGGCCCCACCACATCGAGCATCGCGGATCGACCGACCATGTCGTGCGATGACCGGAGAATCCCCTAGGGACCTCAACACATGCCACTTCACCTGCCCTCATTCTCTTCCATTCCCTAGGTACTTTTTCCCCGTAGTTTTTTTATCGTCCTTCTATGAATTTTCTCATCGTATATGAAGCCATCCACCATTGCATAACCAACTTCTGAGATTCACTTGACCACCTCGACTTCTCTTCACCTTCCAATCACCCTCCTCCCTTCTCCAGGACCCCCTCCCGCTCCGTTTCTTTTCTTCTCAGGCTTTCTAGGAAGAATCACCAGGGCCCTGCTTCCCATCACCCCATGGCTCTCCAACCACCCTCACCACACTCGTATTTACTTTGTGCAAGCATCAGCTATCTTCTAACACTGTAGGAACATCAATGATTGGAGCCCCATGCCCCTCTCTGATCTCGCATCGTAGCTTCGATGAGGAACCATCGTCCGACATCTCCAACCTTCCTCGTGTCTTCCCTGTCTTCGAGCATCCTCGGCGGTGCTCCAGAAAGCTTCTTCCATCACCAGGGACATGACTGGAGAACAGAGGAGCTCTAAGGAAGTCGCTGGAGTAAAACCTCCTCTGATAGAAAGGGCAGATCACAAAGAGCATATATCGTCCCATCCTCACGATCAGACGACCCAGATGCAGGCACATGTCATACCAAGCCTCCATGCTAAACCTACAATCTTGGGGGCAATAATCCAAAGACCAAAGCACTACAAAGTAATACGTAGCCTGCCGAAATTGCGCCTTCCCGAGCCAGGTCCCTCGTCTGCACGAGATGTAAGGGGCTGGGCAACTTGCATTGCAGACCCTGCTTCTTTTAGATATAGCAATCAGGTCCTCTAGACACGTTCCTCACATGCGTGCATGGGGTATTTTAAAGGGAGGCCCTTAGGGCTGTAAGAAATTACAAAAAGGGCCATGTGTGCAATGGACAGATTACAGAAGGGCCCCCACCATTTTTATTTTTCTAAAGGGGTCTCTCTAGGGACTTATTTGCAGTATTTATCTTTATTTTCTCTCACATTTTTATTACATTTATGCCCTTGTATCGTTTCTTTCATATCTTGAGCATATTAAATCCAAATTAAGTGAATTCAGTTCTTTTTTATGTTGTTTTCATTTTCTTTCTAATGACATCATTAATTTGTGCACACTAAATTTAATGTGATGAATTCTGATGACTTATAATGTCTCTTGATCTATAAATCCTTTTCATTAATATATACTTATTCTTTATTTTAAAGCTTGATTTGACTCTGAAATTAAACCATAATATGTATTCATTGATCTGATATTTTATAGGGCATATTTTGTACATAATTATCTTTCATGCTTATCCCTTGCATTTAATCATGCATTATGTTCATGCGTCATCTTTTAATTTGCATAAAATAAAATAAAAATTGCACGCATCATTGATCATTAATTTGGGCATTGTTATATATGCATTTTATATCACATCTGCATGAAGACCTAAAATGAGAAGAGACTCACTAACTAATTAAATAATGAAATTTAATAAATAAAAGAAGAGGCTCGTGTCCCTGTGTTCGACCTTGGTATGCTTGCCAAGTAAAATAACTTCTGAAGGATATGAAATGATACTTAAGCGCATCACAGAAACGTGAGGATCGTATCATATACAATCGAGAATGACTAGACGCACTAGTCGTTTAAAGCAACGGGAATTTGAAAATTTTTATGCGATGGAACCACATGATCCAAGAATGCTTCTCATATTGTTTCATCTAAATCACATATAGTACAAAGGAATACCTCTTGTAGCGTGGATGCAATCAAGCCTCTAAGAAAAGGACCTCTTGTCTCAAGTCCGATCTTCGGAGGAGATGCTTGCGAGTGTGGGGTTGAGTCGTGTGTTCCTCGCAATCCAAGATGTTCATCTCAGCAATCGAACTTCTAATCTCGTTGCACAAAATCGAACGTATTCTTCGGGAGCAAGGTACACAAAAGAAGATGGAGAACCACAGGTAGTCGAGCCGGTGACACTACGGTGAAGCGACAACAAGGTCTCCTTCTTTATAGGGTTAGGTGGACGACCACCAATGGAGAAATAGGGAGAGAGGGCATGAGAATGAGAGAGAGAGAGAGAGGAGAGATCTTATTGTAAACTTGTTATCCTCTTAGAAGGGTAAGTGGTACCTCTTCTTATATAGGGTTTCTGGAGTCCAAGGATCACAATCCATGGACTACACAAAATCAATAGATGAAATTGATTTGTGCTTCTTTCAATGGCCAAGATGTTGTTGGTAAAAACACAACAACAATTACTTTAATTAGATTAAATATATATTGATAAATCAACATAATTAATAAACAAATTAAATAAACAAATCTTGGAGATAATGGAGTGGAAAATCTCCCCTTCCATATAGGAGTGGTGGACGACCTCCCTTTCCATGTTGGAATTGGTGGTCTACCCTACTGCTATTAGGAGTAAGAGATTTCCAATGCAATCTATAAAATTGCACGATTCCATGTATCTCCAATATTTACAACAACAACTGTTGTAAATTATATACAAAAATAATTCATAATTATTTTGAGAATATTGCAATCTATCCATTGGAAATTTGTGAATCATATTCACAACCCAAAACAAAATGTAATTTACATTTTCAATTAATTATCCGATGTGAATCTAATTCACACCAATAATTAATTAACAAATATTAATCATAACAAGCTCTATATAATACATTATAAATCACATTTATAATTTATTGCGAATAATTAGATGTTACTATCGACATTATTTTCATCCATAATAATTAAATCATATTTAATTATATTGGATCATTATTCTCATGCATCCAAATAATGTAAATCAAATTCACATCATTCAAGATAATCAAATCACATTTAATTATCCATTTCTCAATGCTTATATATAATTCAACTATGGAATTATTCTTGAATCCTTTCAAGAATAATGCACTTTCTCCGTAGATACAAAAAGATAAGGACAGAGCGATTGTACGTTGCACGTATTGTCACTTAGATATTGAGATCATATCTCAATTCTATATCCCATGGACCTCCCACTGATGTTTGATTAAATCGAGACTGTAAATCTAATCTTCTCACTGCATCTGAACCTCATTCAGATCAGTGGCCAACACTTGGACCAAGATCAGATTACTTCTCTACTGAGAGAAGTCACTAAAATCCAAATTTGTTTCATAACTCCCTCGGAATGGAAGCGTCATGGTTATACAATCGTTTATGATCTCATCACCCTAAGGTATTCCCAATACCTATACATCTTGCATACTAGAAGACCTATGATCAACCCGAAGATATAAATCAATTTTACATTGTCATCTTCAGGATTTGATCATAAAGTTTTTCATTTTTGGTCAATTAAATTCGGTATCGGACATATGCTTTCCCAAAGCATATATCATACCTTCAAATTCTTGTCATGCTTCCAAATCACGAGACCATGCTTGGAATTTGATCAGTCCAAATACCTCATGAGTGAGCTCATGTCTTCCCATTGACAAGTCAATCTGTATAATCCATTCGAGAGATCGTATTACTCATATGCCCTTACATGCACACCACCTCGCCGATGTATAGACGCCAAATGTACACACTCAGACACATAGTGACACATCTGTTAGTGGTCAGAGCATGTGTGCCTATATCTTGACAACATTCGACATAGAACTTTGGTTATCTTGATCTCGTTATGTCAACCCTTTGACCTAACTAATCTGACACCTCCGAATCACTATTCCCAAGTACAGGACCAGTATTAAGAGGTCGGTCATATTTCAGACTTAATGAGAAAGGATTGCAATCTCCTACACTGGTTGGAGATCATCTCTTAACAATCATTTAGCAGTGCTTGATGTGTCCTCAATCTTACTCCTTAAATATTCATCCTATCACTAGCCTATATGATTCAATCATTTAATCAACAACTATATGATTATTAAGGCGTCCATGGTACATAACCCTAATTGTATAGAGGGACCTTATAGTGCATTCATTCATTTACTCTCAAAAAGGGAGTGAAACAATTAATATCTTTTATTGATAAAACATATATTACAATAACATTTTTTGTAAGAATGGTTTTCCTCAGTCTAACATGGCTAACAATCTCCCACTAGCCCTCAGAACCATTCAGGAACAATCATTAAACCCATACTCATTACATGCTGGTCGAAAACCTTCTCTGTCAGAGGTTTGGAAAGAGGATCAACAACATTATCAGCAGAGGACACCTTGGTGGTGATGATATCACCATGCTTTTGAATCTCTCAAACGATTTGGTATTTCCTTTCCATGTGCTTGCTCTTTTGATGCCATCTGGGTTCCTTCACCTAGGAAATGGCCCCTGTGTTATCGCATAGTAAAAGGATGGGAGTATTAGAGGAATCTACACCAAGTTCCAAGATGAAGTTGCACAACCACACCACCTACGTTGCAACATCTGACGCGACAATGTATTCAGCTTCTGTTGTTGAATCTGCTGTAGTGTCCTGCTTCTTACTTCTCTAGCTCACAACACCACCGTTCAATAGGAACACAAGCCCTGATGTTGACTTTCGAACATCATTATCCAACTGGAAGTCTGAATATGTATATCACAAGACTTGGAGATCACCATCTCCATAGACCAAGATGTAGTCTTGTGTCCATCTTAGATATTTGAAAATGTTCTTTACGGCATTCCAGTGTTTCTCTCCATATCAAGATTGGTAACGACTTACCACTCCCACTGCATGATAGATGTATGGCCTAGTATACATCATGGAGTACATTAAGCTTCCTACGGCTAATGCCTAGGGGCATCTAGCCATGGCATTCTTTTCCTCAACACTTTGAGGATCCATCCCTTGTGATAGGTGGATAGCATGTCTTAAGGGGTGCAATCCTTTCTTAGAACTATGCATACGGAAACGTTCAAGAATTTTCTTAATGTACCCATGTTGTGATAATCCCAATATTCTATTTTCTCGATTTCTAAACAGCTTTAGGCCTCAGATGTAAGAGTCTCCTCCAAGATCTTTCATCTCAAAGGTATGTGATAACCAAATCTTGACACTGGTCATCATCTCTGTATGATTCCCAATGATAAGGATGTCATCTACCTAAAGCACAATGAACACAATGGAGCTCCCACTTTGCTTCTTGTACACACAATGTTCATCAGGATTCTGAAGAAAATCATAACTCTATATGGTTTTGTCAAATCTGATATTCCAGTGACGAGGAGCTTGTTTGATCCCATAGAGGATTTCTTTAGCTTGCATACTTTACCATCCTCAATTATGAAGCCTTCAGGCTACTCCATACAGATATCCTCCTCGAGGTATCCATTAAGGAAAGCCTTCTTGACATCCATCTGCCATATGTCATAGTCAAGATATGCAGGTATAACTAGCAGTGTCCTGATGGAGTTAAGCATAGCTACAGGAGGGAACATCTCATCGTAGTCGATGCCTTCTCTCTATGTATAGCCCTTTTCTATGAGTTGTGCTTTGAAAGTCTTTATTTTCCCATTAGGTACCCTTTTTCTCTTGAAGATCCATTTACACCCATTGAGTTTTACTGCTTTAGGTGGATCCTCTAGGGTCCATACACCATTCTTATGCATGGAGTAAATATCTGACTTCATTTTTAGCATCCATCAATCCATGTCAAGATCCACGAGTGCTTCATCAAATGAAGTGCGGTTATTGTCAGTATCACCTGACACATGGAATCCATACCTTTCAGGTGGTGCAACCACCCTAGAACTCCGAAGAGGTAGGAGTATTTCATCTTCATTTATCTCTTCCATTTCTGGTTCAGGAAGCTCAGAATCCTCAGGGGATTTAATGAGTTCCTCTACTTCATTTTTGTCTTGACCTTTAAGGAAGTCATCCTCCATAAATTTCACGTCTCTAGAGATGAAAACCTTTTGTATCTCATGGTTATTAAGCTGGTATCCAATACCATCTTTAACATACCCACTGAAGTAACACTCATGAGAGCGAGATTCCAGCTTACATGTGTCCACGTTCATCGCATGGACCAAGCAACCCCAAACCCTCAAGTGTTTCACACTGGGTTCGATTCCATACCAGAGCTCGTGAGGTGTCTTAGGTACATATTTGCTTGGAATCTTATTTAGGATATATGTTGCAGTCTCTATTGTATATCCCTATAAACAAAGGGGAAAATGTTCTTTGCTTACCATTGTTCGGAATATATCCATGATAGTCCTGTTGCGTCTTTCAGCAACACCATTAAGATGGGGGGTTCCAGACGGAGTGAGATTGGAGGCAATGCCATTCTCCTTAAGGTATTCCATGAATTCATCTGAGAGGTACTCACCACCTCGGTCGGATTGAATCAGTTTAATCTTCCTATCGGTCTCGTTCTCAATAAACGCCTCGAACTCTTTGAACTTTTCAAAGGTTTCAGATTTATGATGCAGTAGGAAGAAAAACCTATATCATGAATGATAATCAATAAAAGTTAAATAATATCGATATCCATTTCGAGTTGCGGTACTATAGGGACCACATACATCAGCATGTATTAGGTCAAGAATACCCTCGCATCATTTAACCTTGTTACAGAAAGGCATCCTAATCATTTTAACTTGAATACAATGTTTGTAGGCATGCAATGATTGAACCTGTAGGAAATCTAAGGGTCCATCTTTTACCAATCTATTGATCCTATCAACAGATGAATGACCAAGCCTTTGATGCCAAATCATATTCAAATGATTTGCATCCTCCCTTGATCTTTTAGGGGTTTTATTATTATTAGTGGTAGTAACATTCATGACATGTTCATCAATGCACAATTCATATAGTCCACCAGAAGTCAAAACACCATCCACAATATATTTATCATAATGATCTGCAACTAATTTATTAAAAATAGGAACGAATATCCACTTCTAACAAGCTTAGATACATATATTAAATTCCCTCCGACTTCAGATACATTTAGACACTCGTTAAGTAAAAGGCCCCTCCCACTACATAATGATAGTCTACATTTCCCGATGGCAGTTACTGCAAAACTTGCATCAGATCCCATCTGGATGACTATCTCCCCTTCTTCTAGATTCCGAGTTTCCTGAAATAGATGCAACACATTGAATAGAAGCATCATAATCAACAACCCAACTTCCTTCTCGTCCAACGAGAAAGCCAGATTCAATGATGAAAGTAGATTTCATACCTGCAGGGGCTTTACTTTGTCGACCGACTTCAAGTATTCTGGGCAGTTACACCTCCAATTCCCTGGCTTCTTGTAGTGGAGACAAACGTCAGTTTTCTTCGATGCTATCAATGTAGATGCATTTAAAGATTAGCCAACACCTTGACTCCTCTTTGTCTTTTGGGCCGAGCCCTTCCAAGAACCTTTCCTTCGATAGTGCTTTCCTTTGACCTGTGTAACCATTGCCCTGCCAAAGGGGCCATCTCTCTTCGTTACATCCACAACGGACATTAATGCAGCTAACAACCCAACGTTAGTAAAATCAACTTTACTCATGTTGTATGTAACCACAAAGTTGTTGAAAGGCTTAGGGAGTGATAACAGAATGAAGTCAGCTTACATATTTGCATCCAGGTCAGCTTCAAGGGTTTCCAACTCAGAGAGGTACTTAAATACTTTGAGTACTTGTTCTCTGACAGAGGTCACTTCTTGTATCTTGCAGTGAATAAGTTCTTTCATTATATTATTACGCTATGTGCAGTTCACATCATTAAACATTTCTCTCATATTCAACATAATGCCACAACAAGTATCCATTTGTTGCTTCTGCAACACATTGGATAATGAACCAAGAATACAACACCTTAACATATTATGATCTTCATAATATTTATCATTATATTCGATTTCATCCGGTGTCTTTGGGTCTGCGTACTTGTCCTTTGATGACGCACATGAGATGTGGTCAGCAGAAAGGACAAGATCCAAATTTCGGATCCAATCCGAATAATTTGGTCTGATCAACTGATTGACCTCCAGGAGTCTGCTAAGTGTGTTTATGGACTTCATTTTCTAAAATTAAGAATGCACTATATTAGAACATATAAATAATTATATATTCAATTTAAAATCTTTGATTAAGGAATTTTTAATGAAATTAGTCTTGCCTTTTTCAACTTTCAAAGTTCATTCCCTTAATCACTTTCAAAGCAACATATATACTTACCGCAATAAATCAAGCAATATTTGGGATCTCCTCTTTACCTTTCTCACATCCCAATAATATGCGAACTTGTAACTCGAATAAAGAGAAGCGAGAACATATTCCGCCTTACAAGTCCAAATTGCATTTCCCAATTCAATCTTTAATGCACGAGCCCACCACCCCTAAGGTGATGTTGTCCCGTCGCTAATTGAAACAACCATCAACATGATTAATACTCGTTGTGCGCAAATCAATATCGCCCCAATAACATGAGGACTCAATATTTGGGTCACAAAGCATACGACCTTACGCTTTTGAGAAGCAAAGAGCTCGATCCAGATGCGCTTGCATACAAGAGTTGTTAATTCAGACATACATCCCCGACATACCATCCCTGGCGACGGAATCATTCGCCTTGACGGGAGACTATGGATGTCAATTATGTGATCCTCCATATCATATTCAAATCTAATTAATTACTATGAATCACATTCATATAATTAATTCTTCCAAGAGAAATACACATCTATTCATAATAGATTGTTTTAATTGGATATAATAATTTTAATCACATTGAATCAATTATCAATCCAATTCAATAAAAAAACATGATTGTTACTTGAAAGGATGGTATACTCTCAAAGTACATATTATTAAAATTTTAATAATTAGAAAAATACACAGCGATCTCTCCTGCATTATCGAGTCCCTACCTGTTGTCATTCCTAGTATCGACAGGAGTTGGACAGACTGCAATCGGTGAAACTGGCTACCCCAACAATCCGTGATGAAACTCGATTTCGTCATCTTAATTCTCCATTATTAACCCCCTTGTTTAAATATGTGTCAATAAAAACCAAATAAAGTTCTGCAATTATCAGAGTATTGAATAAATTAAAAACCACAAAAAAATTGCAAAATTAAAAATCATGGTATTTTTATCCTTAAAAGTACCCACTAAAATATTTTTTGTACTCAAATCACCTCATATCAGTTTTTGGTCAACATTAAACTTGTAGATCTCATCGAGATCTACAACTTTTATGTTTTGAGTTTTCCCAAATTCGGCCACTTGACCCCTCATAATTCACTTTCTTCTTCGCAATAATCTGATTGGGCCATGTGGCGCCTTCTGGTTGCGCCACGCGACCCGATCCTTCGTGCGCCACGTGACGCTTCTTTTCAGCCATCCGATGGTCGGTCTGGTCTTAGGATCAATACCATCCATTACCGTCTTCGCTCCCCCACAATCAGATCACCGTCCAGATGCAATCTGAGCTGCCTGCTGACGCCGTGACTTCCGCCCGCCACGTAGCGCCTTGTGCGCCATTCAATCGTGCCCTCGTCCCTCCATCTCAGCCGCTATCTCCGCATCAAATATTAGCCTTTCGATCGGCAACCACTTCTCATCACAACCGCCTGCTAGCGTTGCGTTCACCGCACGACACGTGGCGACATTCTGGACCCTTCCATTGCATCTCCTTGGACCTAATCGTAACAACCCGTTAGCGCCCTTATTTCGGTCGTTGGATCTCCAGCTCCAACAGCTAGAGCACCTTCATCAACCTCCCACTTGGCCACTCCCCCACGTTTTCCATCTCTAAAAAACACGTCTCCCTTCCCATTTTCCCCACTGACGCCGACGACCTTCTCCTTCGCTAACCGTCTCACGGTTTTCCCCACTCATCCACAACCCTCGCGAGATGTCACGCACTCCACGAAGTTCCTCCAGTCACTCCCTACCCCTTGGTCAAACCATGAACACCACCTCTGGAGCTACCAACTTCCGCCCCTTAAATATGTCGTCTCCTCCGTTGGTCACACTATCCACCTTTATGTGGGGCGAGGCCAAGCCCTCCTCCATCTCCCGATGACAGGGGGAGGTGGAAGGATTGAGCAAAGACGACCATTGCCACCGGTGTCGACCCGCCGCCCTCCATGGAGGCGTCGTGGAGCTTCGAGCCAGCTTGAGCTGCCCCAACTGGCTGCAGGGGTCCAACAACGACTTAGGGCTCGAATCGAGCCCCAACCCAAGCCTCCGACCTCCATCTCCGATCAGGTAAGCTCCCTCTACCTCCCTTTCATTTTTTCTTTATTTTTCTTAATTTATTAGGATCCGTCATAAGCCCTCACACTCCATTGATCCTCTCGAAAGCTTCGTCACATTGCCCCCTTTCAAAGCACTCAACTCCAACCATTATCCATCTCCCAGATCACCTCCGACCCGTCTCCTCCGCCTTCCACGACGGAGGAGCTCCAAGATGCCACCTTCTCCGCCCACAGGAGCTCCCACTCCATATAATCTCACACAAGCTCCTCGCACTGCACAATTCGGCTATTGAACTAACTTGCAGGAGAAACTCCTTCACTGGCCGGAGACTCATCTGGGCGGACTTCATCACCATCATCGCCTTCAGCAAACCCCGATGATTAGATTCAGAAGGTCAGGTGTCTACCCTGAGCTCCTAGCTTCCTCGACGTACTTCCGGGGAGCTCCGGGGAGGCCCACCGTGTTCGAGAACCAGCGGCGGAGCTTGAGCTCCTTCGCCAGAGCTCGAACTTCGCCGCCAGCTACAGCCGGAGATGAAGGAACATGCACCATTGGATGCTCCTCTCCGGAGCATATCCAACGGTACAGGGGCTTCCACGTTGTCAACTAGTGCCTCCTCCATGTCCCGTTGGATCCTTGAGATCTGATGGTTTACGATCATTCACATCGCCAAACAGTGGATCATCCAGCCACCGTTGGATCATAACGATCCAATGGTACATGACATGCCACGCGTCAAAGCCAGATCAACTCTGAGCCTCGTTACCCGAACCTTTGGTCTCAAAGCTTCCGAGCCAACATCGAACCAGAACCAGCTCCCAAGCCTGAGTCGAACCTAGACGAAGCTGCCCGAGCCTACTCCGATCCTCCGAGTCTACCCGAGCCTGGAGAAGCACGTGCCATTTGTGCAAATTGCAGAGAGGCCCACTGAAGTCTTCACTTTTGCATACAGGACCTGAATCACATGCAGCGCACGTGTACAGTGGGTATTTTGCAATATATGTCCTGCGGGTTTTACAAGGAAGGTACCTGTGGGCTATTTACAAGGAAGGTCCCTATCTTTCTTATATTTGCATTTTAGTCCCTTCCAGGTACATGTTTGTAGTTATCTTTCATGTTTTCTTTCAATTATGCCCTTGTCTTCTTTATTGCATATATTGAGCATCGTAACTCTATTTCAGTCGATTTCAGTGGCATTTTCAAGCTCTTCTCATTGTCTTCCTTATGGAATGCTTTTATTTCAGATTTGACACTAAGAACTTTAATGTGTTATTTTATTGTCTTAGTGTCCGGATTTCGATGTTTCTCATGCCTAATTGTACACGAATGAAGAGAGCTTTATTATTTGACATTGTTTTGAGTCCTGTTTTTAATGGCTCAAGTATTTATGATCTAGGGCATATTTGTGTTTCATTTTTTGCATCTAAAAAAATAAAAAAAAGTGAATTTTTTATATTTGTTTGATGCATTGCTTCATCTTCTTGCATTATTTGGCCAATTGTTTCTCGAAACTCAGCACTTAATTAATTAATTAGAGTCTCAATAATCACGAGAGAGTCTCGTGTCCCTGAGTTCGACATTGTTTTTTTGCCAAGTAAAATAAATTCATGACCATCTGATTTCGTTGATATATCCAAATTAGATGGTTTTTTTGATAAACCTAGTTCAACCCGACTGCAACGTTCTCAAAGTATTAATTCCACACTATTAAAGGGCCGGAATTTGCGGTTTATCAAATGGCGTCGTTACCGGGGACACAGCTCATTTATTGTATTACTTGGAATTTTATTTATATACTTAAATGTTCCATTTTATAAGTCAATTTGTTCATCTACTTTGCATTACAAATTTTTCTTTTGTTATTTGATCTCTAACATTTGTTTCTGTGACAGGGCCCTTGATAATTCAAGGAGCCGCAGGAGCATGCTTGGAGCAAGTAGAAAAAGAAAGGGAAAAAAGTGTCATTTTGCATCATGTAATAATCGTCTTTACAACGGTCTTCGATCGAAGGCTCGCGATTGTAAAAGAACGATATATGTGGTTGTGTGGGGATCATACCCACATGAGTGTCGACGTAGGACCAGGTACGCGGTTCTTTGAGCTTACTTCATCGTTTCATATTTTACGTGCTTGCTCGTAGGTAGGACACACTATTAATCAAAGACGCACACAGCCTCGCTTCATTTTGCCAAATCTAAAAAAAAATTCTTCCTCGCTAATAGAATCATGTTAGGTGTGGATTTTTTATCGACTTGCATACATGATTTTGGTTTTAAAACAGTCCAAGTTTTCAGGTATTTTTGATAAGATACTGCATGTTTTATCGCTTAGCCTAGATCATGTTTTTATCGGTTATGTAGTTTTTCTCAGTTTCCCTTCCTAGCTTGATCACTTAGGTTAATGGAAAATCGGAATGAACGATAGACGATGATTGCTTGATTGATGTGCTCACCCTAATTCAGTTACAACCTTAAATAATTGGGACTGTTAATTGCAAGTCAACCTAAAAATGGAGTAAAATATTGTTTTGGGAGCGCAATACCCTCATTTACACAACTGATTTTATTAAACACTTTTTCCCATGTAAAGATAAAATGTTTTATCACCAATAAAACCGACAAGATAGTAAACCAACCTCGGTTGGTTTCATGTGTGAGTTGGTGAAATTGAAGGGTCTTGCATGTACGATTGAGCCATGTTTGCTCCGAAACCCTCCCCTGAACCTTAGTCACTCCATTAATCTCCGCAGATTCATCCACTCACATGTATATCCATCCTTCTTCTCCGTTCACCTCAGGTCTCTCCCAACATCAAATCTCCATCTTTATACTTAGGCTATCTCAGCCTAAGTATAGGGGGGACCGAGTCCCTGTGATTTTCTCTACTCTTCTTTCCTTGCCTTTATACTTAGGTTATTTCTAACCTGAGTATAGGGGGAGCCCTCCTTGGTGCTTGTATATTTCTCTATATTTAAATGGACCTATGGACTTGTATCATTTAGTGTTATGAGGACATAGCAAAGTTTAAGTATATGGGGGTATACCGTATATGCAGTATACTTACTTTAGCTATAATCTGAAAATTTAGAAAAATTTAAAACTTTTTGGCTAAAGTAAAATTCTTTGAACTATGTGGACTCCAATGTTTTCACGGCTTTTTCTATATTATGTTACATTATTTTTATAAAAATATTTTCGAAAATGTTTTGAAAAATGAGTTTCTCTTGTTTTGAAAAGTCCTTTGAAAATATTTTGAAAATTTTTATTTGTGTGACATGGTATTGAAATTTTTTTTATTTCAAGGAAAGTTGAGTCTAACCAGTGTTCTAACTTTTAATTAAAAACCATAAAATTGAGAAAATCCAAAAATCCTTTAAGAGTCATTAGTGACTACTAAGCCCAAATAAGTAGCTGCGTTCCGCGAGGGTTCGCCCTTAGCAGATTGGGTGGTTTAGAGGACATCGCGTAAGACCCCGTCCTCAAGCAACGAGCTTCGGCCTGTACTTACAACCATACTGGCTGAATGCTGATGCATCTACTTAGTTGAGTTGAGGCAGTCATAATATCTCTTGAAGTAAAAAAGGGTTTTTGAATGAAGGAGTTGGTTTAATCCTCTATATTCACACTTCGACCCAGGATCTGAAATTTTCACGAAAGATTGGTTTATAAGGACTTGAGATTTTAGGTTAACCAGCCTTAGCCATTAGGGTCTTATAATTAATCATCCGCATTCCCCTAAATTTCTATACTTGCATGCTATATTTCATGCTTAGTCTCAGATCATTAAGAATATGATCAGCACATCACATGCACGACTGCGGTTTCGACGAGATGAGTTGACTTTTCACTTGAGGGATTGGGATGAGGGATTCAAGTCTGGACTTCATCTAATGATGCTCGAGGATGGGATAAAATCTTTAAAGGCTTCATGAAACTTGACTGTCAGCAATTTTAGCCAGTATGAGAACTTGGTTCTTATACTAATCTCTTGACATTGACCTAAGTGCCAGGGTGTGAAATAAATAAGAAATGTTGATCAGTGTGCGCCAACTCTTGGTAAAAGCATAGGAGCTAGCCAAAAATACTACAAATCAATGAAATGTCAAAGAAAAGCTCTCATTCCACAAAGTCAAATATCAAAGAGCTTCCACCAAAGGCGCGCGCTCCCAACCATTTCAATGTGTCCACTTGGACCACCGCTATTAGGACTAGGAGTCGGGCTTGCTCCAAAAAAGAGCTCTGCATCGTAAATGCTACAAGTCTAGGAGTAGAACGTACGATAGGTACTCAAAAAAGACACACCCCGGTGTATTTCCAGGAAAACAAGTGCAGACGGCTCCAACTTCTCTTGACGGACGCACTGATCAACACCAAAAAAATGTGTTCCATAATAAGGCACTAGAGAGAATCCTTGTTCCAATGAGAGGGAGAGAAGAAATGGCACAATCTCATGCCCTCCATTACTGGCCATCCATCTACATTTCTATGTCTGACAACTAAAGAGACGGTGTATTGGATGCAAGATTTGATTTATTCCCTAGTGTTGGGAATTGAGTCCTTAGGAAAGTTTCTCGGACCAAGACCTTGGGTGATGTTTTGACTCTACTCTCGGGATCGCAGTCAATACTAAATGTCATAACCTTAGTATATATATACATCAGAGAGAGTTGGAGAATTAGAGGAATTGGGTGCCTCTTGATTAAGGCTAGGCTGAGCTCTAAAATTTTGGATCTCTAAAGTTGAGTGGACCAGAACATATTGGATCATGTACTCACATGCACAAGGGGGTTAATTCAGTTTATTCATTCTCTTTGATGCTCGGGGACGAGCATAGTTTAAGTATAGGGGGGTGACGTATCCGGATATGCCTATGTTAAAGAGTTGTTTTTATCGTTCGGCTTAAAGAATGATTATTCGTGCGTTGTAGGCGGCAATCGGAAATGGTCAAGAAAATAACCACACAAAATATTCGTCAATTTGATTACTGTGGTTTTATGTTTATTTTACTTGGGCAAGTACCAAGGCCAATCACAAGGAGGCAAAGGACCAACCTAGAGTTATGTCTATCAAAGGTTCATGTACGATTTTCAAGGTGGTATTTTTTTGGAATTTTCAATGCAATAAAAGATGCAATATGCAAATTCAGCTTAATTTAGGGACTAAAATGTAAATTTCGATCAAACAATCTCCGAAAAATATGAAATTTGGCCGAGATGTAAAATGTGATGAAACGAGTGTACTGTAATTTTTTGGAATTTTTAGATGTAATATGAATTTTTTTATGGATTTTTAAATGCAAACAGAATGATTTTCAATATTTAATTATATAAATATTAAAAACTAATTATTTTCAAGAAATAAAATTATCTAAAGTCTATCACTAGGTGATGAATCTCAAAAAAATCCTAAACCTCGAAAATGTTGGTTTAATACCTATTAAAAATTAAATACTAGAATATGCAAAATGATTTTTATAGGACAAAATTTGCATGCAAATGCAATTCTTTTTGGGCATAATGTCAAGCATAATTAATCCTACAATATGTGATTTTTCGGGGATTTTTAGAACAATGGTTAATCAACTATGAATTTCAGATCAAGAAATAGGCAAAATATGTAAATTTCCACAAAACAATTATTTATTAATTAACCATCAATCAGCAAAATGCCCACAATATGTCGAAGTGTAGAGAATTAATTAACAAACATCGTGCTATTTTATGATTATAAAATAATGTAGAGACAAGGTTCACAAATCTGGGGGAACACATGGATATAATTGCAATAATATAAAATAAATAAAGAAACAACTGCAATGGGGGGGCTGAGATGTAAATACAAATAGCCTGGGGGTAATTATGCAAAATTTCCAGAGAGGAACGTGCCCCGCACGTGCCCTCTTGATGGCGGGCCTGCTGCGCGAATCAGGAGATCTTTTGGGCCTTTACGCAAATGACCCACGCGGTCACGTGCCCCGCACGTGACCCGTGGGGATGAGTACTGAAGGTCGTTCCCCACGTACGTGCGTGGCACGTGCTGGGGCCTCGGGCTCCGAGCCTGGTCGACGACGAGATGGAGGGGCGGAGGAGCGGCCGACCAATGGCAGAGGAGCCTCCGGGGCTGTTGTGGTGGACGCGCGGCGGAGGTGCAGCCCAGGTGGTTGATGGTGTTGTTGATGTATAAGGTAGCCGAAGGAGGTTGAAGATGCAACCGAAGAAGAAAGCAGTGGCTTGGCTCGGTGAAGACGATGCGAGGGCGGAGGCGTTGTCGGCGAACTCGAAGCGGAGTCGAAGGTAGTGCTCCAGTGGTTGGCGGAGATAAAAGTTGTAGGTGATCGGTGATGTTGATCGTTGGATCGACAACAAGTAGTAGCCGGAGCAAGGACAACAATGGCAAGGAGGTAGCCGCTGCAACGGCCACGCGGAGGGAGGCGTGGCCGGATCACGTCGGAGACGGGTAGGCGGGTTGTCACCACTGCCTCCTTGGTGCTAACGATGGATGGGTTGGTCTTTGGGAGCGGCAGAGTTTTTATAGGAGAAGAGGATTGTCGTCTATGGAAGGAGGGGATTGGGAAGGCGGCGCAGGACGAAGGAGGATTTGATTGCGAGGATTGACGATGGCAGCGACGGCGGGATTTGCGGCAAAAATCGTGGGGGTGGCGCGGTGGCGCTCGATTAGGAAAGGGCCTGAGCGGAGAAGACAAGGGCTGGGCCATCCGATCGGCTGAGATCGGATGGCCCAGCGAGCGACACGTGGCGGAGTGAGGGCGCAAGGAGGGCGCACGTGCAGAGTACGTGCCTTGGAGGCACGTGCGACGTACGTGCGTCCATTTATTATTATTATTTTTTATTATTATTTTATATTTATTTATTTATTTATTTATTTTTATAAAATGAATATAAATAAGCCCAAAAATGGCTGATACGTGGCCGCACCAGGTACTGCTACGTGTCAGCACCAGATAATTCAGAAAAAAAATAGTTTGTAAAATCGAAAATAAATAGTAAATGATCTTGGATCAAAAACATTTCTTCATGAAAGTTGCTTGTCTTGATGAGATCTACAACTTTCATGAAGACATCAAAATCAAAATCGATCATTTGCAAAAAGTGGTATTTTTGGGGTATCCCATGTATATAGAACACCTTGATTTTGGGATTTTGTAATTTTTATGTCATTTTTAAGATCAGATAAAAATCCAGAAAAATTACGGTAAAATCAAAGATAAATAAAGACACCTTAATCTATTTTTTTTGAATTTTTATGAATTAAGAAAATATGTACATAAAATATTAGGTAAGAAATAACTAAAATACACAATATACAAAAAAGGCCCAAAACCCACTTTTCACATATGAGCTCCGATTCGCTTGAACTTGGTCTTGTTTTGAAGGTAATTGAATGTACATTAGTTCAAAAGTGAGTAGGATTAGAACGGACACTAGATGAGGGAGATATGAGGGTTTTAGTCCAAAAATCTTTAAATTGGGGTTTGGGTTTTTGGTCCACTTATTTGGGTTAGTTATTTTTTTGTATTTTTCCTTTATTCTTTTTAGTGATATGTACACAGTGGAAGTAGTTTTGAGTCATTCGGAGTTAGCATGAATGAGTTAAAAATCCGGGAAGTTAGGCTTTTTACAGGTCACTTTTGGCTTGGATTTTTGGCTTCTTATTTTGTGCTGATTTTTGTGCTAAAATGCAATTCTTATGAAATCATGTACTAATGCTAATTATGCAGAATAGATGCCAGAATGCTGTTGATTTTTGGGGATTTGAGCTTAATAAATGAGATTTAGAGTGATGAATTCGGGATTCATCAGGGGGTGATGAAACTCGATTTCATCATCTTAATTATCCATTATTAACCCAGTTGCTTAAATATGTGTCAATAAAACCAGAAAAAGTTCTGTAATTAACAGAGTCTTGAATAAATTAAAAACCACAAAAAAATGCAAAATTAAAAATCGTGGTATTTTTATCGTAAAAAATACTCTCTAAAATATGTTGTGCCATCTAATGACCTCATCTCCGTTTTTAATAAACATGAAACTTGTAGATCGCATCGAGATCTACAGCTTTCATGTTTTGAGTTTTCCCAAATTCGGCCATTTGACCCCACATAATTCACTTTCTTCTTTTCAATAATCTGATTAGGCCACGTGGCGCCTTCTGGTTGCGCCACGCGACACTTCTTTTCAGCTGTTTGATGGTCGTTCTGGTCTCAGGATCAATATCGTCCATTACCGCCTTCGCTCCCCACCAACCGATCACTGTCCAGATGCGATCTAAGCTGCCCGCTGACGCCGTGAGTTCCGCCTGCCATATGGTGCCTTGTGCGCCATTCGATCGTGCCCTCGTCCTTCCATCTTAGCCGCTACCTCTGCATCAAATATTAGCCTTTCGATCAGCAACCACTTGTCATCACAACCGCCCGCTAGCGCTGCATTCACCGCACGACACGTGGCGACATCCTGGACCCTTCGATCGCATCGCCTTGGACCTAATCGTAACTACCCGTTAGTGCCCTTATTTTAGTCGTTGGATCTCCAGGTCCAACGTCCATAGCACCTTCGTCAACCTCCCGCTGGTCCTCACCCCCACGTTCGCCATCTCGCAAACACACGTCGCCCTTCCCATTTTCTCCACCGATGCCGACGACCTTCTCCTTCGCTAACTGTCTCACGGTCTTCCCAACTCATCCACGACCCTCGCGAGATGTCACTCACTCCACGAATTTCCTCCAGTCACTCCCTACCCCTTGGTCAAACCACGCACACCACCTCTGGAGCTGCCAACTTCCGCCCCATAAATATGTTGTCTCCTCCGTCGGTCACACTGTCCACCTTTATGTGGGGCGAGGCCCATCCCTCATCCTTCTCCCTGCGACAGGGCGAGGTGGAAGGATTGAGAAAAGATGACCTTTTCCCCCGGTGTCGACCCGCTGCCCTCCATGGTGGCGTCACGGAGCTTCAAGCCCGCTTGAGCTGTCCCAACTGGTTGCAGGGGACCAGCGACGACCCGAGGCTCGAATCGAGCCCCAGCCCAAGCCTCCGACCTCCATCTCTGATAAGGTAAGATCCCTCTACGTCACTTTCATTTTTTATTAATTAATTGGGATCCTTCATAAGCCCTCACACTCCATTGATCCTCTCGAAAGCTTCGTCGCATTGCCCCCTTTCACGCGCTCACCTCCAACCAATATCCCTGTCCTCCATACCCCAGGTCACCTCCGACCCATCTCCTCCGCCTTTCATGGCGGAGGAGCTCCGAGATGCCACCTTCTCTGCCCACAGAAGCTCCCACTCCATATCATCTCGCACAAGCACCTCGCACCGCATGATTCGACTATTGTACTAACTTGTAGGAGAAACTCCTTCAATGGCCGGAGACTCTTCGGGGTGGTTTCATCACCATCGTCGTCTTCTCCAGTGCCCCGATGATTGGATTCAGAAGGTCAGGTGTCTTCCTCGAGCTCCAAGCTTCCTCGACGTACTTCCGGGGAGCTCCTGGGAGACCCACCACGTTTGAGAACCAGCGGCGGAGCTTGAGCTCCTTCGTTGGAGCTCGAACTTCGTCGCCTGCTACAGCTAGAGATGAAGGTACATGCACCGTTGGATGCTCCTCTCTGGATCATATCCAACGGTGTAGGGGCTTCCACGTCGCCAACTAGTGCCTCCTCCAGGTACCATTGGATCCTCGAGATCTGACGGTTTACGACCAGCCATGTCGCCAAACAACGGATCCTCCAACCACCGTTGGATCATAATGATCCAATGGTACACGACTGGCCACGCATCAAAGCTAGATCCACTTCGAGCCTCAGCATCCGAACCTTTGGGCTCGGAGCCTCCGATCCAGCATCGAACCAGAACTAGCTAATAACCTAGTCAAAGCTGCCCGAGCATACTCCGATCCTCTGAGTCTACCCGAGCCTGAAGAAGCATGTGCATAGCACGTGCCATCTTGGCAAATTGCAGAGAGGCCCACTGAAGTCTTCACTTTTGCAGACATGTCCTAAATCACATGCAGCGCACATGTACAGTGGCCATTTGGCAATATATCTCCTGCGGGTTTTCATAATTGCAAAAATTCCCTTGTGCATGTGGGCTATTTACAGGGAAGTTCCCTATCTTTCTTGTATTTGCATTTTAGTCTCTTCTGGGACCTCTTTGTAGTTATCTTTCATGTTTTCTTTCAATTATGACCTTGTCTTCTTTATTGCATATCTTAAGCATCGTACTCTGTTTCAGTCGATTTCCGTGGCATTTTCAAGCTATTCTCATTGTCTTCCTTACGTCATGCTTTTATTTCAGATTTGACACTAAGAACTTTAATGTGTTATTTTATTGTCTAAGCGTCCCGATTTCCATGTTTCTCATGCCTAATTGTTACATGAATGAAGAGAGATTTATTATTTGTCCTTGTTTTGACTCCTATTTTTAATGGCTCAAGTATTTATGATCTAGGGCATATTTGTGTTGCATTTCTTCCCTTCTAAAAAAATAAAAAAGTGCATGTTTTATATTTGTTTGATTCATTGCTTCATCTTCTTGCATTATTTGGCCTATTGTCTCTTGAAAGTCAACACTTAATTATTGAATAAGAATCTAAATAATCACGAGAGAGGCTCGTTTCCCTGAGTTCGACCTTGGTTTCTTACCAAGTAAAATAAATTCATGACCATCCGATTTCATTGATATATCCAAATTAGATGTTTTTTTATAAATCTAGTTCAACCCGACTGCAACGTTCTCAAAGTATTAATTCCACACTATTAAAGGACCGGAATTTACGGTTTATCAAATGGCGTCATTGCTGGGGACACAACTCATTTCTTGTATTATTTGGAATTTTATTTATTTACTTAAATGTTCCATTTTGTAGGTCAATTTGTTCATCTACTTTGCATTACAAAATTTTTCTTTTTTTATTTGATCTCTAACATTTGTTTCTGTGACAGGGCCCTTAATAATTAAAGGAGGCGTGGAGCAGGTGCTCCTCACTGCGAGAGCCGTAGGAGCATGCTTGGAGCAAGTAGAAAAAGAAAGAAAAAAATGTGTCATTTTGCATCATGTAATAATCGTCTTTACAACGGTCCTCGATCGAAGGCTTGCGATTGTAAAAGAACGATATATGTGGTTGTGTGGGGATCACACTTACTTGAGTGTCGACCTAGGACCAGGCATGTGGTTCTTTGAGCTTACTTCATCGTTTCATATTTTACATGCTTGCTCGTAGGTAGGACACACTATTAATCAAAGATGCACATATCCTCGCTTCACTTTGCCAAATCTAAAAAAAATTCTTCCCCGCTAATAGAAGCATGTTAGGTGCGGCTTTTTGATCGGCTTGCATACATGATTTTTGTTTTAAAATAGTCCAAGTTTTCATGTATTTTCGATAAGATATTGCATGTTTTGTCGCTTAGCCTAGATCATGTTTTTATCGGTTACGTAGTTTTTCTCGATTTCCCTTCCTAGATTGATCACCTAGGTTAATGAAAAATGGGAATGAACAGTGGACGATGATTGCTTGATTGATGTGCTCACCCTAATTACAACCTTAAATAACTGGGACTGTTAATTGCAAGTCAACCTAAAAATGGAGTAAAATATTGTTTTGGGAGAGCAATATCCTTGTTTACGCAACTGATTTTATTTAACACTTTTTCCCATGTAAAGAAAATGTTTTAATCACCAATAAAACCGACAAGATAATAAATCAACCTCGGTTGGTTTCATGTGTGAGTTGGTGAAATTGAAGGGTCTTGCATGTACGATTAAGCCATGTTTGCTCCGAAACGCTCCCCTGAACCTTAGTCATACCACTAATCTCCGCAGATTCATCCACTCACATGTATATCCATCCTTCTTCTTCGTTCACCTCAGGTCTCTCCCAACATCAAATCCCCATCTTTATACTAAGGCTACTCTCAGCCTAAGTATAGGGGGGACCGAGTCCCTGTGATTTTCTCTACTCTTCTTTCCTTGCCTTTATACTTAGGTTATTTCTAACCTAAGTATAGGGGGAGCCCTCCTTGGTGCTTGTATATTTCTAGATTTGCATGCTATATTTCATGCTTAGTCTCAGACCATTAAGAATATGATCGGCACATCACATGCACGATTGTGGTTTCGATGAGATGAGTTGACTTTTCACTTGAGGGATTGGGATGAGGGATTCAAGTCTGTACTTGATCTAATGATGCTCGAGGATGGGATAAAATCTTTGATGGCTTCATGAAACCTGAGGGTCAGCAATTTTAGCCAGTATGAGAACTTGGTTCTTATACTAATCTCTTGACATTGACCTAAGTGCCAAGGAGTGAAATAAATATGAAATGTTGATCAGTGTGCGCCAACTCTTGGTAAAAGCAGAGGAGCTAGCCAAAAATACGACAAATCAATGAAATATCAAAGAAAAGCTCTCATTCCACAAAGTCAAATATCAAAGAGCTTCCACCAAAGGCGAGCGCTCCCAACCATTTCAAAGTGTCCACTTGGACCATCGCTATTAGGACTAGGAGTCGGGCTTGCACCAAAAAAGGGCTCTACATCGAAAAGGCTACAAGTCTAGGTGTAGAAGGTACGATAGGTACTCAAAAAAGACACACCCCGGTGTATTCCCACGAAAGCAAGTGCAGACGGCTCCAACTTCTCTTGACGGGCGCACTAATCAACACCAAAAAAATGTGTTGCATAATAAGGCACTAGAGAGAATCCTTGTTCCAATGAGAATGAGAGAAGAAATGGCACAATCCCATGCCCTCCATTACTGGCCATCCATCTACATTTCTATGTCTGACAACTAAAGAGACGGTGTACTGGATGCAAGATTTGATTTATTCCCTAGTGTTGAGGATTGGGTCCTTAGGAAAGTTTCTCGCACCAAGACCTTGGGTGATGTTTTGACTCTACTCTCGGGATCGCAGTCAATACTAAATGTCATAACCTTAGTATATATGTACATCAGAGAGAGTCTGGAGAATTAGAGGAATTGGGTGCGTCTTGATTAAGGCTAGGTTGAGCTCTAAAATTTTGGATCTCTAAAGTTGAGTGGACCTGAACAGATTGGATCATGTACTCACATGCACAAGGTGGTTAAATCAGTTTATTCATTCTCTTTGATGCTTGGGGATGAGCATAGTTTAAGTATAGGGGGGTGATAAAACTCGATTTCATCATCTTAATTCTCCATTATTAACCCCCTTGCTTAAATATGTGTCAATAAAACCAGATTAAGTTATGTAATTATCAGAGTCTTGAATAAATTAAAAACCACAAAAAATTGCAAAATTAAAAATCGTGGTATTTTTATCCTTAAAAATACCCTAAAAAAGATTTTGTGTCATCAAATAACCTCATCTTCATTTTTGATAAACATGAAACTTGTAGATCTCATCGAGATCTACAACTTTCATGTTTTGAGTTTTTACAAATTCGGCAATTTGACCCCTCATAATTCACATTCTTCTTCGCAATAATCTGATTGGGCCACGTGGTGCCTTCTGGTTGCGCCACGTAGCCCGATCATTCTTGAGCCACACAATGCTTCTTTTCATCTGTCCGATGGCCGGTCTGGTCTTTGGATCTATACCGTCCATTACCGCCTTCGCTCCCCACCATCTGATCACTGTCCTGATGCGATCTGAGCTGCCCGCTGACGTCGTGAGTTCCGCCCGCCACATGGCGTTTTGTGCACCATTTGATTGTGCCCTCGTCCGTCCATCTCAGCCGCTATCTCCACATCAAATATTAACCTTTAAATCGGCAACCACTTCTCATCACAACCGCCCGCTAGCGCTGTGTTCACAACACGACACGTGGCGACATCCTGGACCCTTCGATCGCATCGCCTTGGACCTAATCGTAACCACCCGTTAGTGCCCTAATTTCGGTCGTTGGATCTCCAGATCCAACAGCCAGAGCACCTTCGTCAACCTCCCGCTGGTCCTCTCCCCCACGTTCGCCATCTCGCAAACACACGTCGCCCTTCCCATTTTATCCACCAACGCTGATGACCTTCTTCTTCGCTAATTGTCTCACAGTCTCCCCCACTCATCCACGACCCTCGCGAGATGTCACGCACTCCACGAAGTGCCTACAGTCACTCCCTACCCCTCGGTCAAAGCACACACACCACCTCTAGAGCTGTCAACTTCCACCCCTTAAATATGTTGTCTCCTCCGTCGGTCACAATGTCCACCTTTTTGCGGGGCGAGGCCCAACTTTCCTTCTTCTCCCTGTGACAGGGGGAGGTGGAAGGATTGAGCAAAGATGACCTTTGCCCCTGGTGTCGACCTGTCGCCCTCCATGGTGGCGTCGCAGAGCTTCGAGCCTGCTTGAGCTATCCCAACTGGCTGCAGGGGACGAGCGACGACCCGAGGCTCGAATCGGGCCCCAGCCCAAGCCTCCGACCTCCATCTCTGATCAGGTAAGCTCCCTCTACCTCCCTTTCATTTTTTGTTAATTAATTAGGATCCTTCATACGCCCTCACACTCCATTGATCCTCTCGAAAGCTTCGACGCATTGCCCCCTTCACGCACTCACCTCCGACCATTATCCCCGTCCTCCGTACCCTAAATCACCTCCGACCTATCTCCTCCGCCTTCCACGGCGGAGGAGCTCCGATATGCCACCTTCTCTGCCCACAGAAGCTCCCATTCCATATCATCTCGCACAAGCACCTCGCACCGCACGATTCGGCTATTGTACTAATTTCCAGGAGAGTCTCCATCACTCGTCGGAGACCCATTGGGGCGGACTTCATCACCATCGTCGTATTCACCAGTGCCCCGATGATTGGATTCAGAAGGTCAGGTGTCTTCCTCGAGCTCCCAGCTTCCACGACGTACTTCTAGGGAGCTCCGGGGAGGCCCACCGTGTTCAAGAACCAGCGGCGAAGCTTGAGCTCCTTCGTCAGAGCTCGAACTTCGTCGCCAGCTACAGCTGGAGATGAAGGTACATGCACCGTTGGATGCTCCTCTCCTTAGCATATCCAATGGTACAGGGGCTTCCACGTCGCCATCTAGTGCCTCCTCCAGGTACCATTGGATCCTTGAGATCTGACGGTTTACGATCAACCATGTCGCCAAACAACGGATCCTCCAGCCACCGTTGGATCATAATGATCCAATGGTACACGACAAGCCACGCGTCAAAGCCGGATCAACTCCTAGCCTCAGCATACGAACCTTTGGGATCGGAGCTTCCCAGCCAGCATCGTACCAGAACCAGCTCCCAAGCCTGAGCCGAACCTAGACGAAGCTGCCTGAGCATACTCCGATCCTCCGAGTCTACCCGAGCCTGGAGAATCACGTGCATAGCACGTGCCATCTAGGCAAATTGTAGAAAGGAGCACTGAAGTCTTCACTTTTGCAGACAGGTCCTGAATCACAGGCAGTGCACATGTACAATGGGTATTTTGCAATATATCTCATGCATGTTTTCATAATTACAAAAATACCCCTGTGCATGCGGGCTATTTACGGGGAAGGTCCCTATCTTTCTTGTATTTGCATTTTTGTCTCTTCCAGGGACCTGTTTGTAGTTATCTTTCATGTTTTCTTTCAGTTATGACCTTGTCTTCTTTATTGCATATCTTGAGCATCGTAACTCTGTTTCAGTCGATTTCAGTGACATTTTCAAGCTCTTCTCATTGTCTTCCATATATCATGCTTTTATTTCAGATTTGACACTAAGAACTTTAATGTGTTATTTTATTGTCTAAGTGTCCTGATTTCCATGTTTCTCATGCCTAATTGTTACATGAATGAAGAGAGCTTTATTATTTGACCTTGTTTTGACTCCTATTTTTAATGGCTCAAGTATTTATGATCTAGGGCATATTTGTGTTGCATTTCTTCCCATCTAAAAAAATAAAAAAAAGTGTATGTTTTATATTTGTTTGATGCATTGCTTCGTCTTCTTGCATTATTTGGCCTATTGTCTCTCGAAACGCAAGACTTAATTAATGAATAAGAATCTAAATAATCACGAGAGAGGCTCGTGTCCCTGAGTTCGACCTTGGTTTCTTACCAAGTGATATAAATTCATGACCATCCGATTTCATTGATATATCCAAATTAGATGTTTTTTATAAACCTAGTTCAACCCGACTGCAACGTTCTCAAAGTATTAATTCCACACTATTAAAGGGCCAGAATTTGCAGTTTATCACTCCGTGACTAGACACGATATCCACCTCAGGAAAGGATGATGCCGAATTGACCATTGCGTAATTGAGATGATAATCATTTTTTCAACCGAAGTTATACCATATAATAATAATAATCAAAACTATTTTGTTTATAAGGAAGTTTGTAAACAAATTTCCAATCCTATTAAAGCAAGTTTGTTTGTTGATTTTGCAATCAATTGTGATCTATATCATATCTAATCAATTATTGGTTAAGACAATGCCACTTAAGGAAATATTTATCCTAAATATTTTTAAAATATTTTCCATAATTATTCCAAGTAATTAACCATTAATTTCACCAATTGACAATCACATGGTTCTTGATTAAAATTGTAGTTTCCAGTAGTGACCCCCACTTACTAAAATTAACATATCTTAATCAAATTAAATTCAAATTACGCAAAATAAGTTTCCAAAGATTGCTAATTTGATTTATAATAGAACCTAATTCCTTATCACACATTTTTAGATGTTTCAAAAATAATAATTAACTCCTTAACTATGTCAAGATTCACAGTCCCCAAAACAACGCATACATGTTCATCAAAACAATGATAACTTGTGAAATTGGAATCCAAATTACGCAAACTCAAATCCCACAGTTTGTTTATTTAATGGGGAACATAATCCAACGGATTATTGCATTTTAAACAGGGCTGAAATTATTCGCTAACCAGAGATGCAAAAATGAAATGCGACAAAACTTTCGCAAACCCCAATGTACCCAAGTCTTCCTAGGTTTATGGATCGTATCCAAAACCTCCGACCTAAAGCTCTGATACCACTTGAAGGATATTAAATAATCCTTAAGTGAATAATGGAAGCATGAGGATCATACCATATACGATCGAGAACGACTAGTTGCACTAGTTGTTCGATTCAACGAAATTTAATATTTTTGCAATAAAACCACATGATCCAAGAAAGATTCTCGGATTGTTTAATATAAATCACTAATTGTATAAAGGGATACCACTTGTAGCGTGGATGCGATCAAACCTATAAGAAAGGAGAACTCGTGTCTCAAGTCCAATCTTCGGAGGAGACACTTGTAAGCATATGGATGAGTCGTGTGTTCCTCGCAATCCAAGATGTTGATCGAAGCAATGGAACTCATGATCTCGTCGCACGAGATCAAACGTCTTCTTCGTGAGCGAGGCACACCAAAGAAGATGGAGAACCACGGGCAGTCGAGGTGACGACACTATGATGAAGCGACGACAGGGTCTCCTCCTCTCTAGTGTTAGGTGGACGACCGCCAATGGAGAGAGAGGGAGAGAGGGTGTGAGAATGAAAGTAGAGGAGAGAGCTTGTTTTGGAGTCCAAGGATCACAATCCATGTTATACACAAAATCAATGGGTGAGATTGATTTGTGCTTCTTTCAGTGGCCAAGATGTTGTTGGTAAAAGCACAAAAACAATTACTTTAATTGGATTAAATATATATTAATAAATCAACATAATTTATTCTTAAAATTAAATCAACAAATCTTGGAGATAATGGAGAGGAAAATCTCCCCTTCCGTATAAGAGTGGTGGATGACCACCCTTTCCATGTTCGAATTTGTTGTCATCCCTACTCCTGTTAGGAGTAGGAGATTTCCAATGCAATCTCCAATATTCCATGATTTTAAGTATCTCCAATATTTACAACATCAATTATTGTAAATTATTCTACAAAAATAATTCATAATTATTTTGAGAATATTGCAATCTTGCCATTAGAAATTTATGAATCATATTCACCACCCAAAACAAAATGTAATTTACTTTTTCAATTAATTATCCAATGCGAATCCAATTCACATCAATAATTAACCAAAAATTATTGATCATAATAATCTCTCTCTAATACAACACATTTTTAATATATTATGAATAATTGGATATTGCTATTGACATTATTCTCATCCATAATAGTTAAATCGTATTTAATTATATTGGATCATTATTCTCATGCATCCACATCATGTGAATCAAATTCACATCATTCAAGATAATCAAATCACATTTACTTATCCATTTCTCAATGCTTAGATTTATTTCTATTATGGAATTATTCTTGAACCCCTACCAAGCATAATGCTCTTTCTCTACAGATACTTGGAGATAAGTACAAGACGATTATACATTCCACGTATAGTGACTTGGATATTGAGATCATATCTCAAATCCAGATCCCGTGAACCTCCCACAGATATTTGATTAAATCCCACAGATGCTTGTGGAGTCCTCAATCTAACTCCTTAGATATTAATCCTATCACTAGCCTCTATAATTCAATCATTTAATTAACAGCTATATGGTTATTAAGACAACCATGGTACATAACCCTAGTTGTACAGAGGGACCTTATAGTGCATTCATTCATTTAATCTCAGAAAGGTATTGAAACAATCAATAACTTTAATTGATAAAACATATATTACAATAGCATTTATTGTAAGAATGGTTTGCCTCGGGCTCACGTGGCTAACAATCTCCCACTAGCCCTCAGAACTATTTAGGAACAATCCTCAAACCCGTACTCATTACATGTTGGTCTAAAACCTTCTGTGTTAGAGGTTTGGTAAGAGGATCAACAACATTGTTGGTATAGGCCACCTAGGTGATGATGATATCACCATGCTTTTGAATCTCCCAAATGATGTGGTATTTCCTTTCCACGTGCTTTCTCTTTTGATGCCATCTAGGTTCCTTCACCTCGGAAATGGCCCTCGTGTTATCGCAGAGTAACGGGATGGGAGTATCAGAGGAAACTACGCCAAGTTCCAGGATGAAATTGCGCAAACACACCACCTCCTTTACAACATTTGATGCGGTAACGTATTCAGCTTTTGTTGTTGAATCTATTGTAGTGTCCGGCTTTTTGATTCTCCAGCTCACAACACCACCTTTCAATAGGAACACAAACCTTGATGTCGATTTTTGATCATCAATATCTGATTGGAAGTCTGAATCTGTATATCCCTAGATTTAGAAATCACCATCTCTATAGACTAACATGTAATCTTGCATCCGTCTTAGATATTTGAAAATGTTCTTTACTGCATTCCGGTGTTTCTCTCGATAGCAGGATTTGTAATGACTTACCACTCCCACTGCATGGCAGATGTCTGGCCTAGTACACATCATGGTGTACATTAAGCTTCCTATGGTTGATGCATAGGGGCATCCAACCATGGCCTTCTTTTCTTCAACACTTTGAGGAGTCATCCCTTTAGATAGGTGGATACCATGTCTTAAGGGGAGGAATACTTTCCTAGAACTATCCATACGAAAACGTTCAAGAATTTTCTTATTGTACCAATGTTGTGATAATATCAAAATTATCTTTTCTCAGTTTCTGAACAGCTTTAGGCCTAAGATGTAAGTGGCTTCTCCTAGATCTTTTATCTTGAAGGTATGGGATAACCAAATCTTAACACTAGTCATCATCCCTGTATCATTCCCAATGATAAGGATGTCATCTACGTAAATCACGATGAACACAATGGCGCTCCCACTAAGCTTCTTGTACACACAATGTTCATTAGGATTCTGGACAAAATCATAACTCTTTATGGTTTCGTCAAATCTGATGTTCCAACTATGCGAACCTTGTTTTATACCATATATGGATTTCTTCAGCTTGCATACTTTGCCATCCTCAATTATGAAGCCCTGGGGCTGCTCCAAATAGATATCCTCCTCGAGGTATCAATTGAGGAAAGTCATCTTGATGTCCATCTGCCATATTTCATGGTCAAGATATGCAGCTATAGCTAGAAGCTTCCGGATGGAGTTAAGCATAGCCACATGAGAGAACATCTCATAGTAGTCGATGCCTTCTTTCTATGTGTAGCCCTTTTTATGAGTCGTTCTTTGAAAGTTTCTATTTTCCCGCAAGATCCACTTTTTCTTTTGAAGATCCATTTAAATCCAATGGGTTTTACCCCTTTAGGTGGATCCTCTAGTGTCCATACACCATTCTTATGTTGGACGTGTAAGCCCACGTCGAGCCTTTATGCAATAATTGTTATTGCAAATATCATTCCCAAATCTGAAATGAAGAATAAATAAATTTGCATCATAGGTCCCTTAGTACAATTAGGGCTATGTACCATGGACATCTTAATGATCGTACAACTGTTGATTCAATAATTCAATCATAGAGGATTGTGCTTGGAAGAATATCTAAAGTGTTGTATTGAGGACTCATCGACCACCGTCAAATTATTATTAAGAGATGATCTCCAGCCTGAGGAAGAGATGGCAATCCTCTCTCTGAAGGCTGATATCTAACCGGCCTCTTAATGCAGGTCCTCTGCATAGGAATAGAGATTCTGAGGTGTTAGATAAGTTAGGTCAAAGAGTTGACTTAACGAGATCAAGATAACCAAAGTCCTATATCGTATGCTATCACGATATAGGCACACATCCTCTGACCGGAGACAGATGTGTTACTATATGTCTAAGTTTTCACATTTGGCAGACCAATAGGTTGATGACCTAGTCAAGGTCTATACACCGGCGTGCTGGTTTGCATGTAAGGGCATATGAGTAATATGATCTCTCAAAGGGATCATACAGGTTCAATTACTGAACCAGAAGACATCAGCTCACTCATGAGATATTGGGAAGAATCAAATTTTGTGCACGGTCATCTCACTTTGGAAGCTTGACTGAATTTGTAGGTTTGATATATACTTTTGCAAAGTATATGATCAAGACCTAGGTGTGATAAATGCTTTTGAAAAGTATATGATCAATACCGACTCCCAATGATCAAATGAGAAACCTACTGATAAATCCCTGAAGTAGACAATGTAAAATTAATCTAATACTTCAGGTTTATTCTGAGTCTTCCAGTATACATGATGTACATGTGTTGGGAATACCCGAGGGTGATGTGATCATTAATGATTGTCTAACCATGATGCTTCCATTCTAAGAGAGTGATGAAACGGGTCTGAATTTTAGTGACTCATCTCAGTAGAGAAGTAATCAAATCTTGGTCCAATTGTTGGACTTTGATCTGAATGGGATTTAGATGGAATGAGAAGATTAGATTTGCGGTCTTGATTTAATCAAGCATCTATGGGAGGCCCGACATCTGGATTTGAGATATGATCTCAATATCCAAGTCACTATATGTGGAACAATACAATCGCTCTGTCCTTATCTCCAACTATCCGCAGAGAAAGCGCATTATCCATGAAAGAGTTCATGGATAATTTCAGTGTTGATATGTGTATCTGAGTATTTAGAAAATTGATAATTAAATATGATTTACTTATCATGATCAATATGAATTTGATTCATATTATTAGGAGAGTTATATAAAATAATTAAATGTGATTTAATTATCAAATATGTGAATAATGTGAATACGATTCCTAATATTTGGGAAGATGAGAATAGAGATCCAAGATGATTAAAGGTGATTTAATTATCATGGATATGAATAATGTGGATATCACTATCTATATTAATCATATATATTATAAATATGATTTATAATATATAAGAGAGAGCTATTTAATTAAATATTGGTGTGAATTGGATTCAAATTGGACAATTAATTGAAAATGTACATTACATTTATTTTGGGTTGTGAATGTGATTCACAATTTTGCAATGGCAAGATTGCAATATTCACATATAATTATAAATTATTTTGGTAGAATAATTTACAACAAGTGTTGTTGGAAATCTTGGAGATTTCCATGGAATAATGTAATCTCATGAGATTACATGAGATTGCCACCAACATATGGAAGGAGGCAATCTTCATTGCATAATATCCATGTTTGATTGATTTAATTTTAGGACTGAATTATATTGATTTATCAAGATATATTTAATATAATTAAATTAATTGTTGTTTGTTTTTTACCAACAAAATCTTGGCCATTAAAAGAAACACAAATTAATGAAAGCCATTGGATTTGTGTTGTCCATGGATTGAGATCCATGGATCCCAAAATATTATAAAAGGAGAGGCACCCCTTTGCTCTTCTTGGTTACAAAAACATAATGAGAACATAAGTCTCTCTCTCTCTTCCATTCTCTACATGCCCTCTCTCTCATGTGGTCGTCCACTATGGATGCCCTAGAGAGAGTCTCCATCGCCGCAACGTCATCGTTATGCTTCCCGATCGTTTGCTCGTGGATCTTCATCTCCTTCGATGTGTCTCTCTCGTGAAGAAGACATTGTATCTCGTGGGATGAGATCAGGAGATCCGTTTCTTGGATCATCAACAAGGATTGCGAGGAGCACGTGTTTCATCAGCATGCTCGCAAGCATCTCCTCCGTCGGATCGGACTTGAGACAGGAGGTTTCTTCATTTAGAGACTCGATCACAACCACGCTTCAAAAGGTAACCCTAATACGTGCTTTCAGTTTAGATGAAATGATTCTATAAGTGTTCTTGGATCATATGGTTTCATTAGATAAAAATTTTTTTCCGCTGCATCGAGCAACTAGTGTGACTAGTCTCTCCTGATCGCATACGATGCGATCCTCACGCTTCTATGATGCGCTTAATGATTATACCATATCCTTCAAGTGATATCAGAGTCAGGTTGAAGGTTTTGGATGCGATCCATAATCCAAGGAAGACTTGGGTTCATTGGGGTTTGCGAAAGTTTTCTTGCATTTCATTTTTGCATGTCTGTTTTGTGAATATTTTAGGCCCTATTGAATTGTTTAAACACGAAAATAATAATCTAATTCTGTTCTCCATTAAATAAGGAAACAGTAGGATCTGAGTTTACGTAATTTGGATTCCGTATGCTCAAGTTATGATCATTTTAGTGAACATGTATCCACAGTTTCGGGGACTGCGAATCTTAACATAATTAAAGAGTTAGTTACGGATTTGAAATGACTCTTGCATGAAAATCATTTACGTTCTGTTGTAAATCCAATTAGCAAACTTTAGGAACTTATTTTGCTTAATTTGGATTTAAATTGATTGAGAAATGGTATTTTTAATAGTGAGGGTCACAGCAGGAATTACTTTCATAATCAAGAACCTAGTGATTGTCATTTCAGAAATTAGTGAAAATAAATGGTTTAATTTCATGGAATAATTATGGATAAATATTTGCGAAATATTTAAAGATAATTATTTCCTTATGTGACATTTCCCAAACCAATTATTTGTTATATGTGATCTAGATCACAAATTGGTTACATGATCTACTTTCCAACAAACATGTTACTTGAATAGGATTTGGGATTTGTTTAGCAAATCTCATTATAATGCTAATCAAAATAGTTTTGATTATTATTATATGGTATAATTTCGGTTGAAAAATCGATGATCATCTTAAGTACAAAGTATCTATTTTACATTATCCTTTCCCGAGGCGGATATGGTGTCTAGTTTGTCCCACTCCCGTCGAGGGGTAGCAGGTTGCACCGTGTGCAGTCTGTCCCACTCCCGTCGATACTGGCCATGACAACGGGTAGCATTGGTATAATGCTTAAGAAATCATGATGTATTTCTAATTATTAAAATTTGAAATAATACGTATTTGAGATAATACCATAATTCGAGTAACAATAAGACACTCTATTATAAATAGGTGTGTTATTTCCATTGAAAGAATTAATCATAATGAATATGATTCATAATGATTAAGTAATTTTGAATATGATATGGAGGCTCACATAAGCGACATCCATGATCTTCCGTAAAGGCAAATGGTTCCAACGCTAGAGATTGTATGTCGGAGACACCTATCCGAAGTGACAGCTCCTACATACAAGCCATTTAAATCAAGCTCTTTGCTTCTCAAAAGAGTAAGGATGTATGCGTAGTGACCTCAATATCGGGTCCTCATATTATTGGGGCGATATTGGATTATACATAGCGAGTTGTATTCCTATTGATGGTTGGTTCAATTAATGACGAGTCAACATCACCTCAGTAGTGGTGGGCCCGAGTATTAAAGACCGAATTGGGAAATGCAAGTTGGACTTGCAAGGCAGATTGTGTTCCGGCTTCTTTTTATCCGAGTTATAGGTTCTCATATTATTGGGATGTAACAAAGATAATGAAGGAGATCCCAGATCTTGCTTGAGATATAATAGTAAGTATATCTCTTATATTGAAAGTGATTAAGGGAATCAACTTTCATTGTTGACAAGGCAAGACAACATTGATATTAAAAATCCTAAATCAATGTAAAATATGTATATAGAAATTATATACACTTATACAAAATTTATTATTTCAGATAATCCTTCATTAAATCCACTCAGTGTTATACTCAATAATAACCAGTAAAATATCATGGATTGGACTCATGATCCAGATATTGTACTTGCAGTTGGACACATAATGTATGTGGTTGCAATGTGCAAGTTTCCTCATAATAATGAGAAATGACAATTAAATAGACAATATATCTACAATCCTAGGGTTTATATGTCTCTATTGTCTTGATTTCATCAAATGTACTTTGGAAGTGACATGTCGATGATGATCGTAATTGTCAATTAATCCTTATAAAAATCTAAGAAGATATTCTTGCATTCACATGTGCTCTTGACATTTTTCATGAATGACATGGTTCACTACATCATGCAGAATGGTAGCTCTATAAGAGATTATGTATTCAAGATGTTTGAATACCTACCTGAACCAATGTTTTAAAAGTTTAGATGGATGTAGAACGTTGAGTGTTATCGTTATACGGTCTATACTCTAGTTATTCATGAATCTTCATAATTTTCATATTGTATTAATTTAGTGATTCATCTATAAATGTTGAAGTGCTCTAACATTGAATTCTTTTGAATTTAACATGAGAGATCCCTTGTCTTAAGCAATGGTTGTTTATAGATGAAGGGAACACAGTGGAAGCATGGGTCAGACCCATGTGAGAAGGAAAGTCAAAAAGTTGATTATACTTCTGTGACTTCCATATGACATCCAAAGAGCTGAATAAATGCCAATACAACAATAAGATGATGTGTTGATAGTATGACTATCAAGTCTATCTAGAATCCTTAGAGAAAGACTTATATAGTCCACCGAAATTATCTACAATCTACATTTATCATTGTAGAGGACTTGCTTATGAGAGAAGATTAAAGTCCAATAATTATTGTATCTCAATCTTCTAATGACATTTGCAATTGGTTGCATATGTATTACAAGATTAGAAGATTTGATATTAAGGTTTAATAGTCATCTACATGGATATTGATGTAATTGTTAGAGCAATCCCTGTAGGATAGATAGACTTCATATTCTCAGTGGGAGAGCCCTTAGTCTTAGAGAATGTCTCTATGACCTAGATATTAGAATGCACTCATTGTTTGCTTCTGAATGTTGGAAATAAACATGAATTCTGAAATAGAATGATCATAAAGAGTTATGATGAATATATTTCAGATAACATCTAGTGGACTCCACAAAATTTAAAAATGAATGGTTCATTAAGATTTCTAATACTGAAAATTAAACCTTTAAAGATCAATAGGAGGATGAATATCATTTGATAATGATACGGCATCATGTTTTGGACATATGTCTATTGATGAGATCAATAGATAAGTCAGAGATGGAACTTTAGAATGTCTAAAATTTCAAAACTTGCATACTTATGAATATTATATTCAAAGTAAAATGTCCAATACACCCTTCTTTGGGAAAGGTGTAAGATGTCAAGGTATTCAGGATCTCATGCATATTGATGTATGTGGATCATCTATATCATAATGAACATTGTGGATATGTGATATCTATTGATGATTATGCTTGATATGAGATTTCTTCTCCTCACCTTAGAAAACTTTGAAATGTTCAAAGATTTCAGAATTTTGGTTTAGAACCAAAGTTTGTAGGAAGATAAAATGAATTTGATCTAACCTAGGTAGCGTGTACCTATTAGATGAATTCATGGAATACCCTTACAGAGATATGTCTTATCTCGCTCCTCCCGATACACCTTAACTCAATAGAGTTATAAGGAGATACAATTGGATCACGTATGACATGATCTTATCAATGATGAATTTTAGCATAATTATCCCTTACTTTCCAGGTATATATGTGTAGTAGAGACTACAATATATGTCCTTAATAAGGTTCCATGCATGGAAGCTGGAATCTAGCACTTGAGAGTGCTGCTTCATTAGGAAAATAAAGGATGGTATTGGATACCTACTTTTTGACCTTGAAATTCTTAAAATATCTCATCTCTGAGAATGTGATTCATAGAGGTTGAGACTCTTGAGAATCAAGATGGAAATGAAGTAAAGGAACTCATTTAATCTTGAGATGATAATGAGGATCCTGAAATCGGAAACTAAAAGGACAATTAAAGATGAAAAATTAATACCTCTACAAATAAATTTAAGGATGTATTCCATGTGTCAATTAAGTCTGACAATGATCGGACTTCATGTGATGAAGCTTCTGAGGTTCATGACATGGAAAGATGGATGTTAGCAATAAAGTATAAAGTAGACTTCATATACAAGTGTTGTATATGGACCCTCGAGGATCCACCTATATGGGTAAGACCTGTAAAGGTGTAAATGAATCTTTAAGAGAAAGAGGGAACCTTATGAGAAGGTAGAGCCCTTCAAAGCACGACTTGTAGACATGGCTACATATCGAAGAGAAGATATCGCTTGTGATGATACTTGATCTTCAGTGACCATGCTTATACTCATCATATTATTACCAACTATAGCTACACAACTTGACTTTGATATCTATGAGATGAAAGTCAATATTGCATTCCTCTATGAATATCTCTCTGAGGACATTCACATGAAATATTCCTAGGGTTTCATGGTTGAGGAAAGTAAGGTGTACAAGCTAAAGAACTTCATTTGTGGACTCACATAAGCATCTTGTAGTTGGAACATAAGATTTGATGAAATTATAAATGTTATGATTTCAGATATAATCTTGATGAACCATGTGAAGCTTAGTGGGAGTGCCATTGTGTTCATCGTGCTAAATGTATATATTATCCTAGTCATGTTAAAATGATATATGGATGATAATAAGTGTTTTACAGACTGGCTATTCCATATCTTGGAATCCGATTTCAAGGATACTTCTTAGATCTTAGTTCCGAAGTTGTTCAGAAGCAAAGAGAAGAGGATATTGGGACTGTCACATTTGTAGTAAACCTTGGACATGTTCCATTCTTGGAAAACCCCAAGGAAGGCTTCCTTTCCTTATGATATGGTACTGACCTATCTAAAGGGATAGCACCTCAAAGGATTGAGGAAGTGAATGCTAAAACTGGTTGCCCTTATGCATCAATTACGAGAAGCGGGGTGTATGCTAGATGTGTACAAAGGCCAGATATCTGCCATGTAGTATGAGTAGTAAACTCCTACTAATCCTACTATGGAGATAAAATACTTGATTGCAGTAATAACAAAATCTTCAAATATGACAAGACTTTCGAGATAGTGATCTCTATGTCTTATCTTAAAGAAATTAAGACTATATAGATAGTGATCTAAAAGGACTTAACTTTGGATACCTTTGGAAATACAGATCTCCAGGAATAAGGGTATTGTGATATGGATTATGCAAATACTTGTTATGATAATTATTATGCTGTAGTGTCAAGGACACTGTAACTATCAAGATTAAGTATTGGTTGCATAAGATGCAACATTCACATTAGATGCGAGCACTGTTATTGGGGATATGCAAGTGCCATAAAAAGGAATTGGCGTAGTCTCGCAGGAACAGAGTGATTGATCATCTTACCTAGCCATTTTCTAAATAGCATATGATTGTCACATGAGTGTGGGTTGATTGTCACATGAGTGTGGGTTTAAAAGATTAGTCCATTAATGGATCTTTGGGCTAGTGGGAGATTGTTGGACATGCGAGCCCACGACGAGCCACTATGCAATAAATGTTATTGCAAATACCATTCCCTGATCTAAAATGAAGAATAAATAATATGCATGATAGGTCCCTTAGTACAATTAGGGTTATATACCATGGCCATCTTAATGATCATACAATTGTTGATTCAATAATTGAATCATAGAGGCTGGTGCTTGGATGAATATCTAAAGAGTTCGATTGAGGACTCATCGAGCACCGTCAAATGATTATTAAGATATGATCTCCAGCCTGAGGAGGAGATGCCAATCCTCTCTCCAAAGGCTGATATCTAACCGATCTCTTGAGGCAGGTCCTCTACATATGAATAGAGATTCGGAGGTGTTAGACAAGTTAGGACAAAGAGTTGACTTAACGAGATAGAGATAACCAAAGTCCTATATCGTATGCTATCACGATATAGGTACTCCTCTGACCGGAGACAGATGTGTTACTATAAGTCTAAGTTTGTACATTTGGCATACCAATAGGTTGATGACCTAATAAAGGTCTATACACCGGTGCGCCAGTGTGCATGTAAGGGCATATGAGTAATACGATATCTCAAAGGGATCATACAGGTTCAATAGCTGAACCGGAAGACATGATCATACTCATGAGATATTGGGAAGAATCAAATTTCGTACACAATCGTCTCTCTTTGGAATATTTACTAAATTTTTAGGTTTGATATATACTTTTGGAAAGTATATGATCAAGACCTAGGTATGATGTATGCTTTTGGAAAGTATATGATCGATATCGACTCCTAATGATCAAATGAGAACTTATTGATAAATCCCTGAAGTAGACAATGTAAAATTGATCTAATACTTCGGGTTTATTTTGAATCTTCCAGTATGCATGATGTACAAGTGTTGGGAATACCTGTGGGTGATGTGATCATAAACGATTGTATAATAATGACGCTTCCATTCCTAGGGAGTGATGAAACGTGTCTGGATTCTAGTGACTCCTCTCAGTAGAGAAGTAATCTAATCTTGGTCCAATTTTTTGACATTGATCTGAATGTGATTCAGATGCAATGAGAAGATTAAATTTACGGTCTTGATTTAATCAAGCATCTACGGGAGGCCTGAGATCTGGATTTGAGATATGATCTCAATATCCAAGTTACTATACGTGGAACAATACAATTGCCCTATCCTTATCTCCAAGTATCAACGGAGAAAGCGCATTATCCTTGAAAGAGTTCATGGGTAATTTCATTGTTGATACGTGTATCCGAGCATTGAGAAAATTGATAATTAAATATGATTTTATTATCATGAATAATATGAATTTTATTCATATAATAAGGAGATTTATCTAAAATAATTAAATGTGATTTAATTATTAAGGATGTGAATAATGCGAATGCGATTCATATTATTTGGGAACATGAGAATAGAGATCCAAGATGATTAAATGTGATTTAATTATCACAGATAAGAATAAGGTGGATAGCACTATCCATGTTAATCATATATATTATAAATGTGATTTATAATATATAAGAGAGAGCTATTTAATTAAATGTTGATGTGAATTGGATTCACATTGGACAATTAATTGAAAATGTAATTCACATTTTATTTTGGGTTGTGAATGTGATTCACAATTTTCCAAAGCTAGATTGCAATATTCACAAAATAATTATGAATTATTTTTGTAGACTAATTTATAATTATTGTTGGAAATATTGGAGATTTCCATGGAATAATGTAATCTCATGAGATTAAATGAGATTCCCACCAACAAATGGAAGGAGGCAATCTTCATTCCATAATCTCCATGTTTGATTGATTTAATTTTAGGATTGAATTATATTTATTTATCAATATATATTTAATCTAATAAATTAATTGTTGTTGGTTTTTACCAATAAAAATCTTGGCCATTAAAAGAAACACAAATTAATGAAAGCCATTGGATTTGTGTTGTCAATGGATTGAGATCCACGGATCCCAAAATATTATAAAAGGAGAGGCACCCCTTGCTCTTCTTGGTGACAACAACATAATGAGAACATAAGGCTCTCTCTCTCTCTCTCTCTCATTTTCTACATTCCCCTGTCTCTCTCATATGGTCGTCCACCGTGGATGCCCTAGAGAGAGTCTCCATTGTCGCAGCGTCATCGTTATGCTTCCCGATCATTTGCTCGTGGATCTCCGTCTCCTTCAGTGCATCTCGCTCGTGAAGAAGAAGACGTTGTATCTCTTGGGGTGAGAATAGGAGATCCGTTTCTTGGATCATAAACATGGATTGCGAAGAGCACACGTTTCATCAACACGCTCGCAAGTGTATTCTCCTTCGGATCGGACTTGAGACAGGTGGCCTCTTCATTTAGAGACTCGATCACAACAACGCTTCAAGAGGTAACCCTAATACTTGTTTGTGGTTTAGATGAAATGATTCAAGAAGTGTTCTTGGATAATGTGGTTTCGTCACATAAAAAATTTAAATTTTCGCTGCTTCGAGCAACTAGTGCGACTAGTCGCTCCCGATCTCATAAAATGCGATCCTCGAGCTTCCGTGATGCGCTTAAGGATCTTACTATATCCTTCATCTTATGCATGGAGTCAATCTCTGACTTCATTTCTAGCATCCATCTATCCATGTCATGATCTGCGAGTGCTTCATCAAATGAAGTGTGATAATTGTCAATCTCACCTGACTCATGGAATCCACACCTTTTAGGTGGTGCAACCACCCTCGAACTCCTTCTAAGAGGTAGGGGTGTTTCATCTTCATTTATCTCTTCACTTTCTGGTTCAGGAAGCTCAAAATCCTTGGGGGATTCAATGATTTCCTGTACTTAATTTTTGTCTGGACCTTTGAGGAAGTCTTCCTCTGGGTCTCATGATCATAAAGCTGGTGGCTAATACCTTCTTTAACAAACCCAATGAAGTAACACTCGCGAGAGCGAGATTCCTGCTTTCTTGCATCCATAATCTTTGCATGGACCAAGCAACCCCAAACCCTCAAGTGTTTCACACTAGGTTAGGTTCCATACCAAAGCTCGTGGGGAGTCTTAAGTATAGATTTGATAGAAATCTTATTTAGGATATATATTGCATCTCTATTGCATATCCCCAGAAACTAAGAGGTAAATATGCTTTGCTCACCATTTCTTGGACCATATCCATAATAGTCCTATTGCATCTTTTAGCAACATCGTTGAGTTGAGGGTTCCAGGTGGAGTGAGATTGGAGACAATTCCATTCTCCTTATGGTATTTCTTGAATTCATATGAGAGATGCTCGCCACCTTGGTCAGATCGAATCCGTTTAATCTTCCTAACGGTCTGGTTCTCAACCAAAGCCCTGAACTCTTTGAACTTTTCAAAGGTTTCAGATTTATGATGTAGTATGAAGATAAACCTGTATCGTGAATGATAATCAATAAAAGTCAAATAATATCGATATCCGTTTCGAGTTGAGGTACTGAAGGGACACCATACATCATCATGTATTAGGTCAAGAATACCCTTGCATCGTGTAACCTTGTTATGAAAAGGCTCCTAGTCATTTTACCTTAAATACAATGTTCGTAGGCATGCAAAGATTGAACCTGTAGGAAATCTAAGGGTCCATATTTTATCAATCTATTGATCCTATCAACAAATTAATGACCTAGGCTTTTATGCCAAATCATATTCGAATGATTTGATCTTCCCTCGATCTTTTAGGGCTTTTAGGACCTTTTAGGGCATTCATGACATGTTCATCAATGAACAATTCATAGAGTCTACCAGAAATCAAAACACTATCCACAATATATTTGTCATAATGATTTATGACTAATTTATTACAAAATAAGGATTAATATCCACTTCTAACAAGTTTGGATACATATATTAAATTCCTTCTGACTTCAGGTACATAAAGACACTCTTTAAGTAAAGACTCTCCCACTAAATAACGATAGTCTGCAGGTCCCCATGACGATTGCTACAACACTTGCATGAGATCCCATTTGGATGACTATCTCCCCTTCTTCCATATTCCTAATTTCCTTAAATAGATGCAACACATTGCATACATGAACAAAGCACCAGAATCAACAACCCAACTTCCTTCTCGTCCAACTAGAAAGCTAGTTTCAATTATGAAAGTAGATTTCACACCTGTAGGGGCTTTACCTTTCGACCGACTTCAGGTATTCAGGGAAGTTAGACCTCCGGAGCCATGGCTTCTTGCAGTGGTGAGAAACGTCAACTTTCTTCGACACTATCAATATGGACGTATTGAAAGATGAGCTAACGCCTTGACTCTTCTTTCTCTTTTGGGATGGACACTTCTGAGAATCTTTCTTCCGACCGTGCTTTCTTTTGACTTGTGCAACCATTGCACTGCCAAAGGGGCCATCTCTCTTCATTACGTCCACAACGGACTTTAATGTAGCTAACAACCCATCGTTAGTAAAATCAATTTTATTCATGTGGTATGTAACCACAAAGTTGTTGAAAGACTTAGGGAGTCACAACAGAATGAAGTCAATCTGCATATCTACATCCATGTCAGCTCCAAGGTTTTCCAACTTAGAGAGGTACCTAAAGAATTTGAGTACATGCTCTCTAACAGAGGTCCGTTCCTGCATCTTGCAGTGACTAAGTTATTTCATTATATTATAATGTTGTGTGCGGTTCACATTACCAAACATATCCCTCAAATTCAACATAATACCACGACAAGTGTCCATTTCCACATGTTGCTTATGCACATTGGATAATGAATCAAAAATATAACACCTTGATAGATTATAATCTTCATCATATTTATCATTATATTCGATTTCTTTCGGAGTCTTTGGTCTGAATACTTATCCTTTGACAAGACATATGAGATGCGCTCAACAAAAAGGACAAGATATAAATTTCGGATCCAATCCGAATAATTTGGTCTGGTCAACTCATTTACCTCCAGGAGCCTGCTATGTGTGTTCATGGACTTTATTTTTTGAAATTAAGAATGCACTATATTAGAACATATAAATAATTATATATTTAATTTAAACTATTTGATTAAGGAATTTTTAATCAAATTAGTCTTGCCTTTTCAACTTTGAAAGTTCATTCCCTTAATCACATTCAAAGCAAGAGATATACTTACCGCTATATCTCTAGCAATAATTGGGATCACCTCTTTATCTTTGTTACATCCCAATAATATGAGCATTTATAAATCAGATAAAGAGAAGAAGAAACACATTCTACCTTACAAGTCCAACTTGCATTTCCTAATTCGGTCTTCAGCGTCTGGGCCCACCACTCCTAAGGTGTTATTAACCTGTCGCTAACTGAACCAACTGTCAATACAATTAGTACTCGTTGTGCGGAATCCAATATTGCTCAAATAATATGAGAACTCGATATTGGGTTCACTATGCATACGACCTTACTCTTTTGAGAAGCAAAGAGATCGATCAAGATGCGCTTGCATACAAGAGCTGTCACTTCGGACAGGCGTCTCCTACACACAATCCCTGGCAACGGAACCTTTCGCCTTGACAAGAGACCACAGATGTCACTTATGTGATCCTCAATTTCATATTCAAAATTAATTAATTACCATGAATTACATTCATATAATTAATTCTTCTAAGGGAAATACACATCTATTCATAATAAAGTGTTTCAATTGGATATAATTAATTGAATCACATCAAATCATTTATCAATCCAATTCAATCGACAAACTTGATTGTTACATGAAATGACAGTATAATCTTAATCTACATATTATTAAAATTTTAATAATTAGAAAAATACATCGTGATCTCTCCTGCATTATCATGTCCCTACCCACTATCATGGCCAGTACCGACGGTAGTGGGACAGACCGCATACGGTGCAACCTGCTACCCCAACACCCCCGACTAGACACCATATCCACCTCAGGAAAGGATAATGCCAAATTGATCATTGTGTAATCGAGATGATAATCAGTTTTTCAACCAAAGTTATACCATATAGTAATAATAAAAACCATTTTGATTATAAGAAATTTTTCTAAATAAATTCCCAGACATGTTCAAGCAAGTTCGTTTGTTGATTGTGTAACCAATTGTGATTTGGAACATATCAAATAAATTATTGGTTTAGGAAATGTCAATTAAGGAAATAGTTATCACTAAATATTTCTCAAATATTTTCCATAATTATTTCATGAAATTAACAATTAATTTCACCAATTGACAATCTCATGGTTCTTGATTAGAAATGTAATTTCCCGCAGTGATCCCCCACTTACTAAAATTAACATATCTCAATTAATTGAAATGTAAATTACACAAAATAAGTTTCCAAAGTTTGATAATTTTATTTATAACATAAGATAATTTCTTAGTATGCATTTCTAGGCATTTCAAAAATAGTAATTAACTCCTTAATTACGTCAAGATTCGCAGTCCCTGAAACAGTGGATACATGTTCATCAAAATGATCATAACTTGAGAAAACAGAATCCAAATTATGCAAAATCAAATCCCATGGTTTCCTTATTTAATGCAAACATAATACAAGTAATTATTTCTTTTTTAACATTTCAAACAGGGCCGTAATTATTCAGTAAAAAGAGATGTAAAAATGATATGCAATAAAACTTTCGCAAACCCTAATAAACCCAAGTCTTCTAGGTTTATGGATCGTATCCAATACCTCTGACCTAAGGCTCTGATACAACTTTATGTATATTAAATAATCCTTAAGCGCATCACATAAGTTTGAGGATCATACTGCATACGATCAAAAACGAATAGTCACACTAGTTGTTTGATGCAACGTAATTTAAAAAAAATACCCAATAAAATCACATGATTCGAGAATGCTTCTCGGATCGTTTCATCTAAACCACATATAGTATAAAGGAATACCACTTTTAGCTTGGTTATGATCAAGCCTTTCAGAAAGAAGACCTCCTGTCTCAAGTTCGATCTTATGAGGAGATACTTGCGAGCACAGGGATGAGTCATGTGTTCCTCGCAATCCAAGATGTTCATCCAAGCAATGGAACTCCTGATCTCGTCGCACGAGATCGAACGTCTTCTTCGTGAGCGAGGTACACCAATGAATATAAATAACTAAGGGCAGTCAAGGCGACGAAACTACAATGAAGGGACGACAGGGCCTCCTCTCTAGGGTTAGGTGGACGACCACCAATGGAGAGAGAGGGAGAGAGGGCATGAGAATGAAGGAAAGAGGAGGGATCTTGTTGTAAACTTGCTAACCTCTTGGAAGGGCAAGAGATGCCTCTTCTTATATAGGATTTTGGGAGTCCATGGATCACGATCCATGGACTACACAAAATCAATGGATGAGATTGATTTGTACTTCTTTCAATAGCCATGTTGTTGGTAAAACCACAACAACATTAATTAGATTAAATATATATTGATAAGAAAACATCATTTAATCCGCAAATTAAATCAACAAATCTTGTATATAATAGAGAGGAAAATCTCCCCTTCCATATAGGAGTGGTGGACAACCACCCTTTCCATGTTGGAATTGGTGGCCATCCCTACTCCTATTAGGAGTAGGAGACTTCCAATGCAATCTTCAAGATTGCATGATTCCATGTATCTGCAATGTTTAAAAAAATAGTTATTTTAAATTATTATACAAAAATAATTCATAATTATTTTAAGAATATTTCAATCTTGACATTGGAAATTTGTGAATGATATTCACAATCAAAAACAAAATGTAATTTACATTTTCAATTAATTATCCACTGTGAATACAATTCATACCAATAATTAATTTACAAATATAAATCATAATAAGCTCTCTCTAATACATTATAATCACATTTATAATATATTATGAATGATTGGATATTGCTATCCACATTATTCTCATCCATAATAATTAAATCGTATTTAATTATATTGGATCATCATTCTCATGCATCCAAATAATGTGAATCAAATTCACATCATTCAAATTGATCAAATCACATTTCATTATCCATTTCTCAATGCTTAGATATATTTCAACTATAGAATTATTCTTTAACCTTTCAGGAATAATGCACTTTCTCCGCAAATACTTCTAGATAAGGACAGGGTGATTGTACGTTCCACGTATAGTGACTTGGATATTGAGATCATATCTCAAATTCAGATCCCATGGACCTCAAACAGATGTTTGATTAAATCAAGACCGTAAATCTAATCTTCTCGTTGCATCTGAACCTCATTCAGATCAATGTCCAACACTTGGACCAAGATCAGATTACTTCTCTACTGAGAGGAGTCACTAAAATCCAAACTTGTTTCATCGTTCCCTCGGAATGGAAGCGTCATGGTTATACAATCGTTTATGATTATATCACCCTCAAGTATTCCCAATGCTTGTACATCCCGCATACTGGAAGACATTTGATCAACGCGAAGATATAGATCAATTTTACACTATCATCTTCATGATTTGATCATAAAGTTTTTCATTCTTGATCATTGGGATTCGATATCTATCATATTCTTTCCCAAAGCATAGATCATACCTTCAAATTCTTGTCATGCTTCCAAAGAACAATAACCATGCATGGAATTTGATTGGTCCCAATACTTCTTGAGTAATCTCATGTCTTCCTGTTCATAAGTGAACATGTATCCCTTTGAGAGATCGCATCACTCATATGCCATTACATGCACACCATCTCGTCGGTGAATAGACCTTGGTTGGGTCATCAACCTATTGGTCTACCAAATGTACACACTCAGACACATAGTAACACATCCGTCTCTGGTCGGAGGATGTGTGTCTATATCGTGACAGTATTGGACATAGGACTTTGGTTATCTCGATCTCGTTAAGTCAACCCTTTGACCATACTAATCTAACACCTCCGAATCACTATTCCCTTATAGAGGACCTGCAGCAAGAGGTCGGTCAAATATCATACTTAATGATAAAGGATTGACATCTCCTACTCAGGCTGGAGATCATCTCTTAACAATCAATTAATAGTGCTTGATGATTCTGCAATCCAACTCCTTAGATATCCATCCAAGCACTATCCTCTATGATTCAATCATTGATTCAACAACTGTATGATTATTAAGACGGCCATGGTACATAACACTAATTGTACAAAGGGACCTTATAGTGCATTCATTCATTTAATAGCAAAAAGGGAGTGAAACAGTCAATAACTTTTATTGATAAAATATATATTACAATAACATTTATTGTAAGAATGGTTTGCCTCGGGCTCACATGGCTAATAACTTCCACATATTTGAAGGTGTGGTTTTTGCTTGCTCAAAATCTACATCCTATACTACGATAATTTGACATTATTAAGAGGCAGATTTTGTGTTTATCAAATGGAGGCGTTGCCGAGGACTCGACTCATCTTAATTTATTTGTCGAATTTTGTTGAATTATTTTTTGTATGAATATTTTCAAAATTTTCAGGTGTTCTCTTCAGGTTGTTTTTGCATCATTTTATTTATTATTATACTTGATATTTTCTCTGACTATTTCTTTTGTGACAAGAACGGTGGAGATCGAGGATGCTCAATCTACGTGGAGTTGTGGAGTTGGGAATTCCCACAGAGTGGAGCCGCAAAAGAAAACAAGAAGAAATGAAGGAAGAGACATCAACATTTCTTTCATGCTTTTTGTTATAAATAAATAAATATATATATAGCATGTGCATTTTTAGACGTCCACATTTGAGGACTCATGCATGTTTAGAAAAAGAGAAAAAAGAGAGTAGATTACTTAATGACCTACCACCCCCTCCCCTCAGCCCTCACACACACACGCACATGCATTTATTTCTATAAATTCATCCCTCCACTTCTATATATTCACATACACACACACATATCCCTCCCGCATCCACAAATTCATCCGCAAAAAATCACCTCCTCATCTCCTTGACATCTGTATAAATTCACCTTATAACCCTAACAAACATGGGTCCCCCAGCCAAATTTCAGATCCTTCACCTAGGCTATTTTTAGCCCTAGTATATAAGGACCCAACTAAATTATTCTTCCCCCTCCATCTGTATTTATATAATTAGGTCATTTTGATCTGAGTATAGGGGGAAACTCTAACTCAATTCTGCTATATCACCTTGTATTTAAACAGAAGTATGGCTTCATATCACTTGTACTATGAGGACATAGCAAAAGTTAAGTATAAGAGGTGTACCGTATATATACTTTAGCCATAGCTCATGTTTTAAAATTTTTGGAAACTTTTTGAGATAGGTTTTATGCTGAAATGTGAACTGTGCTTGTAAAATTCTTGTAGAAATCGTTTTAAAATTTGGGGGATTAACTTTTTGTTAATTTAATTACTCTATTTCAAAAACCTCAATAAAAACAGAAAAATTAAAAATTTCTTTTGTAGAGCCTCTGACTTCTAGGCTTAAAAATGAGTCGCTACTCTTCATTAGGGAACTTCAGTCTCCTTAGCAAAGTGGGTGGTTTAGAGGATACTATCTATGGCTCCGTCCTCAAGTAACATGGGTCCGTCTAACGTTTCGTACTTACACACCCATATTGGTTGGAAGTAGATGAAACTATTCATATGAGCCTGGGCCAGTATCTCTCTTAAAAATAATGAAAAATTAAAAGTCATAAAATATTGCAAAAGCTAAAAATCACAAAAAACCACTAACCGAGGAGTCAGTGTATTCCTGACATTTTCACTATCACTCAAGGCATAGGAGTATTGAGGAAACATGGATTGAGAGTCTGAGCTAGCCAGCCTTAGTCATTAGTTTTTATGAACTCAATAATACACACTTCCCTAGTTTGAAAGATTTGAGCGCTCTATTGTACTCTTGATCTCTATCTTCAAATGAATATGATCAACACATCACTTTCAAAACTGCATGATTGATGATATGAGTTTAGTTATCATTTGAGGAACTGGGACAGGTGATTTGAGTTTGGACTCGATCTAATGATGCTTGAGGATGGGATAAAGTTAATGAAGGCTTTGAGAAATCCGAGTCTCTACAAAACCCTATCCTATATGTGAACAAGTTCACATGCTATTGTTTGATATCTACCTATGTGCCAGGTTATCATGAAACATAATTAATTGTTCATCAGTGTTCTCCAACTTTTGGTAAATGTGGTGGAGATAATCAAAAAGAAAAGAAAAGGTATAAATATTTCAAGAAAAATCTCTATATTACAAAGTCAAATCCAAAAAAGCTTAAACACATAGGCGAGTGCTTCAAAACATTTTAAAATGTCCACTTGGACCAAATGCAATGAGCGCCAAGCAGTCGAGCTAGCATTGTAAAATGGCTCTACATCATATAGTTATACAAGTCTGGGTGTCAAAGGTATCTTAAAAGAGATACACCCCTATGTACTCCTAGAAAAACAAGTGCAGACGACTCTGAATTCTGTTAACAAACACAATGATCAAAAAATAAAAAAATATACATGTGTTGAGTAGTAAGGCACTCGAGAGGACCCTTCTTCCAATGTGAGGGAGAGAAAAATATACACAATCCTACGCCCTTCACCACCTGGTCGACGAACTAATGAGATGGTTGACTGAAGCAAGATTCCACTTATTCCCTAGTGTCGAGGATTAGGTCTAGAGGAGAGTCTCTTGGACTGGAACCTTGGGTGATGTCTCGATTCAACACTCATGACTGCAGTACACTAAATTTTATATCCTTATATTTTACGTACAATAGAGTCATATAATTAGAGAAGTTGCATTCCTTTTAACTAAAGCACGGTTGAGCCCAAAATTTTTGGATCACTTATGTTGAGGGTCTTCGACAAATTGAGCCTTGAAATTTTTCATGCATTGTCAGGAATTAAGCTGACTCCTTCATTCTTTAGATTCTTGAGGACAGGAATAGTTTAAGTGTAGACGTATGATGAATATCATATTCAATATGCTAAAATCCAATTATTAATTTCCAAACCTAAACAATTCAATAAAAATCATTAACAATTCATCAATATTAACTTGTATTAAATTATATATATTCTTTATGTAATTAGCATATAAATAACACTAAAAGCTAACTCTAATATTATTCTATTTAATTACTAAGCTTTTTCTTTGTTTTCATATTTTATTAAAAACCGATAAAAACTAGATTAATGAATGTCTCTAATTGTTTTGACCTTCAAAAGAAATTAAAAAAACAAAAACTATCAAAACATCAAAATAATTGTTTTTAACTCATTAAAAATGCTTGCAAGGATTCACTTTTGTACAAATGACCTCTTTTAACTTTTTGCTCAACATGAAACTTGTAGATCTCATTGGATCTATAAATTCCATGTTTGTACATTTTTTAGTTCAGCCTTTTTACATTTCTTTTCGATTTTTCTTCATTTCACTAATTCCTGAATTTCCTGATTAGGCCACGAGGAGCCCTATGGGTCGCCCGCATGGCCCACTCTCCTTGTGCCACCTGCCATAGTCGTGGACCCTTGGATCCCTTTCCACTAGCCTTCACCCTCACCGTCTCTTACTGCCTCACACCCATCTGTCAGATCGTAGCTCTTGATTAGATCTGCACCCCTGCTTGCACCTAAACCCCAACCATCAGATGTCGCCTAATCTAGGAGCTCACAAGAAGCCACATCGCCTATTCTCTTCCCACCATTAGATTCTACTCCAATTCTATCTCGGCCCTCCATCTCCACCCGCATCTTCACCACCGGATCAGATCTCTAGATATGATCTCTGTTACACATTTGTGCCCCCTCCTGGTCTGTTGGATCGAAAGATCCAATGGCTCCTCTTCATTGCTGCCTCCTAATGCTTCCGCCCCCAGGCATTACTCCTCACATCTACTCCACCCCCTTCCATTTTTAGGTATGCCCTCCATAAGTCTCTCATCAATCCAAATCCACCCTCGTGCAGCCAATACCTCCACCTTCCTCACGTAACCCCCAACACCTCGTCCATTACTCCACCGGCTGTTGCGAATCCCAGTAACACCCGATCTCCTCCGCCTATAAAACACCACCTCCGCCACCGGTAACCTTGATCCACCAATTCATGGGTAAACCCTAGCTTCTCCCTTCTCTAGTGACAACTAAGGAGGCATTTGATTTGTTATCATGGGTCCTCCTACCCATGTGTCAACACTCAGCCAACATTGGCCTAGTAGTCGTGGAACCGCCACCACCGAGCATCGAGGATCAACCGATCTTGTTTTGTGATGACTAGAGAATCCCCTAGGGACCTTAGCACATGCCACTTTACCCATCCTCATTCTCTTCCATTCCGTAGGTACTTCTTCCCCTTAATTTTTCATTGTCCTTCTCTGAATTGTCTCACCATACATAAAGCCATCCACCATCGCATAACCATATTCCAAGCTTCACCTAACCACATAAAGCCCTACCCGTTTTTTAATTGTAAACAGTCCTTATAAGGACTTATTTGTAGTATTTGTCTTTATTTCTGTCATATTTTTATTACATTTGTGACCTTGCATTTTTTCTTTCATATCTTGAGTATATTAAGTCCAAATTTAGTGATTTCAATTTCGTTTTGATGCCCTTTTCATTATCTTTCTAATGGCATAATTAATTTTCTGATTTGACACTAAATTAAATGTGATGAATTCCGACGAATTATAGTGTCTCTTGCTCTATAAATTCTTGCTATTAATAGATACTTGTTCTTGATTTTGACGTTCGATTTGACTCTGAAATTAAACCGTAGTTTGTGCTCATTGATCTGATATTGTGTAGGGCATGTTTTGTTCATACTAATCTTGTATGCTTGTCCCTTGCATTTATATAAGCATTATGTTCATGCATCATCTTTTACCTTGCATAAAATAAAATAAAAATAGCATTCATCATTGATCATTGGTCAATGCATTATTGTATATGCATTTTATATTTCATCTACATGAAGACCTAAGATGAGAAGAGAGTCATTCATTAATTAGAGAATGATGTTTGATAAATATATGAAGAGACTTGTGTACCTATGTCCAACATTAGTGTGCTTGCCAAGTAAAACAACTTCTATGTATTCGAAGGTGTGGTTTTTGCATGATCGAAATCTGCCTCCTATACTACGACAATTCGACATTATTAAGAGGCAGATTTTGCATTAATCAATGGTGCTCCCGACTCATTCTACAATGAAGCAACCTCGATAACAATTCCTAAGTGATCCACAACCTCCTTTCCCTGCTGAAGCATCAAGTGTAGTAATCTCTCCATGGACCTCAACAGAGTTAGTTATGGAGATTGGCAAGCGACTCACGGTATTGTTGGCCTTCTTAGTAGTGGGATGGCTAGTGGGAGTAATCATCTAGTCATGTGTTGTAGTGTAGCCTGAATCAATCAATGCTTGAAAAGTCATAACATCCATGTGCTCATGATGAAGCGGGTCAATGAGATACCTAACATCCGATCTTGAAGGGTCTATGGTGTTTGACAAGACAGATCCGGTAATCGATGTATTGACACCTCTCTCGGATCTCAGCACTCAAACAATCTAAATCAATCAACAATTAATCTACAATAATGATTAAGCAATAAAAATAATGAGCTAAAATTTATTATACCCAACAAATATGTGTATGAGAACAAGTAGTAGGGGACAAACAACAAAGAAGCACGCGAGATAGAGCAAGAAAATGAATAGACAACCTATGGATTTTTTAAAATTTTAAACTCTTTTGTGGGTTTTAAATTTATATATACTTTTATATATTTTTAAAATTGAAAATTTAAATTGATTTTAAAATAAGATATAGGATAATATATATCACAAATATACTATATAGAAAAAGGAATAGAAAGGATATTATTTTAGATTTTTAATATATAATAGATAAACTCTATATTTCAAAAGTAAATAATGTTTTATGTTCTGTAAATTTTTTTCTATTTTTGGTAATTTTGAGTAATTTTTAATAATATTATAAATTTTTAAAAAATTAGATACACACAAATAAACAAAATAAAAAATTCAAGAACTTTAAACGAGCTGAATAAATATCTATCGCATCGGATCCAATTCAATTTTAAATTTCTTAGATACTAGATAATAAAAAAATTGAGACACTTAAAACATATTTTTTTTGATTTTCTATATATTTTGTAATTTTTATATGGTTTTCGGTGCTTTATAATTTTTAGGAGTTTTAGTTAATATTTCGCAAAAAATATATGAATAACAAGATTTTTGTAATTTTTCAAAATATTTTGTAACTTTTATGGATTTTTAAATGCTAAACTAGAGAAAATACAATGTTTTATTTTTTATTAATAGGGAAATAATTTTAATTTTCCTTGTGAAAAATATATGTGATAATATTGGGTCCAAGCACTTAAGATAATTTTCCTTTTTTAAGATGGAAAATGATATTTTTAATTATTAAATTACAAGAATAAACATAAATCCAAAACATATGGATCTAAATGCAATATCTGAGACTTTTCAGATCATTTAATAAACTTTAACAATGTCCAAGGGAATTCATGAAACTTTCACACATAAAAATATAATATATGTAGGAGTTGAAATGCAAATAAATAGAACAACATGACCAAACATGCAAATTTACTAAAAATATTTCAACTTCTATTCAATGTTATTGGACCAAATAATAACATAATACCCAAAGTGGATTTATAAAAATACCCGCCCCTCACGTGTATAGGCACATGAGGTGACGTGGGACTAAACTAAAGTGTAATAAAAATATAGTCTGAGGTCCAAGATGCAAATACTACAAAAATTTTATAACCACAAATGAAATTTTAAATACTAAACTAAAAATATATACTGACAGGGGGAATAAGTTGCAAAATAAAATACCCCCAAATACTCATTGGTGGATGGTTGCGATTACTCCATTTATCCATGTAGCGCAAGCTAGGAATCTAATGATGGTTCGTAGATAGAGGGCTGAGATTAGATCCCCCCTCCATCTGATGGTTGCTTGGCGCCTGATCGGACGGTTGTTGCTCCGCCTGGAGTTTGTTCTTGATCCGGCGGTAAGGAGAGGGCCTGGAAGAACAAGGAAGAAATCTCTCCTCATCGAGCTTTGATATAGCCTCCTGCTTGATCCCTACAATCCCGTGAACTACTGATATATTCTTTACCTTCTTGAGATGATTCCATAGTTGGGAGATTGGTCAAAAAGGTCTAGACCACATCGGTAGAGGTCTGGCAAATAAAAGATGGTTCAGGCACCTAGAGTTGTAGGACTGAGTGATTCGAGCCGAAAATGAGGTCCTTTTGTGCGCTACCCTGCACTAGAAACCTTAGGATCGAGGGCGAAGCTCGTCAACCCTTATATGAGCAAAAAACATGGGCTGGAATGGATGGGTGGAGGTTCTCCAACGAGAGGCGGAGATCAAGCACCATTCTCCTTTATCTGAGCAAAGTCAAGGGTGGAAAATGGATCAAGATTATAGAGGGTGGAGGGATGAAGGTGCGGAGATGGTCAATTTGTCAACCAATGATAAAATATCGATGGAACATAGGACAAAACTCGAAGCTCCAAAGAGCTATGATATTTATTTTTAGGATAAAAAGATGAAAGCAAAAGAAATAAAGTACTCACCTAAGTTATTTCTACACATAGGAATTTAAAATATATGAAAATAAAACTCACTTAACCAAGGATGCCTGGGAACATAACCACCTGGAGGAGACCTCGGGTGATGGTGAATCTCTACCTCCGCTCCCCTCCGCTCCTCCTCCATGCCGCCAATCAGGAGGATCTGCTTCCTATAACAAATGGCAAGCTTCGACTATGATTTCTTAGAAGAAAGATCTAGTATAAAGGACTGGATTTCAAAATGAGAAGAGGAGACAATATATACAAGGCCACCTCTGAAGGGATCTTCACCTAGGTTTCTTGAGTGAATCGATGGTTGACTATGTTCGAACGTTGATTCACGTGAAAGTTGATCATCAAGATAAGAACACTACTGAAGAAATCAGAAGCAGATGAGATCTGAAGTGAGCCAGAAAAAATAGCAAAAATGGGGCAAGAGCAAGGAACGGACCTATTCATACAGGGTGTGAAAGTTCCCTCCTCATTGGTCTACGTCATACAGACAAAAACAAAACATGGGTAAAAATAGAAATAAATAGAAAATAAAATACAAAACAATTTTATTAAATAAACTTAAAACATGAAAGTTGTTTCTTATTTTATGTACTATTTTAGTGGATTTTTATTTATTTATTTATATCCTCTTATTTATTATAAATTAACTTTTACTAATGTAATTATATGTATTTATACCTATATACTATATAACTTATTTTTTGTATTTAAAATATATTAAAATAGTAAATTACAAAAAAGTCCCTCAGCTATACAACTGATTTCAATATCATACCTGGACTTTAAAAAGAAACAATGTGGTACCTAAACTTTCATATTTGTCTCAATGTGGACCCCCTTTAAAAATTTAAGGTTAAATTGATGAACTAATCAACTAAGTTGCTATGTTGAAGGACCGCATTGAGACAAATTTGAAAGTTGGGGTACCACATCGTTACTTTTTAAAGTTCTGGTATGACATTGAAATCATGTGCAAAGTTCAAGGACATTTTTTGTAACAATTAAATGTACATATTATATATATATATATATATTTATATATATATTTACATATTTTTATTTCATTTTTCTGATTTTGTTTATGTACTTAAATAATTAGATGTATGTATTATATATGTATAGTATACCTATATATTTAAATATATTATTTATCAATTTTTAATACATTTATTTTATGTTAATAATTTGAATATATTTTTAATAAAAATATACGTATTGAAAAAATATAAACAGCTTGAAGATATAAGGAATGAATTAATTGAATAAAATGTATAGATATATAAAACAATGGGATTCGAAAAGTCGACTTTTATATCTCGTTCCGTTTTTAATGAAACCAACTTCATTGAATAGATAATTTAATTTTAAAAATAATAAAGGTGAGTTTGATGATTTTTGAGTTTATATGGATGAGAAATTGATCATTGAAGTTCTATTTCTAACTTTTTCATCTGTATGCCCCAATCATAATGTAAATTGTTTTTATATGTAATTATTTTTGTGTTTTTCTCTGAATTTTTGCATACATGTTTTGTGATGAAAGCATCTTTTTTTTAAATTATGTAAGAGAGTATATAAATTAATGTAAGTTTGTCATATATATGTCGTGTAATAGGCACCTAGGGTTTCTAGTTATCTGAGTTATTTTGTTTGTATTTACTTGCCCTTATCTCCCCCTACTTTATTCCTTGTCAACCAAGTCAATATTGACTTAGTCTGGGGTTAAAGGGCCAGTTAGTATATACAATATTTCCTTTAATTTTCTTTTCTTTTTTATACATTTATTTTGTATTTAAAAGCAAGTATTAATTTTATATTTACAGACAATAGTCAGTGTGTTAATTTGTACACGTTACATATATTTAATTTTATATTAATTTTATATTTACAGACAATAGTCAGTGTGTTAAGGATTTAAAAACAAAATAAAGGAATAATAATCAATGATGTATTCATCACCACCCTATACTTTTCTTTACTAGTCCTTATCAAACACTTATTAGAAGATTAAGTGATGTTACTGAAAAAAGAGAGAAGGAAAATAAATATGGTAGAATGATTATGACTTTAAAAACCTGTCTTCCTAAAATCGAAGTTTGAAGCTCAATTACGACCTTTGGATTGTTAATGTGTTCGAAACCTGGTCCAAGTTAGGAATTGTGACTCAACAACCCTTAGGTTATATGCTTCTATATTCATTTCAACTCAATAGTCTAGTCAAAATTGTCCTTTCAGACATATGCTATTGTAATATTGAAATGATAGGTACCAAGTGCGTGAATTGAGTTAGCTCTTCACAGATAAATTGTTGAACTATCTCGTTGTCTCCTCCTTTGGTAACATGTCATCGAGGAGATATATATTTACTTTTGAGTTCATGTATGTGCTAGTGCAAAATGACAAGTGTAATCATATTTCCTTGTGAAGCTTGGCCACTATAACCAAGTTTCCACCAAGAAGCAGGCTTTATCTGGAAGCTCAAAATTTTTGGAATGTCTGGTACAAGGTTCTATGAGTATTTCTTTGTTTGGCATTGCTCTGCATCCTTCTTTTACCCTGACGGATATAGAATCTTTTGTCCCACCCATGTTTTGGATTCTTGGAAACATTATGCTAGCGAATCATTCCTCATCTGAAGCTTTATTTCAATCCATGTTCTAGTTGTTAGATGTCCATGATACCAGATGAATAGATAATCAAAGTTTATACAGTCCCTAAGAATGGTTCCTGAGCCACCCTTGACGAAGCGACCTAATATTTTGCTCCACTAATGTTTTTGATTCTTGGAAAATTTATGCTAGCAAACCATTCCTCATCTGAAACTTTATTTCAATACATTCTCTAGTCGTTAGATGTCCCTCTACCAGAAGAATAGATGGTTGAAGTTTCGACAGTCACTGAGTATGGTTCTTGAGCCACCCTTGATGAAGCAGCCTAATATCATTCAAATTTATACTCTAAAATCTTTCAACAACCCATCGTGGTTGAGAAATGTGATTAGTGTGAAGTCTCAAGTCAAGCCATTGTCTCAAGAGTGGTATGGATGACATTAAAAGTTCTAGTTAGTCACATTAAATCGACTCGTGAATATAGTCTCATAGAACCTAAAGAATTAAGACATATTGACCTGAAGTATCCCAATTCTACTCCTTAACAGGTTCCTTTGAAATTATGTGGATCAAGGTATAGACCAGGATCCAATCTTCAGATTTTATTTGGACTTATTCAATTGTCCAGATCATTCTAAAAAGTGATTTTGCAATGCAAGGCATAAAATATTTATGTGAAGTCATTTTAAAGGAAAGAAGAAAATTAGGATTTGGTCTAAGGTCATGTAGCACTTTCACCATATTTCTAACAATCTCATGTTCTGACTTTGAATTTTTTTCGGATTTTCAAAGATTTTTGCATATTTTATGGTGTTTTCAAAACATTTTCTAGATTTTTAAATATTTTCGAACTTTTGCATTTTTTACGAGATTTTTGAAAAAGCAAAACAATTAGTGTATTAATGTTATGTGCAGGTTTTATATAAGCGTGTTCTTTTTATTATACACCCTTACCCAATGTTTTGTCCATATTTATTGAAAATACAAAAGTACAACTTATGGCTAACATATATATATATACATACATACATACATACATATTTGACCCCCCCCCCCTGTACTAGCTTGAACTATATCCTTATTGTGATCAAAGAGCAGAAAATAATACATAACTCATGCTAAGTATAAAAAAATCTAATCTACAATCAACCAGAGAATGTGAAGTCGATCATCTCCCCTATACTTAGGATTAACTAATCCTTAGTATGACAAACTATACAAGAAAAGTGGGGATCATCGAGGATTGGAATGTCCGAAATCATCGACTTGACATGTCTCCCTATATACTTAAGGTTAATATACCCAAAGCATAGGAAAAATTATCAACAAATTGAGAGACAGGTGAGGGATCAAGAATGAACACCCAAGTCACCCATCCCCCATATAACTAAGATGAAGCATATCTTATGTATAAAAGTGATAAAGGGGACAAATAAGTAACTGGAAAAAGAAAATGAAACGAGAAAATAAAGGAATAAAAGAAGAAAAAGAAAAGATATTTTTGGGTTTTTATTTATCTGATTGTTGAACACTGGGGAGCTCTTCTGATATACCACACTGATGGAGTCGACAGCGGAAAGAAAGGTATCCTGATCAAGGTATGGTTTCAGTAATTGTCTATTGACTACAAAAGGTTGTGTGTTATACGACAAACCTGATATTACAATGCTGCCCTTGAAACAGATATTTTTCACAATGAAGGTCCTGACCATTTACTATTCAGTTTTCCTGGAAACAATTTTAACTTTACATCAAACAACCATACTTTTTGGTTTGGCTCAAAACTCTTTCTTTTGACATGCTTATCGTTCCATTTCTTGACTTTTTCTTTATACATGAGGTTGTTGTAATATGCATAGTCTCTAAAGTCTAGCAGTCTATTTAGGTTAATCTTTCTGCCCTTGCCGGCTTTCTCTCTACCCAATTTGCATATACTGACTGCCCAAAATGATTTGTGAATGAATTCTACGGGCAAATGGAATGGATTTCCTTACATAAGGTAGTAGGGAGAAATGCCTAAAGGAGACTTGTACGACGTACGATAAGCCCAAAGAACAAAATCGAGTACTTGTGACCAGTCGTTGAATCTGCAATTCATCATCTATATTTATCTTAGCTTAAAATTCCTTATAAAAGACATGTAAATATCAATAAATATATTCTTTTACTAACTCTAATTATTGTTAAATACTATATATTTATCACTATTTTAACCTAAAATATATAAAGGAAAAATAAACAAAACTAAAGATTGTATATATGCAATAGATACAGGCTGAATCTTTCCCTGAGAGAAGGTCAATACTTGACCTGATCAACAAGGAATAAAGTAGGGGAAGACAAGGCTTGAATACCAAAAATTTAGAAAATAGTCATCCATTTGTGTATATTCATCATTTTTCTTTTATTGTATATATTACACATTCTTTAGACTAATTTATTCATCAACAATCTCACCACAAATAAAAGTGATTTCTTCTTGAAAATTGTACATAAAAATCTTTAGTAAATAATAAAAATAATTGCAAGAACAATCATTGTACCTTGTGCAAAGAACAACACTTTGAAAAAGCCACAAGCTCAACTTATCATATCAATATATTCTCCATCAAAATTCAAAATTAATCAAACTCACTTCATTGTACTCGAAATTAAATAATATTTTAAATGGAGCTGGTTTCATAAAATCAAAATAATGTGGCTCTTTGGGGTACTATTGCATATTATACCTATGTATATTATTTATATAATTTGTATATTTATTTTCATTGAAATTATATATATATATATAATGTTTTTAGTTAATTGTAAATATTGTATATGACTTATATAAAATTTAAATAAAAACCCCTAAATCAATATCAACAAAATAAAATCTTGTATATATTGTATATGTAGCGCTAGATATATTATAAATATACCTATTTATTTAAACAAATAAATTACTTCATAAAAATCAAATAAAATATCATTAATATCCTCTTAAAATATTGTGAATTAATAAATTATAAAATTTTGAATATGTATTTGTAAAAATAATAATTTAAAAAACATGGTGTTTTTAAACATAGGCAAATATAACTGTAAATAACATATTTTATTTATTTATACCTTTGTATATATGTTATTTAATTAACCAAAAACCACCATAAATAAGATAATTTAATTACTCACAATTTTTATTTTCAATTTTTTTATTATGAAATCATTTTCTATTTTTGATTTATCTTGTAATCTTCTTCTCTTTTTTGTCGCGTAGCCTATTTTGTCTTATCCCAAACGCATGTTCATTGGCAAAGCCTGGGTCCGTTGACCCAGGTCAACTCCCTAGTCTCCCTGTGTTTTCTGCACCTTCACATGCCAGCCCTTCCTTCGTGGGTTTTTCTAGCACACATCAATCGTAAACACATCCCAATTCATTCTTCTAAATCGTACCCTTCACGAACCACTCCATCGTTAGATTATCAAGTCCTTAGATATCGCCTCGATCTGCTCGCATTTCAAAATTCAAAACGTTGCCATACTTGTGCCTATTTATTATCCATTATCTTCCCCCACTAGTGTTTGATCCGTATTTGGACCTCGATTCTCCTTGAGATCGATTCCTGGAGCACGCTCAAAGTGACAACGTGAGTTTCCCATGATTAGGAGCAAGAGATGGAGGCTAGAGTTCATGATCCAGCACGTGGCCAAAGTTCTACGTCGTTGCGCTCTGACTCTATGCCATTCACAACATATCAAGGCGATCTCCTTCCATTCCTTCATCGTAGGTATCGTAGGTCGTTTCCTTTTCAGTTCTGTCTTTATTTTTTGTATTTTAATAATTGATTCTGCTAGATTAGATCATCCACCACCGCCCCTCGTTCTGCTTGATTGGAGGCGTTTCAACCACCTTCACCATCCTTGACCCTACCATTATGCCCGCATGATCGTTCTTCATCTCCGTCCACAATCTGATCTCCCAGATTCTCACTGGATCGATTTTCGATCTCCACCCAGCCACCTTCTCCGGAGATCCTCATCCCATCACCATATACTATCTTTTTTGCTTGATAAAGATTGTTGGAGAAGCTACTCCGAGCATCAAGTCTTCTACAAGGTTCAGGTGCTCATTTGGGAGCATGAATCAGCACCTGGAGGTCCATCTGGAGATGTGCATTTTTTTTACCTCCATATCACATTATAGCCATCGTTGGTCACACTTGATCCTTCCGATTGATGGAGGAGCATCAAAAGGACATGCACACACCTTCGGGATCGTCATTGATCTAGAGCAACTGAGCTTCGATCGATCGAAGTTCAACTTTAATGCCATTCAAGTCAGTTCCTCCAGACATCTTTTCTACCGCACGATCAAAAACAACCATGCCAGATTACATCTCCATTGTCCAATCACACCCTATTCTCAACCGCACAATTAAAGCTACAGAAGCCCTTTGATCCTCACACGTCTTCCTCTTGCTCAAGGGAAAAATTACACTCCCACCTTGTCTTTCTTTAGTTTCGCAAAGAAGTCCTAAATGTGGCACATGTTACTATGATGTTGCTTGAACATTTACAAGTCAGAGCTCATTGTTTCTTTTTCTACTTTTTGGTTGTCTTTGAACTTAAACACGTGCCTCGTACGTTCTTTCTAGTCCTTTTTCAATAAAATCTCATACACTTATTTGTTATTACTTAGACCTTGGAATTAAATTTATTACAATTAGGTTCAATCCAACGCTTGTCACATGCATCCGCACACTCTTGTTAGGTGATTTGCATATTTAGCCCTACATTTATTTATTTTTTTATACATCTAGTCAATAAAGTATTTTTTGATACATTAAAGTACTTATGAGTCTACATTTAATTTTGCATGTTAAATTGAAATTAAAAAAGGAATACCTCCTTAAAAAGCCATAAAATCAACATTAGCCTACCGCCAATCCCTTTTATTAACTTTAACTGTTATTTTGCATTTTTATCATTTTTTATTTTTAATAAATTAAAAATCGCAAAAATTTCCCTTATTACCATTTAAAACTCAATAAAAATATAAAAACTCTTTCAAAGATTCCAATAAACATTCTTAGTTGTTTCTTTTTATTTATTTTTTAACAATTTTCATTTGCTAACAACTCTTCATAAAAACTAAAAAATAGATTCTCCATCTGTGCTTTATCTGCCCTCTCCCTTTGGTCGAGCATTTATCAATCTTTTTCTTCGTCTGATTATATTAGAAGATTCTCACTTTATTTAGATATTAGTCTCCAGCAATCTGAAGCATAGGAATGATTACATCCCTCGGTGACCAGCCTAATAAGGCACTTTTGGGCGGGAGACAACCTTGCTTAACTCGATTTCCTGGAAAGATCGATCTAATAGACAATGAGAATCCACTCTTATTAGAGTAATTTGGCTCTTGAAAACAGATAAAGGAGTATTATTGAAATGTTTGGAAATTTGGTTCAATTTGAGTATTTCTCTGATTTGCCCACTCCCAAAAGAGCGAAAAGTACGGCATGACCAAGTCTCTTCCGGGAGAGGTTGTAGATGTGAGGGCAGGATCAGTCCAACTTTCTCTGTCCTTTCCAAGAAAGATTTCCTCTGCCTCCTTGAGAAAAGGGCTCCATAGGAAGCGAGGTCATAATGGACGATATGATGGTGTGAATCTTGATATTCTCTCATTTTCTTTTGAGTTGTTCTATCTATATAAATGAAAAACATTAAAAACATTAAAAAATGTTTTTAAATCATAGAAGATTCAAAAATTTACAAAATTTCTTTTTGGAATATGTTAAAAATAACATTTCTAACTGTACATGTTTTTTAATTTTCAGTTTAATCATCCATTTTAGAAATCCAGAAACATTCAGATTGTTTTCTGTTGCATTATTACAAGTTTTTCATTTATTTAAAAACCCTAAAAATTCTAAAAATTCTGTAAAAATCATAAAAACATCAAGATATATTAAAAAACCAAAAATAATTTTACTTATTTTTTGTCTATTTTTGCTACACTTTAAATTTACAAAAGGTTACCTTTTTACTTCTTTCATTATTTCATTTATTTGTTATTTTATTTTTTTTATTTCCAAAAAATAAAAACATTTACAAAAAATTTAAAATCATTAAAGATTATAAAATCAAAAAAGCATAAAAATTATAAAATTTAAAATTCGTGAAAACATAAAAGGGCAACTTTTCCCAAAACCAAGAGTAGTATACATAGAATTCCTTCTTTTATTTCATTGTTTTTCATTGAATTGAATAAACCTCGGGATTTTTATATCCTCTCCGAGTCCGGTCCTATATCCTATACATGTAAATAAATAGCAGAATTTTCTCGCTAACATTTCTTTATTTTATCTTACTTGAGAATTCAATACATTTTTGTTGAGGTATTTTTAGGGTTGCAATGACTGCGCATTGATTTTTTTTAATTAAGACCCGCAAGATTACTGTTCAACACTAGTTGTTTATATATGGATGCACAAGTCTCAACAAAAAACATTTTGATCTTCCTGTTTGAACACCCAACCAATCCATTAGTCTACGGGCGGTAAAGAAATTTGACACAGTGTTCAATGATCTACTCTCTACTCATCTTCTTGACCTCTTTGTTGATAAAGTGGCTACCCCATTAGATATCATAATCATGGGAATCTTGAACCGTGAAATTATATTATTCTTAAGAAATGGACATAAAGTGCGACTGTCGGTGGCTTGAATGGGGATAACCTCCATCCACCGACTAACATAATTGACAACAAGCAAGATGTACTCAAACCCCTAACTATTCAAAAATGGGCCCATGAAATTGATACCCCATGCATTAAAGACATATGATATCTGAAAATACTTGAGAGGCATTATATCTCTTGAACTAATGGTACCTCCCATCTTCTGGTAGTCAGTACAACCTTTTAAATATTCAGTAGCATTTTTAAAAAGAGCCGGCCATTAGAAACCACATTGAAGTACTTTCGTTGTTTTGCTCGTTCCATATTGGCATCCTCCATATTATAACTTGTGACAATGATTCATGACACTTGCATACTCGTCCTCAGTAATGCACCTTCGCCAGATACAATATGCACCCTGTCAAAATAGGTATGGATCCTCCCATTAGTAAAAAATGAATCTCGAATATGAACATGTACACGTTCAGCTTTGGTCAATCTTGTGGAACTTACTTGGAGATAAGGTCGTTCACAATATTAGCATACCAAAGGTGCGATGTAACTGGCAATATAGCTTCATCTGGAAAGGTCTCTGTAATTGGAATGATGTTTTGCATATGAGTATCCAACTCACTAATTCTGGCAAGGTGATCTGCCACAACAATCATGACCATAGGATTATCTCATATTTCCAAATCAAACTCCTGGAGTATAAGGATATAGTAAAGTAAATTTGACTTCACATCCTTCTTTCTTTCTAAATGCCATATGGAAGAATGGTCAATACAAACAATAACTTTTGAGCCAAGAAAATGTGACATGAAATTTTCCCGCACAAAGGCTACTACTAGCATCTCTTTCTCGATGATAGTGTAATTTCTTTAGGCTTCTTATAGAGTTCTGTTAGCATACTGAATCGTAAATGGTTATGAATCCTGTCGTTGTTCCAATACAACCCCAATGGCATAATCAGAAGCATCTGTCATGATCTCAAATGGAAGAGACCAATCTAGCGGTTCTAGGATAGGAGCCTGGGTAAATATATCTTTCAACTGATCAAATTCATGGAGCACTATGTCATATACAGTAAAATCCGTGTCCTTGCTCAGAAGCTCTTTCATGAGTTGGGTAATCTTGAATCTTGCTGAAGTCTTTGATGAACCTTCAGTAAAAACTGACATGCCCTAGAAATGTCCTAACTTGCTTCAATGTGGTAGGTGGCTCAAGTTACGTTATGACTTCCACCTTGGTACATGACCCAACACAATTACCTCAGTCACCATGAAGTGATGCTTTACCCATGAGAGCACAAAATTCACTTTACAACATCACTGAAGTACTAAGTCTAAATAAGTCAGACATTGATCAAAGTTATTGATGTAGACTAAAAAATTATCCATGAATACCTCAAGAAAACTGCCCACCATGTCATCAAATATGACCCACATACATCTCTGAAATGTAGCGGGGGCATTACACAATCTGAATGGATAGGTGAAGGTGGTCTTCTCTTGGTCTTCAAGGGCTGTTGCAACCTGATTATATCCAGAGTCCCCATCCAAGAAATAGAATAATTCCTTTGCAGCAAGTATTTAGATATTTGATCAATGAAGAGAAAATAAAAGTGATCTTTCTTGGTGGCTAGGTTCATATGTCTCTAATCGACACAGACACACCATGATGTAAGCACTTTGGTTGGAATCTCCTCTCCTTTGTCGTTAATTACGAAAGTGATTCGAGATTTTTTTGGAGACCCCATGTAACGTACTTACCCATTTTGAGTCTTAGATAGTATAGATAAAACCTACATCGCACCACTTCATGATTTGTTTCATCACGACCTCCTGTAGGTTTGGGTTCACCCGATGCTGAAATTAATGGGAGGCTTGTTGTCTTCTTCTAAGTAAATGTAGTGCAAGCACAATGAAGGATTTTTCCCGTGGAGATGTATATTCAAGCCAAATGCCTTGCAATTTCTTTGTAGAACCTTGAGCAAGTGAGATTCTTGATCCTCAGTTAGCTTGGATTTGATTATGACTGGGAACATGTTATTCTCACCCACAAGGAAGGCATACTTCATAGATGAGGGTAATGGTTTTATCTCTAGAGGGGTCTAAATCGACTATGTGATTATATCATCAACTATGGTCGGTGTAAGATCTTTCGACTGCATGTTATCCACCCCTGTTGTTTCAGGCTTAGAATGCAAGACATCGAAAAGATCTTCAAGAAATTCATCTTTACTCTGATAGGAATGGATTGAGTTCATTCAGCTCGGTTAGCTCATCAACAAGGACCTCATCCTCAAGAACATGGAAAATTCGAATATGCATTCTAGGTACTAGTTCTCAGAGAGGAATTCCTTGGTTTCATTATTTTTCATTAATAATGGTGTCTCTCATTTCTGTAGAAAGTCAAAGTCTTCTATTGCTTTATGAATATTCTCACTCTCCTCTAACAGGGACTCTGCGAGCTTCGGTACTTGGATCTCTTTAATAAATCTTATCTCTACTTGATCGAAAGGTGATATTTCTAGTGCCATAGTCAACCACTACATCAGCTATTCGAAGGACCGACCGTCCTGATATTATGGGTGTATTTGGTAGGGTTGTTAAGGTGTCCATATCTAAAATAATTAAATCCGCAGGGAACTTCATCCCTTGGATTAATAACATCCTCGAAAATGCCCTTGGCTGCTTCACTGATGCGTTTACAGATTGCAAAATCATTCTTGTTGATTTTAGTGGTCCAACCCAAATCCTTTGAGAAGTGATGTAGGAATCAAATTGATAGATGATCCATTTTCAAGAAATGTTCTAGCAAACTCTTGGTTGAACATTTCATATCGGATGAGAGGTTCTCTCATGTCCTTTTTGCTTTGGAGGTTACTGATCGCATTGACAGTTGCCATGGTCAGAATGTGCTTGACTAGTTTCTCACGTCCTCTCTTGTGATGCTTTGTTGTACATGCCTCCTTTAGTCCTTTCTTCATCACATGCTTGTACTCCATTTCTTTTAGAAAGGCATTTTCAACACTATGTTTTGCAATGTTGGGATCATACAAGGTTGTTTTCATTTTTTTACTGTTTTTAATTTCAATGCATCAGGAAATGGAATGCGAGTGTCATCAAAAATAACATTTTCATTAAATAAGTGTTATTTTGTACAAATGGATTATTAAACATGGCATAATCATACACAGAAGACGGAAAATGAGAGAATTAAATTCAGTCGTATCAGCATCCACTGGATCAACCACTGGTGCTAGCATCTCTTTGGCTGCATAGACCCAGCTTTGGTTGTTATTGCCTGATTATTTTTTATTTTCTTTATTTTTTTGTCTTTTTTATGATGATGGTGCTCCTCCTTCCTCATCAAATTCAGATCTCTATGTGGCGTCAGCTGATGATGATGAAATTCACCAATAGAATATTTATTCTTCCCCTTCTTATAGTAGTCAGTTGAAGTGTCCTACTACTCATGAGATTAACAATATTAGATAACATAAAAGAATTTATACCTTACTCAAGAGGTGGTGTGGCACTATTGTTTACCTGCTCATTTCTACGAAAATTGTTGGGGTTTGCCTCAACATGCACATGTATTACAATCCTTGTGGCAGTGACATCATCTAACTTCTGGCTCATCTCATTCATGTTCTTGATCAACTGAGTAAGGAAATACATAGCAAGGTTACCAAAAGTTGCCTCTGATGATTCTACAGTCTGTGCGAGTTAAGGTTGTTGGTAGTATTGCTTTAGGGATGATATGGATGAGGAGGATACTTTTGATGTTGGTATCGGGGAGGAGGCGATTGATTCTAATATTGAGTAATTCGCTATTATTGATGATATGATTGTTTGTGTGTTGGTTGCTGTTGATAATGTGGTCTCCACGTATGACTATGGTGTAGAGACTAGTAGGCGCGGTATGGATGGAAATTCCGTCCACCCCGTTGTGGGTTGATGGCCAGATTGTTGTACTCGAAACCTGAGATTATCCTATAGAATGGGTTAGAGCTTGTTCATTGCCCTACGTAACATTCACCTGTTGAAATTGTGGAGTGGTGGATATAATGGCTCAACATAAGAATGGGATTCTGGATGATATACAACCATCTTCTATTGTAGCGATGATCACTGGTTGGGTGTCTACAAGTAATGTACTGTGTTGAACTTATTAGGGTAGCCCTTGATTTTGTTGTTGGTGTTATTCCTTTAATTCTGCAGAATGCCCGACTTGTTTCTTTACAAGATGGCAAGCATGGATGATGCTCACCAAAAGCTCAAGCTGCCTTGAAATTTGATCTACCTTGTCTGACGGCTTGGTTCTTTGTTCGATCACAGTTAATTGTCCTGGTTTTATGATAGTTTTCAATGATATCAACTTTAGAGTGATGGTTCCCGATGATGTTGAGATTGGAACTCATATCTCTTTCTTCTTCATACGAGATTGATGGGACTTTCTACAACACATGAGACAAATATAGAGTGGTTGAGACCTCAACTATCTCCTCAAAGATCTTCCATACGATGTCTTCATCCTTGTCAACATCTGATCCTCTGTACGCAACATCCATGAGCCATTAGCTTTCTTGGGGCAAATTCCCAAAGAAATTCTGGACTAGGATAGCCTTCGACAAATCATGATGGGACACTTCTCCATAAGATCTTTGAATCTTTCCCACCTACCGTGAACGATTCATGGGACATTTGGGAGAAGTTGGAAATCAATGCTCACATCTAGTTTAGATAACCTAGGGGATAATATTTGTGTAGAAAGGCCGATTGAGCTCTTCCCAAGTCATCACCACCTTGCCTAAGTGATAGATCCAGTACAATGCCTTGTCTTGAAGGCTGAAATGGAAGGAGGTCATCTTTACTTCGTCTAATGGGATGTTGGAGTGGTGCATGGTGTTACAAATTTTGTTAAAGTGCTGCAGGTATGTGTATGGCTCCTTATTGGTATTCTCGTGGATGATCGACAAGAGAGGGAGAAATGAGGGTTTCAACTCAAAGTGCATGTATATCGTAAATATTCTGATCCACTCAATAACCTAGCCAGCACTAGGGTTATAGGTTTATTTTAGAATTTGTTTTGGTAGTCCTCCTCTCTTACCGCATCCTCTATGGTATCATGCAGGATGTTCATCCACATTCCCACTATGATGTTCCTCATCATCCCCTCCTCGACTTTCTCTATTCTTTCTCAGCTCATTAAGCATTTCCCACAACAACTAGGGCAAGAGCTTAATCCGTCAATTGTTGCTGGATGGATTAAATTGAGGCTAACAACTAAGTGTTGATTTCATTTTGATACACTGTGCCATCTGAACTTGTCCCTTTATCACGTCTCTGTGGGGCCATCTCAAAATCCAAGTGCAACTCAGGCTCCTAATAATGTATTCAATCTGCATTGGAAAATTATACCTGGTCAATCCTAAGAACAGAATGACCAAGTTCAAGATGAGAGTTTATCTCAAGCAATGGATTTATTGGTGAAAGGAAAGTGGTGAAAGGAGAAAGATTGAGACAAGAGTCATCTCGACGTTTGAATTAGGCAAAGATCGGGAGAGTCCAAGTAGAAGTACGCAAAGTCCAAACTCAGTTCTTGAAGATGGCCTTGTAATATTGAATGTGTTGGCTTCTGGGAATCGATGTTGGTGTTCACAAAATATGAACAAAGCTATCCAGGATGAGACATCTTGAGATACAAAACAAGCGATCATGAAGTTGTAGATGAATATCATGAATAATTCAATAGGAATTGAGAAGAGAAGGCTCACAATCAAGGAAGAAATAGACGTGAGAAGAGAAGTGTGAGATAGAAAGACATAAAGGGCTGGTACTTTTGATCTTGACCTTCTTTAACTTGTAAATCAAACCTCAAAACAAGCATAGATTCACCAACTCAGCACAATGAGCCGTAAGAGTTAGATGACTATCTTGTCAATTTTATTTATTTGCATCAAGCAATCTTATCAAATTTAGTCCCTAGGAGCTAATACTATAAGTAAGTGAGTACTAACTTGATAATTGTCATGTACTTTTCATTTCCTTTGTAACCAGTATCCTATAATTTTTAAGGTCCTTGTTATCGAATCTGGACCGCTACTCAGCAAAAGAAGTAGAGGAGGGAGCAGATAGGCGAAACCAATACTTCGAAACCTTGTATGCAACCAGACAAGGCCAACTCAAATGTGGAACGATGAGACAGACAACTCATGAGTGGATAACCTATGCCCAATAATTCAAACTAGGTCTGCAAGAAGATAAAGCCCTACTTGCCCACGTACGATAGAAGTGCCAGTACTTCATGGATCTAGATGATACACAAGACAATACCTAGGTTGGGATTCGGACTCTATTCCTTAAGGATCGTTCCTTCCTCCATATGGAAGGTACCTAAATAGAGGATGTTAAGATCTTAATACAATTAAGTTTAATTAATCATTTTTAATTAGGTCGTAGTTTTCTTATCATTTTTATAATTTTTTTATTTTCATTTTTTCATATTTTTCATGCAAAAGACCTAACAATTTTTTTCAATTCCTTCCTCAGACAATGTGAGTAAAATTAGAGGTAGAATACGGAAAAGTAATGCAAGTTAGAAAATAAAGACGCAATGCTCAGTTAGAGACTTATAGTGCTTCAACTCTATTCTGGTGGGACGCAAGACTGGAATTTTAGAACTGTGCCATATGCAATGCAACGAGGAAATCGCCCTACGACATGAAATTCTATTATCATGGAGAACTTGTTCAAATTGACTAGATCCAAGTGTAAAACTATAGACACATGAATTATATTAAGGCTTTGGACCTAATTTAATCGAACATCCACTCCTACAGTCTAAGGGCTCAATCCACAAGAAGTAAAATAAAAATAAGACGAAAAATACAAATCATGAAAAACAAATAGGAGCAAAGGTAAAATAGGAAGGAATAAAGGTAGAAGATGATGAAAATGCAAAAAAAATGATCAAGTCCTCCAGGTGAACAATCACCTGATGAAATGGACTTGTGACAGTTTAAGTGTTCAAGTGTTTGCTTCCTATATTATTGTAAATTAATTGAATAAATTCCTTTCTCACAGAATTAAACTAAATCTACACTAAGAAAATTCATCGCATCTTCTTTTCCCCTCTACTAATCTCTCATACTGGTGGACAGAGAACTACCAGTCTCTGTGATTCTCAGGTGCATAAAATCTCTAAGGAAATCCTCCCTCAATAAGCGGCCCCCGTAGAAAATTCAAACAAGAAAATGGTTAGATTATTCTTAGATAAAAATAGAATAAAGATAGAAATAGACAGTGAAGTTAATAATCGGTAAACAATCTAAGTGTCTACCCTATTCTCTATAAACTGATGCTCCCTAGCAAGTACGCCATTTGATGAAGCAGGTCGATGAGGTACCTAACGTCTGGTCTTGGAGGGGCTATGGTGTCCGAGTAGTTGAATCCGACAATCGATATATGGATGCTTCTCTCGGCTCTCAATATTCAAACAATTCGAATCAATAAACAATCAATCCACAATAACGATTAAGTATTGGGATGCTCCCTTGATCAGACGGTTGATAAGGGTGATGGATGAACACTAAAGAACACACCTTGGAGCCTCCTTCGATTGGGTATAACTCATCACTCCACCCATTTTCTTCACCGCTGAGATATGCTACATGCTTGTCTGAGTCATCCATGAAAAATGGTTGATGAATCCATCATTGATTAACATTCTTTCTGCATTTTGTTTTAAAACCCTTAACAAATACATGTATATATTCATTAAACTCATTTTTTTAAAACTTTAATAATGAATAAAAATGCCATTCTATGCATTAAAAATATGCAAATAAATAAAAGAATAAAAATGAAGAAAATAAAAAGAAGTCAGATTATATATGTGTATATATGTACAATATGACATATAAAACAAAAATATAGCTGATGGATATATTTATATAACCCAACCCCTAAGATCAAGTCAGCATGGATTGGTAGACAAGCAAATAAGTAGGGGGAGATAAGGAAGAAAAGCACAAAAATATTTATTTATATATTCTATATATTACTCATTAATTATCAAATAAATACCAAAACATCAATGATTTTTAATCAATTAATTTGTACATATTTTGTTACCAAACTCGTCTCCTATTTATTTCCAAAAATGTATAGAAAAATATAAAAATAAGTTAAAAATAGTATCTTGTATATATGCCAAGAAATCTAACTAATTGACAATTTCACAACTTTCGAACATTATAACTTTCTCATACGAATAATATAGTTATAAGTTTATAATATTATTTTAATCATTCTTACACGAAATTTGATATGATTATTGCAAAATAAATATATTTTGTGTGTGCCGAACTAATCTATAAAATATACACTATTGTCCAGCCTAGAAGATGCGTAAATCGAAAGGTATTCTTTGGATGTTGGACATTACGAAAACTTATGACACGGTTGACTATCATTTTCTCTAGAAGGCGATGTCTCGCCGGGGTTTCTCAGATGCATGGATCTTGTGGATGAAACACTGTCAACGCAACCTCTTATTCAGTGCTAGTCAACGGTCGTCCTGAGGGTGTCTTCTGCTAGCCGCAGCGTAGCATTAGGCATGAGTGTCTCCTTATCCCATCCTTTTTGTGATTGCAGCTGATTTTCTTGCATGGTTGAACATGTGTTGATTAATGATCTCACATCAATGTACACCTTCAAATATATCTCTATTCCTCTTTTGCAACATGCATATATGAAATATAAATTTTATATTAATAATTAGGTATATATAATAGTTAATAAATAAGATTTTGATTTTTAATTTAATAAATTAATAAATAACATAACAATTTTTCTAATTTTATTACTTATTATAATAATAAATAAAAGTTGTTTGATTCTTTAAGGATTTTTTTAAATGAATATATATTAATAAATACAGGAATTAATCACCAGTTAATTTCCATCTATAAAAGGGTATTTGATTTATTTAAATATGAAATAGTGTCTAAAAATTATAAAATAATTTATGGACAAAATACAATATCAAGAAAGATATTGAAATATATAAAATTAGTCAAACTGTAAATAGTGTGTTCGAATAAAATAAATAACCCAGAAACCCATTTGTCATTAGGACCCAAAACCGATTTTATGCAAACTGACTATGATTTTAGTGAAAACACCTTCATTAATTATATAATATTATATTATGGAATTTAAAGTGTGTTTATTAGTCAATAAAATAAAAATTTTGTAGTAAATTATCATATTTAATTATGCACACATTTCATTTTTATAAATAATTCAAATAATGCAATTTAATAATTGTAATTTAATTTGTAAATTCTAGCCAACCTGGTGTTGACATGTGTCAACACCTGGTTCATCTTCCCAAGAAGGGTTGTTCGGATTCTGTTATGACCATCAATCTTCATGGACTTATTCTTGCCAAACAAAACATCCTAAAACATCCTAACCCTCGATGCTATACTCCTAACAACCTAACACTTACCAACCCTTCGATTTATCTAAAACTACTTTTGATCGATCTATAAATGAATCCAAGCTTCTCCTTCAGAACGAACTTTGCCACATCCGGAAAAACTACCTAACTACCCAACTTCAAGGCCTTACTCTGCTATCCTCGGTGATGACAACACCCAAGTGGAAGCTTCGTGTGAAAAAGGGACATTAAGAGGAGAGTTCCCAGGCCTCCTCCATCCTTGAATCACTGTCGCCACGAGCATAGAGCTCCGAGTAACCACCGACCTATTGAGCAAAGACCAAGGTTCATACGTCCTCTTTCTAGGTGCATTCATCCATCCTCGATTACTCGTCTCTCATGTCATTAGTCCATCTAATCCCATCATCAGTTAGTTATAATCATAATGTTGATTTACATATGCATATATACGATCGATTGACTCAATTTCAATCCAATTTTTTTACAAAATACCCTCTTCCTGGAAGCCTTTTTGAACTGCAATTTCATCTTATCTTGTGGTCAATTCCTTCGAGAATCGAGCATATACTTCTTGATTGCAGGTACTCACAAACATCTGGAGCATCTTCTTGATCATTTGGAATACCGCCATTCTTCGCAAAACGATTCACATTTGCTATAGAATAACTTCTAGGTCTTGTAACCCTAGCGGGCACTATCATCTTTCTTCCTTGCCTTTTCTCCCTCATCCTCAACATACCTCTCAGTAGGAGAGCTTGAGAGGATGAGGTGCACCTGAAGGATATTGAGAATCCTTAAGCGCATCACGGAAGCGTGTCGATCGCATCATATGCAATCGGAGCAACTAGTCGCACTAGTGAGGGAATAATAGGAAAATATTGAACCATAATAATCTTTTTCTTATTCTAATAAATTTCAAAATAAACAAAGTTAATAAAAGTGACTATAAAATACGTCATTGGATGTACATTTGACGGATTATAACTTATGCTTGTCAAGTCCACAGTGGGGTCAGTAATCAATGGAAAGTTCCTATGTGTGTGTGCACATACACCCATGGGTGCACGCAACTATACTACACCCTCCCCTTTCTTTTATTTTTGGATTTTTTATAAATGAAACTTCGGATATATTTAATTAGTATATCAAGTATAATATATATTTCAAATTTAGTGTAAAACAAACATTCCTAACATGTCAATATGAAAGGGTTCAATTTCAACAATTCTAAGACCATTAAAACTTGATGGTTGTGATGAATGTGACAGAAGTTTAAAGTAAAATGAACTTAGAATGACACCATGATGATACATGGTTAAATAAATGCTCCAAGTATTCATTTCAGAAAAATAACAAAAAATGGTACGTGTAGAGAAGTTGCATGCATCCCAAGGTCGCGACAAATTTTTATGGTTAAAATGGAGTTCTTCCTTAAGGATAGCCAAGATGGCTACCTTCACCCTTATTATTTTTTTTACAGTTCATTATTGATTTTTCTACAACATGTTTATCGTTTTTTTCACATTTGTGCAATACTTTTTATAAATATGTTACAGTGTCCTTCTTGAAGTTAAAAAAATAGTGATCTAATAATAACCAAAGATAGTAGAATTGTAAAATACAAGAAGAGCTAATGAAAAGAATTGACGTGGAGGGAGGGAAGTTTCTTCTCTACAGATGCGGGTCTTCATCACAGTCGTCTCATCTACATTCGTGAAGTTCTCCATGCATGATTTCAATGTTCATCTCCCTCATCAGGCATCAAGAGAACATCGTGGTAAGGTGGACATGGCAACTCAAAGGGTCGCAGTATGAGGGGAACACCATGGTTAGGAGGTGCATGAGAGACGACATTCTCCTCAATCGTGATGTCGCCATTCTTTTCCACTTTCTTCTCTTGGATGACATAGACAACGCGGAGTGGAGGTATTGATGGCGACGATGTTGTTCATGGTTCACTTTCTATGCATTAAATTGAGAGAATAAAAAGAAAGATTTCATCGAGATTTAGTACATACAAAAAAGAAATCAATCACTTAAGACATTAAAATATGTTTTAATTAAGATCTATAGATGAAACTATGAAAAAGAGAATAGGGTGTTGAGGCAAAAAAACTTTCTATCATCATCATCATTAATTGTTAATTTACATTAGGATTCACAACCATCAAAATTTGTGCTTCTAGAACTCGTCGAGTATGGAATATAAATTTCTAATCTCGGTAGATTATGCAACGGTTCAACCTTTTTATTCTAATAATAATAAAGAAGAAGAAAAAATGAAAAGTTACAAAAATGAGACATAACTTTATGTCGATTTAAAATGTAGGGACTCATCATTAGATTGTATAAAATAGGGGTGACGAGAGTCGATAAATGAGTCATGCATCATAGAAATATGGAGATCAAATCGTATCCGATCTAGGTAGGCTAGTCATACAAGTTGATGGGGCAGTAGATTTTGTAAAAAAAAATCGATGAAACCACATGGCATGGGAAAAATTCCCATGTCATTTCATAATGATCAAATAAGTGTAATGCTTACCTCTTGAAGGACGATAGTGATCTCATAGCCTCTAAAAGAAGAAGCCTTTTGTCTTAAAACTGATCCAATGAGAGAAAACTTGTTGGTGTTTTTATAAGACACGTATTTCTCACATTCCAGGGCAATGATGTGAGCGAGGAACGTCCTAATTTTATCTCACAAAATCTGATGTCTCCTTCACGTGCATGAGGTATCAAAAAATACGAAGATCCACGATCAATCAATCCGACAGCATGACGACAGTGTGACGATGATGGAGCTCTCATGAAAATCTCAGTGGACGACCACTAATAGTTGATGAATCTGTGATTCATCGCTTTTATTCTTTCATTTTGGCTAATATACTTGATAAAATATATGTAAATATCCACTAATTTCAACTAATTATTATTCTAATAAAATTGGTAAGATTATATATCTAACACTTATTTTATCAAAAATAAAAGAGAAAAATAAAAAGAAAAAAAGAAAAGAAGGTTGTAAATAAGAAATATCTACAGACTGATCATAACCCCGAGACAAGGTCAATATTGACCACGTCCATGAAATAAATAAGGGGAGATAAGGATCCTAATATATAAAAATATCCTGAAAACAAAGACCAAAAATATAATTTACCCATTTATCACATTGTTAATATTTCATCTATTTTATTCGTCACTTATATTAGCTCAGATCAAAATATTTATTTTTTAAAAGTTGTTCATAAAAATAATATTATTTTCTAAAAATATAAGAAAGAAAATCCGTCTCAAAAATAATTAACCGTAATGAACCGTAAAAGCCACAAAAGCTGACTTCTGAGGTTCATAACTATTTATAGAAAACTCCAAATGGACTAAACTCACTTTAGGATCTATTTTATGCTCATTACTATTTACTAAAAATATCAAAAAAATATTCGAATTAAACCAGTGAGTTTTGACGTTTGGGCCCCATTGTATACTTGTACTATATGTAGAAACTTCCCAGATTTTTAGTTAATTAATGGTGAACCCGATTAACTTAATTTATTTTCCTAAAATCTTCTACAATTATATAGAAAAATATAAAAATATAATTCAGTCAAAATACCGAGAAAACTCGAAGCCTCCAAGCCGCTACTAAAATTTCCAGAGCTCATAACTCGGCCATATGAACTTCGAATTGGGCAAAGTCAGTCTTAAAATTCATATTATTAAATTATCTATAAAATGACACTAGTTTCGCTAAAATCGAAGATAATATGAAAAAGGTGGCTTTCAGGTTCGTATTGGTATAATGTACAATCGTACCTTATATTATTATTATAATAATTTATTTCTTTATTTATTTATTTATTTTAATTACTATATACTTAATTATTTATTAAATTATTAATTTAATTACTTGATTACCCTTTAAATTACTAAATTAATTTATTTATTATATTTTAAAATTATTTAATTGTAGTTTATCCAATATTAATTATTAATTTAGTTTAATTAATTTTATTAATTTTATTTCTCTCTCTTTTTCTCTCTCTCCTCTCTTTCTCTCTCTATCTTACTTTACGAATCTTCTTGCTCCTCCTCACGTAACCCTCATCCTTCAACCCATCTCCTCAACCACTTGCTACCGCCTCCTCCTCTTCTTCTCTGACATGCCAACAACCTCAACCGCGCCAATGGCATGGCCGTTGACCGGTATCCCAACCGTTCTCGACTTCCCCTCACTGTCGGGTAGTGTCTTCACCATTCCCTTCTATAAAAAGTCCAAAACCCCATCCAGCCATATCCATCCGTCATTTAACCACTACTTCTCCACCTTCAAGCTCTGAGAGAGGAGACAGCTCCCGCCATTGAGTGACAGGAGAAGGGAGGCTACGAGATCACTCCACTAGCGTGTAGCTAGGCTCCGCCACGCAGCAGCCTCCGTCCGATGTGCGTTGAGTCTACGACCATCGAAGCTCTATTGAGATTCGAATTCACAGGCACATCCTCATCCGTACCCTTCGCATAGGTCCAGGTCAAGTTTTGTACCTCAAGTTGTTTTCCTTCCTGCAAGTCTGAGGAGTATAGTATAAGAGACAATACACGTTAGAAGCATCTTCGCATATCGGAGCTCTACGAAACCCATCAGAGATTAATATCGAAGTATTCACCGCTACGACAATTGATGAGGAGCATCAATCAAGGGAGAGCAATACATACGAAGAATCACCAGAGATTCGAGCATTGCACTTGAAGCACACACCTTCAACAGGTGGAATTCATTAAACAAAATAGAGCCACCGATTTTTAGAAGACCAACCTGGGGAGATTGAAGTCACGATCAATATCTTCTGGATTTTTTTTCACTGTCATTGTCGAATGACATCGAGGCATCTGCTTCATGGCTAGCCGTCAATATGAGATCTAAGATCCAACATCTGAAGTTTCATCATTTGAATCTTATATCGATCGATATACCACTTGAAGATAAGGAGATCCGAGTCGAGCCGTCCTCCTCCGTGATCGGAAGATATGCGTCGTCTGAAGCCATTTGTGGGAAGTACTTCCCTTTGCGACCAGGAACTACAGGCTTCATACGATCAAATTTGATCGTAGGATCCAAAGTCATCCACACGATGATACTGCGATAGCCTCCAGTCCACCGTTAAGCTCCTCACCTATGGGGCACATGTGGAACATTTATATCTGGGCCAATTGCATTTTAACCCTTACATCTTCTGCATATTGTGAACAGGTGCAAGGGAAGGAGCCTGCAATGTGATCATGTGCCCTAGCATGAGACTTTACAGAATTTTTGCATTCTGACCCTCAATACATTCTATTACGACAGACAGGTCTAACAACTAAGCAGTCACGTGTGTAACCACATGCATCTGGGGTTTTACATGCGCATCCCATACATTCCAGATTATTATACATGTGCCTCTGATATTGTATATAAATACTACACGTACTCTATACATACTAAATAAAAATACTAATAATAAAAATAATAAAAATATATTAAAAACCATATATTACTCTATATACTGTACAAAATCAGTTCTGAAAAAAATAAAAAATATTTTCTATTTTTGTTAAATCCTTTTTAAAAAACTAAATAAAAAATACAGCAAACTTTAAAAAAATTTAAAAAAATATAAAAACACCTTTAAAAATCTACAAAAAAAATAGCACTAGTGTATTTTAATATATTTTACACAATAAACCAAAAATAAAATATAAATACAATATTAAAACTCATAAAAAAACAAGAATATAATAAACTTGTAAAAATCATAAATAAATAAATAAAAATCATACAAAAACACAAACATATCGTTTTGAAGATAATTTCGCTCACTTCCTAATAAAAATAAAATCAAAATATTTTTTTATTGTTTACGATATTAAAAATCTAAAATAAAATTATGTTTTCTACACAAAGTTAATTTCTCACATTGAAAATAAACCAAAATCCCTAAAAATAAAAAAATCATAAAAAATGCATCAAAAATACAAAAGAAATTAAATATAAAAATAAAAAATATAAATTAAATAACAATTACAAAAAATTTTGTATACTAAAAAAAATAACAAAATACTTAAAAATCACAAAAACTATAAAAAAATGATTAAACATAAAAGAAAATTCCAGAAAAACTCTTAAAAATAAATAAAAAAATTAGATCCCTCTTACCTTAGTTTATCTATAGTTTAATCCTAGTTTACAAGAGTTTTCCTCACTGATTTCGACACTCCCGTGCTTAACCACTACACACTTAAGTTTAGAAGTATAAATAAAATAAGTAAGAAGATTAACTCAAAATTAATCTTTTCAGGTAAAACTCATCGGGTCGATACAACGACCGATAGATATTCTCTGTCTCTTTTGCAGGAGTTCAGAAGCTTATCAGGTGGTGTTTTACAGATGACGTTGTTGTCGGGGAGGCAGCGCTAGGGTCACCGTAAACCTAGTCTTAGGGTTTCTCTTTTCACCATCTTATTTTCTAAACTCACGACTTTTTGTTTCTGAGTTGTGCAACACAAGTTGAGACGTACAGTTCAGAACCACAAGGCCAATTTTCTTGTAATTCCTTGTTATAATAAAATAGTTGTTCGTAGGAAGGGGCCCTTATGACAGGGATTTTCCATCGATCTTGCGTTCCACACAGGGTGGGAGAACAGTCGCTGCGAGGACTGACGAAAGATCCCTAATCAATCAATAATTAACCCACAATATATATCAAGCAATGAATAGCAAAATTGTAGAGTTAAAATTTATTATAACTCTACAATCAATTGTGTATAGGAGTAAGCATGCGTAGAGTGTCCAACATTGGGAGAAAATGTTTGGGGGCAAAGATAAATGCATAAAAATTATCCAATTCGTTTCTTGTCCATGTTATTGTTTTTGTGGGTTTTTATTTTATAATTTTTAATTCGAGTTGTTTGGTTTATAATTTTTATTTGATTTTCTAATTTTTTTATTTTCTTTTTATATTTTATATTTTTTTACATTTCCTTTTTCTTTTAAATAAAGATTTAGCCTTATAAGGCTTTATTTACATAATACATAAGAATATAGTTATAACGTAAGTTAAATATGACTAAAAATCAGAAAATGTTTTTTTGATATTTTTATATTTTCTAATGCTTTTATATTTTTCCATATTTTTTCTAATTTTTATGTATTTTTCACTACAAAAATATCTCGAAAATGGATTAATACATAATCCAAAACTAATTTGGGATTTTAAAATTAATAAATAGGTCCCAAAATAAAAAAAAATTAATATTAATACGTAAATAATTTAAGATAAATAATTATAAAATATTTTTTTGTATTTTTGAAGAGTTTTTATGTTTTTTAGGGTTTTGGATCTTCTTGAAATTTTTATATTTTCTTTTTATAATTTTTAGAGGTTTTTGTTTTCTAGACTCGATAAATATCAAAATATAACATATATAATTTTTTTGTAATTTTTCAAAAGTATTTTCTATTTTTTTGAGATTTTATAGCTTAGACAGGGAATAAATGCTCCTTTTTCATTTTTAATAATTAAATAAAATGTGCAAAATTTCCAACTGAATATATAGCGCGGATCTACAAGGCATAAGGCATTTTATCATATTTGTTTTTGATTTAAGGAGCAAGTTAGACAATTAAAAAAATAGATAAAGATCACGAAATTATTTGGCCTGGCGGGGGCATAGATGCGAATAAAATAAATGACAGGCATAGCAGTGAAAATATGCCAACATATAAAAACATTTTTTTAATTTTAACACATCAATATACAATTAGAAAAACCATCAGGGACTTCGTTACAAAATTCCCACCCCCACGTGGAACTACAGGTGAGGCTGGGAGGGATCAAATGCAAATATGAAAAGTATGACAACCTACATGCAAAATGCCCCCATTTTATTTACACGTAATATTTTATTTGCAGCATTAAAAATTAAATACAAAAATGTGGGGAATAAGATTTGCAATTTACCACAAAGAGGCACGGGCGGACGGTTATGATGCGTTCACTTATCCACGTGTCAGATGCTCCGCTCCTGAAGACAGTTCGCCGATGGACGCAAGAGATTAGATCTCGTGGCTGAGATCTATGGTCATGAGGTTGCATCATCCAACGACTCTGCTTCGAACGGGGGTCCTCAAAAATATAACAGCTCTGGGGTACCCTGGATGAACTGGGAAGAAGGTCGCCTGGGGTGATCTTTGATCGGTTGGCGTGTGCTCCTCCGGCCACCTCTGTCTCCGCCAAATGTCTCTACGCCTTCCTGGCGGTTCCCCGCGTCTACTGATGGCTTCCATCAAACACCAAGAGCTCCGTCGTGGTCAGGCAAGGTTGCGGAAGATGGCGAGCTCTAAGTACTTCTTCTTCCTTCAAAATCGACCCAGAACGGGTCCGTTGGCGCTCCAGGTCCTACAATGTAACTAGCACAAGAGAAAGAGGGGTCATGTGGCCTTGTTTGGTGGAGATGGGTGTAGGGTGAAGAGGAGTGTGATCTTCGGCGAAGGACGAAGAGGGGAGATCTGATCTCCGGATCCAGTAGGGATCCGGGTGGAATGAAGAACCTGGGGTGTAGAGAAATGGAAGGGGAACAGAGTGGAGGTGAAATGGCCGTTGGAAAATGGTCAGAGCACTGTGAGATGTTCACCTGAGAAGAGCTCCGACAAACTACAAATTTCAATTTCTACGCTAAAACACTATTTTAAAGACTACGCTAATGACGTAACTAAAATGCATAAGTAAAAAACTAACTAAAATGGTAAAAAGCACATCTCTTACCTGGGTATTAGCCAAGGAGCAGAGGCATCGCCGGAGCAGCGGCCTGGGTGCAACCTCCCCCCCTTTTAGCCCTCTCGGCCCTCTTGGGGATCCTCCCTGTCACGAAGGCTCATGCTAGGCCGGAGGAGGGGGCAGAAATGGAAGAAGATTGACCAAATTTGCAAAGGAGGTAGAGGTTGTTTATTTATAAACATTTCAGGTCACCCTTATTAATCAGCATGGATCAAAGAATCTAATGTATTTACAAGCAATATAAGGTCTTGGCGTGAATCATGAAGGATCTAGGAGAAATTTCCGTGAAGGGATCGGATGTGATTGAGCGATGGATCGTCCGTGAAAAATGCAAGAATATCAAATATTAGACACTTCTGGCAAGTCAGAGATTTGGCTGGGACAGTTAACCAGAGGTCAACAGTCTGCCGCCTCTCATTGGTCTACGTAGGACACAAAACGACAAAACATGAGGTTTTATTAAAGAATAAATTATTTAAAATAGTAAATGATTTTATTACTTTTAGAGTATAAAATAAAAAAAATGTTTATTATTTTATATAGTATTTTACTATGATTATTTATTTTTTTGGTGTTATTTATTATGAGTTTATTTGTAATGGTGTATTTACAAGTATGTTTACCTATATTTTGTACATTTTTATTTTTTTGTACATTTTATTTTATTATTTTATTCTTTTACTTTATATATTGATAGCTCATTATTGAGAGTATAAATATGTTTTTATTTGATTTTTATGATGTTATTTGTATACTTAAATAAATGAATATGTACATTATGTAGGTATATTCATAGGTATTTTACCTATGTTTTAGGTATGCTATTTTATTTAAATATATTTTAATGAGTTTGATTTTACTTTTGTATTTTTAATAGAATATTAATGATATTTAAAAGTTTATAAAAATATGAAAGCATAAAAGAATGAAAGAATGTATGTCCCTTTTATTTATATACATATAGAACATAGGTATGTAAAATCATATTATATTTCCCTTTTGGTTTTATTCTCATTTTATTGTACACATATATTATCAATAATATTTAAAAAATATAAAAATATGAATTTGTAAAAATAATGAATAATGAATAAATTGAATATTTTAATCAATATTATGTATAGGGGGCCCAAAACCCAACTTCTACAAAGTAACTCCAAAAAATATAAAACTACCGCCATTAAATAACTTGTGAAAAGTTATATACAATTAGAGTGATTTTGTTATGTTTTGAGTTTTTATTAAAAAGATATGGGTCTGTGAAGTTTGGTTTTTGGCTTTTTATTCTAAGTATAAAATGTACACTGTGTATTATTTTTGTACAAACTCAATTTTATATTTCTGTTCACATTATTATCTATAACTTTCATGTACAGAGTTCCTTTATTTGAAAAATAATCAGTGAAGAATAAAATAGGTGTCAAAAATACATAATTAATGAATAAATAAATGAGTTATTTATTATCTGTTAGGTCCTTATCTCCCCCTACTTTATTCCTTGTCGACCAATTTTATTATGGACTTGGTCTCGGGGTTAGGGGCTTAAAAAATTTGCAATATTTTATTCTTTATTCTTTTCTTTTCTTTATTCCATAATTTTGGCATTAAAAACCTTATTTTGTATGCAATAAATATAATAAATAATGAATGCTATTATGTACAAATTAATGTTATTTGCATGCATTTGATGGGGTTTTTAAGGCCAAAATAATAGAATAAAGGTGATGAAATGGAGATTCATCACCCCCCTATACTTGCCTTTGCTAGTCCCTAACAAATACTTATGTAATAAGTACAAAAAGAACAAATAATAAGAAGAAAAGAAAAGGCAAGAATAAATAATTTAAAGAACAAATTGAATTGATCATGATTATTAAACTTATCTGTACAAAATCAAAATCTGGAGTTCAGGTTAGACCTTGGTGTGAAAATGTGTGTGGAACCTGGTCGGGAACCAAATTTAAAGCACAACAGCCTTCAAGAGTCATAGAACTCGGTACAAACCACCTCAATAACCAGGTCAGAACTAGCCTACATCATACGTAAACCCTTATGATTATGAAGCTGACTTGTACAGTGTAAGTGATAGTGGGTCTCCCCAACTGAAATGACAAAGGAATTGACTTCTCTATAATGACAACCCAATGATTCCCTAATCCAACACTTTCTCATCGAGGAGCGGGATATTCCCTTCTAAGTTCAAGTGGCATCCAACTCAAGAGGAGGGGGTGAAGAAGAGAATGGACGGTAACTAGTGTAGCTACCTATCCTCGGATGCAAGACCAGTGTTGTCAAGTCATGCAGCTGCAGGCGCGCATGGTATCACTTTGATGCTCAAGTTGGCTTATTTTCTATACAACATACATACATACTCCGGCCAACACTTTTATTTTTATTTTCAATCATGCCCACTTTTTTGGAGTTTTTTTTTCAACGTACTATTTACAACAACATTTACATAAGGACTTTTTTCTCTTGAACCAGAAGACTATTCCTCTTTCGAAGCTTTATCGCAACCTACACTCTCCTATCGTTCAACTTCATTGTAACTGGACCAGGTTGGGCTGCACTTCTCTTCCTAGATGAGGACGAATGTTTCCACCCGTGTGTGTCTCAGACTGGAAAATCCAACTCCCTCACCACTCCAACTTAGTTAAGCCAAGAGAAAGGTGTAAGTGTCCAAGATAGGTCACGTTCGACGAGAGTCATGCATGTGTCTCGAAAAGTTCTAGTTAGTAAGTTTAGGTGACTTGAACCCAGCCCTAATTTCTCAATGAATTAAGTATGAATAGACCTGAAGTACCTTAAACCTAGTTCCCAAATGGTTCCTGTGCAGTTAGGTGCAGTAAGGTACAACCAAGCTCCAATCTTCGATTTTATTGGATTAGTTCAATCATCAAGCTCAACCAAAAATAATATGAATGATAGCAAATTCTATGTGTTAGCAATGTGAGCCCCGGGCGAACCATTCCTACAATAAATATTATTGTAATAAATAAATTATTAATGCAAATTATTGATTATTTTTCACTCCCTTTCTGAGATTGAATGAATGAATGCACTATAAGGTCCATCTATACAATAAGGATTATGTACCACAGCCAACTTGATGATCATACAATTGTTGATTCATTGAATGAATCATAGAGGTTGATGCTTGGATTAATATCTAAGGAGTTAGATAGAGGACTCATCAACCATCGTCCAATGATTGTTAAGTGATAATCTCCAGTCTGAGTAGGAGATGGCAATCCTTTCTCAAATGGTTGATATCTGACTGACCTCTTGATGCAGGTCCTCTGCATGGGAATAGTGATTCGGAGGTGTTAGATCAGTTGAGTCAATGGGTTGACTTAACGAGATCGAGATAACCAAAGACCTATGTTGAATGCTGTCACAGCATAGGCATGCATCCTCTGACCGGAGACAGATGTGTTTCTATATATCTAAGTATGTACATTTGGCAGACAATAGGTTGATGACCTAACCAAGGTCTATACACCGGCGAGCTGGTGTGCATGTAAGGACATATGAGTAATACGATCTCTCAAAGGGATCATACAGGTTAACTTATGAACCGGGAGACATGAGCTCACTCATGAGGTATTGGGTCTGATCAAATTCCATGCATGGTCATCAAGCTTTGGAAGCATGACATGAATTTGAAGGTAAGATATATGCTTTGGGAAAGCATATGATCTATACCAATTCCCAGTGACCAAGATTGAGAAACTTAATAATCAAACCCTGAAGATGACAGTATAAAAGTGATCTTTATCTTCAAAATGATCATAGGTCTTCCAGTATGCAGGATGTACATGTATTGGGAAAACCTGAGGGTGATGTGATCATAAACGATTGTATAACCATGACGCTTCCATTCCTAGGGAGTGATGAAATAGATTTGGATTTGAGTGACTCCTCTCATTAGATAAGTGACCTAATCTTAGTCCATGAACTAGACATTGATCTGAATGAGATACAGATGCAATGAGAAGATTAGGTCTACGGTCTTTATTTGATCAAGCATCAGTGGGAGGTCCATGGGATCTGGATTTGAGATATGATCTCAACATCCAAGTCACTATACATGGAACAATACAATGGCCATGTCCTTATCTCCAAGTATCTGCGGAGAAATCACATTATTCTTGAAGGGTTTTAGAATAATTCCATAGATCTAAGCAATGAAGAAACAATGATTAAATATGATTTAATCATCTTAATGTGTGTAGAAATTATCCAATTGAATGTGATTTAATTATTATAGATAAGAATAATGTGGATAGAAATATCTAATTATTCATAATATATTATAAATGTGATTTATAATATATTAGAGAAAGCCAATTATAATTTATATTTGTTAATTAATTATTATGTGTATTGGATACACATTGTGTAATTAATTGAAAATGTAAGTTATATATTGTTTTGGGTTGTGAATATGATTCACAATTTATCAATGGCAACATTGCAATATTCTCAAAAATATTTCACATTATTTTGAATAATATATCACAATAAATTTGTTGGAAATAAATAATAAGATATTTCCATGGAGATATGCAATCTCATGAAATCTCATGAGATTGCCTCCACTGGGAAACAAGTGGACGACATCCATATTTTATTTGGAATGGATGGTCGTCCACCATGTATATACATGGAAGATGTAATATCCATGTATATTCTCTCCTTATTTGTTGGTGTAATTTAGGATTGATTTATATTTGATTTTGTCAAATATATTTTAATTTAAATTAGATCATATTTTGTTGGTTTCACCAACAACAATCTTGACCATTGGATTAGACATAAATCAATCTCATCCATTGATTTTATATGTCCCCTGGATTGAGATCCATGGATCCCAAAACCCTATAAATAGAGAGGAATACCATGCTCTCTAGGGCTATTCAATATTGAAGCGCTCTCTCTCTCTCCATACACGTCATCCCTCTCTCCCTCTTCTTGGTGGCCGACCACCAAACCCTAGGGGAGATTCTTCATCGACGCCTTTGCCACCGCGCCGCCGCCTCGACGTTCTTCAGTTCCCCATCTTCTTGGAGTGCTACACTCGTGAAGGAGACGTTCGATCTTGTACGACGAGATGAGGAGCCACTGTTCTTGGATCATCTTCTTGGATTGCGAGGACTACGTGGTTCATCCCCGCGCTCGCAAGCGACCTCACCGACGATCGGACTTGAGACGGGAGGTCTCTTCTCTTAGAGACTAGATCAACCACGCTTCAAGAGGTATTCCTTATACTTTTTGTGGTTATATATGAAACGATCTGAGAACCGTTCTTGGATCATGTGGTTTCATCGCATGAAAAAATTTTTAAATTCCGCTGCATAGAACAACTAGTTCGACTAGTCGTTCTACGTCGTATCCGATACGACGATTACGCTTCCATGATGGGCTTGAGGATAAATTACATATCCTTCAAGTGGTATCAGAGCCAGGTTGACGGTTTCGAATATGATCCAAAAACTGAGGACAACTTGGGTTCGTTAAGGTCGCGAAAGTTTTTGTCGCATTTGATTTCGCAGATCTGTTTAATAAATAATTTCGGCCATTTTTAAAATGTTTAAGCACGAATTATTCTTGTGTTTTGTTCCCCATTAAATAAGGAAACCATAGGATCTGAGTTTGCGTAATTCGGATTTCGTATGCGCGAGATATGGTTGTTTTAATGAACATGTATGCACTGTTGCGGGATCTGTAGATCTTAACACGATTAAAGAGTTAATTACTATTTTGATCCGCCTCGAAATGCGTGAAACATCACTTAGATTCTGTCCTAAATCAAGTTAGCAATCTTTGAAAATTTAGTTTGTCTAATTTGGATTTAAATTGATTGAGATATGTTAATTTTAGTGAGTAGGGATCACTACTAAAAATTGGAATCCTAATCAAGAACCAAGTGATTATCAATTAGAGAAATTAATTGTTAATTTCATGAAATAATTATGACAAATATTTGTGAAATATTGGAAGATGATTATTTCCTTAATTTACTTGGTCTCAACCAATTAATTGATTAGATTTGATCTAAATCATAATTGGAAACACAATCATCGAACTTGATGCTTGAATAGGATTGGGAATTTGTGTAGCAAATTTCCTTATAATCAAAAATATTTTGATTACTATTATATGATATAATTTCGGTTGAATAACCGATGATCATCTCAAGTACAAATTGATATATTTGGCATTATCCTCTCCTGAGGTGGATATGGTGTCTAGTCGGAGAGCATTGGGGTTGCGGGTTACAATGTATGCGGTCCGTCCCACTCTCGTTGGTACTGGCCATGACAGTGGGTAGGGATTCGATAATGCAGGAGAAAATCAAGGTGTATTTTCTAATTATTAAAATTCGAATTAACACGTACTTTGAGATATTACCATATTTATATTCAAGTAAAATAATCAAGTTTGTTGATTGAATTGGATTGATAATGAATTTAATATGATTAAATTGATTATGTCCAATTAAGACACTCTGTTATGAATAGAGTTATTATTTCCCTTGGAAGAATTAACTATATGAATGTGATTCATAATAATTAATTAAAATTTGAATATGAAGTGGAGGATCACATAAGTGACACTCATGATCTCCCATCAAGGCGAAGAGTTCCGTCGCCAGGGATTGCATGTGGGAGACGCCTGTCCGAAGTGACAACTCTTGTATGCAAGCGCATCTGGATCGGCCTCTTTGCTTCTCGAAAGAGTAAGGCCGTATGCATAGTGACCCCAATATAGGATCCTCATATTATTGGGGCGATATTGGATTGCGCATAGCGAGTACTATTTATGTTGACGGTTGGTTCAATTAACAACGGGTCAACATCGCCTTAGGGGTGGTGGGCCCGGGTGTTAAAAACCGAATTGGGAAATGCAAGTTGGACTTGCAAGGCAGAATGTGTTCCTGCTTCTCTTTATTGGAGTCGCAGATTCTCATATTATTGGGATGTGACAAAGATAAAGAGGAGATCGCAATTCTTGCTAGAGATATAGCGGTAAGTATATCTCTTACTTTGAAAGTGATTAAGGGAATGAACTTTCAAAGTCGACAATGCAAGAATAATTTGATTTAAAACACCTTAATTAAATATCATGAATTTGAATATATGTTTATATGTTCTAATATAGTGCATTTTTAATTTCAAAAAATGAAGTCCTTGAACCCACTAAGTAGGCTTCTTGAGGTCAACCAATTGACCGGCCCAAATTACTCGGATTGGATCCATAATTTGGATCTTGTTCTCTCTACAGAGTGCATAAGTTATGTGCTCTCCGAGGACAAGCATGAGAGCCCTAAATCCAAGGAAGAAAAAGCATATAATGATAAGTATAATGAAGATCATGTCTTGGCTAGATGCTATATCCTGGATTCTCTCTCCAATGTTATGCAGAAGCAACATGTGGAGATGAGCACATGCCAGGAGATAATGCAGAATCTAAAAGATATATTTGGTGACATTAACCGCACCCAGCGGTACAATATAATGAAAGAGCTCGTCCGTTGCAAGATGCAGGAAGGAACTTTGGTTCGAGAGCACGTACTAAAATGTTTGGGTACTTGTCTGAACTGGAGACTCTTGGGGCCAACATGGATGTAGACATGCAAGATGACTTCATTCTGTTATCATTGCACAAGTCTTTCAATAATTTTGTGGTTTCATTCCACATGAACAAGTTGGACTTGTCGAACGCTGGTCTTCTTGCTGCATTAAAGTCTGCAGAAGATGTAATGAAGAAAGATGGTCCCGCTGGCAGTGCATGGTTGCATAGGTCAGAGGGAAGCACGGTCGGAAGCAAGGTTCTCGGAAGGGCCAGGCCCAGAAGAGAAAGAAGAAGAGTCAAGGCATTGGCTCATCTTCTAGTGCCTCCACACTGATAGCGTCGAAGAAATCCGGTGTTTGTCACCACTACAAAAAGCCGGGGCACTGGAGGCGTAACTGCCCAGATTACCTAAAGTCGTCAGACAAAAGTAAAGCCCCAGCAGGTATGAAATCTACTTTTATCATTAAAACTAGCTTTCTCGTTGGACGAGAAGGAAGTTGGGTTGTAGATTGTGGTGCTTCTGTTCATGTATGCAATTTGTTGCATTTGTTTCAGGAAACTAGAAATCTTGAGGAAGGGGAGATAGTCATCTAGATGGGATCTGATGCAAGTGTTGAAGCAGTAGCCGTCGAGACTTGTCGACTATCATTATCTAGTGGTAGAGTGTTAGACATGTGAGCCCACGGCAAGCCATTATGCAATAAATGTTATTGCAAATATCATTCCCTGATCTGAAATGAAGAATAATTAATTTGCATAATAGGTCCCTTAGTACAATTAGGGTTTTGTACCATGGCTATCTTAATGATCATACAACTATTGATTCAATCATTGAATCAAAGAGGCTGGTGCTTGGATGAATATCTAAAGAGTTAGATTGAGGACTCATCAAGCACCATCAAATGATTGTTAAGATGTGATCTCCAGCCTGAGTAGGAGATGGCAATCTTTTCTCACATAGGCTGATATCTGACCGACCTCTTGATGCAGGTCCTCTTCATAGGAATAGAGATTCGGAGGTGTCAGATTAGTTAGGTCAATGGGTTGACTTAACAAGATCGAGACAACCTAAGTCCTATGTTGAATGCTATCACAGCATAGGCACGCATCCTCTGATCGGAGACAGATGTATTGCTATATGTCTGAGTATGTACATTTAGCAGACCGATAGGTTGATGGCCTAACCAAGGTCTATACACCGGCGTGCTGGTGTGCATATAAGGGCATATGAGTTATACGATCTCTCAAAGGGATCATACATGTTCACTACTGAACCGGAAGACATGAGCTCACTCATGAGATATTGGGAAGAAGCAAATTCCATGCATGTTCATCTCGCTTTGGAAGCTTGACTAAATTTGCAGGTTTGATATATACTTTTGGAAAGTATAAGATCAATACCTAGGTATGATATATGCTTTTGGAAAGTATATGATCTATACCAAATCCCAATGATCAAATGAGAAACTTACTTATAAAACCCTGAAGAAGACAGTATAAAATTTATCTTGATCTTCGGGTTGATCATAGGTCTTCCAGTATGCAGGATGTATAGATATTGGGAATACCTGAGGGTGATGTGATAATAAATGATTGTATATCCATGATGCTTCCATTCCGAGGGAGTGATGAAACAGGTCTGGATTTTAGTGACTCCTCTCAGTAGAGAAGCAATCTGATCTTAGTCCAAATGTTGGACATTTTTCTGAATGAGATTCAGATGCAATGAGAAGATTAGATTTGCGATCTTGATTTAATCAAGCATCTGTGGGAGGTTCGTAAGATCTGGATTTGAGATAATAATCTCAACATTCAAGTCACTATACATGGAACAATACAATCGTCTTGTCCTTATCTCCAAGTATCTGCGGAGAAAGCACATTATTTTTGAAGGAGTTCAAGAATAATTCATTTGATGAATTCTGTATCCAAGCATCAAGAAAATGGATAATTAAATATAATTTAATTATCATGAATACTATGAATTTGATTCTTATTATAAGAAGATATATCTAAGATAGTTAAATGTGATTTAATTATCAAAGATATAAATAACGTGAATGTGATTCATGTTATTTGGGCACATGAGAAAAGAGATCCGAGATAATTAAATGTGATTTAATTATCATGGATATGAATAATGTGGATAGCACTATCCATATTAATCATATTTATTATAAATATGATTTATAATATATATTAGAGAGAGAGAAACTATGTAAATAGCATTTATTAATTATTAATATGAATTGGATTCACATTAAGTAATTAATTGGAAATTCAATTTACAAATTAGTTTGGGATGTGAACATGATTCACATATTTTTGGATGGCCTGATTGAAATATTCACAAATTAATTTGGAATTAATTTGATGGATATTATTGCAATAATAGTTGTTGCAATTTATTAAGAAATAATAAGATAAAATAAAAGGAGATAAAATTACCACCAAATAGAGGTGGCGTCAACTATGACTTAATCATAGATGACGCCCCCTATATTTTAGGGTGGTTTGTTTACTCTCTTTTTTTATTATCACAATATCTCTTGAAAAATTAATTTATATTAAATTAAATTATGTTGACAATATTGCAATATATATATTTAATTTAAATATAAATTAACGTAGTTTGTTTTTAGCCAACAACAATCATAGCCATTGATTATTACATAGACCAAGCATGGCCGTTGGATCTATGTGTCCCATGGATTGAGATCCATTGGATCCTAAACGAATATAAAAGGAGGGCTAGCCCAGCCTTTCTTTGTACATCATCAAGAGTTGTAGAATACTACTACTCTCTCTCTCTCTCATTCTCGTCTAGCCTCTCTCCCTCTCAATCCCAAGTGGCCGTCCACTTCGTGTATTGAGGAGGAGAGCTTCTTGCCTTCACCTTCGACGACTCGAGGATATCCTTCTTCTTTAGAGTTGCATACTCTAAAGGAAGACGATGTATTTCGCTTGACGAAATCAGGGGATCCATTGCTTGGATCTTTATCGAGGATTGCGAGAGGAACGCGACTCATCATCGTGCCCGCAAGTACGTTCTTCGTGGATCGGACTTGAGACAGGAGGATCTCTTGTTTGGGATCTAGCGATTACAACCACGCTTCAAGAAGTATTCCTTATACTTTGTGGTTTGATGAAACGATCCGAGAAGTGTTCTCGTGATCATGAGGTTTGATCTTTAGTTTTAAAAATTTTAATTTCCACTGCATCTATCAACTAGTGTGACTAGTTGCTCCGATTGCATATGATGCGATCGACATGCTTCCATGATGCACTTGAGGATTCTCGATATCCTTCAAGTGGTATCAGAGTCATAGGTGGAATAAGGTTTTGGATATGATCCATAGTCCTAGGACGACTTGGGTTTGAAAGGGTTGCGAAATTTTTACTGCATTTCAATTTTTGCAACTCTTATTAATTGAATTTTTCGGTACTGTTTAAATTATTTAAACACTAAATTTTTAATTGGATTTTGTTACCCATTAAATAAGGAAACCATAGGATCTGAGTTTATATAATTTGGACTTCATTTGCTCAAGATATGGCCTTTTGAATATGCATGTATTCACAGTTGCGAGAACTGCGGATCTAATCATGATTAATGAGTTAATTACGGTTTTGCTCCACCTCGAAATGCGTGAATAATCACTTTGATTCTTTAATAAATCAAATTGGCAATCTTAGGAATCTGATTTTGCAATTTTTGGATTTAAATTGATCAAGATAAGTTAATTTTAGTGATTGGGGGTCACTGCTGGAAATTGACATCTTTTGATCATGAACCTTTGATAAGTCATTCAAATATGTTGATGAAAATTAATTGTTAATTTTATGAAATAATTAGTGATAAATATTTATGAAATATTTAAAGAGATAATTATTTCATTGAATGACATTTGCCTAAACCATAATGATAAGATTGTTGATCTTGATCATTGGTTGATATGAATTCATCAACAAACATTGATTTCATTAAAAACCTTAGTTTATCCTACAATAGTTGTAGGACAACTTTTACATGAAAAACTCTCTTGCTTGAATAGGATCGGGGATTTGTTTAGCAAAACTCCTTATAATATAATCGAAATTGTTTTGATGTATATTATATTGTATAATTTCGGTTGAAAAACCGATGAGCATCTCAAAATACATGATGATCTATCTGGCATTATCCTTTCCTGAGGTGGATATGGTGCCTAGTAGGAAAGCATTGGGGTCGCGGGTTGCAACGTATGTGGTCCGTCCCACTCTCGTCGGTACTGGCCTTGACAGCGGGTAGGGACTCGATAATGCCGGAGAAAGTCAACGTATATTTTTCTAATTATTAAGATTCGAATAATACGTACTTTGAGATTATACCTACTATTCAAGTAATAATCAAGTTTGTTGATTGATGATTGGAATAATGATTAATTTAATATGATTAAATTAATTATATCCAGTTAATACTCTATTAAGAATAGATGTGTATTTCCCTTGGAAGAGTTAATTATGTGAATATGATTCACGATAATTAATTATTCAATTTGAATATAAGATGGAGGATCACATAAGTGACATACATGGTCTACCATCAAGGCAATGGATTCCGTCGCCAGTTGTTGTGTATAGGAGACGCCTGTCCGAAGTGATAGATCATGTATACGATTTAATTGGATCGGGTTCTTTTCTTCTCGAAAGAGTAAGGCCGTATATGTAGTGAATCCAATATCGGGTCCTCATATTATTGGGGCGATATTGGATTGTGTATAGAGAGTTTTAAGCATGTTGACGGTTGGTTCAATTAATGACAGGTCAACATCATCTTAGGCGTGGTGGGCCCGGGTGTTAAAGAACGAATTGGGAAATGCGAGTCGGAGTTGCAAGGCGGAATGTGTTCCCGCTTCTTTTTATCGGAGTCGCAGGTTCTCATATTATTGGGATGTGACAAAGAAAGGAAAGGAGATCCCAGATCTCACTAGAGATATAATGGTAGGAATATCTCTTACACTGAAAGTGATTGAGGGAATGAATTTTCATTGTTGACAAGGCAAGACAACTTTGATATAAAAAAAATCCTAAATCAAAATAAAACTTGTATATATAATATATATACCCTTATGCAAATTTCTTATTTCAGATAATCCTTCATTAAACCTACTCAATATTATACCCAATAATAACCAGTAAAATATCATGGATTGGACTCATGATCCAGACATTGTACTTGCAATTGAACACATAATGTATGTGGTTGCATTGTGTAAAATTCCTCAACATAATGAGGAATGACAATTAAATAAGACAATAAGACATCACCTTAGGGTTTGTATGTCTCTATAGTCTTGATCTTTCATCGAGTGTACTTTGGAAGTGACATGTCCATGATGATCGCAATTGTCAAATAATCCTTATAAAATCTAAGAAGATGTCGTGGCATACATATGTGTGCTGGACATTTAATCATGAATGACATGGTACTCTGCATTATGCATAATGGTAGCTCGAAAGAGATGATGTATTCAAAATTTTAGAATACCTACATGAACCTAAGTCTCTAAGAGTTAAGATGTATGTAGATATGATGAGTGTCATCATTCTACTATCTATACTCAAGTCATTCATGAAGCTTCATAATAATCATTTTGAATGAATTTAATGAAGCATGTATAAATGTTGAAATGCTCTTGTATTGAAATCCTTTGAATTCAACATAAGAGATTCTTGGTCTTGAACAATGGTTGTTAATAGATGAAGAGAGCGCAGTGGAAGCATGGGTCGGACCCGAGTAAGAAGGAAAGTCAAAGAGTTGACCTACTTCTGTGACTTCCATATGACATCCAAAGAGTTGGATGAATGCCAATACTGCAATAAGTTGATGTGTTGATAGTATGACTATCAAATCTGTCTAAAGTCCTTAGTGAAGGACTCAGATAGAGCATCGGAATAATCTACATATAATCATTGACTTTGACTTTCTCATTTCATAAGATAAATTCTGACAATTGTATCCCAATCTTCTAGTGACATTTTCAACTGGTTGCATATATATATTAGAAGATTAGATATTTGACCTTAAGGTTTAGTAGTCATCTACATGGATATTGCTGTAATTGTTGCAGCAATCTCTGTTGGATAGATAGACTTCATATTCTCAGTGGGAGAGCCCTTAGTCTTGGAGAATGTCTCTATGACCTAGATAGTAGAGTACACTTATTGTTTGTTTCTAAATGTTGGAAATAAACATGAATTCTGGAATAAAATTATCATAAAGAGTTATGATGTATATATTTCAAGTAGTAATCTAACATCTAGTGGACTCCAACAAAATTAGAAAATTAATGAATGGTTCATTAAGATTTCTAATACTGAAAATCAAACCTTATAAGATCAATTGGAGGATGAAGATCATTTGACAATGATCTGGCATCAAGCCTTGGACATTTGTCTGTTGATTTGATCAATAGACTAGTAAGATATGAAACTTTAGAGTGTCTAAAATTTCACATCTTACATACTTGTGAATATTATATTCAAAGTAAAATGTCCAATACACCCTTCTCTGGGAATGGTGTTAGATGTCGAGGTATTTAAGATCTCATACATATTGATGTATGTAGATCATCTATATCATGGTAAACATTATGGATATGTGATATCTATTGATGATTATGTATGATATGAGATTTCTTATCTTCACCTGAGAAACCTTTGAAATGTTCAAAGATTTCACAATTTTTAGAACAAAGTTTGAAGAAAGATGAAATGAATTTGATCTAACCTAGGTAGCTTGTACTTGTTAGATAAAATTCAAAGAATTCCTTATGGAGATATGAATATCATTTCTATCTCACTCCTCCTGATAAACCTGAACTCAATAGAGTTGTAGGGAGATACAATTGGATCATGTGTGACATGATTTGATCAATGATGAATTTTAGGATGATTATCCCTTAGTTTCCAGGTATATATGTGTAGTGGAGACTACATTATGTATCCTTAATAAGGTTCCATGCATGTAAGCTGGAATTAAGCACTAGAGAGTGCTACTTCATTTGGAAAATAAAGGATGGTATTGGATACCTACTTTATGACCTTGAGATTCTTAAAAGATCTCATCTCTGAGAATGTGATTCTTGGAGGATTGAGATTCTTGAGAATCTAGATGAAAATGAAGTGAAGGAATTCATTATCTTGAGAAGATAATGAGGCTCCTGAAATCGGGAACTAAAAGGACAATTAAAGATGAAACACTAATACCTCTTCAAATGAGTTTGAGGATGTATTCCATGTATCTGTTAAGTCTGATAATGATCGAACTTCATGTGTTGAAGCTCCTAAGGATAATGACATGGAAATATGGATATTAGCAATAAAGTATAAAGTAGACCTCATATACAAAGTGTTGTATATGGACCCTCGAGGATCCACCTATAAGGGTTAGACCCATTAAGGTGTAAATGGATCTTCAAGAGAAGAGGGAACCTGATGAGAAAGTAGAGACCTTCAAAGCTCGGTTCGTAGCCATAAGCTACACACCAAAAGAGAAGACATTTCTTGTAATGAGACTTGCTCTTCGGTAACCATGCTTAAAATCATCATAATATTGCTAACCTTAGCTACACAACTTGACTATTGCATCTTCAAGATGTAAGTCAAGATTGCATTCCTCTAATAATACCTCTCTGAGGATGTTCACATGAAGTAACCCCAGGCTTCATGGTTGAGGAAAGCAAGGTGTGCAAGCTAAAGAAACTCCATCTAGGGACTCAAATAAGCTTCTTGTAGTTGGAACATCATATTTGGTGAAATTATAAGTGTTATGATTTTAGATAGAATCTTGATGTATCATGTGAAGCTTTGTGGGAGTGCCACTGTGTTCATCGTGCTAAATGTAGATAATCCTAATCATTTGGAATGATATAAGGATGATAATAAGTGTTTTATAGATTGGCTATTCCATACCTTGAGATATGATCTCAAGAATACCTCTTAGATCTTAGTTCTGAAGTTGTTCAGAAGCAAAGAAAAGAGGGTATTGGGACTGTCATATTTGTAGTACACCTTGGACATATTCCATTCTTGGAAATTCCAAGAAAGGCTTCCTTCCCTTGAGATTTGGTACTGACCTATCTAAAGGGATAGCACCTCAAAGAGTTGAGGAAGTAAATGCTAGAACTGCTTGCGCCTGTGCATCAGTTACGAGAAGCTAAGTGTATGCTAAATGTGTACAAAAGCCAGATATCTGCCATGCAGTGGGAGTAGTAAAGTGTAGCTAATCCTACTATGGAGAGAGAAGACACTTGATTGCAGTAATAACAAAATCTTCAAAGATGACAAGGCTTTAGAGATAGTGATCTCTAAGTCTTATCTTCAAAAGGAACTAAGACTTTTGGATGAATATCTAAAAGGTCTTAACTGCGAGTACCTTAGGAGATAGAGATCTCCAGGAATAAGGATATTTTGATAAGGATTATGGAAATAATGGTTATAATAATTATTGAGCAATAGTGTCAAGGACACTATAATTGCTTTATCAAGATTGAGTATTGGTTGCATAAGATGCAACATTCGCATTGGATGCGAGCACTGTTACCGGGGATATGCAAGTGTCGTAAAAGGACTTGGCGTAGTCTCACGAGAATAGAGTGACTGATCAGCTTACCTAGCTATTTCTAAATAGCCTATGATTGTCACATGAATGTGAGTTTAAATGATTAGCCCATTAGTGGCTCTTTGGGCTAGTGGGAGATTGTTGGACATGTGAGCCCACGACGAGCCATTATGCAATAATTGTTATTGCAAATATCATTCCATGATCTGAAATGAAGAATAATTAATTTGCATAATAGGTCCCTACGTACAATTAGGGTTGTGTATCATGGCTATATTAATGATCATACATATGTTGATTCAATCATTGAATCATAGAGGATGGTGCTTGGATGAATATCTAAAGAGTTAGATTGAGGACTCATCAAGCACCGTCAAATGATTGTTAAGATGTGATCTCCAGCCTGAGTAGGAGATGGCAATATTTTCTCACATAGGTTGATATCTGACCGACCTCTTGATGCAGGTTCTCTTCATAGGAATAGAGATTCAGAGGTGTCAGATTAGTTAGGTCAATGGGTTAACTTAACGAGATCGAGATAACCTAAGTCCTATGTTGAATGTTGTCACAGCATAGGCACGCATCCTCTGACCGGAGACAGATGTATTGCTATATGTCTGAGTATGTACATTTGGCAGACCGATAGGTCCACCGGCGAGCTGGTGTGCATATAAGGGCATATGAGTAATACGATCTCTCAAAGGGATCATACAGGTTCACTACTGAACCGGAAGACATGAGTACACTGATGAGATATTGGGAAGAAACAAATTCCATGCACGGTCTTCTCGCTTTGGAAGCTTAACTGAATTTGCAGGTTTGATATATACTTTTGGAAAGTATATGATCAAGACCTAGGTATGATATATGCTTTTGGAAAGTATATGATCGATACCAAATCCCAATGATCAAATGAGAAACTCACTGATAAAACCCTGAAGAAGACAGTATAAAATTGATCATGATCTTCGAGTTGATCATAGGTCTTCCAGTATGCAGGATGTACAGGTATTGGGAATATCTAAGGGTGATGTGATCATAAACGACTGTATATCCGTGACGCTTCCATTCCGAGGGAGTAATGAAACAGGTCTGGATTTTAGTGACTCCTCTCAGTAGAGAAGCAATCTGATCTTAGTCCAAATGTTGGACATTGGACTGAATGAGATTCAGATGCAATGAGAAGATTAGATTTACGGTCTTGATTTAATCAAGCATCTGTGGGAGGTTCGTAAGATCTGGATTTGAGATAAAATCTCAACATCCAAGTCACTATACGTACAACAATACAATCGCCCTGTCCTTATCTCCAAGTATCTGCGGAGAAAGCACATTATTCTTGAAGGAGTTCAAGAATAATTCATTTGATGAATTCTGTATCCAAGCATCAAGAAAATGGATAATTAAATATGATTTAATTATCATGATTTATATGAATTTGATTCATATTATAAGAAGATATATCTAAGATAGTTAAATGTGATTTAATTATCAAAGATATGAATAACGTGAATGTGATTCATGTTATTTGGGTACATGAGAAAAGAGATCCAAGATGATTAAATGTGATTTAATTATCATGGATATGAATAATGTGGATAGCACTATTCATATTAATCATGTATATTATAAATATGATTTATAATATATATTAGAGAGAGAAACTATGTAAATAGCATTTGTTAATTATTAACATGAATTGGATTCATGTTAAGTAATTAATTGGAAATGCAATTTACAAAATAGTTTGGGATGTGAACAAGATTCACCTATTTTTCGATGGCATGATTGAAATATTCACAAATTAATTTGGAATTAATTTGGTGGATATTATTGCAATAATAGTTGTTGCAATTTATTAAGAAATAATAAGATAAAATAAAAGGAGACAAAATTACCACCAAATAAAGGTGGCGTCAACTATGACTTAGTCATAGATAACGCCCCCTATATTTTAGGGTGGTTTGTTGCCTCTCTTTTTTTATTATCACATTATCTCTTGAAAAATTAATTTATTTTAAATTAAATTGTGTTGATAATGTTGCAACATATATTTAATTTAAATATAAATTAATGTTGTTTGTTTTTAGCCAACAACAATCATGGCCATTGATTATTACATAGACCAAGCATGGTCGTTGGATCTATGTATCCCATGGATTGAGATCCATTGGATCCTAAACTAATATAAAAGGAGGGCTAGCCTAGCCTTTCTTTGTACATCATCAAGAGTTGTAGAATACTACTACTCTCTCTCTCATTCTCGTCTAGCCTCTCTCCCTCTCAATCCCAAGTGGTCGTCCACTTTGTGTATTGAGGTGGAGAGCATCTTGCCTTCACCTTCGACGACTCGAGGATCTCCTTCTTCTTTGGAGTTGCTTACTCTAAAGGAAGACGACGGATTTCGCTTGACAAAATCAGGGGATCCATTGCTTGGATCTTCATCGAGGATTGCGGGAGGAACGCGACTCATCATCGTGCCTGCAAGTACGTTCTTCGTGGATCGGACTTGAGACAGGAGGATCTTTTGTTTGGGATCTAGCGATCACAACCACGCTTCAAGAGTTATTCCTTATACTTTGTGGTTTGATATAACGATCCGAGAAGTGTTCTCGTGATCATGTGGTTTCATCTTTAGTTTTAAAAAATTTAATTTCTGCCGCATCTATCAACTAGTGCGACTAGTTGCCCCGATTGCCTATGATGCAATCGACCTGCTTCCGTGATGCGCTTGAGGATTCTCAATATCCTTCATAAAGTCCTTATACTTAAAGAATGTCTTTATGTACCCAAAGTCAGAAGGAACTTGATATCTGTATCTAAGTTTGTTAGAAGCGGATATTCATTCCTTTTCTGTAATAAATTAGTCATAAATCATTATGATAAATATATTGTGGATGGTGTTTTGACTTCTGGTGGACTCTATGAGTTGTGCATTGATAAATGTATCATGAATGTTACAACCACTAATAAAAACCCTAAAAGATCCAAGGTGGATAAAAACATCTCAAATGAGATTTGACATCAAAGGCTTGGTCATTTATCTGTTGATAGGATCAATAGATTGATAAAGGATGGACCTCTAGCATTTCTACAGATTCAACCTTTGACCACTTGCAAATATTGCATTCAGGGTAAAATGACTAGGATGCCTTTCCGTAACAAGGTTACGAGATGCAAAGGTATTATTGACCTAATACATACCGATGTATGCGGTCCCTTCAGTACCACGACTCGAAATGGATATCGATATTATTTGACGTTTATTGATGACCATTCGGATACGGGTTTGTCTTCCTATTACATCATAAGTCTAAAACCTTTGAAAAGTTTAAAGAATTCAAGGCTTTGGTTGAGAACCAAACCGATAGGAAGATTAAGCGGATTCGATCTGATCGAGGTGGCGAGTACCAATCGGATGAAATCAAGGAATACCTTAAGGAGAATGGAATTGTTTCCAATCTCACTCCTCCTAGAACTCCCCAACTTAATGGTGTTGCTGAAAGACGCAACAGGACTATCATGGACATGGTCCGTTCAATGATGAGCAAAGCACATTTACCTCTTAGTTTCTGAGGATATGCAGTAGAGACTGCAGTATATATCCTGAACAAGATTCCTAGCAAATTTGTTCCTAAGACTCCTCATGAGCTATGGTATGGAATCAAACCTAGTGTTAATCACTTGAGGGTTTGGGGTTGCTTGGTCCATGCGAAGAATGTGGACGTAAGTAAGCTAGAATCTTGCTCTCGTGAGTGTTACTTCATTGGGTATGTTAAAGATGGTATTGGATACCAGCTTTATGACCTTGAGACCCAAAAGGTTTTTGTTTCAAGAGATGTGAAGTTTCTGGAGAATGATTTCCTTCAAGGTAAAGACAAGAATGAAGTAGAGGAACTCATTGAATCCCCTGAGGATTCTGAGCTTCGTAGACCAGAAATTGAAAAGATAAATAAAGATGAAATACACATACCTCTTCGAAGGAGTTCGAGGGTGGTTGCACCACTTGAAAGGTATGGATTCCATGTGTCAGGTGAGACTGACATTGATCCTACTTCATTTGATGAAGCAGTCGCAGATCAAGACATGGATAGATGGATGCTAGCAATGAAGTCTGAAATTGACTCCATGCATAAGAATGGTGTATGGACCCTAGAGGATCCACCTAAAGGGGTAAAACCCATTGGTGTACATGGATCTTCAAGAGAAAGAGGGGACCTGATGGGAAAGTAGAGACTTTCAAGGCACGGCTCGTAGCCAAGGGCTACACACAGAGAGAATGCATCAATTACGATGAGACATTCTCTCCTTTGGCTATGCTTAAATCCATTAGGACACTGCTAGCTATAGCTGCATATCTTGACTACGACATCTGGCAGATGGACGTCAAGACGGCTTTCCTCAATGGATACCTCGAGGAGGATATCTACATGGAGCAGCCCTAGGGCTTCATAACTGAGGATGGCAAAGTATGCAAGCTGAAGAAATCCTTCTATGGGATCAAGCAAGCTTCTCGTAGATGGAACATCAGATTTGACGAAACCGTAAAGAGTTATGATTTTGTGCAGAATCCTGATGAACCTTGTGTATACAAGAAGACTAGTGGGAGTGCCATTGTGTTCATCGTGCTTTACGTGGATGACATCCTTATCATTGGGAATGATACAGGGATGATGATCGGTGTAAAGATTTGGCTATCCCATACCTTTGAGATGAAAGATCTTGGAGAAGCATCTTACATCTTAGGCCTGAAGTTGTTCAAAATCGAGAAAAGAGGATTTTGGGACTGTCACAACATGGATACATTAAGAAGATTCTTGAATGATTCCGTATGGATAGTTCTAAGAAAGGATTCCTACCCTTAAGACATGGTATCCACCTGTCTAAAGGAATGGCTCCTCAAACTATTGAGGAAAAGAAGGCCATGGCTGGATGTCCTTATGCATCAGTTGTAGGAAGCTTAATGTATGCCATGATGTGTACTAGGCCAGATATCTACATGCAGTGGGAGTGGTAAGTCGTCACCAATCCTTCTATAAAGAACAACACTGGAATGCAGTAAAGAAAATATTCAAATATCTAAGACGGGCGCAAGATTACATCTTGGTCTATGGAGATTGTAATCTCCAAGTCTTGGGATATACAGATTCTGACTTCCAATCGGATGTAGATGATCGAAAATCGATATCAGGGTTTGTGTTCTTGTTGAATGGTGGTGCTGTGAGCTGGAGAAGTAAGAAGTAGGACACTACTGCAGATTCAACAACAGAAGCCGAGTACATTGCCGCATCGGATGCTGCAAAGGAGGCGGTGTGGTTGCGCAAGTTTGTCCTGGAGCTTGGCGTAGTTTCCTCTGATACTCCCATCCCGTTACTCTGCGATAACACGGGAGTCATTGCCCAGGCAAAGGAACCCAGATGGCATCAGAAGAGCAATCACGTGGAAAGGAAATACCACATCATTCAGGAGATACAAAAGCGTGGCGACATCATCATCACCAAGGTGGCCTCTGCCGATAACGTTGCTGATCCTCTTACCAAACCTCTGACACAGAAGGTTTTCGACCAACATGTAATGAGTATGGGTTTAAGGATTGTACCTGAATGGTTATGAGGGCTAGTGGGAGATTGTTAGCAATGTGAGCCCCGAGCGAACCATTCCTACAATAAATGTTATTGTAATAAATAAATTATCAATGAAAATTATCGATTATTTTTCACTCCCTTTCTGAGATTGAATGAATGAATGCACTATAAGGTCCCTCTGTACAATAAGGGTTATGTACCATGGCCAATTTGATGATCATACAGTTGTTGATTCATTGAATGAATCATAGAGGCTGATGCTTGGACGAATATCTAAGGAGTTAGATAGAGGACTCATCAAGCATTGTCAAATGATTGTTAAGTGATGATCTCGAGCCTGAGTAGGAGATGGCAATCCTTTCTCAAATGGATGATATCTGACTGACCTCTTGATGCAGGTCCTCTGCATGGGAATAGTGATTCGGAGGAGTTAGATCAGTTGAGTCTATGGGTTGACTTAACGAGATCGAGATAACCAAAGACCTATGTTGAATGTTGTCACAGCATAGGCATGCATCCTCTGACCGAAGATAGATGTGTTGCTATATGTCTAAGTCTGTACATTTTGTAGACCAATAGGTTGATGACCTAACCAAGGTCTATACACAGGCGAGCTGGTGTGCATGTAAGGACATATGAGTAATATGATCTCTCAAAGGGATCATACAGGTTCACTTATGAACCGGGAGACATGAGCTCACTCATGAGGTATTGGGACTGATCAAATTCCATGCATGGTCGTCATGCTTTGGAAGCATGACATGAATTTGAAGGTAAGATATAAGCTTTGGGAAAGCATATGATCTATACCAATTCCTAGTGACCAAGATTGAGAAACTTAATGATCAAACCCTGAAGATGACAGAATAAAAGTGATCTTTATCTTCAGAATGATCATAGGTCTTCCAGTATGCAGGATGTACAGATATTGGGAATACCTGAGCACGATGTGGTCATAAACGATTGTATAACCATGACGCTTCCATTCCGAGGGAATGATGAAACAAGTTTGGATTTTAGTGACTCCTCTCATTAGAGAAGTGATCTAATCTTAGTCCATGAACTGGACATTGATCTGAATGAGATTCAGATGCAATGAGAAGATTAGGTCTACGGTCTTGATTTGATCAAGCATCAGTGGGAGGTCCATGGGATCTGGATTTGACATATGATCTCAACATCCAAGTCACTATACGTGGAACAATACAATCGCCATGTCCTTATCTCCAAGTATCTGCAGATATATCGCATTATTCTTGAAGGGTTCAAGAATACTTCCATAGATCTAAGCAACGAAGAAACAATGATTAAATATGATTTAATCATCTTGATGTGTGTAGAAATTATCCAATTAAGTGTGATTTAATTATTATGGATAAGAATAATGTGGATAGAAATATCCAATTATTCATAATATATTATAAATGTGATTTATAATGTATTAGATAGAGCCAATTATAATTTATATTTGTTAATTAATTATTATGTGTATTGGATACACATTGTGTAATTAATTGATAATGTAAATTATATATTGTTTTGGGTTGTGAATATGATTCACAATTTTTCAATGGCAAGATTTCAATATTCTCAAATATAATTGTGAATTATTTTTGAATAATATATCATAATAAATTTGTTGGAAATAAATAATGAGAGATTTCCATGGAGATATGCAATCTCATGAAATCTCATGAGATTGCCTCCATTGGGAAACAAGTGGACGGCTCCCATGTCCTATTTGGAATTGGTGGCCGTCCACCATGTATATACATGGGAGATGTAATCTCCATGTATATTCTCTCCTTATTTGTTGGTGTAATTTAGGATTGATTTATATTTGATTTTGTCAAATATATTTTAATATAAATTAGATCTTATTTTGTTGGTTTCACCAGCAACAATCTTGACCATTGGATTAGACATAAATCAATCTCATCCATTTATTTTATATGTCCCATGGATTGAGATCCATGGATCCCAACCTATAAATAGAGAGGCATACCATGATCTCTAGGGCTATGCAATATTTAAGCTCTCTCTCTCTTTCTCCATACACGTCAACCCTCTCTCCCTCTACTTGGTGGCCAACCACCAAACCCTAGGGGAGGTTCTTCATCAATGCCTTCGCCACCATGTCGCCGTCTCAACGTTCTTTTGTTCCCAGTCTTCTTGGAGTGCTACACTCACGAAGGAGACGTTCGATCTCGTACGACGAGATCAGGAACAACCGTGCTTGGATCATCTTCTTGGATTGCGAGGACTACGCGATTCATCTCCGCGCTCGCAAGCGATCTCACCGACGATCGGACTTGAGACGGGAGGTCTCTTCTCTTAGAGACTCGATCAACCACGCTTCAGGAGGTATTCCTTATTCTTGTTGTGGTTATAGATTAAACGATCCGAGAACCGTTCTTAGATCATGTGGTTTCATCGCATGAAAATTTTTTTAAATTCCGTTGCACAGAACAACTAGTACGACTAGTCGTTCTGCGTCGTATCTGATACGACGATCACGCTTCCGTGATGGGCTTGAGGATAAATTCCATATCCTTCACTACGTACACTGATGCAAAGAATAATACAATTTTTCAAAGAGTTTGAAAACAAAGAGAAAAATTTTACACAAAGAATTTTGCAAATAAAAGAATTTTGGCACTAAAACTATAAAATATGTGCAGCTATTTACACGGGCATACCGCTTTATTAATTTACAAGGATATTTAAAGAATTTTATAAGTTTTAACAAGGTGGTTTATCTAGATGTATCTACAATTGATAAGGATTTTTTGTATTTTATTCACGATGTATTTTATTTTTCATGATGCTTTTATTCCTCAAAGTTATTTGAAAATCATTTTGAAAACTATAGTAGAAATTAATTTTTGTAAATAGTTACAAACATTTGAAAGCCATTTTGTAAAGATTTTGTAAACACTATGTATACATTTTTCAAAAAATATTTTTCAAAGCATTTTCCAAATCATTTGCAAATAAGTTTTCAAATCTTTTATTTCACACAAAGAAAAGAGTTTTTGCAATAAATTTTTTTCAAAGGTTGAAAATATTTCGCAAAAAGTTTTCCAAACAGTTCACACCATTTTTCAAATAATTTTGCAAAAATATTTTTAGCCTGATTTATTAATCAGTATATACAAAAGTATTTGATGAATAAGAAGCCTACTAATAAATCATTAATTAATTATATCATGTTTTTAGCCATATTTATGAATAATTATATGAAAGTACGAGTTATGGCTAAAGTATATACAGACTGTATAAGACCCCCCCCATACTTAGCATGAGCTATGTGCTCAAAGGTCAAAGAGAAAAAGAGAAGACATAACTCGTGCTGAGTATAGAAAAGCGTATACTACAATGACTAAAAGAATAACAAATGAAATAATAAGGAGATAAATGAATAAGAAAATGATTGTCCCCCTATACTTAGGATCAAATAATCCTAAGTGTAGAGATTGTTCACAATGCAGGGAGGGTCAAGGGAGGGAATGAACAGGTCAATGAATGAATCAGAGGCGCGACCCCCCTATACATAGGACAAAGTACGTCCTAAATACAGAAAACCGTCAAAAAGGGGTGACACCTTTTATGCAGATAAAGAAAAATGAAAAGGAAAAGAAGAATATAAGAAAAGAGAGATATATACAGATATTCGAGAAGATCGTGGAGAATGTACACATCACTCCCCCTATACTTAGGGTGAGATATCCCTAAGTATAAGCAACGAAAGGAGTGATGAAAAGGAACATAGAACAATACGGTGTGAACCCCCCTATACTTGGGACCAAGTACGTCCGAAGTATAGTCACAAAGATATGGCGAAAGATCTGGGGCACACAAAACAAGCAGAAGAAAGAAGGGATAGAATACATAACACATATATACAACAGGTCAAGAATGTGAAGTACAGGACGATATCTGGTAAGCGACTATCGTGCTCTCGTCGTCATCTACCAGTGAGAACAGGGACGCCGTCAGAAGGTGAAAAGGATACCCGTGTATGCAATCAAGTGGGTATCAGCTACTGAGAAATAGAGATCGAAAACTAAGGGAGGGACCGGTAGCATGAGTCGGAACATCGGCTTATAAGGAAGGAATGTGTGAGCAGAACCGATACCTTAAGACTCGGAGGAAGAAAGAGCAGTACATACTCCTCCGAGTCAATCATGGTCTCTAAGGATATGAGCGTGAAGACATGAGACTTTCCTATTACCGTGGTGTGGTATCCGATGGGCATAAATCTGAAGGTCACAATACACACCGAACACTACACACCCGAGCTCAACCCTGCGAGGGTCCTTATGGTGAGCGGGATCATAGAATAATCAGAAGACTCGGCCCCGTGCTCTAGCAGAGAGGAGACACCAGTAGCGAAACCGAGCACCTAAAATATGATGTACTCTCCCACAGATAACTCTCAGGGAGTAGTACATGCTCCTTAATGAATAATCAGAACAGAAGCTCACCTATGCGAGGATCCTCAAGGTGAGCGGCCTCAAAGGAGCCTGATCCATCAGACGGATCACAAAAACGATCTCGGTAAGCGACAGATCGGCTAGCCGCAGAAGAGACCGACAAATCAAGAACAGTGTGGCAGCATCCCGCAGATGACCCTCAGGGAGTATACTGCCGACTAAATATCAAATAATTAGAGGAATATGGCTCATCCTTGAGAGGATTGCCAAGGATAGCAGACTCAAAGGAGTCAAGTCAGAATGGCCCTTAAATCAGATAATCATCAAAGCGATGGGGACTAGAAAATCTAACAGACGACTCGGTTCCGTGTTCCCAAAGATAGGAGACACAATCAGCAAGGGGAATCGAGCGTAACGAAAATGTTGCATTTTCCCATAGCTAGTCCTCGGAAAACAATGAAAACTAAGCATGGAATAATCAGATCAGATCTCGTCCTTGCGAGGGTCGTCTAGGAGAGAGGACTCAAAGGAGTCAATCAGAATGATCTCCATAGACGACAGACCGTCTACCAGTAGAAGAGACTGCAAGATCTAGCAAGGTGTCATAGTCTCTCACAAATAACCCTCGGAGAGCATATGAACTAGGCATGGAATAATCATAACAGTGAAGCTCATCCTTGCGAGGACCGTCAAGGTGAGCGGACTTAAAGGAGGTGAGAAGTCGGCCTAGTGTACTGAAAAATAGGGGACACAAACAATATAAGCAGGGAGGCCTAGTAGTCCAATCAGACGATACAGTTTCAGAATCCAACAAGGTGGAGACCAAGTCAGTGTATGAAACCAGTCGTAAAGAATGTGTCGCATCCTCCCACATAGTCCTCGGGGAGTAATACGAACTAGGTCAATCATGTCATGGGTTGTTGGCATTATATCTCAGGGCCTCAAAAAGCACTCAATCCGTGAAACCTCAGGAGAGCGTAAGATTATGTGAGGGACAAAAAATCAGTCGATCACAATACATCCCTCAGGTCAATCCAATATAGATGAGACTGCAAAAAGATGATCGGGAATCCTCCACGTGCCACAGATGGATGATAAAATCAGGAGATTGAGGATGGATTAATCAAAAGATTCAAAATCATGTGGGTTCTACACACCTTTGTCTTGAAGTTCAAATCATAATAGTCAATCAATCCTCAAAAATGGAGATGGGTAGGACCCTCAAAATAGATAAATCAATGATAGCTCATGAAATCATCATCAAATCATCATAGTGTATCATATCCTCAATCCGGTGTGCGAGATCTATATCCTCAATAAAGAATCACATAATGGTCGTGCATCATCAAAGTCCTCAATAAGCTCCTACGCACATATTGAACATCAAATCCACCGATTGTAAAGGTATCAATATCAGCATCCTCAAAGCAAGCCCGACTTACTCCAATAATCTCTGTAAATCTAGAATCCTCGATGTGGGTATCTCGAAAAGCGCAACAATCCCGGGTAATAGAAAAGATGATACGGGGGACAGGACGAGGGTGGGCAAGAAGAGGAACACATTGGACTAGAGAAGTTGATTGAGCTTACCCACCAATATCATGACTCGATGCAAAATGAAGAGACATATGTATAAGAGATCAAGAGAAACTCAATGATGAAAAATGTGTGACTCACACGGATGGGGTGATGACTCTAAGAAAGACGGAAACATAACAGACTCCAAGTCACAATCACTACACAAGGCAAACCCCCGATTCACTACTCAACACTGTGAAGAGCGAGATGTGGTCTTTTTATCTTGTTGATTTTAGAGTTAGGTGATCATAGAAAGTTGTACATACTGAAATTAGGCTTTGGGATTTGGGGCACTAATCCTTAGCGTGTATGTATGAATAAAATGCTCAGACAATGAGGGGGTTGCTCTCTCCAAGTCAAGGGGTCCATTAAATTTTTATTTTAGGTCCAATAGAGTTAGTAGCCCCGATTTTATTTTGGTTATCACTTTTTCGTTTATTTTTCCATGCACATGCCTAACGATGTTCCGATTTCCATTTAGTATCCTAGATAAGCAAAATTAGAGGGAGAAGATCGGAAAAGACATGCAAGTCGGCAAATGATGATGCATGCCAAGTAAGAAGACTTATAGTGCTTCCCAGCTCTCTCTATGCAGGATGCATAACAGAATTGAAAACCTATGCTATATGCAAATGCAATCCAATGAAATTGCCCTAAAATAGTAACTATTATTATCGTGAAGCATTAAATGTTGGTTATTCAAAGTCAAACCCTAGGGTTCTATCTTAGAGACGTCTCGGTGCCTGCCACAACGGGTCCTGCCAGCTTTGTATGACGTCTCTCACGGCACGCAAGTTCGAATCGAAATAACCAACAATTATTAATTTCACTAAGTCCAGAAGCACATCTATAGGTACATGCAAATATATTAGGGGCTTTAGACCTTAATCTATCGGCAAACAATTCCTACGCTAGGGCTCTTTCACATAAAATAATAAAAATAAAAAAATAAAAACATCGTCAAAACTGTTAAGGCCCCCAAGGGAACAATCCCTCGGGCACTCGACCGTTGAGTCCCCCAACCGTTGCTAATTTTTATGTATTTTTCAAGCCAAAAATAAAATGGGATTAATACATAATACAAAACTAATTTTGGTTTATAAAAATAATAAATAGCTCCCAAAATTACCCAAATCGATATTAATACGTAAATAATAATAGATAAATAACTATAAAACAGGAAAACATATTTTTCCTATTTTTGAAGAGTTTTTATATTTTTTAGGATTTTGGAGCTTCTTGAAATTTTTATATTGGCTTTTTCTAATTTTCGGGGTTTTTGTTTTATGGACTCAATCAATATCAAAATATAATATATATATATAATTTTTTTGGAATTTTTCAAAAGTATTTTCTATTTTTTGGTATTTTATAGCTTAGACAGGGAATAAATGCTCCTTTTTTGTATTTAATAATTAAATAAAATGCACAAAATTGCCAACTGAATATATAGCATGGATATAAAAGGCATAAGGCATTTTATCCTAATTTTTGTTTGATTTATGGAGCAAGTTAGCTATCTAAAATAAATAGATAAAGATCACAAAATTATATGGCCTGGTGGGGACAAAGATGCGAATAAAATAAATGACTGGGACAACAGTGCAAATATGCTAAAATATAAAAACATTTATTTAATTTTAACTCATCAATATACAATTACAAAAATCGATAGATACTTTGTTACAAAATTCTCACCCTCACGTAGGACTACACGTGAGGCTGGGAGGGATCAAAACATAAATATGAAAAGTATGAGAGCCTACATGGATAATGCCCTAATTTTTTTACACGTAATATTTTATTTACATCATTAAAAATTAAATACAAAAATGTGGGGCATAAGATTCGCAATTTATCACAAAGAGGCATAGGCGGACGTTGATGATGCATTTACTTATCCACGTGTTAGCTGCTCCGTGCCCAATGACGATTCGCCTATGGATGCACGAGATTAGATTTTGTGGTTGAGATCTACGGTCAAGAGATTGCATCATCCAACGACTCTGCTTCGAACTAGGAGTCCTCAAAAATCGAATGGCTCTGGGGTACCCTGGAAGAACTGGGAAGAAGGTCACCTGGGGCGACATTTGCTCGGTTGGCGTGCGCTCCTCCGGCCACCTCCGTCACCATCAAATGTTTGTATGCCTTCCTGGAGGTTCCCTGCGTCTACTGATGGCTTCAATCAATCACTAGGTGCTCTGTCGTGCTCAGGCGAGGCCACGGAAGATGGCGACCTCTAGGTGCTTCTTCGTCCTTAAAAATCCACCTAGAATGGGTCAGTTGGTGCTCCAGGTCATGCAATGTAACTAGCACAAGAGAAAGAGGGGTCCTATGACCTTGTTTGGTGGAGATGGGCGTAGGGTGAAGCATAGCGGTGATCTCCGGCGAAAGGCAGAGAGAGGAGGTCTGATCTCCGGATCCAGTAGGGACTTGGGTGGAATGAAGAGCCTGGGGCGTAGAGAAATGGAAGGGGAACGGAGTGGAGGTGAAAGGTGGTCGGAAAACAGTCGGAGCATTGTGAGATGTTCCCCGGAGCTCCGGCGAACTACGAATTTCTATTTCTACGCTAAAACACTATTCTAAAGACTACGCTAATGACGTAATTAAAATGCATAAGTAAAAATATAACTAAAAATGGTAAAAAGCACAACTCTTGCCTGGATATTAGCCAAGGAGCATAGGCCTCACCGAAGCGGCAGCCTTGGTGCAACCTCCTCCCCTTTTCGCCCTCTCGGGCCCTCTATGGGATCCTCCCTGTCACGAACTCTCACGCTAGGCCGAAGGAGGGGGCAGAAATGGAAGAAGACTGGCCAAATTTGCAAATGAGGTGGAGGTTGATTATTTATAAACATTTCAGGTCACCCTTATTAACCGACATGGATCAAAGAATCTAATGTATTTACCAGCAATATAAGGTCTCGGCGTGAATCATGATGGATCTAGGAGAAATTTGCATGAAGGGATCGAATGTGATTGAGCGATGGATCATCCACAAAAAATGCAAGAATATCGGGGATTAGATGCTTCTGGCGAGTCAGAGACTCGGATGAGACAGTTGACCAGAGGTCAACAGTCCGCCGCCTCTCACTGGTCCACGTAGGACGCAAAATGACAAAACAGGAGGTTTTATTAAAGAATAATTAATTTAAAATAGCAAATGATTTTATTATTTTTTGAGTATAAAAAATGTTTTCTATATAATGTAGTATTCTATTATGATTTTTATTTATTTTTTTTCGATGTTATTTATTATGAGTTTATTTTTAATGATGTATTTACAAGTATATTTACCTATATTATGTACATTTTTATTTTTATATTTTATTTTATTATTTAATTTTATATATTTATAACTCATTTTTGTAAGTATAAATATGTTTTTATTTGATTTTTATGATGTTATTTGTATACTTAAATAAATGAATATGTACATTATGTAGGTGTATTCTGTTGGACATGCGAGCCCACGACGAGCCATTATGCAATAAATGTTATTGCGAATATCATTCCCTGATCTGAAATGAAGAATAACTAATTTACATAATAGGTCCCTTAGTACAATTCAGGTTATGTACAATGATCATCTTAATAATCATACAACTGTTAATACAATAATTGAATCATAGAAGCTGGTGGTTGGATGAATATCTAAAGAGTTAGATTGATGACTGATCAAGCACCATCAAATTATTGTTAAGAGATGATCTCCAGCCTGAGTAGGAGATGGCAATCCTTTCTCACATAGGTTGATATCTGACCGGCCTCTTAATGCATGTCCTCTGCATAGGAATAGAGATTTAGAGGTATCAGATTAGTTAGGGCAAAGAGTTGACTTAACGAGATCGAGATAACCAAAGACCTATATCGTATGTTGTCACGGTAAAGGTACGCATCCTCTGACCGGAGACAGATGTGTTACTATATGTCTGAGTATGTACATTTGGCAGACCAGTAGGTTGATGACCTAACCAAGGTCCATACACCGGTGCGTTGGTGTGCGTATAAGGGCATATGAGTAATACGATCTCTCAAAGGGATCATACAGGTTGACTACTGAACCGGAAGACATGAGCTCACTCATGAGATATTGGGAAGAATCGAATTCCGTGCATGGTCATCTCGCTTTAGAAGCTTGACTGAATTTGAAGGTTTGATATATACTTTTGGAAAAATATCTCCTAATGATCAACTGAGAAACTTACTGATAAAACCTTGAGGTAGACAGTATAAAGTTGATCTAATATTTTGGGTTTATTCTGAGTCTTCCAGTATGCAAAATGTACAGGTGTTGAGAATACCTGAGGGTGATGTGATCATAAACGATTGTGTAACCATGATGTTTCCATTCCTAGGGAGTGATGAAATGGGTCTGAATTTAATGACTCCTCTCGGTAGAGAAGTAATCTGATTTTGGTCCAAATGTTGGACATTGATATGAATGTGATTCAAATGCAATGAGAAGATTAGATTTACGATCTTGATTTAATCAAGCATCTATGGGAGGCCCGAGATCTGGATTTGAGATGTGATCTCAATATCCAAGTCACTATACGTGGAACAATACAATCACCCTATCCTTATCTCTAAGTATCTGCGGAGAAAGCGCATTATTCTTGAAAGAGTTCATGGATACTTTCATTGTTGATATATGTATCCGAGCATTGAGAAAATTGATAATTAAATGTGATTTAATTATCATGGATAATATGAATTTGATTCATATCATATGGAGAGTTATCTAAGATAATTAAATGTGATTTAATTATCAAAGATGTGAATAATGTGAATGTAATTCATATTATTTTGACACATGAGAATGCAGGTCCAAGATGATTAAATACGATTTAATTATCATGGATATGAATAATATGGATAGCACCATCCATATTAATCATATATATTATAAATGTCATTTGTAATATATAAGAGAGAGCTATTTGTGATTTATATTTGTTGATTAATTATTGAAGTGAATTGGATTCACAATGAATGATTAATTAGAATATAATTTACATTTTGTTTTGGGTTGTGAATAAGATTCATATAATTTCAGTGGCTTGATTGATATTTTCCATAATACAATTTGGAATTATTTTTTGGTGAAAATATTATCGACAAAAGATGATGATATATATCATGAGATGATGAGATCTCATCTTAATTAGAGGAAATGGACCAAGTCCACCAAAGAAGAGTGGATGGCTACAACTCTCCATGAGGAGAAGAGTAGTCGTCCCCTCTTTTGAGGAGATTGGTTTATTCTTTTCATTAACTTTTCTCTTATCAAACACGATTTAATTTGAAATTAATTTTCTTGATTTATCAATGTAAATTAATTTAAAATTAAATCATAAGTTGTTGTGTTTTTACAACAACATCTTACCCATTGAAAGAAACACAAATCAATCTCATCCATTGATTATGTCTTGCCCATGGATTGGGATCCATGGGTTCCCAAAACCCTATATAAGAAGAGGCATCCATCGCTCTTCAAGAGGTGTGATTGATGAATTCCCTCTCTCTCTCTCGTTCGCTATACATGCCCACTCTCTCTATCTCTCTCATGTGGTCGTCCATCATGGATGCCTAGAGAGATTCTCCATCACCGCAGTGTCGTCGTTATGCTGCCCGATCATCTACTCGTGGATCTCCTTCTACTTCAGCATGCCTTTCTCGTGAAGAAGACGTTGTATCTTGTTTGTCGAGATCAGCGAATCTGTGGCTTGGATCTTCAACATGAATTGGGAAAAGCACGTGTTTCATCAACACGCTCGCAAGCATCTCCTCCGACTGATCGGACTTGAGACAGGAGGTCTCTTCGTTTAGAAACTCGATCGCAAGCACGCTTCAAGAAGTAATTCTATTACTTGTTTTTGGTTTAGATGAAACGATCTGAGAAGTGTTCTTGGATCATGTGGTTTCATCACATAAGATATTTTAATTTCCGTTGCATCGAGCAACTAGTGCGACTTGTCGCTCCCGATTGCATTCGATGTGATCATCACGCTTCCATGATGCACTTGAGAATTTTCATCCTTCAAGTGGTATCAAATCCAGGTTTTCGAAGGTTTTGGATGAGGTCCATGAAACTACGAAGATTTGGGCTTGTTTGGGTTCGTGAAGATTTTAGCATTTTAATTTTCGCAGCCCTATCTTGTGATAAAATTTCGGCCCTTTTTAAAATGTTTAAACACGAAATTGTAATTTGGATAATGCTCCCCATTAAATAAGGAAACTGTGGAATTTGAGTTTGCGTGATTCGGAATCTGATAACTCGAGATATGATCTTTTTAATAACCATATGTCCACTGTTTCAGGGATGGCGATTAGTGATATAATTAAAGAGTTAATTACAGATCCTAAACGTCTAAAAATGTATAATTATCATATAATTTCCGTTTTAAATCAAATTGGCGAACTAAATAAATTTAGTTTGCATTAATTGGATTTAAATTGATCGAGTTATGTTAATTTTAGTGAGTAGGGGTCACTGTTGGAAATTAACAAACTTGATCATGAACCTTGTGATTGTCATTCAAATAAATTAATGGAAATTAATTGTTAATTTTCTGAAATAATTATTGATAAATATTTGTGAAATATTTAAATATGATATTATTTCCTTGAATGACATTTCATTAACAAAAATGATGAAATAGTTGATCTTGATCACAATTTGGTTAATATGAATTTCCAACAAACATTGTTTTCATGAAAACTCTAGTTTATCCTACAATAGTTGTAGGACAACTTTTACATGCAAAACCTTATTTCTTGAATAGGATTGTGGATTTGTTTAGCAAATCTCCTTATAATATTATCAAAATGGTTTTGATGAATATTATATGGTATAATTTCGGTTGAAATACCGATGAGCATCTCAAAGTACACAATGATCTATTTGGCATTATCCTTTCCTGAGGTGGATATGGTGTTTAGTCGGGGAGCGTTGGGGTAGCAGGTCGCATCAGTTGCGGTCTATCTCACTCCCGTCGGTACTGACCATGACAGCAGGTAGGGACTCGATAACGCTGGAGAAATCAAAGTGTATTTTTCTAATTTATGAATAATACGTACTTTGAGATTATATCTTCTATTCAAGTAATAATTAATTTTGTTGATTAAGATTGGATATATAATCAATTTAATATGATTAAATTGATTATATCCAATTGATACACTCTATTATGAATAGATGTGTATTTTCCTTAGAATAATTAATTATATGAATGTGATTCATGATAATTAATTATTGAATTTGAAAAAGAAGTGGAGGATCACATAAGTAATAACCATGGTCTCTCGTCAAGGCGAGGGGTTCTGTCACCACGGATTGTATGTAGGAGACGCATGTCCGAAGTGATAGCTCATGTATACAAGCGCATATGGATCGTGCTCTTTACTTCTCCGAAGAGTAAGGCCGTATGCGTAGTGACCCCAATATCGAGCCCTCATATTATTGGGGCGATATTGGATTGCGCATAGCGAGTTCTAATCTTGTTGACGGTTGGTTCAATTAACAACGGGTCAACATCGCCTTAGGGGTGGTGGCTTGGGTGTTAAAAACCGAATTGGGAGATGCAAGTTGGACTTGTAAGGCGGAATGTGTTCTCGCTTCTTTTATTGGAGTCACAAGTTCCCATATTATTGGGATGTGACAAAGATAATGAAGGAGATCTCAGATCTTGCTGAGATATGATGATAAGTATATCTCTTACATTGAAAGTGATTAAGGGAATGAACTTTCAGTGTTGACAAGGTAAGACAACTTTAATATAAGAACTCCTAAATCAAAGTAAAATATGTATATATAACATATATATATATACACTTATGCAAATTTCTTATTTCAGATAATCCTTCATAAAACCCACTCAATGTTATACTCAATAATAACCAGTAAAATATTGTGGATTGGACTCGTGATCCAGATATTGTACTTGCAGTTGGACACATAATACATGTGGTTGCATTGTGAAAGTTTCCTCAACATAATGAGGTATGACAATTAAATAAGACAATAAGACATCACCTTAGGGTTCGTATGTCTCTATAGTCTTGGTCTTTCATCGAGTGTACTTTGGAAGTGACAAGTCGATGGTAATCGTAATTGTCATATTAATCCTTATAAAATCAAAGAAGATGTTTTGGCATACATATGTGCTCTAGACATTTAATCATAAATGACATGGTTCTCTATATTATGCAGAATGGTAGCTCGAATGAGATGATGTATTCAAAATGTTTGAATACCTACCTGAACCAATGTTTTAAAAGTCTAGATGGATGTAGACATGATGAGTGTCATCATTCTACTGTCTATACTCTAGTCATTCATGAAGCTTCATAATATTCATATTGTATGAATTTAATGAAGAATGTATAAATGTTGAAATGTTCTTACATTGAATTCTTTTGAATTTAACATAAGAGATCCTTAGTCTTCAGCAATGGTTGTTTATAGATAAAGGGAGCACAGTGGAAGCATGGGTCAGACCAAAGATGAGAAGGATAGTCAAAGAGTTGACCATACTTATATGAATTCCACATGACATCCTAAGAGTTAAATGAATGCCAATACTGTAATAAGTTGGTGTTTTGATAGTATGACTATCATGTTTGTCTAGAATCCTTAGAGAAGGACTCGGATAGAGCATCAGAATAATCTACATAAATCATTGATATTGACTTGCTTATTAGATAAGATAAAGTCTTATAATTGTATCTCAATCTTCTAACAACACTTGCAATGGGTTGCATATGTTTTAGAAGACTGGAAAATTTTATCTTAAGGTTTATAGTTATCCACATGGATATTGATGCAATTGTTGCAACAACCTTTTTTGGATTGATAGACTTCTAAGTTTCAGTGGGAGAGCCTTAGCCTTAGAGAATGTCTCTATGACCTAGATATTAGAATACACTTATTGTTTGTTTCTAAATATTGCAAATAAACATGAATTCTGAGATAGAATTATCATAAAGAGTTATGATGGATATATTTCAGATAGTAATCTTACATCTAGTGGACTCCACAAAATTAGAAATTTAATGAATGGTTCATTAAGATTTCTAAAACTGAAAATTAAACCTTTAAAAGATCAATAGGAGGATGAAGATCATTTAACAATGATCTGTCATCAAGCTTTGGACATATGTCTGTTGATGAGATCAATGGACTAGTAAGATATGAAACTTTAGAATGTCTAAAAACTTCAAATCTTACATACTTGTGAATATAGTATTGAAAGTAAAATATCCAATACACCCTTCTCTGGGAATGGGGCTAGATGTCGAGGTATTCAAGATCTCATACATATTGATGTATGTGGATCATCTATATCATAATAAACAATATGGATATGTGATATCTATTGATGAGTATTTATGATATGAGATTTCTTATCTTCACCTAAGAAACCTTTGAAATGTTCAAAGATTTCATAATTTTGGTTTAGAACCAAAGTTTGAAGAAAGATGAAATGAATTTGATCTAACCTACCTGTTAGATAAAATTCAAGAATACCTTATGGAGATATGAATATCATTTCTATCTCACTCTTTCTGATAAACCTAAACTTAATAGAGTTGTGGGGAGATACAATGGGATAATGTGTGACATGATTTGATCAATGATGAATTTTTAGCATAAGTACCTGTTAGGTTTTAGGTATATATATGTATTAGAGACTACATTATATATCCTTAATAAGATTCCATGCAAGTAAGCTGGAATTAAGCACTAGAGAGTGCTACTTCATTAAGAAAATAAAGGATGGTATTGAATACCTACTTTATAACCCTGAGATTCTTAAAAGATCTCATCTCAGAGAATGTGATTCTTAGAGGATTAATCTCTTGAGAATCAAGTTGAAAATGAAGTGAAGGAACTCATTGAATCTTGAGAAGATAATGAGTCTCCTGAAATCGGGAACTAAAAGGACAATCAAAGGTGAAACATTAATACTTTTTCAAATGAGTTTGAGGATGTATTCCATGTATCGATTAAGTCTGACAATGATCGGACTTCATGTCATGAAGCTCCTGAGGATCATGACATGGAAAGATGGATATTAGCAATAAAGTCTAAAGTAGACTTCATATACAAGTGTGGTATATGGAACCTCGAGGATCCACCTATATGGGTAAGACCCATAAAGTGTGAATGGATCTTCAAGAAAAGAAAAAGGAACCTGATGAGATGGTAGAGACCTTTAAGGCACGGTTTGTAGCCATGAGCTACACAGCGAAAAGAAGACATCTCTTGCGATGAGACTTGCTCTTCAGTAACCATGCTTAAACCCATCGGATTATTGCTAACTGTAGCTACACAACTTGGCTTTGACATCTTCGAGATGGAAGTCAAGATTGCATTCCTCTATGAATGCCTCTCTGAGGATATTCACATGAAGTAGACCTAGGGCTTCATGATTGAGGAAAGCAAGGTGTGCAAGTTAAAGAACTCCATGTATGAACTCAAACAAGCTTCTTGTTGTTGGAACATAAGATTTGATGAAATTATAAATGTTATGATTTCAGATAGAATCTTCATGAACCATATAAAGCTTAGTGGGAGTGCCTTTGTATTCATAATGTTAAATGTAGATGATATCTTAATCATTTAGAATGATATAAGTATGATAATAAGTGTTTTATGATCTGGCTATTCCATACCTTGAGATATGATCTCAAAAGATGCCTATTGGAACTTAGTTTTGAAGGTGTTCAGAAGCAAAGAGAAGAAGCTATTGGAACCGTCACATTTGTAGTACACCTTGGACAAGTTCCATTCTTGGAAAATCCCAAGGAAGGCTTCCTTCCCTTAAGATATGGTACTAACCCATCTAAAGGGATAGCACCTCAAAGTGTTGAGGAAGTGAATGCTAAAGCAGGTTGCTCTTGTGCATCAGTTACGAGAAGCCAAGAGTTTTCTAGGTGTGTACAAAAGCCAGATATCTGCCATGTAGTGGGAGTAGTAAGGTGTTACTAATCCTACTATGGAGATAAAACACTTGATTGCAGTAATAATAAAATCTTAAAATGTGACGAGACTTAGAGATAGTAATCTCAAAGTCTTATCTTCAAAAGTCTAAGACCTTGTAGATAGTGATCTATAAGGGTCTTAACTGTAGACGCCTTAGGAGATAGAGATCTCCATGAATAAAGGTATTTTGATAAGTATTATGGAAATACTGGTTATGATCAATATTAAGTTGTAGTGTAAAGGACACTATAACTAACAGGATTGAGTATTGGCTGCATAAGATGCAACATTCACATTAGATGTGATCATTGTTACTGGGGATATGCAAGTGCCGTAAATAGACTTGGCGTAGTCTCGTGGGAACAGAGTGAATGATCATCTTACCTAGGTATTTTCTAAATAGCTTATGATTGTCACATTAATGTGGGTTTAAATGATTAGCCTATTAATGGCTCTTTGGGATAGTGAGAGATTGTTGGACATGCGAGCCCACAGCGAGCCATTATGCAATAAATGTTATTGCGAATATCATTCCCTGATCTGAAATGAAGAGTAACTAATTTACATAATAGGACCCTTAGTACTGTTAGGGTTATGTACCATGGCCATCTTAACAATCATACATCTTTTGATTCAATAATTGAATCATAGAGGTTGGTGCTTGGATGAATATCTAAAGAGTTATATTGAGGACTCATCAAGCACCGTCAAATGATTGTTAAGAGATGATCTCCAGCCTGAGTAGGAGATGGCAATCCTTTCTCATATAAGCTGATATTTGACTAACCTCTTGATGCAACTCCTCTGCATAGGAATAGAGATTCAGAGGTGTCAGATTAGTTAGGTCAAGGAGTTGACTTAATGAGATCGAGATAACCAAAGACCTATATCTTATGCTGTCACGGTATAAGCAAGCATCCTTTGACCAGAGACAGATGTATTACTATATGTCTGAGTATGTACATTTGGCAAACCAATAGGTTGATGACCTAATCAAGGTCTAAACATCGGCGTGCTGGTGTGCATATAAAGGCATATGAGTAATACGATCTCTCAAAGGGTCATATAGGTTCCCTACTGAACTGGAAGACATGAGCTCACTCATGAGATATTTGGAAGAATCAAATTCCGTGTACGGTTGTCTTGCTTTGGAAGCTTGACTGAATTTGTAGGTTTTATATATATACTTTTGGAAAGTATATGATCAAGACTAAGGTATGATATATGCTTTTGGAAAGTATATGATCAATACCAACTCCCAATGATTAAATGAGAAACTTACTGATAAAACCCTGAGGTAGACAGTATAAAGTTGATCTAATACTTTGGGTTTATTATGGGTCTTCTAGTATACAGAATGCACATGTGTTGGGAATACCTGAGGGTGATGTAATCATAAACGATTGTATAACCATGACAATTCCATTCCTTGGCAGTGATGAAACGGGTCTGGATTTTAGTGACTCCTCTCAGTAGAGAAGTAATCTGATCTTGGTCCAAATGTTGGATATTGATATGAATGTGATTCAGATGCAATAAAAAGATTAGATTTGCGATCTTGTTTTAATCAAGCATCTATGGGAAACTCGAGATCTGGATTTGAGATGTGATCTTAATATCCAAGTCACTATACGTGGAACATTATAATCGGCATGTCCTTATCTCCAAGTATCCACGGAGAAAGCGCATTATCCTTGAAAGAGTTCATGATAGATTCATTGTTGATATATGTATCCGAGCATCGATAAAATTGATAATTAAATGTGATTTAATTATCATGGATAATATGAATTTGGTTTATACTATAAGGAGAGTTATATGAGATAATTAAATGTGATTTAATTTTCAAAGATGTGAATAATATGAATGTAATTCATATTATTTTGATACATGACAATAGAGATCCAAGATGATAAAATACGATTTAATTATTAAGGATATGAATAATATGGATAGCGTTATCCATATTAATCATATATATTATAAATGTGATATATAATATATAAGAGAGAGCCATTTGTGATTTATATTTGTTGACTAATTATTGATGAGAATTGGATTCACATTGAATGATTAATTAAAATATAATTTACATTTTGTTTTGGGTTGTGAATAAGCTTCACATAATTTCAATGGCATGATTGATATTTTCCATAAGATAATTTGGAATTAGTTTTTGATGAAAATATTGTCCACAAAAGATGATGATATATATCATGAGACAATGAGATCTCATCATAATTAGAGGAGATGGACCAAGTCCACCAAAGAAGAGTGGACGGCTACAACTCTCCATGAGGAGAAGAGTAGTCGTCCCCTCTTTTGAGGAGATTGGTTTATTCTCTTCGTTATCTTTTGTCTTATCAAAGATGCTTTAATTTGAAATTAATTTTGTTGATTTATAATTGAAAATTAATTTAAAATTAAATCATTAGCTGATGTGTTTTTACAACAACATCTTAGCCATTGAAAGAAACACAAATCAATCTCATCCATTGATTATGTGTTGCCCATGGATTGGAATCCATGGGTTCCCAAAACCCTATATAAGAAGAGGCATCTATTGCTCTTCAAGAGGTGTGATTGATGAATGTTATCTCTCTCTCTCTCTCTCTCTCTCTCTATACACATCCATTCTCTCTATCTCTCTCATGTGGCCGTCCATCATGGATGTCCTAGCGTGATTCTCCATCACCGCAGCGTCGTTATGTTGCCCAATTGTTTGCTCGTGGATATCCATCTACTTCGGCTTGCCTTACTCGTGAAGAATACATTGTATCTGTTTGTCGAGATCAGGAGATCAGTGGCTTGGATCTTCAACATGAATTGTGAGAAGCACATGTTTCATCAACACGCTCGCAAGCGTCTCCTCCGACGGATCGGACTTGAGATAGGGGGTCTCTTTGTTTAGAGACTCGATCGCAACCATGCTTCTAGAGGTAATCCTATTACTTGTTTGTGGTTTAGATGAAATGATCCGAGAAGTATTCTTAGATCATGTGGTTTCATCACATAAAAAATTTTAATTTTATTGTATCGAGTAACTAGTGCGACTAGTCGCTCCCGATCGCATTCGATGTGATCATGCTTCTGTGATGCGCTTGAGGATTTTCCCATATCCATCATATTCATAGGTATTTTACCTATGTTTTATTTATACTATTTTATTTAAATGTATTTTAATGAGTTTGATTTTAGTTTTGTACTTTTAATAGAATAATAATGATATTTAAAATTTTATAAAAATATGAAAGCATAAAAGAATGAAAGACTGTATGTCCCTTTTATTTATATACGTATAGAACATAGGTATTTCTTCTATGTTTTTACATAGATTTATTTTATTTTATATTTCCCTTTTGGTTTTATTCTCATTTTAATGTACACATATGTTATAAATAATATTTACAAAATTATAAAAATATGAATTTGTAAAAATTATGAATAATGAATAAATTGAATATTTTGATCGGTATTATGTACAATATGGGCTCAAAACCCAACATCTACACAGTAACTCCAAAAAATATAAAACCACCGCCATTAAATAGCTTGTGAAAAGTTATATATAATGAGAGGTGATTTTGCTATGTTTTGAGTTTTTTATTGAAAAGATATGGGTCTGTGAAGTTTGGTTTTTGGCTTTTTATTTAGGGTATAAAATGTAGACTATGTATTATTTTTGTACAAACTCAATTTTGTATTTTTATTGACATTATTATCTAAAACGTTCATGTATAGAGTTCCTTTATTTGAAAAATAATTAGGGAAGAATAAAATAGGTGTCAAAAATGCATATCTAATGAATAAATAAACATGAGGTATTTATTATCTTTTTGGCCCTTATCTCCCCCTACTTTATTCCTTGTCGGCCAATTCCATTATGGACTTGGTCTTAGGGTTAGGGGCATAAAATATTTTCCATATTTTATTCTTTTTTCTTTTCTTCTCTTTATTCTATAATTTTGGCATTAAAAACCTCAATTTGTATGCAAAAAATACAATAAATAATGAACGCTATTATGTACAAATTAATGGTATTTACATGCATTTGTTGGGGTTTTCATGGCCAAAATGATAGAATAAAGGTGATGAAATGGAGATTCATCAGGCCCTTTCAGGGTATCCCAACTTGTACCTCTCTCTCCTTCTCTGAGGCTATTTCACTAGTGTTGTACTCCTGGGGGAGCATGGTACCCACCACAGCTTTTTCGCATCGTGATTTTATCGACAATTTTCTATGGCTTTTTTAGGATAGATGCTTGTTAGGATTTCTCGATTTTCCCTTCTCTACGCAACCGTAACTAGGTACTTGCTTAGGCCGAAACACCTAGTTGCTTATACTTAGGACCATACCCAAAAAGACAAAAATATGTTAGAAAATTTTTCTGATAATATCCAAAAAAGTAATAATCAAAACTAAAACATGGACTGTTATCTTTTATCTGATCTTAAAACGAAACGTAAGGACTCTACTTGTTTAGGGGAGAGCAACCCCCGCAATTACATTACAGGTACACTCTCCAGATTTAGTGAGTAAGAGACGACACATAAGGTAGAGCCAGAGTCTGGGATTCTTCCGATGTACTACTTTGTTTATGCCTTAAATCACCTTATCTTTAGTAGTAATATCGGATAGACAGAAATGGTCTGGGTTTACTTAGTAGAGTAGGAGGTTTAGTGGATACTACGTAAGGCTCCATCCTCAAATAACATGGGTAGCCGGAAACAATCCGTACTTACTCCCATACTGGATGAGACTAGGTGATTTCTGGTAAGAACTCAGGATAGTATGTCGTATAAGTTTCGAGCACCTATCTGATCCCGCTAATTTGTGAGAAGATTTGTTTAGCAAACAACCTTAAAATTGATAAGATAAAAGATTGAACTCTTACGATCATCACCAGGGTGTGTTGGTGAACTCGGGATTTGCTTTACGTTTGATTGCGGTGTGAGTCCAATCTTTCTGAGATGTTGATCAACAAAATCTATAAAGATGATGGGAAGGTGACTGCTTTGGTCGACTATGATCGATTCTCTCTCTCTCTCTCTCTCTCTCTCTCTCGTACCTGTCCAGTCATTCGGATCGATTCAGTATGTCTCTCATCCCAGATCGAAATCCACTCGAGTTGCTACTTCCAGATGTGTCTCTAACCATGGAAACTTATCGTCGATTTCTTCTCCTTCTCATTCTCTATCATCATCACCTCCATTTCAAGAAGAATATCAACAGCTACATATTGACCTGGCCAAGATTGATTTAGATTTTTATCTTTTCTAGAAGAGATGGTTGGAAAAGTACTGTAGACCACTTTAGTAGACATAGACTAGGCTACGATTAACAATAGTCTACTTGCTTCCATTGAGATGATGCAGAACCAGATTAGGGAGCTAGGTAGACTAATGAATAACATAAGAGCCAAGCTGACTTAGATGAGAGCGCAACGAGACCATCCTGAAGCTGAGAACCCAAGAGCTAAGAACCCCGGAGTTGAGGAACATGAGAAACTTGATGGAGTAGAGAGACCTCCACTGGGACTTAACAGAACAATGCAGCAACTCCACAACCCCAGATCTACTAAAACCCATCGGTGGATTCATCTTCCTTTCATCCACGGGAACTTTGAGTTCCGACCTCAAAAAAACCAGTTGTTGCCCAAGTTTCACAGGCTTTCTACTGAGGAGTGGCATCTGCATCTTCAGGAGTTTGAGATGATCTACAGTACGGTGCATGATGCGCATGTGAATAAGGATACGATCAAGTTGATCGATTTTCCTTTCTCCCTCATTGATCAGTAGCCTACCAGCTAAAACACCTAGGGAGATATGGTTCGACATGGGAGGAGCTATAAACTGCATATCGGAACAAGTATAGCCCCCTCGGTCGAACGAATGTTGCTAGAGCCATGATCAGTAACTTCACCATGATCAAGAACGAGCAGTTCCACGAGGCATGGGACTATTTTCGAGAGCTCATTGATCGGTGTCCCCATCACAAACTTTCCAAGCCAACTCTTTCAAAGAGTTTCTTCAGTGGGCGTACACCAGAGTTATAGGGACTGGTGAATGCATCTCGTTGTGGATCCTACTTTTCGATGCACAAAGACCGAGTCTGGGCCATTTACAAGAAAATGGCAGAGAACTATACCACAATGTCTCAGACTCGGGTTTACAATCTGACGAAGCCACCTACTAATCACCAACATTCCTAAGTGTCACAACTTGAAAGGAATATGTCTTTTGATGTTCCGATTCCTTATGAATCATCATCAGTTGATATGGGGATAATTTGCCAAAAGTTGAGCGTATGGAGATAATAAAGAAAAAGTGTCAAAATGTAGACAAGCTCGATAAAACTGACAAGCTTGAGAGATGTCTGAGTGATCTGAAGACACTTATAATGTGCCTTCAAGAGATACAAGCTGATTCCAGCAGGTCTTCAAGATCATAGGCTGACTCAGGTAGTTGAGACTAAGGCATACTTCTGAGACCTCCAGTACAACACATATACCATGTGCATTCTAAGCCAACACATCAACACTCGACATACCTGCAACTCTAGCAGACACCATCATCTGACACTCATATGGTGGTGTATTAGAGTGATCAGCTCTTGGTGTCAATGCCCCCAACGTACTCTGAGATGACTGAGCCATTGACTGAGGTCAATGGGATTTGGAACCACATACCGCAGCAACAACGGATCCGTCAACACCATCTTGGTTTCTGTTGGTCTATAGGAGGTGTCTCTTCCCAACAACCACCATAGGCACAGATGGGGAAGAGTAGAGAGCAACAGCAGCATTCCGGTCCTCGTCAGTATCAACAACCTCAGTAAAGGCAGAACACTTATCAGACTTAGTATCATACATGACTCATGGACCTTTCCATTATAACTCGGCATTAGAGTACCTCGCCAATCTGATCACTGACTAGCATGTCTCTTTTAGGCGATAAATGGATGATTTTAAAACCCATGTTACTAATCTGGTCAAAGGGAAGTTTGCCTTGCCTGCTCAGATCGATCCAAATCTGAATAATATGAAAAGAAAGTTAGAGCAAGTAAATTTGACCAATCCCACCGTGCACTCATAGGTATTTTCCCATGACTATCTTTATTGTAATGACACTGACTTCATTTCTCTTAAGAGATGTAGGATGATAGTAGGTGGAGGATTTACTAGGCTCAAAGAGGACACCATGGATAATACAACAAGCCTATAGAAGACACTGATGGCAATACTGAATCCTACCATTAGATGATGAAGATTGTGGTACTAAAGCCACCAAGTATGAAGAGCAACAAGAGCCGAATGCCGATGTAGTTGCTTTATCGTTCTTTGTCTCTAGTGATGATGAGAGAAAAACTAAAAAAATGTACAAAAGAGAAGAACTCAAAAAAGAAATAAAAAGATAGTTGATCGATATTTTTCTCTCTTTGATGACTTGAAAAATTAAGTCCTGGTTTTTCAAAAATATGTCCTCCTTCTTATAATCCTCCGATTGTACAGACTAACCAGGAGGATGTACATATTCTTTTTTCCAAAGCACTATGCTTAGGAAAAGGAAATAAAAATGAAAACACCAAAAAGATTCAAATGAATGATCTAACGAAAGAGATGATCAACAAATTCACGATCCACCTTACTCTTTCGGAAGCCTTGGCACAAATCCCACTTCTACAGAAAGACCTTAAAGAATGTACCACAGTCCGCAGAAAGAAGAGGTAGTGCAACCACTATGCTGAGATTCATGTACTGACCAAAGAAACAAGCTATACTATTCAGAACTGTCTTCCAACCAATAGATCAGATACGGGAGCGTTGTATGTTAGATGCGAGATCCTTGATCAGACTTTTGATCAGAGTCTATTAGATATCAAATCTTTGATTAATTTCCTTCCTTCTTCCTTTACTTGACAAGTTCGAGTTCGGGCCTCTTTAATCAAGCCAAATAGTTTTACAGTTTGCTAATAGATCGGTCAAGAGGACTAAGGGTTTAATCGAAGATGTTGTTGTCACCATTCAAGGTTTGCAATTCCCCGTGGACTTCATCGTGTTGTACATGGTGGTCCCTGAATGAGTGATTGATACCCCAATCTTACTAGGACAACCTTTTTTGGCAACAGCGTAGGTCCTTTCCGACTGTGGAACCGGAAAGGTGTACTTTCATTTCTAAGGCAAAAGTATACATATAGAGACGAATCAAGACCAGAATTATAGAGTAGTTGAATCAAAGAGTGCATCTGATGACGAACTCGATAGTCATCAGGATTGTAACTTTATACAAACAGATGATGAGGCCATTTTGATCGAACCTAGCACCCAATATGTCATCACACATTCAGTCAAAGACGAGATTCATATATTTGATGATGGGAGATTGGATAGCACAATCCTAGAGCCGAGTAGCGAGAATCTTGATGGAGACAATTCTGAGATGTTTTTCGATCATTCAGACTTATATATCCCTCCGAGTCAGAAGTGAATCATCATAACTGTCAGTCACCCGCAGATTATTTAGATTTCGAAGATGCTGATTGGCAATGCTTCACCGAATTCCTATCACTTCAGACTCCATTTAAAGGGCCTACAACCAATCTAGAGACTGAATCTGAGAAGAATATCCAACAATCTCTACCTTTCTGAGTAGGAACAGGTCGAGCTTTCATATTTCAATCTAGTAGCCTATACCCAGGCCCTAATCAAACCCGCTCTTCCTATTCCTTTTCCCCCAGAGCTTAAACCATTGTCTCAAAGCATGAAATACCAATTCCTTGTCGGTGAATCTAAAATGTTTCCGATCATCATCACTTCTGATTTAACCGATGAACAAGAATCCTATCTGATGGAAATTCTTGAAAAGAACCTCAAGGCGATCGGTTGTTCAGTAACTGATCTCCATGGGATTAGTCCGACTCTGTGCTCCCACCACATTTTTCTCGACGATGACGGCAAGCAATCTCGTGAGTTTCAGCACAGGCTGAATCTGAATCTTCGAGAGGAGGTTATGAAGGAAATATCCTAGTGGTGGAGTGTCGATTTTATTTATCTCATCTCCGATTCTAAATGGTTAGTTTGTTACACGTGGTACCCAAGAAGACGGGCATCACTGTAGTGATCAATGAGGAGGAAGAGGAGATCGCTACCCACATACCGACTTCTTGGCGTGCCTATGTGGACTACAGAAGTTTGAATCAGGCAACCAAGAAGGATCACTTCCTGCTACCGTTGATTGATCAGATCATTGAACGATTATCCAGGAAGAGCTATTATTACTTACTCGATGAGTACTCGAGATATAATCAATTGTCCATTGCTTCAGAAGATCAAGAAAAGACCACATTTACTTGTCCATTCGGAACGTATGCTTTTAAACAGATGCCCTTTAGACTATGTAATGCTCCGGCTACATTCCAGAAGTGCATGCTTTCGATATTCGCGGAAATGTTGGGAGATATCTTGGAGGTATTCATGGATGATTTTTCGGTTCTACGGTGATGATTTCGATTCTTGCCTTTCAAGCCTAGACCACATGCTTCGGAGGTACACGGATGTTAGCCTCTTACTTTCGTGGGAGAAGAGTCATTTCATGATGACTCGGGGTACGATCTTCGGTCACATCATCTCCTATAGGGGCATGAATGTCGATACGACCAAGGTGGATATCATTAAGAAACTCAATCTATCATCCAAGTTGAAGCAGGTACGGTCTTTCCTTGGGCATATCGGTTTCTACCGATGTTTCATACGAGACTTCAGTAAAGTTTCCCGACCATTGTCTGATCTTCTCATGAAAGATACTGAGCTTATAGTTGAGGATAAGTGTCTTTCAGTGTTTGAAACTCTTAAGAATATCATTGTAGATGCTCTTGTCCTTTCAGTCGTCCGATTGGTCTCTCCTATTCGAGATCATGATGGACGCCTCTGATTTTTCCGTTGGGGCTGTTTTGGGATAGAGGAGGGATGGGCTTCCGGTTTCGATATACTATGCTAGCAAGAATTTGGATTCTGCCCAGCAAAATTACATGGGTTACAGAGAAAGAAATGCTAGCCGTAGTATTTTCCTTAGTTAAATTTAGGTCCCACATCTTAGGATCGAAAGTTGCAATTTTCACTGATCACACCATCGTTAAGTATCTAATGGATAAGAAGGATTCGATGCCACATCTGACCAAATTGATCCTTCTACTCCAAAAGTTCGATATTGTTATCAAGGATAATCCTAGAGTCAGAATGTGGTGGTGGATCACCTCGCCCAGTTAGAAACACTCGAGACTTCTGAGTTTGGGGCACTAATAACCGAGATCTTCCCTGACAAAGTAATTTTAGTTGTCGCCTCGCTGCCATAGTATGCTGACATTGTGAACTTTTTTATTGTTAAGAAAGTCTCACAAAGTTGGTCCATACAGAGACTTGAGACTTTCCTCACGAAAGCCAAGTCTTACCATTGGGAGGATCTGATCCTTTATCATGAAGGAGCGGATTCCGTCCGGCGTCGGTGTATTCCTTAGGAGGAATATCAGATTGTATTGATCTATTGTCACGGATTAGAAGATAGAGGACACAATTCAGAGAAGAGGACAATACAGAAGGTGCTCCAATCCGGCCTTTGGTAACCTACGCTCATTGCGGATGCCCACACATTCATAAAAAATGTACTGACTGCCAAAAAATGGGCATTTGTAGACATAGAGTTATGATGCTGATGCAAACGATTCACTTATGTGAAGTGTTTGATGCATGGGGTATCAACTTTATGGGACTGTTTCCTAAAAGTCAAGGATTTGAGTATATCCTTATAGATATGGATTATGTGAGTCATTTGGTAAAGGCTATTCATGCTCGAGCTACTGATGCGAACACGGTTTGTAAGTTCCTGACAAAGCATATCATTACGCGGTTCGGGGTCCCTCGTGTTTTGATCTCAGATGGGGTAGCCCCTTCATCAACGACAATGTAAGAGTACTTGTTAATGAGTTTGGTATAGATCATTGGGTTGCTACTCTGTATTATCCTCAGACGAATGGTCTAACCGAGGTCTCGAATAGGGAGATCAAGACGATCTTGCAAAAGCTTGTTTGCCTAGACTGAAAGGATTGTTCACAGCTTTTGAACTCGATTCTTTTGGCCTATAAAACATACTTCAAGACTCCATTGGGTACATCTCCCTTTGGACTTGTTTATGACAAGCCATGCCACTTACCTGTCAAGATCAAGCACAAATCCTTGTGGGTAGTGAAAGAAGTGATTTTTGGCCTGGATGATTCAGGAGATCAAAGGCAGACTTAACTGGTAGCCTTAGAAGAATTGAGAGAAGAAGCCTTCACGAGAAGCATTCACTACAAAGAACAGATGAAAGAGTGGCATGATTCTCACACAGCCACAATCAGTTTGAGCCGAATAAAAAAGTATGGCTATTCGATGCAAGACTAAAGCAGTTTCCAGGGAAATTCCAGAGCAAGCAGAAAGGACCATATCTTGTGAGAAAGGTGTACAACAACGGTAGCATCGATATATCTGAGTTGTCATATGATTCCACCTTTCGAGTCAATGGCCAATGGCTTAAACCCTTTCTTGATCATGAACCACCAACAGTAGAAGTTTCTCCTATCTATTTTGTATGAGATTATCTTTTGACTCTTATACTTTACATCTCATACCTGAAATTTTAGATCACTTGTATATAACTTTTGGATCATATTCTTTACTCCTCCCATTTGTATTACACCCTTAGGTTCATCTAGAATTTTGCTATACTTAGGATATGTTTTATCTTAAATATAGAGGGGTGTAGGTACCATTGTTGTTGGTATCATTCTATTCTATTACCCCTATCATTGCTTATACTTAGGATGTTCTTTACACTAAGTATAGGGGGGTAATGTAACTCATTTCTCCTTTTGATTGTTTTCGTTTTTGTATTGTCTACTCCCTCGCTTGTCCCTTACCTTTTGATCTTCATCTCTATATTTAGGGATATTTTACCTTAAGTATAGGGGGGACAATCCAAGACATTGAGTCGTGTACATTCTCTTGACCTTGATCGTCTTTGGTTTTGAGTCTGCTATCCTTAGGATTAATTGATCCTAAATATAGAGGAGATGATCAACTTCTATTCTTTTTTTGTTATTCTTTGAGTCATTGTAGTATAGAATTCTTTTCACTGATCTATACTTAGTCTGAGTTATGTATTCCTTTGTCGCTTCTTTGGTCACTATGAGGACATAGTTCATGCTAAGTATAGGTGAGTGTCATGCATATATATATATATATATATATATATATATATATACTTTAGAAGCCTTAACTTGTATTTTATTTTATTCTTAATAATATGGCTCTTTGAAAGTATGGTGTATATTTTGGGATTTTAAAAGCCGCAAGAAACCATAAAATATGACTATAAAAAATGGCTTTAAAATTGTATAAAAAAAATGTTGTAAAATTCTTGAATAAAATCCTTAAAAATTTATAAATAAAACCCTTCTAAAATCTTGTATAAAAGCTGTATAATCTTGTATATAAAATTTGTATAAAATCCTTTGTAAAAATATACAAAATTCGTGTAAAATTTTTATGAATTGAATGAATCCACTAACTTATTAAAAAAGAACCTGAAATTGAAAAGTTTAAAATCCAATAAAAATTTGCAAAAATCTTTAAAAATTACTTAAAACATTTAAGCTGAAAAAATCTATTTCATAAAAAAATTGTTGCATTCATTTGTATTGTTAAGAACAAGTTTGATTCTTGAACCGAGTGGATCTAAGTCCGAGAGATGGAGCTTGGTTTAGTCCTTAATCCACTTAATTCTAAAGGGACGTTGTTAGGAACTGAAATTGAGACTCTTTAGGCCTTTTAGATTTAATTCTTTGGGTTCCATGAGATCGTGTTCAGAATTCAACATGAAAATGCCAAAGTAGGACACCCGATGTCATCCGTTTAACTCTTCTCCATTTGAACCAAATTCGAACTCATGCACTCTGCACTTAGCTCGACTTGCATTGGGTTGTGAAGGGCAATCCATTTCTGTGGTGTCTTTCCATCCTTGTCTGGCGGTGATGATGTCTTAAGACAAGAGAGATTGGGGTTGAAATAAAGTTCGGATAAGGGGAGGATATGTTGGCACAATTTTTTCTAAGACCCAGAAAATAGGCAGAATGAAAAGATTCTATATCCGTTGGGGCATAAAAAGCCTCTGCAGAGCAACAATCATTACTACCAAAAAGAAGCCGAATACATCAAATATCAAAAATGACCTGTAACACCCCAACCCAAACATAGTCCCACATGGAAAACTCACAAAGTGTAGGTGTGGTTTATAAGTTGTGGGGATTACTACTTGACAACTTGGGCTTAAGCATTTTGGGTGGTTGTCAATGGATCCAATTGGGCCCGAACCCAACAAACTGGCCCTAACAACTTGTTGGGTTCGGGTCCAAATGGACCCATTGTAAATTTGTAACGTCCCGGGCTTAGGTCCCCGGTCTGTTATCGAAGAAAAGTGGCCCTGACAACTTGTTGGGTTTGGGCACAAATGGACCCACTGGCAACCACCCAAAATGCTTAAGCCCAAGTTGTCAAGTAGTAATCCCCACCACTTATAAACCACAACCACGCTTTGTGAGTTTTCCATGTGGTACTATATTTGGGTTGGGATGTTACAACCTCCCCCACTTATATTCGCAACGTCCTCGTTGTGACATGGCACTTCACTTATTCTCAGTGACAGTGACGGCTGCACGCTCCGGGTAGCCTTTTCCTCCAACCTCTTTGTAGGGGCGGCTCCACCTCTCGGGTAGCCCTTTCCACTATCAGAGAGAAATTTGGCTCTGATACCATTTGTAACGGAACGGGTCGTGACGACCGGCGGAAGCATGCAATTATAAATCGCACGACTGAACCATTACAGAACACTTGCATGGTATTCAATGAGCAGATAAAATAATTATTCTCAAAAAAGTCCATTACTCTATAGAGTTCCATTATTACATTCCAACAAGTAAAATGCGAAATGAACTACGAAATAAAATAACATAACAATGTTCCAGTTGGCATAATGACATCCCTTCATAACAATCCATCCATAGTCCGTACCGGTTCAACTTCACGTGACAATAGTTCTCCTTGAACTGGAAATTATATCAGACTCGTGCTCTCCTGAAAAAAACAACATCACATGTTATGAGCTATTGCTCAGTATGTGCCGAGTTGGGGTCAAGCCGGCTAGCGTGGCAAACCAGTCTCCCTATACTAACTTTAAACCGTGAAAACATAACCTCTTCTATACAATCAATTATCAACACAACTATACGATTTGCATAATGGTATGATTGCATGTGAAACTAACTTGTTCTCATGTACCATCATCATGCGACTCATAATTTCACATAATCATGCATACGAAAGGTATTCCTTGTGAAAACTTTCGTTAAATCCTTAATTACATATATACCCATAAAGTTTGCCATATTTGCATATACGCCTTAACATTTTCATAATTTTCACTTATACCCTCAGAATTTTTCATAATTGCATATATGCCCCAGAACAATCATAACACTTGCATAATGCCATTACTTGGCCATAGTTGCACACATATGCCTTAGCAATTTCAAAGACTGTACACATACCATTGGTTTGTTTAGTGGTTAAAGTTGTCTTAATTGTTATTCCTTAATGGCTTTGGTGGCTTTGCTGGCTTTGGTAGTTTTACCGCTGGCACAAGCGGTCCATGAACATGACATACTTGACAGTGTAGCTATAACTGTAGAGGACTTATCTTTCACCTCAATCGGTTCCTTGAACCGTACGCCCCCAGAAGGCGTTGTCCCTTTTAGGACTACGATAGTTGGACTCTAGAGGTGGCTCCCACCATTAGGCGTAGCACTTAGCTCCGCTTATCGTTATTGTGTCATTACTCAAGTTAAGGAAAAATTCCTATTTCCTTTACTCCCTTTCTTCTTCATACAATAATAGTTCATATAAACAATTCTGATTCCGACCTCTTATATTTAAGTTCTAAAACATGATATGCTGCGGTATTCTAGGTACAAAATAACCAAGACTTTAATCATACACTATTTAGATATAAGATAAATGCTCATTGCACTGCATTGTATAACACTGTATACCTTGAGACATGAAATTACTATTGACGGTAATAATTATATACCGTATACTTAGGGATGCATGCTGTAGCACCATGTCATTATACCTTTTATCTTTTATCTAAAAGCACCATCTTTATAATATTTGTAACATTGTTATTGGATAGTATTAGTGATTTTGACATGAATTTCAGAAATTAGTGTCAGCTTAAGCTACACATTTAATGCAAGGTCACTTTGTATGTTTGTTAATATTACAACCAACGTTCTCAGCCACATGATTACGATTATACATCAACTATTTAATTGGAATTTCTAGATTTGAGATAACTGTTTATGGGATCATGGTTGTAGCCGTGATTATCTCTTTCTCTCTTGTGTAATTTCCGTGTATAAAAAAAATCAAAATGTAATATGGAGGATGGTTTACAGTCAATACATCTCACTCGTGAATCTCATGAAATTTCAGAGAATACAGATGAAAGTTTAACCTAAAAGACGTGTGCGTTTTTAAAGGCCAAAGCATGCTTCGAGTAATTGACCATGTCACGTGAATACAGTGAAAAAAGAATTAAAAAAATACGCTTCGACCTTAAGCACCGATTAACAATTATCGTTAATAATCACTCATTATCATCGACGTGACTATACAAAAAAATAGAGAATGACGACAAGATAATGATTTGAAAATCGACTTGTCAATCGCCCTTAAAGGTTCGACACATTTATCCAAAAAAACTTAATCATTGTCCAAACGTAATTCCACCGATACCTACATTTGCAAATCGTAATCCAAAACCAATACATATCATCAATGGTTCATTCTAGAATTAAATTGATGTAGATAGTAACCTAAAATTAACACATACATTTATAAAATCATATTTTGAATTTTTATCGTTCTTCAAAGGTATAAACCTAAGATGATACATATACATCTATCAAGAACAAACTTGAAAATAATATATCTCTAATTTAAAGTATTACTATATTGTAGGAGTCCTAGGGGTTCGACACATACCTCAAGTTAACGGATTCATATCTACCAGATTGTTATGCCTTCTTCTTGCTCCGGAACCCACGTTCTCCTCCACCACGGCGACGCCGACGTTCTCTGCGACGAGAACACTTCTCGGTGAGATCTCTCTCCCTCTCTAGCCCTTACTCTCTCCTTCTTTCTCTTTGAAAAACAAGTGACGGCTAGGGGGGAATCCCTTGGGATTTTATACCTCCAACAAGGCCAATAATGGGATACTAATGCCATTAATTTTTAAAAATAAATCACATCTCTTAATGGGAGAAATACAAGGAAACCATGGCAGGAAAACAAATGGGAAAAAAGGAAATATGGGATGGGAAAAAATCAGCCGTTACAATCTACCCTCCATAAAAAAATTTCGTCCTCGAAATTTCTTAGTAAAGGATCATACCGAAAAGCTACGGATGTTTCTTCCGCATTTCGCTCTCCAGCTCCTAGGTGGCTTCCTCTTTCTGGTGATGATGCCAGAGGACCTTGACCATTGTAACTATTCGCCGACGAAGTTGATGGTCTCTACGATCGACTATGCGGACAGGTTTCTCCTCGAAGGTGAGATTGGGCTAAATGTCGAGGACCTCATGCTCGATAAGGTGCGAAGGATCAGGAGTGTACTTCCTTAGCATAGATACATGGAATACATCATGTAGCTTCGAGTATTGAGGTGGTAATGCAATACGATACGCCACCTCTCCGATTCGTTGTAGAATCTCAAAGGTCCTATATATCGAGGAGTGAGTTTCCCCTTCTTGCCGAATCGCAATACACCCTTGTTGTAACACCCCAACCCAAAAATAGTACCACATGAAAAACTCACAAAGTGTTGGTGTGGTTTATAAGTGGTGGGGATTACTACTTGACAACTTGGGCTTAAGCATTTTGGATGGTTGCCAATGGGTCCATTTGGGCCCGAACCCAACAAGTTGTCAGGGCCAGTTTTCTTCGATAACGGACCGGGTACCTAAGCCCGGGACGTTACAAATGGTATCAGAGCTAAATTTCTCTCTGATAGTGGAAAGGGCTACCCCTGTGATCTGGGACGTTACATGACCGCAATGGTCTGAGATTCAGAAAAGTCTACATGTCTTAGTGGGAACTTGGTTAAACAAGCCAGGCTTCACAGGAGATGTGATTACACCGATCACACTCCAGTTCTCTTCTCAATTCTTCTATCTTCTTTCTATATTCGATGGACAAAGTAAGACCTAACCTTAGAAGAAAATACCTTCCTCCTCAAGGATCGAGTTGCTGGATGAGGGCCCAATGGGAGTGTGTTACTGGGATGGGTGGTTTCTTTACTTCTTTAAGTAGAAGAGGTAAAACCTTTTCACATATAGTACAAGTTGTTTTCAAAGGTGAAAAGTTTACGTGATGGATAGGTGGATCTGAGCTGGATGTTGAGGTGAACATGGATAACGATTTGTGGAACTTGAGTATTGTTGATGCTTAAATCCTAATTGTAATAGAGTCTCGACACACTATTAATCCAAATGTTTGAATCCAAGCTCTAGATTTTGGGTGAAGTGAGATTTGTTTTAAAAAAATAACCATTTTCTAAGTTCTTTTATTTTCCTTTTTCATTTTCTTTTTGCTTGCACATATTTATAGAATAAGTGTTTGTTAAGGGTCTGGCAAAGGTAAAGTATAGGGGAATGATGAATCCGTGATTCATCGTCTTTGTTCTTTTTATTTTGGCTAGAATTCATGCTAAAATACATATAAATATCCACTAATTACAACTTAAGTTTTGGGTTCGTATTGGTATATTGTACAATGAACTCTAATTTATATAATTTTTAGAATTAATTAATTATTTATTTATTTTATTCATCTATGCATTTATTTGTTTAATTTAATTAATTAATTATATACTAAATTATTTATTAAACTATTAATTTAATTACTTAATTACCCTTTTCAATTACTTAATTAAATAATTTATTATATTTTAAAATTATTTAATTATCATTTAGCTAAATATTACTTATTACTTTAATTTAATTGATTTTATTTCTTATCTCTCTTTTTCTCTCTCGTATTTTTCTTTTCTCTCTCTTACTTTACCAATCTTCTTCCTCCTCCCGTAACCCTCTTCCTTCAACCCATCTCCTCAATCACCTGCTATCGCCTCTTCTTCTCTGGCTGGCCAACAACATCAACCATGCCAACGGCATGGCGGTTGGCCGGCATCCCAACCGTTCTCGAATTCCCCACACCATTGGATGGTGTCCGCACCATTCCCTTCTATAAAAAGACCTAAACCCCATCCAGGCATATCCATTCGCCATTTCACCACTGCTTCTCCACCTTCAAGCTCCGATAGAGGTGACAGCTCCTACAGTTGAGCGACAAGAGAAGGGAGGCGACGAGATCACTCCACCGGCGTGTAGACTAGCTTCGCCGTGCAGCAGCCTCCGTCCGGCCATGCGTTGAGGCTACGACCATCAAAGCTTTGCCCAGCTTCGAATTCACAGGCACATCCTTCATCCGTACCCTCCGCGTAGGTCCAGATCGAGATTCTGTACCTCGGGTCGTTTTCCTTCCTACAGGTCTGAGGAGTATTGTATAAGAGACAATACACGACTGGAGCATCTGGTATATCGGAGCACTACAAAACCCATTGGAGATCAAGATCCAAGTATTCACTGCTGGGGCAATTGACGAGGAGCATCAATCAAGGAAGATAAATACACAGTAAGCATCATTAGAGATTCGAGCTTCGCACTTGTACCACACGCCTTCAACAAGTGGAATTCATTGAACAGAATAGAGATGCAGGCTGTTAGAAGAGCAACCTGGAGAGATTGAAGTCACGAGTAATATCTTTTGTATTTTTCGATCGTTGTCATTGTTGAACGACATCGAGGCATCTGCTCAGAGCTCGCTATCGATCTGGGATCTAAGATCCAACATCTGAAGTTTCATAATTCGAATCTCCTGCCAATCTACCGCTTCAAGACCAGGATATCTGAGTCGAGCAATCCTCCTCCATGATTGGAAGATCTGCGCCGTCTAAAGCCATTTGGGGGGAAGAAGTTCCTTTCCGACCAGGAACTACAGGCTTCGTACAATCAAAATTGATCGTACCATCCAAAGCCATCCACGCGGCGATACCGCAACAGCCTCCAGTCCACCGCTAGCACCTCACCTGCTCGGTTAGGGATGCAAACGGACGGATACGGATACGGATATAGGTATTATCGTATCCTTATCCGTTTTTGAATACGAATACGGATGTGGATACGGATATTGACGGATACTAAAATTATCTTACCATATCCTTAAAAAACAGATACGGATGTAAAACGGATACTGATCGTATACGAATAATGTTAGGAAAACGACTTAAATATATACAAATTAGATGGAAACTCATGATATAAATTGACTAAATGTATCTATATCATAAATATTATACAAATATGGTAAAAGAAGGTATAGAATTGTGTTATATGAGGTTAAAAATAAATCTATGACTATATTTATATATAAAAACGGATATACGGATATGGATATTTGCGGATAGCAAAATGATATCCATATCCGTATCCATTTTAAAATGAATACGGATATGAATGTCAAAATCTATATAAAACGAATACGGTGACGGATCGGATACGGACATATCCGTAACCGTTTGCATCCCTATGCTCGGCACATGAGGAACAGTTATATCTGGGCCAATTAGATTTTAACCCTCGCATCATCTGCATATTGCGAACAGGTCCAAGTGGAGGAGCCTACAATTTGATCACACGCCCGAGCATGAGACTTTGCAGAATTTTCGCATTCTAACCCTCTATACATTCTATTATGACGGACATGTCTAACAACTAAATAGTAACGTGTGTAACCACATGCATTTGGGCTTTTTACACGCACATCCCATACTTTTTAGATTATTATACACGTGCATATGATATTATATATAAATACTATATATACTTTATACGTACTAAATAAAAATATTAACAATAAAAATAATAAAAAAACATAAAAATATGTATCTTACTCTATATGCAGTAGAAAATCGGTTTTGAAAAAATATAAAAACATTTTCTATTTTTAATAAATCCTTTTAAAAAACACCATAAAAAATACAATAAAACTTAAAATTCATAAAAAATAGAACACACCTTTAAAAATCTAATAAAAATTGCCATTAGTGTATTTTACTATATTTTACATAATAAACTAAAAATAAAATAAAAATCAAATATTAGAAGTCATAAAAAAATACAAAAATATAATAAACATGTAAAAATCATAACTAAATAACTAAAAATAACCCAAAAACGCACAACATATCGTTTTGAAGATAATTTTGCCCACTTCCTAATGAAAATAAAATCAAATTAATGTTTCCACTATTTACGATATTCAAAATCCAAAATAGAATTCTTTTTTCTATAAAAAAGTTAATTTCTCACATTGATAATAAACCAAAATCCCTAAAAATCTTAAAAACCTTCTAAAAATCCATAAAAATAGGAAAACAAATTTCAAACATAAAAATATTAAAATAAAAATTAAATAAAAATTACAAATTTTTTTCTATACAAAAAAATCACAAAAACAATATCAAAATTATTAAACATAAATTAAAAATCCAAAAAGTCCTTAAAAATAAATAAAAGATTAGGAGCTTGCTTGCCTGAATTTATCTATAGTTTAACTCAAGTTTCCAACTGTTTGCCCCCCTGAGTTTGACACTCCCGTGCTTAACCACTATACACTTAATTTTAGGAGTATAAATAAAATAAATAAGAAGATTAACTCAATCTAATCTTTTCTGGTAAAACTCGCCTGGTTGGTACAAGACCGATAAATCTTCTCTGTCTCTTTTACATGAGTTTAGAAGTTGATTAGGTGGTGTTTTTCAATAACTGAGAGAGAGAGAGAGAACACACAAAGAGAGATAGTCGTTGCAACAATTGCTTCAACTTAATTGTGTGCTGAGAAAGAGCTAGGGATAGCCTTTCTTTTAAAGCAATTTAGATGGTGGAGATGCCCTCCTAATTAGTGATAAATAGTTGAGATTATGTAACTTTATTTGTACTCCAAGTAAAATAGAATTTAAAATTAATAAATCATTTCTAAATTGAATGATCTAAAATTCAATTACAAAATAAATCTCATTCTCATGAATAGAGAGGAAAGAAGAGAGCCATCTTCCAAGAATGACGAAATGAGATAGCCATATTCCTCATCACGAGGGTGGACGTCCATCATAGGGATTAGTGAGAGATTTTCTCTCTTTAATCTATTTTAATGTATTCTTATTACATAAAATACTTATACATAGAATAATTTATATACAATATGTCACTAAATAATTTGTATACTATTCGTAAAAATTGCAAAAAGATCGTTGATATTTATGAATCATATTCATCAATATAAAACTAAATGTAAATCACATTTACATTTAAATTCTTGATGTAAATCTAATTCACATAGATATTTAAATTATGAATCTTGTTCATAATTAATTCTCTCTATTATATCGTGGATCACGTTCGCATTATCCGTGATTATTATGGATAGTTAATTCCACATTAATCTCATATATGATTATTAAATACAATTTAATTATCCAAGATGTCATCTACACATGTCTAAATAATGTTAATCACATCCAGATTATTTCTATGTATTAAATCTAAATTATTAATCAATATTCCTATTTTTTGCCAATGCCCAGATATTGTCTCTAAAGGAATGATTCTTGAACTCTTTCAAGAATGTAGTGTGTTTTCTCCTCGGATTCATTGAGATAAGGACATGGTGACTACATATTCGATGTATAGGGATTTGGATAGTGAGATATAAGTTAGACATGTGAGCCCTTGGCGAACCATTCTTACATTAAATGTTATTGTATTATTTATGTTTATCAATAAAAGTTATTGATGTTTCACTCCCTTTTTGAAATTAAATGAATGAATGCACTATGAGGTTCCTCTGTACAATTAGGGTTATGTACCATGGCCATCTTGATGACCATATAGCTGTTGATTCATTAAATGAATCATAGAGGCTGGTGTTTGGATGAATATCTAAGGAGTAAGATAGAGGACTCATCAAGCACCGTCAAATGATTGTTAAGAGATGATCTCCAGCCTGAGTAGGATATGACAATCCTTTCTCACATGGGCTGATATCTGACCAACCTCCTGATGCAGGTCCTCTGCATAGGAATAGTGATTCGGAGGTGTCAAATTAGTTAGGTAATGGGTTGACTTAACGAGATCGAGATAACCTAAGTTCTATGTTGAATGCTGTCACAACATAGGCACGCATCCTCTGACCAGAGAAAGATGTATTGCTATATGTCTGAGTATGTACATTTGGTAGACCGATAGGTTGATGGCCTAACCAAGGTCTATACACCGGCGAGCTGGTGTACATATAAGGGAATATGAGCAATACGATCTCTCAAAGGTATCATACAGGTTCACTCATGAACCGGAAGACGTGAGCTCACTCAAGAGGTATTGGGACCGATCAAATTCCATGCATGGTCGTCGTGCTTTGGAAGCATGACAAGAATTTGAAGGTATGATATATGCTTTGGGAAAGCATATGATCGATACCAACTCCGAATGACCAAGATTGATAAACTTAGTGATTAAACTCTGAAGAAGATAGTGTAAAATTGATCTTAATCTTCAGATTGATCATGGGTCTTTCAGTATGCCGGATGTACAGGTATTGGGAATACCTGAGGGTGTTGTGATCATAAATGATTGTATAACAATGACACTTCCATTCCGAGGGAGTGATGAAACACGTATGGATTTTAGTGACTCCTCTCATTAGAGAAGCAATCTGATCTTGGTCCAAGTGTTGGACATTGGTCTGAATGTGATTCAGATGTAATGAAAAGATTAGATTTGCGATCTTTATTTAATGAAGAATCTGAGGCAGGTTCGTACGATCTGGATTTGAGATAAGATCTCAATGTCCAAGTCACTATACGTGGAACAATACAAGTGCCCTGTCCTTATCTCCAAGCATCTGCGGAGAAAAGCACACTATTCTTGAAGGGGTTCAAGAATAATTCATTTGATGAACTACATATCCAAGCAAGGACTTGATAAAAACTGAGATTTAATTTTCAACCATAATATGAATATGATTCATATTGTGAGAATAATCACCCAAGATAATTAAATAGGATTTAATTATCAAGGATCGGAGAATGTTGATAATAATATCCATAATATTTGTGTATTATAAATATGATTTATAATATACATATATATTGAAGAGAGAGAGAGAGATTTTATAAATAGCATTTGTTAATTATTAATGTCGATTGGATTCACATTAATTAATTATTTGGAAATGCAATTTACAAATTAGTTTGGGTTGTGAATATGATTCACATATTTTTCAATGGCATGATTGAAATATTCACAAATTAATTTGGAATTAATTTGGTGAATAATTTGTGATAATGGTTGTTACAAAATTAGATTAAGAAATAATAAATAGAATAAAAAAGGGAGATAAAAGTCACCACAAAAAAGGTGGCGTCACCTATAGGTGACGCCCCTAAATTTGTGGGTTATTTAGTTATCACTTTTTTATTTTATGTATTATCTATTTATGATTAATTTATGTTAAATTAAATTGTGTTGATAATATTGCAACATATATTTAATTTAAATATAAATTAATGTTGTTGGTTTTAACCAACAACAATCATAGCCATTGATTATTACATAGAATCCCATGGCCGTTGGATCTATGTGTCCCATGGATTGAGATCCATTGGATCCCAAACTAATATGAAAGGAGGGCTAACCTAACCTTTCATGGTACATTATTTTAGAGTTGTAGAAGCCTACTACTCTCTCTCTCATTCTCGTCTACCATCTCTCTCTCAATTTCAAGTGGTCGTCCATCTTGAATATTGAGGAGGAGAGTATCTCGCCTTCGCCTTCGACGATTCGAGGATCTCCTTCTTCTTTGGGTCTGTTTGCTCTAAAGGAAGACAAAGGATTTAGTTTGACGAAATCAGGGGATTCATTGCTTGGATCTTCATCGAGGATTGCGAGAGGAACGCGACTCATCATCGCGCCTGCAAGTGCGTTCTTCGTGGATCGGACTTAAGATATGAGGATCTCTTGTTTGGAATCTCACGATTACAACCACGCTCCAAGAGGAATTCCTTATACTTTGTGGTTTGATGAAACGATCCGAGAAATGCTCTCGTGATCATGTGGTTTCATCCTTAGATTTAAAAATTTTAATTTCTGCCGCATCTAGCGACTAGTGCGACTAGTTGCTTCAATTGCATATGATGCGATCGACACGCTTTCGTGATGCACTTAAGGATTCTCAATATCCTTAAAGTGGTATCAGAGCCTTAGGTCGAATAAGGTTTTGGATATGATCCATAGACCTAGGATGACTTGGGTTTGAAAGGGTGGCGAAAGTTTTGTCGCATTTCAATTTTCGCACCTCTGTCTAATTGAACTTTTCAGTACTGTTTAAATCGTTTAAACAAGAAATTTGCAATTGGATTTTGTTCCCCATTAATTAAGGAAACCATAGGATCTGAGTTTATGTAATTTGAATTTCATTTGCTCAAGATATGGCCTTTTGAATATGCATGTATTCACTGTTGCGGGAACTGCGGATCTAATCGTGATTAATGATTTAATTACTATTTTGATCATCATTTGGGTTCTTTAAAAATCAAATTGGCAATCTTAGGAAACTGATTTTGCAATTTTTGTATTTAAACTAATCAAGATAAGTTAATTTTGGTGATTGGGGGTCACTGCTGAAAATTGACATCTTTTGATCATGAACCTTGTGATAAGTCATTCAAATATGTTGATGAAAACTAACTGTTAATTTTCTGAAGTAATTAGTGATAAGTATTTGTGAAATATTTAAAGAGATAATTATTTCATTGAATGACATTTGCCTAAATCATAATGATAAGATTGTTGATCTTGATCATTGGTTGACATGAAATCATCAACAAACATTTTTCATGAAAAACCTTAGTTTATCATACAATAGTTGTAGGACAACTTTTACATGAAAAACCCTCTTGCTTTAATGGGATTGGGAATTTGTTTAGCAAATCTCCTTATAATATAATCAAAATTATTTTGATGTATATTATATGGTATAATTTCGGTTGAAAAACGATGAGCATCTCAAAGTACATGATGATCTATCTGGCGTTATCCTTTCCTGAGGTGGATATGGTGCCTAGTCGAAGAGCATTGGGGTCGTGGGTTGCAACGTATGTGGTCCATCCCACTCTCGTCGGTACTGGCCATAACAACGGGTAGGGACTCGATAATGCCGGAGAAAGTCAAAGTCTATTTTTCTAATTATTAAAATTCGAATAATATATACTTTGAGATTATACCTACTATTCAAGTAATAATCAAGTTTGTTGATTGATGATTGGATTAATGATTAATTTAATGTGATTAAATTAATTATATCCAATAAGCACTCTATTATGAATTGATGTGTATTTCCCTTAGAAGAATTAATTATGTGAATATGATTCACGATAATTAATTGTAAAATTTGAATAAGAAGATGGAGGATCACATAAGTGACATCCATGGTCTCCCGTCATGGCGAAGGGTTCCGTCGCCAGGGATTGTATGTAGGAGACGTCTTGTCCGAACTGACATATCCTATATGCAAGCGCATCTGGATCGGGCTCTTTACTTCTCGAAAGAGTAAGGCCGTATGCGTAGTGACCCCAATATCGAGTCCTCATATTATTGGGGCGATATTGGATTGCGCATAGCGAGTTCTAATCCTGTTGACGGTTGGTTCAATTAGCAACGGGTCAACACCATCTTAGGGGTGGTGGGCCCGGGTGGTAACGACCAAATTGGAAAATGCAAGTCGAACTTGCAAGGCGGAATGAGTTCCTGCTTCTTTTAATCGGAGTCCCAAGTTCTCATATTATTGGGATGTGACAAAGATAGGAAAGGAGATCCCAGATCTTGCTTGAGATATAGTGGTAAGTATATCTCTTATTTTGAAAGACAATTAGGGAACGATCTTTCAAAGTTGACATATCAAGATAAATTTGATTTAAAATGCCTTAATAAAATTATTCTTAAAATGAATATATAACACTTTATATATTCTAATATAGTGCATTCTTAATTTCAGAAAATGAAGTCCATGAACCCACTTAGCAGGCTCCTGGAGGTCAACCAGTTGACCGGGCCAAATTATTCGGATTGGATCTGAAATTTGGATCTTGTCCTATCCGCGGAGCGCATCTCTTATGTGCACCAAGGACAAGATAGAAAACCCTAAGACTGCGGAAGATAAATCTTATAATGAGAAATATGATGAATACCATAATCTGGCAAGGTGCTACATCCTTGGGTCATTGTCCAATGTGCTTCAGAAGCAACATGTGGAAATGAACCATTGCCAAGAGATTATGCTGAATCTGAAGGAAATGTTTGGTGATATAAACCGCACACAGCGTTACAACGTGATGAAAGAGCTTTTTTGCTGTAAGATGCAGGAAGGGACCTCTGTCAGAGAACACATACTCAAAGTGTTTGGGTATCTCTCTGAATTGGAAACCCTGGGAGCCTACTTGGATTCTGAAATGCCTGCTGATTTCATTCTCATGTCACTCCCTAAGTCTTTCAACAACTCTGTCGTATCTTACCACATGAGCAAAGGCAACCTCACTAACGCTGGGCTGTTAGCTGCATTGAAGTCTACGAAAGATGTCATGAAGAAGGACGACCCCTCTGCTAGTGCAATAGTTGCACAGGTGAGAGGAAAGCACGGGCGGAAGCAAGGTTCTCGGAAGGGCCCGGCCCAGAAGAGAAAGAAGAAGAATCAAGGAGTTGGTTCATCTTCTAGTGCTTCCACACTGATGACATCGAAAAAATCTGATGTCTGTCACCACTGCAAGAAGCCGGGGCACTGGCGGCGTAACTGCCCGGATTACCTGAAGTCTACTGACAAAGGTAAAGCCCTAACAGGTATGAAATTTACTTTCATCATTGAAACTAGCTTTCTCGTTGGACGAGAAGGAAGTTGGGTTGTAGATCCTGGTGCTTCTGTTCATGTATGCAATTCGTTGCATTTGTTTCAGGAAACTAGGAATCTAGAGCATGGGGAGATAGTCATCCAGATGGGGTCTGATGCAAGTGTTGCAGCAGTTGCCATCGGGACCTGTAGACTATCATTATCTAGTAGTCGAGTCATAGTACTTAAAGAGTGTCCTTATGTACCTGAAGTTAGAAGGAATCTGATATCTGTATCTAAGTTAGTTAGAAATGGATATTCCTTTACTTTCTATAATAAATTAATCATAAATCGTTATGATAAATATATTGCGGATGTATTTTGACTTCTAGTGGACTCTATGAATTGTGCATTGATGAATGTGTCATGAATGTTACTTCCACTAATAATGGAAACCCCAAGAGATCCAGGGATGATGGAAATGATTCGAATATGATTTGGCATCAAAGGCTTGGTCATTTATCTGTTGATAGGATCAATAGATTGATAAAGGATGGACCTTTAGATTTTCGACAGGTTCAATCTTTACCAACTGCGAACACTGCATTCGAGGTAAATTGACTAGAGCAACTTTCCGTAACAAGGTTACGAGATGCGAATGTATTCTTGACCTAATACATACTGATGTATGAGGTCCCTTCAGTACCGCAATAAAAAATAGATATCAATATTTATTTGACGTGTATTGATGACCATTCGCGATACGGGTTTATCTTCCTACTACGTCATAATCTGAAACCTTTGAAAACTTAAAAGAGTTCAAGGCTTTGGTTGAGAACCAAACTGATAGGAAGATCAAATGGATTTGATCTGACCGAGGTGGTGAGTACCTCTCAGATGAATTTAAAGAATATCTTAAAGAGAATGGAATTGTCTCCAATCTCACTCGCCCTGGAACTCCCCAACTTAATTGTGTTGCTGAAAGACACAACATGACCATCATGGACATGGTCCGTTCAATGATGAGCAAAGCACATTTACCTCTTAGTTTCTGGGGATATGCAGTAGAGACTGCAATTTATATCCTGAACAAGATTCCTAGCAAGTCTATACCAAAGACTCCTCACGAGCTCTAGTATGGCACCAAATCTAGTGTTAAACACTTGAGGGTTTGGGGATGCTTGGTCCATGCGAAGAACGTGGTGCAAGTAAGCTATAATCTCGCACTCGTGAGTGCTACTTCATTGGGTATGTTAAAGATGGTATTGGATACCAGTTTTATTACCATGAGACCCAAAAGGTTTTTGTCTCTAGGGATGTGAAATTTCTGGGAAAATGATTTCCCTAAAGGTCAAGATAGAAATGAAGTAGAGGAACTCATTGAATCCCCTGAGCATTCTGAGATTCCTGAACGAAAAACTGAAGAAATAAATGAAGATGAAACACCCATACCTCTTCGAAGGAGTTCGAGGGTGGTTGCACCTCCTGAAAGGTATGGATTCCATGTATCAGGTGAGACTGATAATGATCCTTCTTCATTTGACGAAGCACTCGTGGATCAAGACACGGATAGTTGGATGCTAGAAATGAAGTCAGAAGTTGACTCCATGCATAAGAATGGTGTATGGACCCTAGAGGATCCACCTAAAGGGGTAAAACCCAATGGGTGTAAATGGATCTTCAAGAGAAAGACGAGACCTGATGGGAAAGTAGAGACTTTCAAAGCACGGCTCGTAATAAAGGCCTACACACAGAGAGAAGGCATCGACTACGATGAGACGTTCTCTCCTGTGGCCATGCTTAAGTCCATCAGGACACTGCTAGCTATAGCTGCATCTCTTGACTATGACATCTGGCAGATGGACGTCAAGACAGCTTTCCTCAATGGATATCTCGAGGAGTATATCTATATGGAGCAGTTCCAGGGCTTCATAGTTGAGGATGTTAAAATATGCAAGCTGAAGAAATCCATCTATGGGCTCAAACAAGCTTCTCGTAGCTGGAACATCAGATTTGACGAAACCATAAAGAGTTATGTACAAGAAGCTTAGTGGGAGCGCCATTGTGTTCATCGTGCTTTACGTAGATGATATCCTTATCATTGGGAATGATACAGGAATGATGACCAGTGTGAAGATTTGGATATCACATACCTTCGAGATGAAAGATCTTGGAGAAGCCTCTTACATCTTAGGCCTGAAGTTGTTCAGAAATCGAGAAAAGAGAATATTGGGATTATCACAACATGGATACATCAAGAAGATTCTTGAACGATTCCATGTGGATAGTTCCAAGAAAGGATTCCTCCCCTTAGGACATGGTATCCATCTGTCTAAAGGGACGGCTCCTCAAAGTGTTGAGGAAAGGAAGGCCATGGCTAGATGCCCTTACGCATCAGCTGTAAGAAGCTTGATGTACGCCATGATGTGTACTAGGCCAGACATCTGCCATGCAGTGGGAGTGGTAAGTCATTACCAATCCTTCTATGGAGAGAAACACTGGAATGCAGTAAAAACATATTCAGATATCTAAGATGGACGCATGATTACATCTTGGTCTATGGGGATGGTGATCTCCAAGTCTTGGGATATACAGATTCAGATTTCCAGTCGGATATTGATGATCGAAAGTCGAATCAGGGTTTGTGTTCCTGTTGAACGATGGTGCTGTGAGCTGGAGAAGCAAGAAGCAGAATACTACGATGAATTCAACAACAGAAGCCAAGTACATTGCCGTATCGGATGCTGCAAAGGAAGCGGTGTGGTTGCGCAAGTTCATCATGGAGCTTGGCGTACTTCCCTCTGATACTCCCATCCCGTTACTCTGCGATAACACGGGAGCCATTGCCCAAGCAAAGGAACCCAGGTGCCATTAAAAGAGCAAGCACGTGGAAAGGAAATACCACATCATTTGGGAGATTCAAAAGCGTGGTGATATCATCATCACCAAGGTGGCCTCTGCCGACAACATTGCTGATCCTCTTACCAAACCTCTGACACATAAGGTTTTTGACCAGCATGTAATGAGTATGGGTTTACGGATTGTACCAGAATGGTTCTGAGGGCTAGTGGCAGATTGTTAGACATGTGAGCCCTTAGCGAACCATTCGTACAATAAATGTTATAGTAATAACTATGTTTATCAATAAAAGTTATTGGTGTTTCACTCCCTTTCCGAAATTAAATGAATGAATGCACTATAAGGTCCCTCTGTACAATTAGGGTTATGTGCGATGGCCATCTTGATGATCATATAGCTGTTGATTTATTAAATGAATCATAGAGGCATGTGTTTGGATGAATAACTAAGGAGTTAGATAGAGGACACATCAAGCACCGTCAAATGATTGTTAAGAGATGATCTCCAGCCTGAGTAGGAGATGGTAATCCTTTCTCACATGGGCTGATATCTGACTGACCTCTTGATGCAGGTCCTCTGCATAGGAATAGTGATTCGGAGATGTCAGATTAGTTAGGTCAATGGATTGACTAAACAAGATTGAGATAACCTAAGTCCTATGTTGAATGCTGTCACAACATAGGCACGCATCCTCTGACCGGAGACAGATGTATTGCTATATGTCTGAGTATGTACATTTGGCAGACCGATAGGTTGATGGCCTAACCAAGGTCTATACACCGGCGAGCTGGTGTGCATATAAGGGCATATGAGCAATACGATCTCTCAAAGGGATTTTACAGGTTCACTCATGAACCGGAAGACATGAGCTCACTCATGAGGTATTGGGACCGATCAAATTCCATGCATGGTCGTTGTGATTTGGAAGCATGACATGAATTTGAAGGTATGATATATGCTTTGGGAATGCATATGATCGATACCAACTCCCAATGACCAAGATTGAGAAACTTAGTGATTAAACTCTGAAGAAGACAGTGTAAAATTGATCTTAATCTTCAGATTGATGATGGGTCTTCCAGTATGTAGGATGTACATGTATTGGGAATACCTGAGGGTGATGTGATCATAAACGATTGTATAACCATGACGCTTCCATTCTGAGGGAGTGATGAAACAGGTATGGATTTTAATGAATCCTCTCAGTATAGAAGCAATCTGATCTTGGTCCAAGTGTTGGACATTGGTCTGAATGTGATTCAGATGCAATGAGAAGATTAGATTTGCGGTCTTGATTTAATGAAGTATATGTGGGAGGTTCGTACGATCTGGATTCGAGATAAGATCTCAATGTCCAAGTCACTATACGTGGAACAATACAATCGCCCTGTCCTTATCTCCAAGAATATGCGGAGAAAAGCACATTATTCTTGAAGGGGTTCAAGAATAATTCATTTGATGAACTACATATCCAAGCAAGAGGGACTTGATGATTAAATGAGATTTAATTGTCAAGCATAATATGAATAAGATTCATATTGTGAGAATAATCACCCAAGATAATTAAATATGATTTAATTATCAATGATTGGAGAATGTGGATAATACTATCCATAATATTTGTGTATTATAAATATGATTTGTAATATACATATATATTGAAGAGAGAGAGAGATTTTATAAATAGCATTTGTTATTTATTAATGTGGATTGGATTCACATTAATTAATTAATTGGAAATGCAAATTTACAAATTAGTTTGGGTTTTTAATATGATTCACATATTTTTCAATGGCATGATTGAAATATTCACAAATTAATTTGGAATTAATTTGGTGAATAATTTTGTGATAATGGTTGTTACAAAATTAGATTAAGAAATAATAAATAGAATAAAAAAGGGAGATAAAAATCACAACAAAAAAGGTGGCATCACCTATAGGTGAGGCCCCCTAAATTTGTGGGTGTTTTAGTTATCACTTTTTTATTTTATGTTATTATCTCTTGATGATTAGTTTATGTTAAATTAAATTGTGTTGATAATATTGCAACATATATTTAATTTAGATATAAATTAATGTTGTTGGTTTTAACCAACAACAATCGTAGCCATTAATTATCACATAGAATCCCATGGCCGTTCGATCTATGTGTCCCATGGATTGAGATCCATTGGATCCCAAACTAATATAAAAGGAGGGCTAACCTAGCCTTTCATGGTATATTATTTTAGAGTTGTATAAGCCTACTTCATTCTCGTCTACCATCACTCTCTCAATTTCAAGTGGCCGTCCATCTTGAATATTGAGGAGGAGAGTATCTCGCCATCGCCTTCGACGACTCGAGGATCTCCTTCTTCTTTGGGGTTGTTTGCTCTAAAGGAAGACGTCGGATTTCATTTTACGAAATCAAGGGATTCATTGCTTGGATCTTCATCGAGGATTGTGGGAGGAACACGACTCATCATCGCGACCGTAAATGCGTTCTTCGTGGATCGGACTTAAGACAGGAGGATCTCTTGTTTGGGATCTTACGATTACAACCACGCTCCAAGAGGTATTCCTTATACTTTGTGGTTTGATGAAACGATCCGAGAAGTGTTCACGTGATCATGTGGTTTCATCTTTAGATTTCAAAAATTTAATTTCCGCCGCATCTAGCGACTAGTGCGATTAGTTGCTCCGATTGCATATGATGCGATCGATACACTTCCGTGATGCGCTTTAGGATTCTCAATATCCTTCAATATAATCTCACATCCTGATCAAGTCAGACATAATATCCAATCTTCTCATCGCACATAATTGTATTTGGATCAGTGACCAACATTTATAATGGGATAACTAGAAAACTGAGTGGAGTCACTAAAATCCAAATATGTTTCACAAATCCCTAAGAAAGGAAGTGTCATGGTTATACAATCGATTAAGATCGCAACACCCTTGAGTATTACTAATAACTATACATCCAACATACTAGAATCCATGATTAAACTTGAAGTTCTGATCTTATTTGAGTTGCCTCCTTCAGGGTTTTATCATTAGGTTTCTCATTTGATCATTGGGAGTCGATACCAACCGTATGCTTTCGAAAAGCATATATCATACCTTCAAAACCTATTTTGTTTCCAAAACAAGATGACCATTGTTGAAATTTGGTTTATCCTAATATCTCATGAGTGATCTCATCTCTTATGATTCAGTTGTGAACTTATATGATCCCTTTGAGAGATTGTATTTCTTATAGGTCCTCGTATGCTCACCCTCTCGTTATTGTATAAATGTTGATTAGGACATCAACCTAATTATCTTCCTAGTGTACAAACTTACACATATAGTAATGCATCTATCCCCGGTCATATGATGTATGCCCATACATGATAGTATAAGATACACATCTTATCTATCTCGATCTCGTAAAGTCAACTCTTTGAATTTTCTCTTCCAACACATCTGAATCTCTATTCATATATAGACAACATGTATCAAGCGGTCGATCAGATCTCAGCCTTTGGAGTAAGGATTTCCATTTCCTTCTTATGGTGCCGATACCTTCCAGATAATTACTTCGTGGTGTGGTTGAGTCCTCAATCTAACTCTATAGATATTCAACCCTTCACTATCCTCTATGAACCAAACTTTGGATGATAGTTGTTGTTGGACATGCGAGCCCACGGCGAGCCATTATGCAATAAATGTTATTGCACATATCATTCCCTGATCTGAAATGAAGAATAAATAATTTGCATAATAGGTCCCTCTGTACAATTAGGGTTATGTACCATGGCCATCTTAATAATCATACAGTTGTTGATTCAATAATTGAATCATAGAGGCTGGTGCGTGAATGAATATCTAAAGGGTTAGATTGAGGACTCATCAAGCACCGTCAAATGATTATTAAGAGATGATCTCCAGCCTGAGTAGGAGATGGCAATCCTTTCTCACATAGGCTGATATCTGACCGACCTCTTGATGCAGGTCCTCTACATAGGAATAGAGATTCGGAGGTGTCAGATTAGTTAGGTCAATGGGTTGACCTAACGAGATCGAGATAACCTAAGTCCTATGTTGAATGCTCTCACAACATAGGCACACATCCTCTGACTGGAGACAGATGTGTTACTATATGTCTGAGTGCGTACATTTGGCAGACCAATCGGTTGATGACCTAACCAAGGTCTATACACTGGCGCGCTGGTGTGCATGTAAGGGCATATAACTATTACGATCTATCAAAGGGATCATACAAGTTCACTTATGAACCGGAAGACATGAGCTCACTCATGAGGTATTGGGACCGATTAAATTCCATGCATGGTCGTCGTGCTTTGGAAGCATGACATGAATTTGAAGGTATGATATATGCTTTGGGAAAGCATATGATCGATACCAAATCCCAATGACCAAGATTGAGAAACTTGGTGATCAAACCCTGAAGAAGACAATGTAAAATTGATCTTGATCTTCAAGTTGATCATGGGTCTTCCAGTATGCAGTATGTACAGGTATTGGGAATACCTGAGGGTGATGTGATCATAAATGATTGTATAACCATGATGCTTCCATTCCGAGGGAGTGATGAAACAGGTTTGGATTTTAGTGACTCCACTCAGTAGAGAAGCAATCGGATCTTGGTCCAAGTGTTGGACATTAGTCTGAATGAGATTCAGATGCAATGAGAAGATTAGATTTGCGTTATTGATTTAATCAAGCATCTGTGGGAGGTTCGTAAGATCTGTATTTGAGGTGAGATCTCAACATCCAAGTCACTATATGTGCAACAATACAATCGCCATGTTCTTATCTCCAAGTATCTACGGAGAAAGCACATTATTCTTGAAAGGGTTCAAGAATAATTCATTTGATGAATTATGTATCCAAGAAACAAGAGAATGGTAATTAAATGAGATTTAATTATCAAAAATAATATGAATTAGATTCATATTATGGGAATGATTATCCAATATAATTAAATGTGATTTGATTATCAAGGATTACATATTACGGATAATGCTATCCATGATATCCGTTAATATATATTATAAATGTGATTTATAGTTTATTAGAGAGAGAAGCATTGTAAATAATATTTGTTAATTATTAATGTGAATTTGATTGACATTAATTAATTGGAAATGTAATTTACAAATTAGTTTGGGTTGTGAATATGATTCACATTGTTTTCAATGGCATGATTGAAATATTCACAAATTAATTTGGAATTAATTTGGTGGATTATTTTGTGATAATGGTTATTGAAAACATGTTGAGAAATAATAGGATAAAATAAAAAAGGGTGATAAACACCACCAATTGAGGTGGTGTCACCAATGACATAGTCATAGGTGACACTCCCTCAATTTTAGGGGGTGATTTGTTATCTCCCTTTTATTATCTTGTTATCTCTTAAATAATTGATTTATGTTAAATAAAATTATTTTGATGATAATGCGACATAATTTTGATTTAATATAAATTAATGTTGTTGGTTTTTGACCAACAACAATCATGACCATTGATTAATGCATGGATCAACCTAGCCGTTGGATTCATGTGTGCCATGGATTGAGATCCATTGGATCCCAAACTAATATATAAGGGTGGCTACCCTAGACCTTTTAATGTACATGATCAAGAGTTGTACAAGGTTACTACTCTCTCTCTCTCTCTCATTCTCGTCTACTCTCTCTCTCTCTCTCTATTTGAGGTGGCTATCCATCTTGTGCATTAAGAAAAAGAGTTTTCTCGCCTTTGCGTTCGACTACTCGAGGATCTCCATCTTCTTTGTGGCTTCTTGCTCTTAAGGAAGATGATGGATTTCGTTGGACGAAATCAGGGGATTCGTATTTTGGATCTTCATCGAGGATTGCAGGAGGAACACGTCTCATCATCGCGCCCGCAAGTGTCATCTTCGTGGATCGGACTTGAGATAGGAGGATCTCTTGCTTTAGAGATCTCGTGATCGCAACCACGCTTCAAGAGGTATTTCTAATACTTTATGGTCTGATGAAATGATCCAAGAAATGTTCTTGTGATCATGTGGTTTCATCACTTGATTAAAAAAGTTTAATTTCCGCTGCATCTAGCGACAAGTGCAACTAATCGCCCCGATCACATATGATGCGATCAATACGCTTCCGTGATGCACTTGAGATTTCACAATATCCTTCAAGTGGTATCAGATCCAGGTTGGAAAAGGTTTTGGATACGATCCGTAAACCTAGGACGACTTGGGTCTGAAAGAGTTGCAAAAATTTTTACTGCATTTCAATTTTCCCACCTCTGATTAATTGAATTTTTCGGCACTGTTTAAGATGTTTAAACACAAAATTTGCAATTGTATTTTGGTCCCCATTAAATAAGGAAACCATAGGATGGGAGTTTATATAATTTGGATTTCATTTGCTCAAGATATGGCCCTTTGAATAAACATGTATTCACTATTACGGGAACAGCAGATCCGAACGTAATTAATGAGTTAATTACTATTTTTATGTGCCTTGAAATGCATGCAATATCACTTGAGTTCTGTCATAAATCAAATTAGGAATAATAGAAAATTGATTTTGCGTAATTTGGATTTAAATTGACCAAGATAAGTTAACTTTAGTGATTGGGGGTCACTGCTGGAATTTGACAATCTTGATCATGGACCTTGTGATAAGTCATTCAAATATGATGATGAAAATTAATAGTTAATTTTTAAATAAATTAGTGATAAATATTTTTGAAATATTTAAAGATATAATAGTTTCATTGAATGACATTTGCCTAACCATAATGATAAGTTAGTTGATCTTGATAATTGGTTGATATGAATTCATCAACAAACATTGATTTCAAGAAACCCTTAGTTTATCCTACAATAGTTGTAGGACAACTTTTGCATGAAAAATCCTCTTGCTTGAATAGGATTGGGAATTTGTTTAACAAATCTCTCTATAATATTATCAAAATTATTTTGATCTATATTATATGGTATAATTTCGGTTGAAAAACCGATGAGCATCTCAAAGTAGATGATGATCTATTTGACATTATCCTTTCCTAAGGTGGATATGGTGCCTAGTCGGAGAGCATTGGGGTTGCGGGTTGCAACGTATGTGGTCCGTCCCACTCTTGTTGGTACTAGCCATGACAACGGGTAAGGACTCGATAATGCCAGAGAAGTCAAAGTGTATTTTTCTAATTATTAAAATTCGAATAATACGTACTTTGAGATTAAACCTACTATTCAAGTAATAATCAAGTTTGTTGAGTGATAATTGAAGTATAATTAGTTTAATGTGATTAAATTGATTATATCAAAATAAAAATACTCTATTATAAATAGATGTGTATTTCCTTTGGAAGAATTAATTATGTGAATATGATTCACGATAATTAATTATTATAATTTGAATATGAGGTGGAGGATAACATAAGTGACATCCATTGTCTCCCGTCAAGGCAAAGGATTCCGTCGCCAGATGTTGTATATAGGAGACGCCTGTCCGGAGTGACAGATCCTGTATATGATTTATTTGGATCGGGTTCTTTACTTCTCGAAAGAGTAAGGCCGTATACGTAGTGACCCCAATATCGAGTTCTCATATTATTGGGGTGATATTGGATTGCGTATAACGAGTATTAAGACTGTTGACGGTTGGTTCAATTAACAACGGGTCAACATCATCTTAGGGGTGGTGGGCCCGGGTGTTAAAGACCGATTTGGGAAATGCAAGTTGGACTTGCAAGGCGGAATGTGTTCCCGCTTCTTTTTATCGGAGTTACAAGTTCTCATATTATTGGGATGTGATGAAGATAGGAAAGGAGATCCCAGATCTTGCTAGAGATATAATGGTAAGAATATCTCTTACATTGAAAGTGATTAAGGGAATCAGCTTTCATTGTTGACACGGCAAGACAACTTTGATATAAAAATTTCCTAAATCAAATTAAAATATGTATATATATATATAAATATATACATTTATGCAAATTTCTTATTTCAGATAATCCTTCAATAAACCCACTCAATGTTATACTCAATGATAACCAGTAAAATATCATGGATTGGACTAATGATCCAGATATTGTACTTGCAATTGGACACATAATGTATGAGGTTGCAATATGCAAGTTTCCTCAACATAATAAGGAATGACAATTAAATAAGACAATAAGACATCACCTTAGGGTTTGTATGTCTCTATAGTCTTGATCTTTCATCGAGTGTACTTTGGAAGTGACATGTCGATTATGATCACAATTGTCAAATTAATCCTTATAAAATCTAAGAAGATATTCTGGCATACATATGTGCTCTAGATATTTAATCATCAATGACATGGTTCTCTGCATTATGCAGAATGGTAGCTCGAAAGAGATGATGTATTCAAAATATTTGAATACCTACCCGAACCCAAGAGTTAAGATGTATGTAGATATGATGAGTGTCATCATTCTACTATCTATACTCAATATATTCATGAAGCTTCATAATAATCATTTTTTATGAATTTAATGAAGCATGTATAAATGTTGAAGTGCTCTTGTATTGGAATCTTTTGAATTCAACATAAAAGATTCTTTGTCTTGAACAATGGTTGTTTATAGATGAAGAGAGCATAGTGGAAGCGTGGGTCAGACCCATGTGAGAAGGAAAGTCAAAGAGTTGATTGTACTTCTGTGACTTCCATATGACATGCAAAGAGTGGATGAATGCCAATACTGCAATAAGTTGATGTGTTGATAGTATGGCTATCAAATCTATCTAAAATCCTTAGTGAAGGACTCAGATAGAGCATCGGAATGATCTACATATAATCATTGACTTTGATTTACTTATTTCATAAGATAAAGTCTGATAATTGTATCCCAATCTTCTAATGGCTCTTGCAATCGGTTGCATATATATATATATATATATTAGAAGATTAGATAAGATTTAATAGTCATCTACATGGATATTGGTGCAATTGTTGCAAGAATCTCTATTGGATTGATAGACTACATTATTTCAGTGGGAGAGCCCTTAGTCTTAGAGAATGTCTCTATGACATGGATATTAGAATACACTCATATTTTACTTCCAAGTGTTGGAAATAAACATGAATTCTGGAATGAACCTATCATAAAGAGTTATGATGGATATATTTCAGATAATAACCTAACATCTAGTGGACTCTACTAAATTAGAAAATTAATGAATGGTTCATTAAGATTTCTAATACTGAAAATTAAACCTTGATAGATCAATAGGAGGATGAAGATCATTTGACAATGATCTGGCATCAAGTTTTGGACATATGTTTGCTTATGAGATCAATAGACTAGTAAGATATGAAACTTTGGAATGTCTAAAATTTCAATTCTTACATACTTATGAATATTGTATTCGAAGAATGTCCAATACACCCTTCTCTTAGGAAAGGTGTAAGATGTCAAGGTATTCGGGATCTCATACACATTGATGTATGTGGATCATTTATATCATAGTGAACATTATGGATATGTAATATCTATTGATGATCATGTTTGATATGAGATTTCTTCTCTTCACCTGAGAAACCTTTGAAATGTTCAAAGATTTCACAATTTTGGTTTAGAACAAAAGTTTGAAAGAAGATTAAATGAATTTGATCTAACCAAGGTAGCAAGTACCTATTAGATGAATTCAAAGAATACCTTATGAAGATATGAATATCATTTCTATCTCAATCCTCCTAACACACCTAAACTCAATGGAGTTTTAAGGAGATACAATTGGATCATGTGTGACATGATTTGATCAATGATGAATTTTAGCATAATTATCCATAGTTTCCAGGTATATATGTGTAGTAGAGACTACAATATATATCCTTAATAAGGTTTCATGCATGTAAGCTGGAATCTAACACTTGTGAGTGCTACTTAACTAGGATCGTAAAGGATGCTATTGGATACCTACTTTATAACCCTGAGATTCTTAAAAGATCACATCTCTAAGAATGTGATTCTTAGAGAATGACTCTCTTGAGAATCAAGATGAAAATGAAGTGTAGGAACTCATTTGATCTTGACAAGATAATGAGGCTTCTGAAATCAGAAACTAAAAGGGACAATTAAAGATGAAGCACCAATAACTCTTCAAATGAGTTTGAGGATGTATTCCATGTGTCAGTTAAGTCTGACAATGATCGGACTTCTTGTGATGAAGCTCCTGAGGATCGTGACATGGAAAGATGGATATTAGAAATAAATACTAAAGTAGACTACATATACAAACGTTGTATATGGACCCTCGAGGATCCACCTATAAGGGTAAGACCCGTTAAGGTGTAAATGGATCTTCAAGAGAAGAGGGAACCTGATGAGAAGGTAGAGACCTTCAAAGCACGGTTCATAGCCATGAGCTACACATCGGAAGAGAAGACATTGCTTGCAATAAGACTTGCTCTTCGGTGACCATGCTTAAAATCGTCAGAATATTGCTAACCTTAGCTACACAACTTGACTATTGCGTCTTCAAGATGTAAGTCAATATTGCATTCCTCTAAGAACACCTCTCTGAGGATATTCACATGAAGTAGCCCCAGGTCTTCATGATTGTGGAAAGAAAGGTGTGAAAGCTAAAGAAATACATCCGTGGACTGAAATAAGCTTCTTGTTGTTAGAATATCAGATTTGATGAAATTATAAATGTTATGATTTCAGATAGAATCTTGATGAGCCAAATGAGGCTTAGTGGGAGTGCCATTGTGTTCATCGTACTAAATGTAGACAATATCCTAATCATTTGGATTGATATAAGGATGATAAGAAGTGTTTAGGATCTGGCTATTCCATATCTTGAGATATGTGATGAATCTCGGATTCATTACTCTAAATCTCATTAATTAAGCTCAAGTCCCTCAAAATAAACAACATTTCTACATCTATTCTGCATAATTAGATTCATGCATGTTTTCATAAGAATTGCATTTTATCCATAATTTCTGCACAAAATAAGAAGCCAAAAATCTCAGCCAAAACCAACTTGTAAATAGCCTAACTTCCCTGATTTTTAACTCCTTCATGCTAATTTCGAATGATCCAAAACACTCCACTGTGTACATATCACTCACAAGAATAAATAAAAAATACAAAAAAATAATTAACTGAAATAACTGGACCAAAAACTCAAATCCTAGTTTCAGGATTTTCGGACTGAAAGCCACATATCTTCCTCATCCAGTGCCCGTTTTGATTTCAATTACCTTCAAAATAAGACCAAGTTCAAGTGAATCAGAGCTCATATGTGAAAGTTGGGTTTTGGGCCTCTTTTTTATATTGTGTATTTTAGCTGTTTTTGACCTGATATTTTAGGTATGTAACCTATTAATAAAAACCCAAAAAATAGGTTAATGTGTAAATATTTATCTCTGATTTTTACCATGTTTTTTCGGATTTTTATCTAATTTAAAAAATGAAAAAAAATACAAAACCCAAAAATATAGGTATTCTATGTATATGGGATACCCCAAAAATTCACTTTGTGCATTTGATCTATTTTAATTTTATTGTCTTCATAAAAGTTGTATATCTCATCGAGACGAGCATATTTAGTGAAGGAACTTTTTCGATCCGATGTCATTTGCTATTTATTTTTAATTTTACAAAATCTTTATCTGCGGATTTTTCTGGTGCTGACACGTGGCCGCCCCTGGGGCCGCCACGTGTCAGTGTTTTTGGAATTTTTTAGTGTCATTTATTAAAATAATAATAATAATAACAACAACAACAACAACAACAACAACAACAATAATAATAGTAATAGTAACCGCACCTACGAGGCACGTGCCCTCCCAGGCACGCGCCACGCACGTGCAACGCCTCCTCCCACTTCAGCCGCCACGTGGCACCTTTGTGGCCATTCAATCTCGCTTGATCGAACGACTCCTGGCCTTCGTCTTCTCCCAGCTCCTCCCAGATTCCTCCGCCGACGACGCCTCGCAACCGTCGCCCCCGATCTCGCAACGGCCAACCGTCGCCCCCATATCTCGTGCCGCCTAACCAACTCCGCACCTCGCGCCGCCTAACCAACTCCGCACCTCGCGCCGCCGGCCGCTCAGACCCTTCTCCTATTTAAGAAGAACCCCCTCCTATGTTCCATCTGATCCATCGAATGCACAATAAATGGGCCCCGGTGGTGACAGCCCGGAGCCCCGCTCTCCTCCGACGAGATCCGAAGATCCCCGCGGCCTTCGTTGCAGACAGGCCCCTCCACCGCGTCATTGCTACATTGTCCGCCATTGGCGTCGAGCCTACTACTTCACCAGGGACTTCAACCTCCACCTCCCATCAACGACGCGTTCATCAACAATCGCCAGCAACACCGTTCGACACTCCAACGCCTTCACCATCGGCCATCTCCGACAACGACCTCATCGCCTTCAACATCCCGTCGAAAACAACTCCCTCGACTACGTCCATAACTCCATCTCCGACAAGCTCTACCTCCTTCGCCGTTCTTCTCCGGTCTCCGCCGTTGAGCCACCAACAACGCCCACTACGCCCCTCCGCCTTCGCTCCGCCTTTCCACCGTACTCGCCGGCCAGGTGTTGGGCCCGAGACCCCAACACGTGCGAGGCACGTGCGTGGGAGTCGTCATCAGCTACGTCAGCCATCCCACGGGTCACGTGCCTGGCACGTAACTGCGTGGGAAATTTACGAAAAGCCCCGCCCCTTTCGCCTTATCACGCAGAAACCCAACCGACCCAGGGGTCACGTGCATCGCACATGACTCGCTGGGAAAATTGCAATAAAGCCCCTCTTAGTGCTGGTAATTACATCTTGGCCCCGACTCTGCAATTTCTATATTTTTAAAATATTTACATATTGCATTCATACCCCTGTATTCCTCCTTTGGTTTGAACCCCTTCTCCACATTATTTTATTTATTCAAAAATAGCATTTTGTTTGTTAATTAATTCTCTACTGTTTGACATATTGTGGACATTTTTGTGACTGATGGTTAATTAATAATAATGGTTTTGTGGAAAATTGCTTATTTTGCCCAGTCTATGCTTTGAAATTTATATTTGATTAGCCATTACTCTAAAAATTTCTGAAAAATCATATATTGTAGAGTTAATTGTGATCGACATTGTGCCCAAAAAGATTTGCATTTGCATGCATAGTTTGTCCTGTAAAAATAATTTTGCATATTTGAACGTTAAATTTTTAATAGGTATTAGATCTCACTTTTTTAAGGTTTAGGATTTTTCTGAGATCAATCACCGAGTGATAGATCTTAGATAATTTTGTTCCTTGAAAATAAGTAGGTTTAGTATTTATCATAATTAAATATTGAAATTCATTTTGTTTGCATTTAGAAATTTATAAAAAATTCATATTGCATCCAAAAATTCCAAAAAAGTTACAGTGCATTTATTTCATCATATTTTACATTGTGGCCAAGTTTCATATTTTTCAAACATCGTTTGAACATACTTGACATTTTAGTCCCTAAAATAGGCCAAAATTGCATTTTACATCCTTTATTGCATTGAAACTTCAAAAAAAAGATCGCCTCGAAAACCACTCACAAATTTTGATAGACATAATTCTAGGTTGTTCCTTTGCCTCCTTGTGATCAACCTTGGGACTCGTCCAAGTAAAATAAACATAAAACCACACTCATTAAAATTAATAAAAATCTTGTGTGGTTATTTTCTTGACCGATTCCGATTGCTGCCTACAACGAATGACTCATTATTCTTTATGTACGAAAATATAAAAACATCTCTTTTAATGCTGTGATTTTGGACTCGTCAGATGGCGCCATTGCCGGGAAGGAAAACGACTTAGTTTTGTGTTTTGAAATTTCTTGTTCGGTTTTTCGCATTCGGGTAGTCCGACCCCCGAATTTTTCATTATAAATACCATTTTATTTCCCGCATTTATTTTTCAGCATTTATTTCGCTTATTTTATTTTTAATTATTTTCTGAGTCACTCTCTTACACAAATCTCTCTTTTTTTTCTTGCGAGGTACCCATCGTACGTGGAGTGGTTTTTCAAGAAACTGAAGCATCTTCATTGACATCCGAAAAATCCGCAATTAATTTAAGATCGAGTCAAGTCGTGAGAGAGCGTAGAGTCCAGATTTGTAATTTCTGTAATTTTATTTAATTGTTCATTTACAACGGTTTCCGTTTGGACTCTCACGCATGTAAAAAGACCTTGAACTTTTCTGTGGTGTGTTATGGCCTGTTTCACTTTCCGGTGAGGGTGGGGCCCGACTTGAGTGGCAATTAGGATAGACCTGCACATACGGCTCTCAGAGCATTTATTTTTTTGATTGTGCTCGTAGGATTTAAAGACACACTGCACTTTAATTGAGACGCACATTAGATCGTTCAATTTAGCTAAAATTTAACTCAATTCTTTCCCGCTAATTGAACTTTCTGCTTAGGTGCGGTTTTTATCGGCTTGCATTCATTTAAAATATCTTTTCAATTCTGTATTGATCTGACATGAAGATTGCGAGGAAGCACTGTAAGTCTTCTAACTGAGCATACGTCATTGTTTTCGCGTGCATCGATTTTTCTCGAACTCCTCCCTCTTGTTTCATCACATAAATTTAAAGGAAATTGGGACTGGACGGTAGACATGTATTTGTGCTCATTTAAATTCTTCAGTGATCACCTAATTAAAATTGGGATTGCTAAATATAGCCGATCTTAAGAACTCATAAAATCAAGAATTTTTGCGGGAGAGCAACCCCGGCCTTGGATGATTTTATTTTTCTGAGTGAGCGAGAGACGACACTTAAGGTTAGAACCAAACTCCAACATTTTCATTCAGACCACTAATTTTAAAAATGATTAGCTACTTCTTAGTGAGGAATACGGGTAGCCGGTATCCGTTCCGAACTTCCTTAGCAGAGTGGGTGGTTTAAAGGACAATGCGTAAGGCTCCTTCCTTAAGTAACACGGGTAGCCATTTTATGGTCTGTACTTACACCTATACTGGCTGAAAGTGATGCAACTAGTCGTACGTACTAGGGATAGTCTTTAAGAAAATTTCGGCACCTAATAGCTCGCTAAATTTTTGCCAAGATTGATTTATCACCAACTAAAATTGAAAAGATAATAGCTGAACTCTTACGGCTTCATTGTGTGAGTTGGTGAACTCGGGGTTTGATTTGTGTTTACATTGGTGTGCGTGAACCGATACTGAAGATCAAAAGCCGCACATTTGATAAAAATTCTTTTGACTATCCCATGCAATCATCTCTCTCTTTCTTGATTTCAATCTCATCATGGAACTTTTTCCAAATTGCAGATCCAACCCATCATTTCTTTCAAAAATGACCGAACATTTATCCAAAGATGCATCAGTGCTATACTATGAAAATGAATTTGTATCGGTTAGACCCAAAACACCTCCTTCAACTTCAACAAGAGACTCTCAAACACCAACACTCTCCACAAAACCGATTTGCTTCATGAATGACAACCCTTTGTTTTCGGACATGACAAACCAACAACCGACTAAGGTCTAACCTTCTTCATATATCAATCCTCTCTAAGCCGATCATACAATTCATCTATCATATTCGGTGAATATCAATCAATCATTCCTGGGAGATGCTAACCACATGATCGAATTGAACACTTCTTCACCTCGTCCATCGACCCTCCCCTGGAACACCAATGAAAAATCATTTGGATTGACCACGACAACCCCTTCTTCAGACATACAGAGGACTGGACTGACCACATAGAAACACATCAACCCTGTATACTGACTCCACAATATCAAGGTCCGACCACTCATAATCAAAGATTTGAACTCGACTCGGACCAACTCCACATACCTAGACCATATGAGCAGCCGCCTTCCATAATTTTTGAGGATATATATTCAGAAAATGATGATCATATATCATTGAAGTGACTCCTCTCTTAGTACATATAGGAAAATGGAAGAGGAAATTCAATTACAAAAACACACCACGACTACTCCCATGAGTGATCATGAACAAATTTTTGAAAATGATATTTTGAGGATAAATAAAAGATTTGAATCAATGGAGGGTAGATTGCAAAAATTCACCTATCGATTAATCTCATTCTATGGTGGCTCAGACATTAAAATGAATGAGGAAATGATTGGATCTGAGATTGAAAATTTTGAAGATATTCAGGAACCTAGGGACGATTCTGACAATATCACTTCTACATATTATTCCCCTACAAATGACTATGCCGCTGACTATCACTATGAACACCAGAACCCCTGCTCATCTGAGGAACACACCAAACCCCCACACCACACAGAAAATACCAAAAAATGGAAATATTTGAAAACCACAAAAAATTGAAAATCCAGAAAATTTCATAAAAATTGAGACTGAAGAGGATCTGAGGAATTTGGATCCGACTGTACGGGAAGCAATTGGAAAAATGCTTGATGTTTGAACTTCCCTTTATACAGGCCATTGAATACTTCCCTGAACTTAAAAGATTTATGATAACAAAGTCGAGTAGGATACGAACAAAGACTGAAAGACATATCTTGTCAATGACCTCCTCGTTGGTGTTGAGGAGAAAAAGCAAGGGCCGCATAGTGAAGCGGTTGCCCAGATTCGACCGTAGAATCAAAGACACAATTTTCACCCATGCTCGGATTGATGACGATTCACCGATCAATATCCTCCTGACCCCAGTATTTCACAAACTCAAACTCGGACCGATTCAGAAGATATGAGAGATTGTTCAATATACCAATCGATAAAGAGGCCGAGAGGAATTATTTCTATCATCATGAAATTCTAAGGTGCTCCGCTCAAAGTAGAATTCACGATCATTGATATTGAGCATCAAGGAGAATTCACCCAGTCTCCAATCATTCTCAGAAAGCCGTTCTTAGCATTGGCTAAGGCAATTATTCATTGTGAGACTGGGGAAATCAATTTTAAAGCATGGGAAGCACTTAGATCTGACCGAGTCTTTGAGGAACCACGATCTTCTGAGGAAACCCACGAAGTCCCTGACAGCCTCAACCATGAAGAGGTAGAAGAGCCCTATCCCGCTGCTACACTTGAGATAGCGGTTGTTGATGAGACAATTGATTTAGAGAATCTCCCCCTGCTCTATTCCCAACCGCTCTTACCTTGGAAAATCAAGTACATGAATCATATGATCCGGAGACTTATGCATGGGCACACCCTGAGTCGTCATATTCTGACTACCTTGACCACATCAATATGACACAGGAATGCTCCAACATCAAATCAATTGACATCAAACATGCAGAGACTCTCCCCAGCATTTCAATTCCCACAGATCTCAAAATAGACAAATCCTTCTACTACGATCCTGAGACTTATGCATGGTCGCATCTTGGAGCAACATTCTCTGAATACCTTGACCAAATCATCCCAAATCGAGAGTGCACCAACATTCAGAAGACCAAGAACAAACACGCTGGCCACACACCAACTAAGGAGAAGAATTCCATTGGCTACTCATCTGGATACTCAAGTGAACCGACACCTTCACGAAGAAATAAAAAGAGAGTCACCTTTGACCTTTCAGAAGAGGAATCAGCTGGTGATCCCTCATCAGGTCCGGAAAAGGTAGTCTACATGAGTGAATTCTGTTCGGTAGCTCTAAAGCCATATCTTCGCAAGGATCCAAAATTCAATTCTCGTTGGACAACTCCCGTTCCTAACTACTATTCATCCAAAGCTGATGCTCTTGCCCTCTTCAAGTACACTGGAATTATTTCTTATGAGCTGACTGAGACTGGTGCTTCTGAGTATTCATCCGAGGACAAACAACTTGACCCCAAGAAGGAACGAATTCTGAGGAAATAACTGAAAAAACAAAAAGATATGAATATCTGGAAGATGTCCACTTTCAAATACTATTACTCTGAGGATAATTCCGATGATGGATACCTTTCATCTGACTCAAATACTTCATCCATTATCCATAATAATTTTTTTGAGGATGACACTGATAATAGTTGGGAATCATATGCCTCATCTCCATCTCATCATTACGATATCCCACCGCAGGCTCATAAGAAGATCAGCCGAAAACTGCCTTAATCATCGGCTACCCACCCTACCTCCCGACCACGTTGGTCCCCTTGTATAGCTTCTTCCTCTACTTAGGCCAAGGCTTAAGTATAGTGGGGGACCGATGCCATTTGTATATCCATTTCTCTCATCACACTTATTCTTCCCGATCACTCCATTTCCACCCTTCTCTTATACCTAGGCTGACCAGAGCCTAAGTGTAGGGGGAATCGACAGCCACCTGTATATACTCTCCTCATTTACATATCATGACCGCCTCTTTTGCGCTCTTCTTCTATACTTAGACTGTTCATAGTCTAAGTATAGGGGGGCGGACCATTGTATATTAATTTTCCACTCTCTTACGCTTAACCCGAGCTATGTCTTCATTACGTTCTTGTTCTCTGAGGACATAGCACTCGCTAAGTATAGGGGGTCTGTTTATATACTTTGTATATAGTTTACCCGTATCTCGTACTTTTGCGTAAGTCTATATGTATTTACGGGGTGGGTAATTAATTTGAAAAAAAATCCATTGCATAAAAAGAAAAAATATGTCTGCATTTTATACACCTGCACTTCATCCAGCATCGCATTCATCTGCAACTGTAAAAATTCATTGGGTTCTGAATCGAGTTGTGAGCAGAAACCGAGAGTGGTCTGGACTTGACCTTAATCCACTTAATTTTCAGAGGAACTTCACCGAGAAATAGGATTTTAACAGCTTCAGGTCTTTTGACTTAATTATTTAAGTTCCACATGACAATGTGCAGCGTTTGACTCTTAGTGTCTAACTTGGTCTCTTCATTCTGGGTACAACTCTGGAATAGCAAATTAATTTGTACTCTCAAACTATGCACTTAGCTCAACTCAGACGGGATGTTGGAAGACTGTGTGAGCTTCTTTTCTGGTAGCGTGGAAATCTAAAGACTGGAGTACGGGTTGAATTAAAGCTTCGGAAAAGGGATGGACGGCTGGGCACAATTTTTTCTAAGACCCCAAAAAATGTACGGAATAAAAAGATTCTATATCCGTAGGGGCACAACAAGATCCAAGCAGAACCACCAAAAATCCAAATACAAAGAAGCAACTACCAAATAAAATCTGACCAAAAAGGTCCAAGCTTCAAGTAACCTGCAGATCTTGGTTGAGACAAGGCTACACTGGCCATCTTCACAAGGAGTGGTGACTACACTGGCCACCCTCCAGTTCTTTTCCCCTTCTTCTAACTCCTCCCCCAATTCGAGTGTGAACAGAACGCGACAGACCTTAGAAGGAAATACATGACTCCCCGAGGATGATTTACTGGAGACGAGAGGAGCATGGTATCCCGGCATCCTGAATGGGAAGAGCTAAAATCCTTCACACACATGAGTCGGTTATTCAATGTTCGTAGGGTACAATTTGGGAAGAGGATTTATCTAAGATGACTTCTGAGCCGAAACTATGACAATGATGTGTAGAACTTGAGGGCTATTGATTTTAAAATTCTAAGTCTCACTGAAGTTCCGCCACACTAATAATCCAAAGGTCGAGTCCAGTTTCATTTTCACCTTCAGCTCATGGTCTTGGTATGGAACCCAATCTCATTTCACCTCATGGCATTTCTTTTTGATGCTCAAGGACGAGCATGGTTTCAGTATAGGGGGATGATGAATCTCGGATTCATCAATCTAAATATCATCAATTAAGCTCAAGCCCCTCAAAATCAGCAACATTTCTGCATCTATTCTGCATAATTAGCATTCATGCATGTTTTCATAAGAATTGCATTTTATTCTTAATTTCTGCACAAAATAAGAAGCCAAAATTCTCAGCCAAAACTAACCTGTAAATAGCCTAACTTCCCTGATTTTTAACTCCTTCATGATAACTTCGAATGATCCAAAACAACTCCACTGTGTACATATCACTCACAAGAAGAAATAAAAAATGCAAAAAATAATTAACCCAAATAACTGGACCAAAATTCCCAACCCTAGTTTCAAGATTTTTGGACTGAAAGCCACATATCATCCTCATCTAGTGTCCATTTTGACCCTACTCACTTTTAATCTAATGTACATTCAATTACCTTCAAAACAAGACCAAGTTCAAGTGAATCGGAGCTCATATGTGAAAGTTGGGTTTTGGGCCTCTTTTGTATATTGTGTATTTTAGCGGTTTTTAACCTGATATTTTAGGTATGTAACCTATTAATAAAAATCCAAAAAAATTAGATTAATGTGTAAATATTTATCTCTGATTTTTACCAGATTTTTTCGGATTTTTATCTGATTTAAAAAATGACAAAAAAATTACAATACCCAAAAATATAGGTATTCTATGTATATGGGATACCCTAAAAATTCACTTTGTGCATTTTATCTATTTTGGTTTTGATGTCTTCATTAAAGTTGTAGATCTCATCGAGACTAGCATTTTTTGTGAAGGAACTTTTTCGATCCGAGGTCATTTGGTTATTATTTTAGATTTTACAAAATACTTATCTGCGGATTTTTCTGGTGTTGACACGTGACAGCCCCTGGGGACACCACGTATCAGCATTTTTTTGGCATTTTTAGTGTCATTTATTAAATAATAATAATAATAACCGCACGTGCGAGGCACGTGCCCTCCCTGGCACGCGCCGCGCACGTGCAGCGCCTCCTCCCACTTCAGCCGCCACGTGGCACCTTCGTGGTCGTTCGATCTCGCTTGATCGAACGACGCCTGGCCTTCGTCTTATCCTAGCTCCTCCCCGATTCCTCCACCAACGACGCCTCGCAACTGCCGCCCCCGATCTCGCAATGGCCAACTGCCGCCCCCATATCTCGCACCGCCTAACCAACTTCGTACCTCACGCCGCCGGCCGCTCAGACCCTTCTCATATTTAAGAAGAACCCCCTCCTACGTTCCATCTGATCCTACGAATGCACAAGAAAAGGGCCCCGATGGTGATAGCACGGATCCCCGCTCTCCTCCGGCGAGATCCGAAGATCCCCGCAGCCTTCGTTGCAGACACGCCCCTCCATCGCGCCATTATTACCTTGCTCTGCCATTGGCGTCGAGCCTACTACTTTACCAGCGACTTCAACCTCCATCGCCCATCAACGACGCGTTCATCAACAATCGTCAGCAACATCATTGACACTCCAACGCCTTCGCCATCGACCATCTCCGACAACGACCTCATCGCCTTCAACATCCCGCTGACAACAGCTCCCTTAACTACGTCCATAACTCCATCTCTGACAAGCTCTACCGCCTTTGCCGTTCTTCTCCGGGCTCCATCGTTGAGCCACCAACAACGCCAACTACGCCCCTCTGCCTTCGCTCCGCCTCTCCACCGTATTCGCCGGCTGGGTGTTGGAAGGCACGTGCATGGTGGTCGTCATCAGCTACGTCAGCCATCCCACGGGTCACGTGACTGGCAAGTGAATGCGTGGGAAATTTACGGAAAAGCCCCACCCCTTTCGCCATATCACGTAGAAGCCCAGCCGACCTAGAGGTCGATGTACGCGACTTGCTGGGAAAATTGCAAGAAAGCCCCTCTTAGTGCTGGTAATTACACCTAGGTCCGCACTCTGCAATTTTTATATTTTTAAATTATTTACATATTGCATTCATATCCCTGTATTCCTCCTTTATTTTAAACCCCCTCTCTACATTATTTTATTTATCCAAAAATAACATTTTGTTTCTCAATTAATTCTCTACTGTTTGACATTGTCGACATTTTTGTAATTGATGGTTAATTAATTATTAATGGTTTTGTGGAAAATTGCTTATTTTGCCCAATTTGTGCTCTGAAATTTATATTTGATTAACCATTGCTCTAAAAATTCCTGAAAAATCACATATTGTAGAGTTAATTGTGCTTGACATTGTGCCCAAAAAGATTTGCATTTTATGCATGCATAGTTTGTCCTGTAAAAATCATTTTGCATATTTCAGTATTTAATTTTTAATAGATATTAGATCTCACTTTTTTAAGGTTTAGGATTTTTCTGAGATCAATCACCTAGTGATAGATCTTAGATAATTTTGTTCCTTGAAAATAATAGGTTTAGTATTTATCATAATTAAATATTGAATTTCATTTTGTTTGCATTTAAAAATTCATAAAAAATTCACACTGCATCAAAAAATTCCAAAAAAATTACATTGCATTCATTTCATCATATTATACATTGTGGCCAAGTTTCGTATTTTTCGGATATCGTTTGAACATACTCGACATTTTAGTTCCTAAAATAGGCCAAAATTGCATTTTGCATACTTTATTGCATTGAAAATTCAAAAAAAACAAGATCGCCTCGAAAACCAGACATAAATTTTGATAGACATAATTCTAGGTTGTTCCTTGCCTCCTTATGATCGACCTTGGGACTTGCCCAACTAAAATAAACATAAAACAACACTCATTAAAATTAATAAATATCTTGTGTTGTTATTTTCTTGACCGATTCCGATTGCCTCCTACAACGAACGACTCAATATTCTTTACGCACGAAAATATAAAAACATCTCTTTTAACGCTGCGATTTCGGACTCGTCAATATGATCTCAAAAAGATGCCTCTTGGATCTTAGTTCTAATGGTGTTCAGAAGCAAAGAGAAAGAGGGTATTGGGACTATCACATTTGTAGTACACCTTGGACATATTCCATTCATAGGAATTCAAGAAAGGCTTCATTCCCTTAAGATTTGGTACTTACCTATCTAAAGGGATAACACCTCAAAGAGTTGAGGAAGTGAATGCTAGAACTGCTTGCACCTGTGCATCAGTTACGAGAAGCTAAGTGTATGCTAGATGTATACAAAAGCCAGATATCTGCCATGCAGTGGGAGTAGTAAAGTGTTGCTAATCCTACTATGGAGAGAAAACACTTGATTGCAGTAATAACAAAATCTTCATAGATGACAATATATTTTTGAGATGGTGATCTCAAAGTCATATCTTCAAAAAAAAGCTTAAGACTTTATAGATAGAGATCTAAAAGGTCTTAACTGTGGATACCTTAAGAGATAGTGATCTCCCAGAATAAGGGTGTTCTGAAAAGGATTATGGAAATACTGGTTATAATAATTATTGAGCAATAGTGTCAAGGATACTATAATTGCTTTATCAAGATTGAGTATTGGTTGCATTAGATGCAACATTCGCATTGGATGCGAGCACTGTTACTAGGAATATACAAGTGCCGTGAATGGACTTGGCGTAGTCTCGCGAGAACAGAGTGACTGATCAGCTTACCGAGCTATTTTCTAAAAACGCCTATGATTGTCACGTGAGTGTGGATTTAAATGATTAGCCCATTAATGGCTCTTTGGGCTAGTGGGAGATTATTGGACATGCGAGCCCACGACGAGCCATTATGCAATAAATGTTATTGCACATAGCATTCCCTGATCTGAAATGAAGAATAAATAATTTGCATAATAGATCCCTCTGTACAATTAGAGTTATGTACCACGGCCATCTTAATAATCATACAGTTGTTGATTCAATAATTGAATCATAGAGGCTGGTGCTTGAATGAATATCTAAAGGGTTAGATTGAGGACTCATCAAGCACCGTCAAATGATTATTAAGAGATGATCTCCAGCCTGAGTAGGAGATGGCAATCCTTTCTCACATAGGCTGATATCTGACCGACCTCTTGATGCAGGTCCTCTGCATAGGAATAGAGATTCGGAGGTGTCAGATTAGTTAGGTCAATGGGTTGACTTAACAAGATCGAGATAACCTAAGTCCTACGTTGAATGCTGTCACAACATAGGCACGCATCCTCTGACCGGAGACAGATGTGTTACTATATGTCTGAGTGAGTAAATTTGGCAGACCAATTGGTTGATGACCTAACCAAGGTCTATACACTGGCGCACTGGTGTGCATGTAAGGGCATATGAGTAATACGATCTCTCAAAGGGATTATACAGGTTCACATATGAACCGGAAGACATGAGCTCACTCACGTGGTATTGGGACCGATCAAATTCCATGCATGGTCATCGTGCTTTGGAAGCATGACATGAATTTGAAGGTATGCTATTTGCTTTGGGAAAGCATATGATCGATACCAATTCCCAATGACCAAGATTGAGAAACTTGGTGATCAAACCCTGAAGAAGATAGTGTAAAATTGATCTTGATCTTCTGGTTGATCATAGGTCTTCCAGTATGCAGGATGTACATGTATTGGGAATAACTGAGGGTGTTGTGATCATAAACGATTATATAACCATGAGGCTTCCATTCCGAGGGAGTGATGAAACAGGTCTGGATTTTAGTGACTTCTCTCAGTAGAGAAGCAATCTGATCTTGGTCCAAGTGTTGGACATTAGGCTGAATGAGATTCAGATGCAATGAGAATATTAGATTTGCAATCTTGATTTAATCAAGCATCTGTGGGAGGTTCGTAAGATCTGGATTTGAGATGAGATCTCAACATCCAAGTCACTATACGTGGAACAATACAATCGCACTGTCCTTATCTCCAAGTTTCCACGGAGAAAGCACATTATTCTTGAAAGAGTTCAAGAATAATTCATTTGATAAATTATGTATCCAAGCAACAAGAGAATGATAATTAAATGATATTTAATTATCATGAATAATATGAATGAGATTCGTATTATGAGAATGATTATCAAAGATAATTAAATGTGATTTGATTATCAAGGATTACAGATTATGGATAATGCTATCCATGATATCGGTGTATATATATTATAAATGTGATTTATAATATATTAGTGAGAGAAGCATTGTAAATAACATTTGTTAATTATTAATGTGAATTGGATTCACATTAATTAACTAATTGGAAATGTAATTTACAAATTAGTTTGGGTTGTGAATATGATTCACATTTTTTCAATGGCATGATTGAAATATTCACAAATTAATTTGGAATTAATTTGGTGGATTATTTTATGATAATGGTTATTGCAAAATTGTTGAGAAATAATAGGATAAAATAAAAAGGGGGATAAACACTACCAATTGAGGTGGCGTCACCAATGACATAGTCATAGGTGACGCCCCCTCAATTTTAGGGGGTGATCTGTTATCTCCCCTTTTATTATCTTGTTATCTCTTAAATAATTGATTTATGTTAAATAAAATTATGTTGATGATAATGCAACATATTTTTGATTTAATATAAATTAATGTTGTTGGGTTTTGGCCAACAACAATCATGACCATTGATTAATGCATGGATCAACCTAGCCGTTGGAATCATGTGTGCCATGGATTGAGATCCATTGGATCCCAAACTAATATATAAAGGGGGATACCGTAGCCCTTTGAATGTACATGATCAAAAGTTGTACAAGGTTACTACTCTCTCTCTCTCTCATTCTCGTCTACTCTCTCTCTCTCTATTCAAGGTAGCCGTCCATCTTGTGTATTGAGAAAGAGATTTTTCTCGCCTTCGCCTTCGACTACTCAAGGATCTCCATCTTCTTTGTGGATGCTTGCTCTTAAGAAAGACGACGGATTTCGTTGGACGAAATCAGGGGATTCGTAGCTTGGATCTTCATCGAGGATTGCAGGAGGAACGTGTCTCATCATCGTGCCCACAAGTGTCATATTCGTGGATCAGACTTGAGACAGGAGGATCTCTTGCTTTAGAGATCTCGCGATCGCAACCACGCTTCAAGAGGTATTTCTAATACTTTGTGGTCTGATGAAACGATCCAGGAAATGTTCTTGTGATCATGTGGTTTCATCACTTGATTTAAAAAATTTAATTTCCTCCGCATCTAACGACTAGTGCGACTAGTCGCCTCGATCGCATTTGATGCGATCAGCACGCTTCCGTGATGCGCTTGAGGTTTGACAATATCCTTTAGTTGTATGATATGAACATGGTCATGGTACATACCCTAACTATACTAAGGGACCCATTATGCAAATTAGTTATTCTTTATTTCAAATGAAGTGATTAACAATCAATTTTATTGTATAGTAGCTCATCATAGGCTCACATGTCCAATAATCTCCCACTAGCCCAATGAGCCATTAATGGGATAATACTTAAACCGCCACTCTTGTGAAATCATAGCCATATATAAAAATAGCTCGATTGGTTGACTAATCAGTATGTTCAAGAGATTATTCCAAGTGCTTTTACAGAAATGCATATTCCCTAGTAATAGTGCTCGCATATAATTCTTATGTTGCATTATATGTAATTGGTACTCAATCTTTCTTAAAGTAGTAATAGTACCTTGCATCTTGATAGTTTCATCCTTTGGCACCACAACTCAATAATTATTATAATCAGTAAGGGATTTCTATTATCTTTATTATAATATCCTTATGCCTGGAGATCTCTTTCTCGTTAGACTAAAACATAGTTTTAAGAACTGTAAGGTATTTATAGTTAAGACTTTTAGATCACTATATGCAAAGTCTTAAGTTCTTAAAGATAAAACTTTGAGATTACTACCTCCAAATTCTTATCTCTTTGAAGATGTTATTGTTATTACTGCAATTAAGTGTTTTATCTCCATAGTATGATGGGTAACACTCACTACATGGTCGACATTTGGCTTTTGTACCTGTTACTCTGGGATTCCTATAGCTGATGCACAGGGCATGTAGCTTTAGCATTCACATCCTCAGCACTTTGAGGTGATATCTCTTTAGAAAGGTCAATACCATATCTTAAGGTAAAGAAGCATCCTTTTAAAATTTTCTAAGGAGAATCTGTCCAAGATGTACCATTAATGTGACAGTCCTAATGCCCTATTCTATTTGCTTCTAAGCAACTTCAGAAATAAGATCTAAGAGGTATCCTTGGAATCTTTTATCTCAAAGGTACATGAAAACTAGATTATTAAACACGTATTAACTTCCTTATATCGTTTCAAATGATTAGGATTTTATCTATATTTAGTATGATGAACACAATGGTACTCCCACTAAGCTTCACATGGTTCATCAAACTTCTGTATGAAAATCATAACCTTTATAATTTCATTAAATCTTATGCTCTAACTATATGAATCTTGTTTGGGCCCTTAAATGGAGTTCCTTAGATTGGATACCTTGCCTTCCTCAACTGTAAAGCCCGGGGGCTACTTTATATGAATATCCTCATTGAGGTATTCATAGAGGAATGCAATCTTATCTTCCATCTTATGGATATCTTAGTCAAGTTGTGCGGATATAGTTAGAAATATTATAGCGTGTATAAGCATGGTCACTAGAGAGCAAGTCTCATCACAAGTGATGTCTTCTCTCCATGTGTAGCTCTTGGCTATGATTGTGCCTTGAAGGTCTCTGTAATCTCATCAAGTTCTGTATTTCTATTGAAGATCCATTACACATAACAAGCTTGACCCCTATAGGTGGATCCTTAAGGATCCATACATAAAATTTGTGCACAAAGTCTACTTTAGACTTTATTTCAAACATCAATCACTTCATGCCATGATCCTTAGAATCTTCATCATCTGAAGTCCAATTATTACCAGACATCTCTAATACATGGAATCCATACCCTATAGGTTGTCTTACCACATTCAAACTGGTTTTAAAAGGTATATGTGTTTCATATTTAATAATCCTTCTAGTTTCCAATTTTAGGAACCTCATTATCTTATTAGGATTAAATGAGTCCCTTTACTTCATTCTTATCTTAACTCTCAACGTCATCCTCTAATAGTCATATCCCATAGAGATGAAATCTTTTATGATTATCATGGTCAGTAGATATCCATTGTCGTCCTTTATATACCTAAGGAAGTAGCACACACTAGTGTTAGATTCCACTTAACATGCACCCATGTTTTGGTCATGAACGAAGCAACCGTAAATCCTCAAGTATGTAACACTGGAGTAGGTTCCAATCCATAGCTCATGATGTGTTTTGGGTATAGATTTGGTTTGAATCTTATTAATGATATATATTGTACTCTCTAGTGCGTATAACTAGAAGCTAAGAGGTAATTATGCTAAGAGTTATCATTAATCATCATGACACACACGATCCAACTGCATCTCTCTACAATCTATTGAGCTGAGGTGTGTCTGGAGGAGTGAGATATGAGAAAAATATTCCATTTTATGTAAGTTATTCTCTAATTGTATATGATAAGTGCAACCTACCCAAGTCAGATCAAATCATTTTCATCTTCCTTCTAATTATGGTTCTCAACAAAATTATGAAATCTTTGAACATTTAAAAGGTTTCTAATCTGCAAGAAAGAAATCCTATACCATGAAAAATCATCAATGGATATCATGTATCATTAATGTTCATTATGGTATAAAGGGTCCATATACATCATTATGTATGAGGTCATGGATACCTTTACATCTTACCCATTCTCAACAAAGGGTGACTTGGGCATTCTACTCTGAATACAGTATTCACAAGTGTGTAAGCTTTGAAATTTCAGATAATTTAGTTTATTAATGTTATCAACTGACTTATTTCCTATTCTTGATGAAATATCATTGTCAAACGATCTTCATCCTTGTTTCAACCTTTTAAGGTTTAATTTCATTATTAGAATTTTAGACAATTCATTAATTTTATAATTTAGTAGAGTCCTCTAGATATTAGATTAGCATCAAAAATATGTCCTTCGTGACTCTTTATTATAAATCTAACTTAGAGTGTATGTCTATTTCTAACAAGTTCAGAGCAAAGAATGAACCTATTCTAAGATGTAGGCCATAAAGATATTCTCGAAGACTAAGGGCTCTCCCACTGGAAAGAAGTAAGTCCATCTATCCAATGGAGATTGTTGCAATAATTGCATCAACTTCCATGTGGATGACTCTCAACGTTAAGATCATGTTTTGTATAGTCTTCTATAACAGGTGCAACCAAATAGTATGTGTTATTAAAAGGTTGAAATATAATTATGGAACATTAATATTATCTAATAAGTAAGTCAATTCTAATGGTGATATGTAGTTGTACAATATGTTGATATACTATCTGAGTAATTCACTATGGAGTTTAGATAGTCTAGATAGTCATATTATCAATATATCATCTTGTTGCGGTATTAGCATTCATCCAACTCTTTGGATGTCATAAGTGTCGAAATCACAAAAGTGTTCTCAACTCCTTGACTCTCCTTCTTACATGGGTCAAACCCATGCTTCCATTGGTTTGACTTTAAGACTTAAACAACCGTTGCTTAAGAGTATGGACCTCTCTAATTGAAGATGTCCTCAAAGGACTTCAATGTGAGATTATTTCAACATTTACTTACTTCATCCCATTCATACAATATGAATGTTCCGAGTCACCATGAAAGACTAAAAAAGAAATAGTATAATTACGACAATCATCATATCCATCATAACTCTTAAAGACTTCGGTTCCAACAGGTACTAAAAAATGTTGAGTACATCATCTCATATGAAGCTACTATTCTGCATAATGCAGTGAACCATGTCATTCATGATTATGTTGAGAGCATATATGTTTGACAAAACATCTACTTCGATTTTAGAAGGATCTTGACAATTACAATCATCATTGACATGCTACTTCTAAAGCAAGCACTATGAGAGCAAGACTCTAGAGACACAAATACCCATTGTTGTTGTCGTGTTATCTAATTAATTGTCATTCATCATTATCATGAGGAAACTTCCAAATTGCAACCAGATACATTATCTCTCCCATTGCAAGTACTACATCTTGATCATGAATACATTCTATGGTAATGTATTTGTTATGATTTAATCTATATTGAGCGGGTTTAGTGAATATGATCTAAAATAAGATAACGTACATAAATATATTCACTTTGGTTAAGGTAATTATTATTTTAAATCAACATTGTCTCACTTTTTATTACCTTGAAAGTCCATCCCCCTTTGAACTTTCAAAGCATGAGGTATGTTAATCAAAGTACCTCAAGAGAGATCTGGGATCTCCTTCCACCTTTGTTACACCCCAATAAAATGAGAAAATACAATTAAGGTGAAGGAAGTGAGAACTCTTTCTGCCTTAGAATTCCAACTTGTATTTCCCAACTCGATCTTTGACACCTGAGCCCACCACCTTTAAGGTGATGTTGACCAGTTGTCAATTGAATCAACTATCAATAGGAATAGCATTCACTACGTGCAATCCAGTACTGCCTCAGTTATATGGGGAACACCATTGGGGTCAGTACGCAGATGGCCATACTCTTTCAAGAAGCAAGGAATACGATCCATGTGCGCTTGTGCGTCAGAAATATGACATCGTACAGACATCTCCAACATACAGTCCATGGTGATAGAACTCTTTGCCTTGATGGGAGGCCTTGAATGTCATCTTATGATCCTCCATATCCCATTTTAATTTTAATTGATCATTTGAATCATATTCTTGTGATAAACCCTTCCTAGGGAAATCCAATCTTATTAACTGTAGATTTTATATTTTAATTTGATTTTATTAACTTAATCACATTAATTCAATAATTAATCTAATGCAACTAATAAGCAATTCATTTGCTTGATATTATTATATAGTATATACTCTCACTTAGTGCATTTTAGTCCAATTTAGTTGTTAAAAAGTACGTAGAGACTTCTCATGCCACCTTTCCTTGAAATGGATCCAGTCAGGTCATATCTATTATGCTAATAGGGAGCGCTTCCACTACTAATATGAGGGTGCCAATTAACAACTCGTAAGCATATACAGGACAAGACACCATCACCAATCTAATTAGAGACAACACAATTCGTACGAATTATACTAAGGGATTTATTGATCATTCGACTGTTGATGAATGCGAGGATCAAAGATCAACTAAGGTGGAAAATAATAAGTGCCGTTGTCCCTAATTAATCAACTCGGTCGATCAAAAAGAGATAAAAGCCACTCAAATAATATTAAACAATCAAGCACACAAAATCGTAAGTGGTCTTCCATATTTATTTTTATATGGTATAGCAACTAGGGTCGAACACAATGAGAACGAGTAAACATATGAAGTTGTCAAAATTCAGAAAAGGGAAAACATATTTTTGGTGGTTTTAATTTTTGCAAAATTTTACAAATTTTAATTAAGGAACAAAATCACGTAATTAAGAAAACAAGGCACACAATAAGCCTTTTGAATGTTTATTTAGGACTAAAAATGCTTAAAAATTTAGACAAATTTGGGGTTTTAAAATTTTGAAGTGTTTTTGATAATTTTGTTGGTTTTTTTTTGCATTTTTATGATTTTTATAAAAATCAAACAATGGCTAAAAATATGAACAATGCACAATCAGGACTATATTGCATGTTCAAAATAATTAAAATGCCCTAAAGTCTCGGTTATGAATTTTACGATAAAATAAATATAAAAAATCTACAAAGATGAATTTAAATTAAATTTTGTTTTAATTTTTTTATGAATTTTATATGATTTTTATAAGTTTTTAGGTCTTTTGTTGTTTTTAGGGTTTTATGGTGATTTTTCAAACAAAACTGATACTGTAAACAATGCTCACAGAAACACACAAGTAAGAATTTTTTAGAATTTGTAAGCAATTTTTCGAACTTTTATGTATTTCTAAAAATGGATAGAACACTTTTTATAGGGTTTTGATTTATAGAAAAAATTAAATGAAACTACATTAATCCAAAAAAAATAACAATATGTAATACACCTTAACAGGAGCTAGTAATTGTTAGAGAATTTTTGGAATTAATTTGCTATTTAATTAATTACATGTAAGATAGGCAGCTTACAGGGACCTACGTGCAATTAAAATAAAGCTCGGGGGACAAATACTAACAAACACAGAAAGCTTAAGGACTAATTTGTTAAATATCCAGGAAAACACGAGCAGAACACGTGAGTTAGAGCAAGTGGGGTATAAATGCAAATATCAAAAACTAGCCATTCAGAACATAACGTCCAGAGTACAAGGAATGTAATGCAAATATCCTTGAGAAGCATGTGGGGCTACACGTGAGTTCACACAGACTGGAGTAAAATGCAAATACAAAAATCAACAAGGGTCTAACTACAAACTATCCAAAGTAATTTAAACTACAACAAATATTTACAGGACTAAATAGAAAATGTAGAATAGAGCGGGGCCTAAGTGAATTTTATTCTTATTAAGGTGCGATCCAACCAATGAAGGAGATCCACTAAAGGAGGAACGGTCTAGATGAGAGGGTATCCCTTCGACGATGGACGACTTTAACTTAATTCATAGATGGATCGGACGGTCAAGGCTCCCCTACTAGTGGATGGTTGAGATTAGAACTAGATGGGGCCTTGATCGGACGGTGGAGGAGACGCCTGGAAGAATGCCAAAGAACTCGCCTCCGACGAGTTTCAATCTTTGAAAGCACGCTGTCAAGGCATCGTCAGGAGCTGTTGTGATAGGGGAAAGGTTGTCAACGTCGTCTACAACTGCAGGAGTGCTCAGAAAGGGCCAGGACCGGGGAGATGGTCCTGGCGAGGCATACATGTCCTAGAGCTACTTGGGACGTGTCCTTGACCTTTAGATGAGGTCTATCTATTCTCCTTCCTACAGGATAAGGTATATGTTCGGAGATGACACTCTATCTAGGGGTTAGAGCATGAATAATATCAAAAACAGAGGCGGGATGAACGTGTCAGGTCTCGAGTGGAATGAGGGAGTTGACATGCTGCTCTACTCCAATCCAAAGATTAGAGTCGAGATGGGGGATTGTGGAGCTTAATGTAGAAGAGGATGGAGGTTGGGTGAGGGCGTGAAAATGTCGAAACGAGGCATGGAAGTGGGTGAGATGTAGTCATCGAGTGGAGATATGAAGGTGAACGAACTGTCCATTCAAGATGGAAAGGAAGGGTGAATGGAATGCTTACGGAAGTAGGAGATTGTCTGAGAGTGGTTGATGAAGCCCATGGGGGTGATAGCCTCGATGGATAGAGGTTCTAGAGGCCGGAGCTCCTCACGACGAAGCGAAGATAGACTCTCCAAACCTGGGGGCTACTACGCTTCAAACCCTGCCCTTTGCCTCTCCCTCTCATGCTATCACTTAAAAAAAAGGAAAGGGAGGTTCAACAGAAGTGGTGGAGCAGTCGATGGTGCTGGAATAGGGGAGAGGATGCGAATGTTATATAGGATTTCATGTCCGAAGAGGTGGGGGTGTAGCCCACGAACCAAGGCTCAGATGGGCTAGGAGTAGTTCGGGCACATATTAGGGATTCACGACCTTTAATAGAGGCTTGAAATCGGAGGGGAAGATACCAAGATCGGGTCTGTAAATTGAATGAAAATCAGTCCAAATCTGATTCGGGGAAAAAGGAGGAAGAGGGGACCAATTTATTGGAGTCAACATAGTAGAGGTGGACCGATCAAGAGCAGCAGGGGATGCGAACAAAAAAACTAGAGGACAAAATAGAGAAGAAAATAAAGATAACTAAAATAAAACTGTTTTATTTTGTACCATTTTTATAAATATATACAAGGTATTAAAAATGGTAATTTAATTCTATTGTCAAAAATAATTATATACAACTATAGGTAATATGCACAACACAAAGTAAACCCTATCTGTGTCTACTTGTTTTTATTTTGCGATCAGGTCAAAGCTTGACCTTCTCTTGGGGTTTAGGTCACTCAGTATTTATTCTAATTACTTCCTTCCTTTTTCTTTTCCTTTATTCCTTATTTTTGCACAAAACATGCTAATTATGAAATACTAACAGATGCATGAAGAATGCTAAGTTATTGTTTTTACAAGTATTTACATGATGCTTTGCTAAATAGCTAAAATAAAAGAATAAAGAGTGAGAATCAGGCATTCATGACCCCCTATACTTTACCTTTGCTAGTCCCTTAGCAAACACTTATTTGAACAAGAAGTGAGAAGAAAAGAAAAAGGAAGAGAATCAAGGTTGATTATTAGACTTATCTTCATTAAATTGGAGTATGGAGCTCAGTTAGACCTTTGGATTATTAGTTTGTCAGAACCTTATTGGGACATAGCTTTAAGACTCAACAACATATAAGTTCCACCATTCTATGGTCAAGACTCCTCAATAATCTAGATCAGAACAAATCTACATTCGTATACTCTAATGACTACGAATCTTTTCTTGTACTGTATATGTGATATGTAGCTCCCCACCTCAGAAATGACAAAGAAACAACCTCCCTCAACAAGGTAACTCGAATTACTCAGTCCAATAGCTCTTTCCCCGAGGAAAAGGGTATTCCCTTCTACGTTCAAGTGCAACAGGCTCAAGAAGATGGGGCAAGAAGATAATGGACTGTTGGCAATGTAGCCATGTATCCCTGGGAGGCTAACCAGTGTAGCTAGGGCTCCCGTTGCAAGCTTCATGATATGAGAAGTTGTAATACATAAGCTTTGATTTATTTGTCTATATACACTCTGGAAGGCATTTTATTTTCAATCAGGCATGTCCACTTTTTTGGTGTTTTTCTTGATTTTGCACTTTTTTTGATGTACATATGTACAACATATCTTCATGGTGTAGCATATACATAAGGACTTTTTCTTCTCGAGCCAGTATATTATCCCTCTTTTGAAGCATTATTGCAACCCACAATTCTTGTCTTTAGACCTCAGCACCGCCAGACCAAGTTCTGGTGCACATCCTTCCCTAAAGGAAGACGAGAGGTTCCACCTAGAAGTACTACTCTCATATGCTACCCAAAGCCAAAGGATTCTACCTCTTCACCACCTCATCCATGTGGAGCAATGTGTAAGGTTGTGGTCCAAGTAAGCCATTGTCTGTGAGAGTCATGCGTGCATTGTTAAGTGCTCTACTTAGGCTAATCAAGATGACATGTGAACATAGCCTAGTGAACCTAAAGAGTTAAGTCATTAATGGACTTGAAGTCTTAACCCCAAATCCTATAATGCTCCTCTCAAAGTTAGGTGGATTAAGGTCTTACCGAAGATCCATTTTCTAATATAATTCCTGACTAGTTTAAATGTCAACTATGATTCAGAAGAAAATATAAATATGTACAAAACGCTTTTTGATTAAATTTTCAAAATATACACATTTTTCGAAAATGATTGAATGCAAGAAAGAAGGGAAAGTTTTGCAAAGTATTTAGAAACATTTACAAACAGATTTTTGCAATATTTTATTTTTCAAATATTTTGTACCATATACGTCATTTTAATACAAAAATATTTACAAGTATTTTACAACCAAAACATTTTTACACATATTTGTGTAAAAATAGTTATTACAAATAGCTATTTACAAACGTGTATGTGCAAGAAAGAATTTGATGTACAATAAAAAATTTTAATTTTTTGTGATTTTTAGTTTTGCGGTTTTTAGTCATTTTATTTATTAACACACTCACAAAAAGTACGTGTTATGTCTAACGTATATATACAATATATAAGACACCCCTCTATACTTAGCTCGAACGATGTCCTCAGAGTTATTAAAGAGCAACGAAGAAGACATAACTCGTGCTGAGTATTGGGAAGTGAAAAGAAGGGCTATACTACAACGAAAAATAAAAGAATATAATGATTGGAAGTCGGTGATCCCCCTATACTTGGGATCAGGAAATCCGAAGTATAGAATCTGTACACAATGGAAAAAACATGGGTCAGAATGTAAAGGGTCTACCTCCGCTATACTTAGGGAAAAATATCCCTTAGTATAGGAAGCAAAACAAAGGTAAAAAGAATCAAAAGAAAAATCAAAGATCTGACCCCCCATACTTAGGGTAAAGTACACCCTTAGTATAGCATAATCATAAGATGTAGGTGGGGTGTCAAACAAAAGAATGTGTGTTATGGACAATTGGATCTATACAGTTGCGAGAGGAATTGATAATCAATCATGAGATGCAAATGACGTGAGTTAAAGACCACATCTCATGCAAAATGAATAGGGGAAACATTAACGATTACCAGATCATGATCTAGATATGGCTTCAGGCGCTGATTGTTAACTTGAAAGGTGAACTGAGATTACATCTCGGATATATCAATACTACCATTGTCATGCACCTTTCGGACCAAGTATGGTCCCTTCCACTTGCTCTGCAACTTCCCTAGAAATAATCTTAGTCTGGCATCACATAACCATACTATCTGGTTCTGCTCAAACTGCTTATGGCTGATGTGGGAATCATGCCATATCTTTACTCGCTCCTTATATTGTAGGCTACTCGAAAAGGATGTATCTGTAAGCGGCTCTAGGGCTACCAATTATTCCTTCCTATGATCTCCTATAATCTCTGGATCCAATAATATCTCACTGACTGCCCATAGTGACTTATGCTTTATCTTCACAGGTAAATGGCATTGCTCGCCATAAACGAAATGAAGGGGAGACGTACCCAAAGGTGTCTTGAAGGAAGTCTGATATGCCGACAAGACTGAGTCCAAAAGCTATGACTAATCCTTTCAATCTGTGCGAAAGACCTTATGCAATATCGTTTTGATCTCTGTGTTTGATGCTTCAACAATACCATTGGTTTGAGGGTGATGTGGAGTGGCAACTCGATGGTCTATGCTGAACACATTTGCAAGTGACATTACCTTATCGTTGATAAAGTGAGCCCCCCCATCTGATATCAAAACTCTAGGAATCACGAACTGTTAAATGATATTTTCCCTCAAAAATCGTCAAACATCCTTAGCATCTACGATTCTGGCAGGAATGGCCTCAACCCAACAACTCACATAATCTATAACAAGTAGAATGTACTTGAATCCCCGACTCTTAGGAAATGGACCCATGAAATCAATGCCCCATGCATCAAAAACATCACAGAAGTGAATGGGCTGCATCGGCATCATGTCGCATTATCCACAAGTGCCCATCCTCTGACAGTCAGTACACCTCTTCACAAATTCATCAGAATCCTTAAAGAGGGTAGGACACCACAGGACAGATTGGATTACTTTTTGTGCTGTCCTCCTCCCAGAATGATGTCCTCCTGCCTCAAGCTTGTTGCGGTAAGTGAGGATGCTATCGTGCTCCTCTTGAGGAATGCATCGATGCTAGATACTATCCCTCCTTCATGATAGAGGATGGGATCCTACCAAGGGTATGACTTGGCCTTCGTAAGGAAGGTCTCAAGTCGTTGTCTGTGCTAACATTGTGGAACTTTCTTGGCGACAAGATAGTTCACAATGTTGGCGTACCATGGAAGCAAGGTGATAGCAAGGATCACCTCATTTGGGAAGTTATATATAATAGGTTCTATCTGCTCTGATTCCTCAAAATTTTCCAATAGGGAGAGATGATCCGCCACCACATTCTTGACTCCAGGCTAATCCTTAATCTCAATACAAACTCCTGGAGTAGAGGGATCCATCTGCTCAATCTATCTTTGGCATCCTTCTTTGCCATGAGATACCTGATGGAAGTATGATCACTAAACATCGTCCCTCTGGATCTGAGAATATAAGATGTGAATTTATCCAAGGTAAAGACTACGGCTAGCATCTCCCTCTCTATGACAATGTTGTTCTACTGGGCGACATCCAATGTACGGGTATCATAGTGAATGGAATAAGGTAATCTATCCCTCCTCTGTCCTAGCACAACCCCTATAGAAAAATCGGAGGGATCAGTCATGATCTCGAATGGGAGAGACCAATCAAGTGGTTGAAGGACAGTAGCCTCAACAACTAATCCCTTGAGAGTCTCGAATGATTCTAGATACTTATTATCTACAATGAACTCAGTGTCTTTCATCAACAGATCAGTGAGCGGTCGGGAAATCCAACTAAAGTCCTGAATGAATCACCAGTAGAAATTTACATGCCTCGGAAAAGACCGCAACTGTCGTAGGTTGGACGGTGGATTGAGTTTCCCGATGATATTCACCTTGGTAGGATCGGCCTCCATGCTCCTCTTGGAGATGATATGACCCAGCACCGTCTCCTAACTAACCACGAAGTGACTCTTCTCCCAAGATAGAACAAGATGGACCTCGATATAATGCGGAAGCACACGATCTAGGAGGTCAAGACAAGCATCAAACCATCGTCGTAGACCAAAAAATCATCCATGAAGACCTCTAAGTAATCACCCACCATGACCGAGAAGATGGACAACATGCACCTTTGAATGTAGCCGGGGCATTACATAGACCAAAGGGCATTGTCTGAAAGCATAAGTCCCAAATGGACAAGTGAGTGCCATTTTGTCCTGGTCTTCGACGTTATGGATACCTGTTTGTAGCTGGAGTACCCGTCAAGAAAGCAGTAATGACTCTTCCCAGCTAACCTCCCATTAGTCTGATCAATAAATGGCAGTGGGAAATGATCCTTCTTGGTGGCATGATTCAATCGTCTGTAGTCCACACAAACCCTCCAAGAAGTGGGTAACTGTGTAGCTATCTCCTCTCCAGACTCACTCACAACTGTGGTAATGCCAGTCTTCTTGGGCACCACATGCAATGGACTAACCCACTTGGAGTTGTAGATGGGGTAGATAAAATCGGTGCTCCACCATTTTGATCTCTCTTTCATGACCACATCTCGAAGGTTCAGGTTCAACCATTGCAGGAATTCACGTGATGGCTTAACGTACTCTTTGAGATAAATATGGTGGGAGCACGGGGCTGGATTTATCTATTTGATATCAGCTACGCTCCATACAATCACCTTGTGGTTTCTTTCAAGAACCTCCATTAAACGAGATTCTTGTTCTCCACTCAAATCTGCTGAGATAATGACTGGGTACATCTCTGGCTCACCCGCAAGGAATATATAATTCAACGACTGTAGTAATGACTTCAACTTTGGGTAACTAAGATCTTGCAAATCTAACTTTTGAAAGGTATGTATGAAGGCAATCAAATCTGAATGAGAGAACTCTCTCTAATCATGAAAACCTGATGAAGACATACCTGCTAGTGTGTTTGTAATATGTGCGGGCTCAATCTCCACCCTGGTGTCTGCTCTTTGGGAATCAAACAAGGTAAAATCTCATCAAAATCATCCCAATCTATGTCTGAATCCCATGAATACGAATCAAAATCACATGAAATATACTTTGCTTCGCTTTCCATAGTGTGATCGTTAACCTCGAATGTGTCGTCTACCAGGAATGTGCTATTTGAACTCTCATCTACTGGAAGTTGTAGATCTATAATATCTAAAGGTGATACAAGAGCTCATAAAATGGATCTGACCAAACTGCTTCATCATCAGTGATCATAAAATGACACTCATGGTGGACGTCTCGCTCGTTATTGGTCATATGCCCTGCATCGTTGAAGTGCTTGGAGCAAGCTGAATCTCGTGCTCTGGTCTCATCGATCATCTCTATTTGTACACTTTCGTCCTCAACACAAAAATATAGCTTCCCACTATCATGATCGGACACCTCCTTGGTTGTGGACAAGAATGGACATCCTAGTATGATTGGGGTATCTGTCACAGACTCTGGGATTTCCATGTCCAATAATACAAAGTCCATGGAGAATTTAAGGCCCTGAATTGTAACGACCACGACCTTCAACAAGCCCTTCGACTCTTGATAGATCTATCAGCAAATCGAGGGATTGTCATGCTTTATCGAGGAGGGCCGAACTTGAATCAGTCCAGTAAGGCGAACGGAAGAAGGTTGATATAAGAGCCGTTGTCTAAGAGAGTCTGATCGAACTGTTGCTCATGAATATGTCATCTGACATATGGAGCTCCTGCATCAGGCCTCTTGGCTAGCAAATGGTCCTGAATCGCGAAGCAAGTGACACGGGTGAGCACATGGATTCTTGCATTATGGTTCCTTCTCTTCCTGCGAATGGTGGTCTTCTCTCTCAAGTTCTTCTGGAAGAGAGGGATGTGCTCAAGTGCCTCTTGTAGAGAGTTGAATCTGAAATCTATCAATCATATGCTTGTTGAACTCTAGCGACTGTTTTTTTTTATTTTCTATTTTCTTCCCTTTCACCAAGCAAGAGTGCTTGAGAGAAGGGGATGGTGGGCCCTCCTCAGATAGAGGGCTAGAAAGAGGTTCTTTTGTAAGAGAGGGAACATAGTCCATAACAAGATCATCATGCTGATGGATACGGGAAAAATCCTCAAGCGCATCACGGAAGCGTGACGATCGCATCTAATGCGATCGGGAGCGACTAGTCGCACTAGTTGCTCGATGCAGTGGAAATTAAATTTTTTTTATGTGATGAAACCACATGATCCAAGAACACTTCTCAGATCGTTTCATCTAAACCACAAACAAGTAATAGGATTTCCTCTTGAAGTGTGGTTGCGATCGAGTCTCTTAACCAAGAGACCTCCTATCTCAAGTCCAATCTGACGGAGGAGACGCTTGCGAGTACGGGGATGAATCGCGTGCTCCTCGCAATCCATGTTGATGATCCAAGTGGAGGATCTCCTGATCTCGTCACACGAGATCCAACATCTTCTTCACGAGCGAGACACACCGAAGAAGATGGAGATCCACGAGTAAGAACTCTAGCAGCATAACGACGATGCTGCAGCGATGTCGATTCTCTCAAAGGCTCCATGGTGGACGTCCATAAGAGAGAGATGGAGAGAGGCACATTATGTGTAGAGAATGAGAAGAGAGCATTCATTATAATCATCTAACATCTTTATATTGAAGAGAAAGGGTGCCTCTTCTAATATAGAGTTTTGGGAGTCCATGGATCTCAATCCATGGACAACACACAATCAATGGTTGAGATTGATTTGTATTTCTTTCAATGGCCATGATCTTGTTGTGAAAAACACAACAACAATTAATTTAATTTAATTTAATATATATCGATAAATCAATATATTTAAATTCAAATCAAATAATATAATTATCCTTGGAGATAATGAGGAGATAAACCATATCCCTAAAAATATGGGACGACCACTCTTCTCATGAGATTCATTTATCTCATGTGATCACATTGTCTCATGAGATCTAATTATCTCACAATATATCTCCAAAATTTATAACAACAACTGTTGTAAATTATTTCACAAATATAATTCACAATTATCTTGTGAAATATTGCAATCATGCCATTAAAAAATTGTGAATCACATACACATCCCAAAACAAAATGTAAATTATATTTTCAATTAATCATCTAATGTAATTCCAGTTCACATTAATAATTAATTAACAAATATAAATCACAATATGCTCTCTCTTATATATTATAAATCACATTTATAATATATATGATTAATATGGATAATGCTATCCATATTATTCATATCCATGATAATTAAATCACATTTAATCATCTTGGATCTCTTTTCTCATGTGCCTAAATAATATGAATCACATTCACATTATTCATATCTTTGATAATTAAATCACATTTATTTATATTAGATATCTCTCCTTATAATATGAATCAAATTCATATTATCCATGGTAATTAAATCACATTTAATTATCAATTTTCTCGATGCTTGGATACTTATATCAACAATGAAATTATCCATGAACTCTTTCAAGGATAATGCGTTTTCTCTGCAGATACTTGGAGGTAAGGACAGGGCGATTGTATTGTTCCAGGTATAGTGACATAGATATTGAGATCACATCTCAAATCCAGATCTCGGGCCTCCCATAGATGCTTGATTAAATCAAGAACGCAAATCTATTCTTCTCATTGCATCTGAATCACATTCAGATCAATGTCCAACATTTGGACCAAGATCAGATTACTTCTCTACTGAGAGGCGTCACTAAAATCCAGACCCATTTCATCACTTCCTAGAAATGGAAGCGTCATGGTTATACAATCGTTTATGATAACATCACCCCCAGGTATTCCGAACACCTGTGCATCCTGCATACTGGAAGACCTAGAATAAACCCGAAGTATTAGCTCAACTTTATACAGTCTACTTCAGGGTTTTATCAGTAAGTTTCTCATTTGATCATTGGGATTTGGTATCTATCATATACTTTCCAAAAGCATATATAAAACCTAGGTCTTGATCATATACTTTACAAAAGTATATATAAAACTTACAAATTCAGTCAAGCTTCCAAAGCGAGACGACCGTGCACAGAATTTGATTCTTCCCAATGTCTCATGAGTGAGATCATGTCTTCCAGTTCAGTAGTGAACCTGTATGATCCCTTTGAGAGATCGTATTACTCATATGCCCTTATATGCACACCAGTGCGTTGGTGTATAGACCTTGGTTACGTCATCAACCTATTGGTCTGTGAGAACCGCGGATCTACCCTTTTAATGTTGTCTAATTGACGTTTTCGTTGCAGTCAGATAAATCCGGATCGATCAAAATAACCACACGGATCAGTTAAATTGTCGAATGAAATTAAGTGTGGTTTTATGTTTGTTTAGCCTGGGCAAGCCCCAAGGTCAACTCAAGGAGGCAAAGGAACAACTCTGGATCAAGTTAGATGAATTAGATCACATTTTTCCATGTGATATTTTTTTAGTATTTTTTTGCGATAAAAATGCAGATGCACCTATGCGGAAGAACCAAGTTATTAAGAAAACCAACAACTTAGCCAAATTTAATTTTAATGTGAAATTAATCCAAATGGACCAAATTGTATTTTTCCTGTAAACTTAATCCAATGATTATTGCAAAATGTATTTTTTTGGAATTTTTGGATTTAAAATGCATACATGAAAAGTGCAAACTTTTTTGGTGTTTCTATGCAATTTTTCATGCAAATGATAGCAAAAATTATGAAAAATTCATAGAAAGATAAACACGATGAAATGAAGCTACACTAATATTTTTGTAATTTTCTGACACTTTGTGATTTTTTTATGCTTTTTTTACCGAAAACAAAGCGACTGTGGGTATTTAATTTCTAAATCCACGAAGTTAAATTATCCAGAGATTGATTTATCTCATATAGATATTTTAATAAGGAATCCAGGAGACTTGAAATTTATCAAAAATATTATTCATGGATTTAATTAAAAATCATATACAGAAATAGCTAAGGAATTTGTTTTATACACAAGACAACTTCTAATTCGACGAAATTTAGACTGTAATTAAAGAACACTTAAGTACATCATTCATAATTTTTTCAAAATTTTGGAGCAATAAATGACTATGTGCGAATTTCAGAGCTTAAATTGGCAAAATATCACTGATTTTCAATCTCTGAATTTCTATAAATAATCGGATGTCACAAAAATATAAATAAATAACCAAAAGATAAAGAATTAGTTGCTCATCAACATGCTATTTTTTGATTAAAAATTGATGTGAAACTGATGTCCAAATTAACGTTCAAAGTGAGGGGTGTCTTCGCAATACAAAAATGAAACTAATACTCTCAAACTGTGCCTAAGGGCACTTTTGCAGTTCCTAAAACATGAGAGGGCGAAAATGCAAATTTCACAAATATAAAATAAAAGAAAGGAGACCTTCTTTTGCCAACGCTAGGGCACAAGGGCGTGCGGCTAGGGCGACAGCCAAGGGGAGGACGACGGGTGACGTCGGGCGGAGCGGAGCACCGGTTGGCGAGGGGTGGCCACGCTTGGAGCAGGCGACTGATGCCCGTACGTCACGCGGAGGGGTAGCGAGAGGGCGACGCAGCTTGCCGTTGAGAAGGAGCGGGGTGGGGCGGCGCGGCGCGGCCACGGGGGTGCGCGGTGGGTGGCTATCGAGCGGAGGGGCGGCTCCAACGCTTGGAGGCAAGGCGTGGGCTGGAGTGGCGTGGGGTGGTGCTGCCTACGCTGGTGGTGCACGTGGAGAGCGCCGGCTGGAGCGACGTGGGGCAGGCGAGGCCGGTCGGCCTTGGAGGGCGGACGGCGGGCCCAGGCCAAGGCGGGCGGCAGCTGGGCACCTAGGGGGACGCGGCGGCCTGGACGGTGGCGCGCGGCGGCGATGCGGGGCCGCTTGCTGGACTTGAGCGGCGGCTGGAGGCTGCAGTTCTGGAGTGGTGGCGGAGCGACCGCCGACGGTGGCAGCGTGGAGGCAGGGGGTGGCGACGGCAACTGCTTCCTCCCTATTCTCCCTTTTTTATTTATTTTTTATTTTTTTTGTAATGAAGATATGATATTCTGAATGAAAATAATGGTAGTGATGGTGACTGTGGTGGTGTTTGAATAAAATGATGGTGAAAATGGATGTATGCTATGGTGGTGATGTGATGGTGTATTTGATCGTGATGAAAAACAAAGAAGAAAATATGTTAGATAAAAAATGAAATGAAAAGATAGGATAGAAAATACTTACCTGTGTGGTTCGCCGGATTGTGGATCCACAATATGCATCTTCTGTCGTCGTGGCCTCGAGAAGGATGGCGGAATCCTTCGAAGCTAAGCGAGTCCGATTGGAATCTCGCGATGCGGCAATGGTGATGCCGTAGATATCGCCTTGAGGTTGTCGTCGCTCGACTTGTCTCCTACAGGTGTCACCTAAAGGTTAAAGGGGCTCGACCTCACTTCTCCCGAAAACGGCGGATGATGAGAAATGGAGGAGGGGATGAGAATATAAAGAGGAGGAAAGGGAAGTTGAAGAAGGATGGAGAGAGTGGGGTAGTGGGGAGTTATTATCTTGGAGTGGAAAAAAAGTAAGGGGAGAAGAGGTAAAAGAGAGATTAAATAAATAATTAAAAAATAATATAGTAGGCTACTAAAAATAATTAAAATAGTAGTAATAAAATAATAATAATGAATCCGAAAATAATAAAATAAATCTGAAAATAAAAAATTGGGGTGACATGTGGCGGCTCCAGGAGCTGCCACATGTTGCTCATAAAAAAATCAAAAATTAAATGTAAAGAAAAATAAAAAATAAAAAACAAAAGGGATTAAATCAAAAAGTGGTCAACACAAAAATTGTTCGTCTCGACGAGATCTACAAATTTCATGAAGGGCCAAAAATCAAATGAAATCATCTGTATAAAAATATATTTTTGGGTGGTACCTTATTGGTATAAAATACCACATTTTTCCTTTTGCAATTTTTTTTCATTTTTCAAACAGAGAAAAATCAAAATAAGGATAGAGAAAATATGAAAAGAATATTTACAACTTAATCTATTTTTTTTGTTTTTTTATAATTAAGAAAATGCAAGGGTATTTTGGTCAATGTGTACAATATACAAAAGGGGCCCAAAACCCAAATTTTGCATACGAGCTCCGATTTTAATGAAATTGGTCTTGTTTCGAAAGTCCTTGAATGTATATTACTTTAAAAGTGAGTAGACCTCATTCGGTGGTTGTATGAGAGAGATATGTGAATTCTAAGGTCCAAGGTCTCCAACTGGGTTTGGTGTTTTATTAGGTAATTTTACAAGTTAGGATTTTTTTTGATATTTTTTTTAATTAGTGTTAGTAATATATACACTATGGATTTGATTTTATTCTATTTACAGTTAGTATAAAATATATACAAATAGGTGAAATATAATGAATATACATGTGAATATTTACAAGTGAATTGGGCTTCTTGTTTTATGCAAATATGAATGCTAAAATGCAGATGTTATCAATGCATGCATGAATGTTAATTATGCAATATAAGTGGAAATATACATCTAATTACTCAGGAACAGAGCTCTATTTTCAACTTTTAGAGTGATGAATCACGGATTCATCAACCCCCTATACTTAAACCTTGCTCGTGCCCGAGCAACTAAAATGGAATGCAAGAGTGAAATGATTTTGGGTTCCATACCCAGGTCATGAACAAAAGTTGAAAATAGGGATTGACTCGACCTTTGGATTAATTGTGTGGCATAACCTTATTGGGATATGAATTTAAGATCTAACAGACTTGAAGTTCCACAAGTCGTCTATTTAAGACGCCTCAATAGTCAGGTCAGAACAAATCCTCAGACGCAAATTTTTGATGACTATGATTCTTACTTGTACTGTGTAAGTGAAAAGTAACTCTCCACATCAGAAATGGCTCATAACCAGCCTCCTCTAACAAGGTAACACTAATTACCCAGTCCAGTAACTCTTTCCTCGAGGAGCGGGGTATTCCCTTCTAAGTTCAAGTGCAACCAGCTCAAGAGGAGGGGGTGGAGAAAAGAATGGATGGTAGCCAGTGTAGCTACCTATCCCGGGATGCCTGACTAGTGTAGCCAAGTCATCCAGCTGCAGACTTCTTACTAATATATATACTCCAACAGGCAATATTTTTTTGGCATGTCTATTTTTTTGGAGTTCTTGCATTTTTTCCCTTTTTTTGGAACTATATACGAGGTGCAACATGTACATCAGGTTTTTTTCCTCTTGAACCAGTAGACTATCCCTCTTTTGAAGCATTATTGCAACCCACAACGTCCTGTCCTCAGACGTTAACACCACCAGACTAGGTTCAGATGCACTACCCTCCCTAGAGGAGGACAGATGTTTCCACCCGTGCGCTACTCCAAGCTAAAGGATTCTACCTCCTCACCACCTCATCAATGAAGAGCTACGTGTATTGTGCTTGTCCAAGTTCGGTCATTGTATAAAAGAATCATGCGTGTGCACGAGATATTCTACTTAGACTAATCAAGATAACATGTGAACATAGACTTATGGACTCAAAGAATTAAGTCACTTGACCTGAGAAATCTTAACTCCAGCTCCTATAAAGTTCCTCTAAAATTAGGTAGATTAAGGTCAAATCAAGTCCATCCTCAACATCTACTCATAACTTGGTTTAGAACTCACTAGCTTTTCACCTTGCATATGCAAGATATGCAGATGAGGTTTAGATGACATGTTATGAATGAAATGCAAGACCTTTTTTTTGAAATGCAAGGATTATACGTAAGAGTAAATAAGAAGCCTTTATTTTCAACATTTTTGTTTTATTACAACAATTTTTAGTTTATACAATTTGTACATAATATACATAGTATACAAAATGTTTTTTTGGTTTACATCCTATTTTATAACAAATCTTACACGAGTATTATTTACAAGAATTTTACAACCTTGTTCTTTATTTATATATTATACAATTATTTTAAAATTTTTACCCACCCCAAAATTATTGCATAATATATACAAAAATATGCGAAAATACGCGAAAGTACGAGCTATGGGTAATGTATATATATGTAATATATACACGCCCCCCTATACTTAGCATGTGCTATGTCCTCATAGCACGAAAAGCGATGAAAAAGACATGGCTCGTGCTAAGCGTAGGAGAGATAAAATTACAAAATGTATAGAAGTCGCTCCGCGTCCCTATACTTAGGCTCTGGAAGCCTAAGTGTAGAAGGTAAAAAATGGGGCAGACGAGGGCAAGAGGGGAAATGGATGAGTATATACATGTGGGCATCGGTCCCCCCTATACTTAGGCTCTCGTCAACGTAACTTAGGACATGAGTGAGTATGAGAACCGATGTGATCTGGAGGATGTATAGATGCGGGTCACTCTCCCCCCTATACTTAGGATCAGGTCATCCTAAGTATAGCCATAAAATGAAATGATATGGAGCTGGGGCGAGTGATTCAAATCACTGGGAATGGAGGGAGAGAAAGTATATACAAGAAACAGTGAGAATGTACAAGGATTAAGAAGGTTTGTGACGAACCTTCTTGCGGACACGAGGAGGTGGATAATATACATATGTGTCGCTGTCGGAATCATCCTCAGATGAATAATAGTGAGGTGTAGAGATCGTCCAACGTGGGTCGACACACGACTGCTTGCTCAGATAAGGCTTGAGAACAACCGAACTGAGCTCACTCATATAAATTACCTTGTATGGACCAGATGAGGACTCCTCTGAAAATTCCTTCTCCAGAATGTTGAAGGAAATTTTCTTAGTCGGTTTTCTAGAACCCGAATCATTGAGAGGGAGAAGAGAGCGACGTACCTTGAGAGGTTCGGGGGAACATCTCGAGGAATCAATTCTCGGCTTCCACTCACTTGATAGCCGACTAGAAGAGGGAGAAACCGTGTTTTTATGTTGAGTCAATTTACTCTTGGTTGTTTCATTTGAAGGTCTGGGACGTGTTGTGGTACTGACCATGGGTTCCTCATCAGACGAGTCACTATATAGATTGTAATAGTCCTGAAGGTTGAGCACATGGCTCGGGAAGGTGCTAGTGATCTCAGTCTGCTTGGCATTATTGGGCTCTTGTGTCGGATCACCAAAATGGTAAAGGCAATCAACAAAGGTTGTATCCGACTTAATGATAGCTTCTGGTCGTGAGTCCTCCTTAGAAGCTGTCACGGTGGTGGTGCAAGCAGTTGATGTAGTGGAGGTATGGGGAGTCTCAGAACCAACGGTTGTCCAGATAGTCGGTCTCTCAGGTGTAGCAGAGAGGTGGGACTCATCTACCTCTCGATGGTCACGACTATCAGCAGATGTGTTGATCACCTTAGAGTAAAGTGTATCAAAGAATGGGTGAGGTCGGAGTGCTCCCAATGCTGAAAAATCGATCTCCCAAGTCTCGTAATCTTTAGTCGCCATAGATGAGGTTAAGAACGGCTTCCGGAGAATCATCGGAGATTGGGTGAACTCTCCTTGGAGCTCGATGTCATTGATCGTGAAGTCCACCTGGAGTAGAGTACCTTGGAAAGTAACGATGACTGAAATATTTCCTCTAGACCTTTTGATGGATCGATCAACCAGCTGAACGATCTCTCTCGTCTTTCTGATTGGCCTGAGTTTGAGCTTGTCAAACACAGAGGTCAGGAGGATATTTATCAGGGAGTCATCATCAATTCTTGCATGAGTAAAGATAGTGTCCTTGTTTTCACATTCAACCCTAGGCAACCGCTTCACTCTGCGGCTCTTGGTCTTTCTCCCCATCACCAAGGAGGTGGCCATAGACACTATGTGTCTCTTAGTCCTTGTTCTCTTAGTACCCGACCTCTTTGGCATTATTTTACTCTTTACAAATCTCTTGAGGTCGGGGAAGTGATCTATGGCCTTTATTAATAGAAGTTTAAAAATCAATTCCTCATCGAGTGCTTCCCTTAGGGTAGGATCCAATTTTTCTAAGTCTTTTTCATTTTTAATTTTTATGGATTTTTCAGATTTTTAAATTTTTTTTGTGTTTTTGGTGGATGAATGATCAAACTCTAGATTGGAGGGTAAGTAGTTAGTAGAAGAGGGAGAAAGAATGGACTCCAGCTGTACAAATGGTGTGGGTTCTCTAATGGTCGTTTGGTTTTCAACATCAGATCTACTTACTTCCTTCTTCACTTTCATACCCAGACTGGAAGAAATTGAGTGAAACATGTCTATGACATCTCTCAACTTGTTACCACATGATTAATTTTTTTAATAACTCTAGAGGTGTCATCCTCCACAAAATTCCCATGACAAATCATGGGAGAGTTCTGCTCAAGTGGAGGATAGTGCTGAGATATTGAGGTCTCATACTCAACATACCTAGACTCTAGCATGTAATGCTGGGTCGAGTATGGGCCATCTAGATGGCAAATATTGATCGGAGACTCATATGATGAAACGAGGTCTGATGAGTCTAGCTCATGAGTCCAATATTGTGAATGTATAGGCTCTCCGAATGAAGGATGGTTAGTGGAAGCTTGATCACTAAAGTCAATCAAGTCTGGAAAATCATGATGTTCAGGCCTCTCCATTCGGGTTGTTCGATCGACAAAGTTATGCCCTAAGGTCAAGTCGGGATGTGTATATGTAAATTGTTGTATGGTCCCTACTTGAGGTGAGAATGAAGTATATGGGGGCATATAATTTTGCCAATCATCTGTCTCAGCAGTGGCATGCTCTTCATTCGATTCTTCGATTCCTGCAAGCTCTCGAGAGTAAGGACAGTCAGCCCAAGGTGGAATTGGATCCGAAGTGTTAGAATATGGAGTAGGTGAGAAATGCGAAGAAGTGGAGAAGCCAGTCGAAGTTCTGGCTTCATCATCGGGTTGAGGTGGAACCGACCACTGGTAAGAATCTCCTGTGGATGGCGGAGGATATATGGAAGAAGGTGAAGGCGAAGATGAACGGTATATGGTCTAGGAGAAATGACCAGAGGTGTATGGGGACCAATATCCCGACATCTTGAGGAGGAAAGGATGTAAGCAGAACGAGGTAGAAAATGTGCGATTACGTAGGATAACACACACGGACAGACACAAAGACAAACGCAAAAGAAAACTATGAGTTCACACTCAATACGGTGAAGGACCCGCAACTGAGTCCGATTAGTCAGGTTGATTTTAAGTGTGAATTTTCAGACAAGTAGCAAAGGTTACGTGGCCTAGAGGGAAGTCGGCTCAAAGCCGGATGCATCTTCCCTGTTTAACATGTCGCCTAAGATACCAACGCCCTTCCTTTATTCGCTCCTATCCCAAGTTGACGGATTCAAAGACCATGCCCCTATCTACATGCAAGCAGGCGGAGGCTGACAACGCTGGAACTTCGCCTCGAAGGGTTACTAGCAACTTGTCGCGAAGTACCATTGTTCACCGCTGACTACCTGTAAACAGGCGGAGGCTACTTGGTACTAGTCGATGAACCTGAAAATATTCAACTCGTGATATTTGCTAGGATCCGTTGGTACGTGATATGGAAGGCGGGGATTTGTGCTATGCCTTAAGGTGTTCGCACACACTCAAGTACCCTCACTCAACCTGAAAACAAGGTCGGGGTTAATCTCCCTCCAACAAGGGTTAATTTTAGTCAATGTTTTTTGGGTCAAATTCAATTTGTAGTCCTGATTTTAGAGATTAGTTATCACTGATATTAATCCACACAAGCAATTACGTCTACCGTCCAGTCCTAATTCCTTTATCCTAGGTTAGAAAACCGAGAGAGAGAGAGATAGAATCGGAAAAAGCCAATGCAATCGCGAAAATGATGATGAATGCTTGAGTAAGAAGACTTACAGTGCGTCCAGCTCTCTACAATGTGGGATGCAAGACTGAATTGAAATTTTACACTAAATGAAATGCAAGCGATAAAAGCCGCTCCTAGACAGGCAGTTCTATTAGCGAGTGAAGAACGGGTTGATTTGACTAGATCTGCGGTCTAAGTGTGTCTTTTAAGTGATGTGTGCTCCTAGAAAATTACTAGCACAAGTAAATCCTAGTCTGGCTTGAGGAGCCGCTAGTGCAAGCCTAGTCTAGAAATTCAATCCACACAGCAGATGGGGACACGGTTCCACTATGTTTACACGCGCGAGAACCCAAACGGGAATCGTTGTAAATGCAGACACTCTTTTTTTAAGTTACAAAAATCTTTTTGACGTCCAACATCCGACTTGATCCAAGAATCATTGGCCTTTGATGCACTCTGAGATGCGTCGACTTCAAGAAAGCCGCTCCAAGTCCACCGGGCCCTCGCACAAAAAAGATAAAAATTATGTTAGAGAAAGATATATACAGAAATGGTCAGAAAAATAATTAAAGAAGAAATGGATAAGTACAATGCGGCTCGAGGGTTAGACTACCCGCGTGAAAGGAAAACATAAATCTAATTTTTCTAAAGTGATCCTAAGCCGCTTGCCTCCCCGACAACGACGCCATTTGATGAACCGCGGATCTACCCTTTTAATGTTGTCTAATTGACATTTTTGTTGCAGTCGGATAAATCCAGATCGATCAAAAATAACCACACAGATCGATGAAATCGTGGAATGAAATTAAGTGTGGTTTTATGTTTGTTTAGCCTGGGCAAGCAGCAGGGTCGACTCAAGGAGGCAAAGGAACAACTTGGGATCAAGTTAGATGAATCATATCACATTTTTCCAAATGATACTTTTTTGGTACTTTTTTTTGCGATAAAAATGCAGATGCACCTATGCAGAAGAACCAGGTTATTAAGAAAACCAACAACTTAGCCAAATTTAATTTTAATGTGAAATTAATCCAAATTGACCAAATTTATTTTTACTGTAAACCTAATCTAATGATTAATGCAAAATGTATTTTTTTGGAATTTTTGGATTTAAAATGCACACATGAAAAATGCAAACTTTTTTGTGCTTTTTATGCAATTTTTCATGCAAATGATATGCGAAAATTATAAAACATTCACTGAAAGATAAACATGATTAATTGAAGCTACACTAATATTCGGATTCATGCCAGGTCGCTCAACGACTGAAGCCATCCATTTGCTGAGGAGAACAATGGAGATTTATAGAGCTAAAAGGAAGAACCTCCACATGATCTTTATTGATTTGGAGAAGGCTTATGATTCTGTCCCACGAGAGACATTGTCGAGAGTGTTGGAGAAGAGACAAATACATGTCCTACACATTAACCTCATAAAGGACATGTATGATGGGGCTTTATCTTGTGTAAGGACCCCGTCTGGGAAGACTGGATATTTTGACATCAATCTTGGTTTACATCAAAGTTCTGCTTTGAGTCCATTTCTTTTTACTTTGATTATGGACGAGTTGACCAGTCACATTCAGGACGAGTTACCTTGGTGTATGTTATTTGCTGATGATATTGTGTTAATTGACGAGACTAGAGATGGAGTAAATGAGAATCTTGAGGTTTGGAGACATGAGTTGGAGACTAAAGGATTTTGTATAAGTAGGGATAAGACGGAATATATGGAGTGCACCTTTGATGGAAGCAATGGAGAAGGAATCGAGGTGAAGATTGGTGACGATAACATTCAGAAGAGAGATTCCTTTAGATATTTGGGATCTATTCTGCAACATGATGGGGAATTTGATGGAGATGTTACTAATAGAATAAATGCAGGCTGGCTAAAGTGGATTGGAGCCTCTGTTGTTCTTTGTGATAAGAAAATTCCTTTAAAGATTAAAGGAAAGTTTTACAAAGCATCCGTGAGACCTGCTATGCTGTATGGATCTGAATGTTGGCCTGTGAACCATAGACGTGCAGAGAATGAATGTAGCAGAAATGAAAATGCTAAGGAGAATGTGTGGACACACACGTAAAGATCGGATTCGGAATGATGATATCAGAAAGAAAGTTGGCGTAGCTCCGATCGAGGATAAGATGCGAGAAAACCGCTTAAGATGGTTTGGACATTTGCAAAGAAAATCAGCTGATGCACCAGTTAGGAGATGCAAGTGTTGGGATGTTGAGCCGGCTAAGAGAGGGCGAGGACGACCCAAGAAGTGTTGGAAGGAGACCATACGAAGGGATCTTAGTTTTGTGTATGTAAGCCCGGGATTGGCGCAAGATAGATCTGAATGGAGGCAAAGAATCCATGTAGCCGACCCTACTTAATTGTGGGAAAAGGCTTTGTTGTTGTTGTTGTTTGTGATTTTTTTATGAATTTTTTTACCGAAAACAGAGCGACTGTGGGTATTTAATTTCTAATAAATCCACGAAGTGAAATTATCAAGAGATTGATTTATCTCAAACAGATATTTCAATAAGGAATCCAGGAGAGTTGAAATTTATCAAAAATCTTATTCGTGGATTAATTAAAAATCATATACAGAAATCGCTAAGGAATTTATTTTATATACAAGACAACTCCTAATTAGACGAAATTTAGATTGTAATTAAAGCACACTTAAAAACATCATTCATAATTTTTTCACATATTTTGGAGCAATAAATGACTATGTGCGAATTTCAGAGCTTAAATGGGAAAAATATCACTGATTTTCAATCTCTGAATTTTAATAAACAATCGGATGCTCACTAAAATATATATATAAATAGCCAAAAGATAAAGAATTAGTTGCTCATCAATGTATTATTTTTTGATTAAAAATTGATGTGAAACTGATGTCCAAATTAACGTTCAAAGCGAGGGGTGTCTTCGCAATACAAAAATAAAACTAATACTCTCAAACTGTGCCTAAGGGCACTTTTGCAATTCCTAAATCTTGAGAGGGCGAAAATGCAAATTTCATAAATATATAATAAAAGAAAGTAGACCTTCTTTTGCCTACGCTAGGCCACAAGGGCGTGCGGCAGCCAAGGGGCGGACGACGGGTGGCATCGGGCGGAGAGAGCACCGGTTGGCAAGCGGCGACCGCGCTTGGAGCGGGCGGCTGGTGCTCGCATGTCACGCGGAGGGGGAGCGAGTGGGCGGCGTGGCTTGCCGGTTAGGAGGAGCAGGGTGGGGCGGCGCCGCACGGCCACGGGGGTGCGCGGTTGGTGGCTACCGAGCGGAGGGGCGGCACCGGCGCTTGGAGGCAAGGCGCAGGCTGGAGAGGTGCCGCCTACACTAGTGGTGCACGCGGAGAGCGCCGGCTGGAGCAGCGTGGGGCGGGCGAGGCCGGTGGGCGTTGGAGGGCGGACGGCGGGCGCAGGCTGAGGCGGGCGACGACTGGGCACCTGGGGGGGACGCGGCCGCCTAGACGGTGCCACGCGGCAGCGATGCGGGGCCTCTTGCTGGACTGGAGCGGCGGCTGGCGGCCGCAGTTCTGGAGGTGGTGGCAGAGCGACCGTCGACGGTGGCAGCGTGGAGGCAGGGGGGTGGCGGCGACAGCTACTTCTTCCCTATTCTCCCTTTTTATTTTTTTATTTTTTTGTAATGAAGATATGATATTCTGAATGAAAATAATGGTAGCGATGGTGACTGTGGTGGTGTTTGAATAAAATGATGGTGAAAATGGATGTATGCTATGGTGGTGATGTGATGGTGTATTTGATCGTGATGAAAAACAAAGAAGAAAATATGTTAGATAAAAAATGAAATGAAAAGATAGGATAGAAAATACTTACCTGTGTGGTTCGCCGGATTGTGGATCCACAATATGCATCTTTTGTCGTCGTGGCCTCGAGAAGGATGGCGGAATCCTTCGAAGCTAAGCGAGTCCGATTGGAATCTCGCGATGCGGCAATGGTGATGCCGTAGATATCGCCTTGAGGTTGTCGTCGCTCGACTCGTCTCCTACAGGTGTCACCTAAAGGTTAAAGGGGCTCGACCTCACTTCTCCCGAAAATGGCGGATGATGAGAAATGGAGGAGGGGATGAGAATATAAAGAGGAGGAAAGGGAAGTTGAAGAAGGATGGAGAGAGTGGGGTAGTGGGGAGTTATTAGCTCGCGGTGGGTAGTGGGGTAGGGATGAGAATACCACATTTTTCCTTTTGCATTTTTTTTATCATTTTTTAATAAGAGAAAAATCAAAATAAGGATAGATAAAATATGAAAAGAATATTTACAACTTAATCTATTTTTTTTTATTTTTAATGATTAAGAAAATGCAAGGGCATTTTGGTCAATATGTACAATATACAAAAGGGTCCAAAACCCAAATTGGTCTAGTTTTTCATACGAGCTCCGATTTTAATGAAATTGGTCTTGTTCCGAAGGTCTTTGAATGTATATTACTTTAAAAGTGAGTAGACGTAATTCAGAGGTTGTATGAGAGAGATATGTACATTCTAAGGTCTAAGGTCTCCAAGTGGGTTTGGGGTTTTATTGGGTAATTTTACAAGTTAGTATTTTTTTTTGATATTTTCTTTAATTAGTGTTAGTAATATATACACTATGGAGTTGATTTTATTGGATTTAGAGTTGGTATAAAATATATACAAATAGGTGAAATATGGTGAATATACATGTGAATATTTACAAGTGAATTGGGCTTCTTGTTTTATGCAAATATGAATGCTAAAATGCAGATGTTATCAATGCATGCATGAATGTTAATTATGCAATATAAGTGGAAATATGCATCTAATTACTCGAGAACAAAGCTCTATTTTCAACTTTTAGAGTGATGAATCACGGATTCATCAGTCTGCCAAATGTACATACTCAGACATATAGTAACACATCTTTCTCCGGTCAGAGGATGCGTGCCTATACCGTGACAACATATGATATAGGTCTTTGGTTATCTCGATCTTGTTATGTTAAATTTTGATCTAACTAATCTTACACCTCCGAATCTCTATTCCTATGCAGAGGATCTGCATCAAGTGGTCGGTCATATATCAACCTATGTGAGAAAGGATTGCCATCTCCTACTCAGGCTGGAGATCATCTCTTAACAATCATTTTACGGTGCTTGATGAGTCCTCAATCTAACTCTTTAGATATTCATCCAAGCATCAACCTCTATGATTCAATAGTTGAACCAATAGCTGTATGATTATTAAGATGGCCATGGTACATAACCCTAATTGTACTAAGGGACCTATTATGCAAATTATTTATTCTTCATTTCAGATCAGGGAATGATATGTGCAATAATATTTATTGCATAATGGCTCATCGTGGGCTCGCATGTCCAACAATCTCCGACTAGCCCAAAGAGCCATTAATGGGATAATCACTTAAACCCACACTCATGTGACAATCATAGGCTATTTAGAAATAGCTAGGTAAGCTGATCAGTCACTCTGTTCCCAAAAGACTATGCCAAGTACATTTACGGCACTTGCATATCCCTAGGGAACAGTGCTCGCATCCAATGCGAATGTTGCATCTTATGCAACCAATACTCAATCTTGATAAAGCAATTATAGTGTCCTTGACACTATTGATCTGTAATTATTATAACCAGTATTTCCATAATCCTTATCAGAATACCTTTATTCCAGGAGATCTCTATCTCCCAAGGCATCTACAGTTAAGACCTTTTAGATCACTCTCTATAAAGTCTTAGGTTCTTGACGATGAGACTTTGAGATCATTATCTCTAAGTCTTGTCATCTTTGAAGATATTTATTATTATTGCAATCAAGTGTTTTATTTTTATGGTAGGATTAGTAACAGTTTACTACTCCCACTGCATGGCAGACATTTGACCTTTTGTACACATCTAGCACATATAAGGCTTCTAGCAACTGATGCACAAAGGCAAGCAATTTTAGCACCATCAACACCTGATATGTTGTCCCTTCAGATTGGTCAGTACCAAATCATAAGGGAAGGAAGCCTTCCTTGGATAGAATATATCCAGGATGTACAATTAATGTGACAATCACAATTCTCTCTCTTCTCTTTGATTCTGAACAACTTAAGAACTAAGATCTAAGAGGTATACTTGAGATCATATCTCAAGGTATGGAATAGCTAGTCTATAAAATACTTATTATCATTGTTATATTATTCCAAATGATTCGGATATTATCTACTTTTAACACGATGAACACAAAGGCACTCCCACTAAGCTTCATATGATTCATCAAAATTCTATCTGAAATCATAACATTTATAATTTCATCAAATCTTAAGTTCCAACAAGAAGCTTCTTGAGTCCATAGATGGATTTCTTTAGCTTACACATCTTGCTTTCCTCAACCATGAAGCCCTGGGGCTACTTTATGTGAATATCCTCAGAGGGGTATTCATAGAGGAATGCAATCTTGACTTCCATCTCCAATATGTCAAAGCCAAGTAGTGTAGCTACAGTTAGCAATAATCCGATGGGTTTAGGCATGGTTACAGAAGAGCAAATCTCATCGCAAACGATGTCTTCTCTTTGCTATGTAGCTCATGGTGACAAACCATGCTTTAAATGTCTCTACCTTCTCATCAAGTTCTCTTTCTCTTGAAGATCCATTTACACCTTAACGGGTCTTACCCTTATAGGTGGGTACTCGAGGGTCCATCTACAACACTTGTATGTGAAGTCTACTTTAGACTTTATTGCTAATATCCATCTTTCCATTTCATGGTCCTTAGGAGCTTCATCACATGAAGTCCGATCATTGTTAGACTTAATTGACTCATGGAATACATCCTCAAACTCATTTGAAGAGGTATTAATGTTTCATCTTTAATTATCCTTTTAGTTTCCGATTTCAGGAGCCTCATTATCATCTCAAGATTAAATGAGTTCCTTTACTTCATTTTCTTCTTGATTCTCAAGAGTTGTAGCCTCTAAGAATCACATTCTCAGAGATGAGATAATTTAAGAATCTCTAGGTCATAAAGTAGGTATCCCACACCATCCTTTATTTTCCTAATGAAGTAGCACTCTCTAGTGCTTAATTCCGGCCTACTTGCATGGAAATTTATTAAGGATATATAGTGTAGTATCTACTACATATATACCTATAAACTAAGAGGTAATTATGCTAAAAAAACATCATTGATCAAATCATGTCACACATGATCCAATTGTATCTCCCTACAACTATTGAGTTCAGGTTATCAGGAGGAGTCAGATAGAAATGATATTCATATCTACATAAGGTATTCTTTGAATTTTTATCTAACAGGTACAAGCTACCTAGGTTAGATCAAATTCATTTCATCTTTCTTGAAACTTTGGTTCTGAACCAAAATTGTGAAATCTTTGAACATTTCAAAGGATTCTTAGGTGAAGATAAGAAATCTCATATCACAAATATTCATTGAATAATATCACATATCATCAATGTTTATTATGATACAGATGATCCGCATACATCAATATGTATAAGATCATGAATATCCTTGCATCTTACACTATTCCCAGAGAAGAGTGTATTGGACATATTTACTTTGAATACAATATTCAAGAGTGTATTGGACATATTTACTTTGAATACAATATTCACAAGTATGTAAGATTTGAACCTTCAAACAATCAAAAGTTCAATACCTCATTAGTCTATTGATCATGTCAATAGATATAAGTCCAAGATTCGATGTCGGATCATTGTCAAATGATCTTCATCCTCCTATTGATATGTTATGGTTTAATTTTAAGTATTAGAAATCTTAATGAACCATTCATTAATTTTCTAATATTGTGGAGTCCACTAGATGTTAGATTACTATCTGAAATAACCTTTTATGATAATTCTATCTCAGAATTCATGTTTATTTCCAACATTTAGAAACAAACAATGAGTGTATTCTAATATCTAGTTCATAGAGACATTATCTAAGACTAAGGCTCTCCCACTGAAACTTTAAAATCTATCATTCCAATAGAGATTGTTGCAACAATTGCATCAATATACATGTGGAGAACTATAAACCTTAAGATCAAATTTTTTAGCCTTCTAAAACATATGCAACAATTGCAAGTGTCATTAGAAGAATGAGATACAATTATTAGACTTTAATTTTATCTTATAAAAAAGTCAATTTCAATGATCAAATGTATATTATTTCGATGCACTATCCAAGTCCTTCTCTAAGGATCCTAAATAGTCCAGATAGTCATACTATCAATACATCAACTCATTACAGTATTGGTATTCATCCAACTATCTGGATGCCACATGGAAGTCACAGAAGTAGGTCAACTCTTTGACTTTCCTTCTTACTTGGGTCAGACCCATTCTTCCACTGTGCTCCCTTTATCTATGAACAACCATTGCTCAAGACAAAGGATCTCTTATGTTGAACTCAAAATATTTCAATATAAGAGAACTTCAACATTTATACACGCTTCATTTAATTCATACAATATGAATATTATGAAGATTCGTGAATGACTTGAGTATAGACAATAGAATGATGACATTCATCATTTCTACATCCATCTAGACTCTTAAAACATTAGTTCAGGTAGGTATTCAAACATTTTGAATAAATCATCTATTTCGAGCTACCATTCTGCATAATGCAGAGAACCATGTCGTTCATGATTAATTGTCTAGAGCACATATGTATGCCAAAATATCTTCTTTGATTTTATAAGGATTATTCGATAATTACGATCACCATTAACATGTCACTTCTAAAGTACACTCGACGAAAGATCAAGACTATAGAGACATACGAACCCTAAGGTGATGTCTTATTGTCTTATTTAATTGTCATACCTCATTATGTTTAGGAAACTTGCACATTGTAACCACATACATTATGTGTCCAATTGCAAGTACAATATCTGGATCATGAGTCCAATCCATGATATCCTACTGGTTATTATTGAGTATAATATTGAGTGAGTTTAATGAAGGATTATCTGAAATAAGAAATTTGCATAAGGGTATATATATTATATATATATATATACATATTTTACTTTGATTTAGGAATTTTTATATCAAAGTTGTCTTGCCTTGTCAACAATGAAAGTTCATTCCCTGAGTCACTTTCAATGTAAGTGATATTCTTACCATTATATCTCTAGCAAGATCTGGGATCTCCTCTCCTATCTTTGTGACATTCCAATAATATGAGAACTTGTGACTCCAATAAAAAGAAGCGGTAACACATTCCATGTTGCAAGTCCAACTTGCATCTCCCAATTCGGTCTTTAATACCCGAGCCCACCACCCCTAAGGTGATGTTGACCCGTCATTAATTGAACCAATCGTCAACAGGCTTAATAGTCTCTATACACAATCCAATCTCACCCCGATAATATGAGGACTCGATATTGGGGTCACTACGTATACAGCCTTACTCTATCGAGTCGCGAAGACCCCGATCTGAATGGCTTGTATGCAGGAGCTGCCACTTCAGACAGGCGTCTCCGACATACAATCTCTGGCGACAGAACCCTCCGCCTTGACGGGTGATAACACGTCCCACTACCCTTGTTTATTCGAGCAAATTAATGTTCAAATTAATTGATATTGTTTGTTGCGGTGAGATAATGAGAGCAGATCAGAAACCACTTTCAATGATATTCAAGTTAATCTCGAGCGGCAAATTTTTTTACTTGGTGGAAGTCCAAGGTCGAACTCAGGGAGGCAGCTGTCTCCTTAGGTAGATTCGAAGCAAATTTCCAAGGTTTGATTTTCATAGGAGATATTTTTGGTCTTTTTCGGGTTTTTCATGCAAGACACATGCAAAATAAGGCGAAAATATAAGTTAAATCAGAAAGATGGTCAAATTAATTCCAAAAAATATGAAACTTGGCCAGGTGATGAATAATGATAAAATTAGTCTACCCTAATTTTTTTGGAATTTTCTGACACTAATTTAATTAACTATGAATTAAAAATCAATGCAAGTTGATTTTGACTAATTTAATTTTAATAAATACCAAATCACACTACTTTCCGATATCTAAATTATCCTAGATAGATCTAAGAGTGAAGAATCTAGGAAAATTAATAAACCTAAATTTTCATGTGAAATGGTCCTATGAAAAATCAATTAATCTTATCAATAAATGATTTATTTAGCCTCGAGATGCGTGCAAATGAGATGATTTTTGGTCACATTGTGAATTTAATTGTCCTGAATCTAATGTGATTTTTGGGGAATTTTTGGAGTCATAGAAAAATTACTATTAATTAAGAAATAGGGAAAAATATAGCGAAAATGAGCCACTTAATTAATAGAAAATTCTACTGATATTACAAAAATATGCCATCTGTCTTATAATGAAGAGGACAACACAAACTTCACAATGCAATTTTTAGAATTTAAAAATGAGGATAAATGCATGTCTAAATATGCGTGCAAAGCCAAGGGTATAAATGTAATTACATAAATTTAAATTGCTAGAAATAAAACATGCTGACAAGGACTTTTGGGCAATTACCTAGAAGGAAGGGGGTAGATGCAAATTTTCCACAGATCACGTGCTCCTCACGTGAAGTGCGCCTGGCAGGGACTAAGATGCAATATGGAAAACCTTCAGGGCCCTCGATGCAATTGACCGAGGAAGCACGTGATGATCACGTGGGGTCCTGAGGCTCGGAGTACTTCGGCAGCTCAGGATGAGGCTCGGGTGACTCTGGAGGCTCGGGTGTTGACTCGAAAAAGCTTCGGGGATCCGAGTCTAGTGGTTGGGGAAGAGGCTCGGATCGGGCAACATGGATGGATCTGGGTCGTGGGATCAAGTGCTGATCCGACGGTGATGAAAGGCGGTCGCATGGCGTGGCTTGACCCATTGGATCAAGATTGATCAAACGGTCTTTGAAGCTCGATGAAGAGGGCGACGTGGATAACAAAGTGCCGCTGGATCTAGAGGAATCCAACGGCCCTCGGCTGCTTTGGCTGATGGCGACGTGGCGTGATCAAGCCCGTAGGATCACAGATAATCCAACGGTTGCGGAAGGAGACGTCGTGGAGTTCTGACTGTTCGATCAAGACGATCGAACGGTTGTGGGATTTTGTCCCCAACGGCCCTTCGCCTCCTGCGACGGAGAGGGGCTGGGCTCCGATGAAGCTGGTGTAGCTCCTCCCCGTCCTCCTGTCGTTAACGAGTGGTGATGGAGGGTCTGGAGAAGCTTGGAAGGTGCATGGCGAGGCGGCAAAGCGTCCGGTTGTCTCAGGGGGGAAGGAGATGCGCTTGAGCTCGGTGACGGAGGAGCTCGAATACAGCTCCGACAAGCCTCCGGCTAATCAAGATGGAAGTACCTGCAAGGGTTAGAGATATACTCGAAGCGGGCGTGGTGTTCGTGAAGTGTTTCGAAGCGACATGAGAGGCATATGGAAGAGTGAGGATGGCCGGTAAGCGAGCTCCGCCGAGGTAGCGGAGCTAGGATCGAGCGAAGGTGAAGTGCGGCGTTTGACGAAGCTAAGGCTAACGCGAGGATCAGTGCTTCATCGCGGAGCTCGGAGGGAGGACGGTGGAGCGAAAAGACGATTGTGGAGGGCGAATTTAATCGGAGAAATCAAAGGAGAAACTGAGAAGAAGATCAGAGGATCGATGGAGGATTCTACCTAGGATTAGAAGATCAGAGGAAGCTTCCGTGTCGTCGCTCGAAGGTCGGTAGGAGGCCTAAGCTCAAGCAGCTCACGGAGGTAGCTGCAGCACGACGGAGTTGGCTGTAGATCTCGCCGGAGAAGACGCCCGTTCTTCGCTCAACATCTCAATGAATTGCTGTCACCAAATCGAAGGCCGGAGCTCGGGGAATCTGTCTAGAATGGCGGATAGGCGTGACAGTGGTCGGAGGCGGGTGATTTATAAGATGAGGGTGACGGCAGGGGCAGCTGGGAGGCGAAGTTCGTGGACGTCGTGGGTCCATTCTGGTGGTAGCCGTGAGGAGTGAGGGAGCAGGTGAGGATGAGGGAACAGTGGTGATGATCGTGGTGGCGTTGGTGATCTGAGAAGGTGGCTGTGGTGGAGCCGAAAATAGAAAGGGGGTGGCCCCTTGCGCAAGATCGAGATCGTAGGAGAGAGAGTCGATCGAAGGTAGACGACGAGACCCTAGCCGTTGGATGGCTACCAGCGAAGAGCTAAGAGATGGTTGAGATTAAATCGAGGCGATGCGATCGAAGAGTGGAGGATGCTCCACGTGTCGTACTGGAGGCGCATTGCTATTAGACGGGTGAGATTAGATTAGGACATGCGATCGGGTGGCTGGTATTATAGCAGAACTAACGGTAACAATGCATGGATGTGGGCACGATCGAGTGGCGATTAACGCGCCACGTGGCGGGTTGAAGGTGAGTTGCCAGCGGACGGAGTGGATGTAATCCAGATGCTGATCGAAGGGCTGAGGTGCGAGGCGGAAGCAACGAATGTGATCAAGAGAATCTGATGGTTCAACAGCTGCCACGTGGAGAGCTGTGGGTGAGGCGCTAACGGGCGGACGAGATGAAGTCCTAAGGATGATCTGATGGTTGAGAAAAGAAGCAGGCGTGGAGAGCTTGGGACCGTTGGATTGAGATGAAGATCCAACGGTCGTGAGCGAAGGCGGATGAGACAAGGGAAGCAGGCCGCGTGGCACAATCAGAGGGCGCCACGTGGCCAACTGTGAGTGGATGAGAGGGGAAATGAGATTAGAGAGAGAAGGAGGCCGAATTTGGAAAAACTCAAAACATGAAAGTTGTAGATCTTGATGAGATCTACAAATCTCATGTTGACCAAAAATGGAGATGAGGTCAAATATGATACAAAAATATATGAATACAAATATACACAGATAAAGTATACATAGAGGCCCAAAAACCCAACTTCTTCCTACGAGCTCCGAATTGGATGAAATTAGTCTCATTTTAAAGATCTCCGGATGTGTATTCACTGAAAGTGAGTAGACCTATTTTGGATTTGATACAAGAGAACTATGGGCCTTCTAAGATCCATGGGTTCTAGGGCTTTATTGGGTGTTTTACAAAGGAGATCTCTGACTTTCTTCCTTATATTATTAACTAAAGCTGTATATATCATAAGGGAGGTGTTGTTTTAGAGGGGGATATTTTACAAGTGATCTTGGCTTCTTATTTAATGCAAATATGTGTGCTAAAAATGCATATATTATGTTTTCATGTATGAATGCTAATTATGCAATATAAGGGGAAATATGCTGCTAATTACTCGGGAACAAAGCTCTATTTTCGACTTTTAGAGTGACAAATCACATATTCATCAACCCCCTATACTTAAACCTTGCTCGTCCCCGAGCAACTAAAATGAAATGTAAGAGTGAAATGATTTTGGGTTCCATAACAAGGTCATGAACAAAAGTTGAAAATGGAGCTTGACTCGACCTTTGGATTAATTGTGTGGTGGAATCTTACTGGGACCTGAACTTAAGACCTAATAGACTTCAAGTTCCACAAGTCTTCTATTCAAGACTCCTCAATAGTCAGGTCAGAACAAATCCTCAAACGTAAATTTCTAATGACTATGATTCTTACTTTCACTGTGTAAGTGTAAAATAGCTCTCCACATCAGAAATGGCTCAAAACCAGCCTCCTCTAACAAGGTAACTCTAATTACCCGATCCAATAACTCTTTCCTCGAGGAGCGGGGTATTCCCTTCTAAGTTCAAGTGCGACCAGCTCAAGAGGAGGGGTAGAGAAAAGAATGGACAGTAGTCAGTGTAGCTACCTATCCTAGGATGCCTGACCTGTGTAGCCAAGTCATCCAGCTGTAGACTTCTTGCTAATATACATACTCCGACAGGTATTTTATTTTCACTTGGACCTGTCTGATTTTTTTGGAGTTTTGCGTTTTTTTCTTTTTCTTTTTCTTTTCTTTTCTTTTTTTTTGAACTATATACAAGGTGCAGCATGTACATCAGGAATTTTTCCTCTTGTGCTAGTAGACTATCCCTCTTTTAAAGCATTATTGCACCCACAACATCCTATCCTTAGACTTCAACACCACCAAACAAGGTTGAGATGCACTACCCTGCCTAGAGGAGGACGGATGTTTCCACCCGTGTGCTACTCCAAGCTAAAGGATTCTACATCCTCACCACTTCATCAATGAAGAGCTACGTGCATTGTGCTTGTCCAAGTTAGGTCACTGTCTAAATGAATCATGCGTGTGCACGAGATATTCTACTTAGACTAATCAAGATGACATGTGAACATAGACTGGCGGACTCAAAGAATTAAGTCACTTGACCTGAAAAATCTTAATTCGAGTTTCTATAAGGTTCCTCTGAAATTAGGAGGATTAAGGTCAAATCAAGTCCATCCTCAATATCTACTCATAACTTGGTTCAGAACCCACTAGATTTTCACCTTGCATATGCAAGATATGCAGATGAGGGGTAGATGATATGCTATATACATGACTGAAATACAAGACTCTTTTCTTTTCAGATGCAGAGATGATGTGCAAGCGTAAATAAGAAGCCTTTATTTTCAACATTTTTTTGACACTCTGGTTTACCTCCTATGATACAAGTATTTTATGAGTATTATACAGATTATACAAGTGTATTTCACAAAAAAATTCTCAACTTTTTACCCACCTGTAATTATTGCATAATATATACAAAAATACACGAAAATACGCAAAAGTACGAGCTATGGGTAAAGTATATATGTAATATATACACGCCCCCTATACTTAGCGTGTGCTATGTCCTCAGAGCACGATAAGCGATGAAAAATACATAGCTCGTGCTAAGCGTAGGAGAGCTAAAATCACAAAAAGTATAGAAGTCGCACCACCCCCCTATACTTAGGCTCTGGCAGCCCAAGTGTAGAAGAAGATCATAAAATGGGGCGGACGAGTGCAAGATGGGATATGGATGAGTATATACATAAAGGGCATCGGTCCCCCCTATACTTAGGCGCTGGTCTGCCTAAGTATAGGAAAGGACTGGGTATGAGAACCGATGTGATCTGGAGGATTTACAGAGAACAAACTCAGGTGGCTCATCCCCCTATACTTAGGATCTGGTCATCCTAAGTATAGTCCAAGATGGAGATCAATGATGCTGGGATGAGTTACTGGAGTTGCGGGAGGAGAAAGGACAGAATGTACATGAATGATGGTATATACAAGTTAGTCGGTCTGAATCTTTCAAGATGCTGCTGATGGCTGGAGCCCACTGCTGCAAGATCTCCTGCGCGGCTCGAGATGTATCTGTTGAATCTGTCTCGCGCATAAACATAATCTCCTCAACATGGACTAACTGCTCATTAGATTCGACTAACTGTTTCAACAGTTGTCCATTCACAAGGGATGTCGGTGCGTCATCTGCGAGATCTGAAATCTCGACACATCCGCTATCATGTACCGATCGGAAAATGAATTGGCCCGTCCACTTGGATTCCAACTTGCCTTGGAAGGTCTTCAGCATTGCATTAAACAACCATACCTTCTGTCTAGGAACAAAGGTCTTTCGTCTGATATATCTATCATGCCAACGCTTCACCTTGTCCTTGTACACCAAACTGTTGTCATATGTGCGGTTTCTGATATCCACAAGCTCATTCATATCCATTTCTCTCTGCTTCTGCCCAAGGTGTATGTTCCAGTTGACCTTCTTAATTGCCCATTCTGATTTATGCACTAATTCTGTGGGTAAATGGCACGGCTTTCCGAATACCATTTGGAGAGGTTACTAGCGGTGTCTTGTAAGCTATCCTATACGCCCATAGGACCTGATCCAAGATCTGAGACCAGTCCTTCCTGTCTGGGCGGACAAGCTTTTGCAATATAGTCTTCACCTCCCGATTCGACACCTCAGCCATACCATTAGTCTGTGGGTGGTAAGGGCTAGCGACATGGTGTTCGATGCCGTAGTCCTTCAGGAGTTTCTTCACCTCCCGATTTAAAAAGTGGCTACCCCCATCTGATATCATAATTTTGGGAACCCCGAACCTAAAGATGATATGATCTCTGATGAATTTACAGACAGTTCTGCTGTTTGCGGCTCTGGTTGGGATAGCCTCCACCGACCTGGATAAATAATCTACCGTAAGAAGGATGTACTCGAATCCATGTCTAACAGGAAATGGGCCCATGATATCGATCCCCAGGCATCAAAGACATCACAAATGATGACAGGCTGCATTGGCATCTCATCCTTGGGACTAACGGTTCATCCCATTCTCTGACATACTGGGCACGACTTCGCAAAGGTGATGGCATCGCAAAACAGAGTCTGCCAGTAAAAGCCACACTGAAGTACCTTCCATGCAGTCCTCTTCCCGGAGTGGTGTCCTCCTGCCTCCAAGTTGTGGCATAAAGAAAGGACACTCTGGTATTCCTCCTGAGGAATACACTGTCTCCAAACACAATCCGGTCCTTCAAATAAAAGGATCGGATCCTCCCAATGGTATTGTCTTGCATCCGACTTAAGTCGGTCGATGTAGCTCTTGGGCCAACCCTCGGGAACCTTCTTGGAGACAAGATAATTCACAATGTTGGCATACCATGGGAGTGAGTCGACAACAAAAATCGACTCGTCAGGGAAGGAGTCTAGGATTGGTGAATCCTCGGAAGTATTAAGATCTTCGAGACGAGAGAGATGATCATCTACTACATTCTTCTTTGCAGGTTTATCACGAATATCCAAATCAAATTCCTGGATAAGTAAAATCCACCGAAGACGCGCCTTCGCATCCTTCTTCTCCATCAAATACCGTCGAGCCATGTGGTCAGTGAACACAATTACCTTGGATCCGATTAAGTGAGATATGAACTTGTCCAAGGCAAACACTACCGCAAGCATCTCCTTTTCCGTAACTGTATAGTTACGCTGAGAGGTATCAAGCACTTTGCTTGCGTAGTGGATTGCAAACGGGACACCATCTCTCCTCTATCCTAACACAGCCCCAATAACAAAATCTGATGCATCCATCATGATCTCAAAAGGTAGAGACCAATCTGGGGCTTGTAGGATAGGTGCGTCCATGATCATTCCTTGTAATAGGTTAAAGGCCAGAAGACATTTGTGATCAACAACAAACTTCATGTCTTTGCCTAAAAGCTCAGTTAGCGGTCTGGCAATCTTAGAAAAATCCTTAATGAATCTCCGATAAAATCCGACATGCCCGAGGAATGATCACAACTGTTTGATGTTGGTTGGTGACTGGAGTCGTCTGATCACATCCACCTTGGCGGGGTCAACCTCCATTCCTCTCTTGGAGATGACGTGCCCCAACACAATGCCCTCCGTCACCATGAAGTGACTTTTCTCCCAGGAGAGCACCAGATTGACCTCACAACAATGTTTGAGGACTCGATCCAGATTCCTTAGACAGGAATCGAAGGAATCGCCGTGGACCGAGAAGTCATCCATGAAGACTTCCAGGAATTCACCGACCATTTCGGCGAATACAGCAATCATGCACCTTTGAAAAGTACCCGGAGCATTACATAACCCAAAGGGCATGCGCCTAAAAGCATAGGTACCAAAGGGGCATGTAAATGTGGTCTTCTCCTGGTCCTCAAGAGCTATGGCTACTTGATTGTAGCTCGAGAACCCATCCAAGAAACAGAAGAATTCTTTCCCCGCTAGTCTTTCTAGAATCTGATCAATGAATGGTAGGCGGAAATGATCCTTCTTCGTCGCGGCATTCAAGCGTCTGTAATCCACACAGACGCGCCACGACGTGGGCACTCGCGTCACGATCTCCTCTCCATCCTCATTGGTGGTCGTCTGAATTCCCGACTTTTTCGGGACCACATGGATTGGGGCCACCCATTTTGAGTCGGAGATGGGATAAATGAAACCCGCGTTGCACCATTTCTCTATCGCTTTCTTCACTACCTCTCGTAAATTTGGATTCAAACGACGTTGGAATTCACGAGAGGGTTTGGCTTCATTCTCCAAGTAGATATGGTGCGAACACAGAGCGGGATTTATCCCGTGGAGATCGGAAATGCTCCACCCTATTGCCTTGCGATTTTTCTCCAAGATCTCTAGCAAGCGAGATTCCTGCTCCTCGGTCAATCGCGAACTTATGATGACTGGATATTTCTTATCTTGACCCGCAAGGAAGGCATATTTCAGTGTTGTGGGTAAAGGTTTGAGCTCAGGTAAGGTGTGATCATCTAGGAAATCTGGCTCAATCGAATCTAGCTCAGTGTTGGAAGTGGCTGGATCTTTCTCTGTTACTGCTGCCACCAAATTGTTTGGCTCTGGAGTCAGATCGTCAAAGGTCTCCATGCAATTGGTGAAAGCCTCGTCCGACTCGTCATCCTCATCTTCTGATTGTCCTAAAGAGTGAAGGACTGACAAGCTCAGCTGGGCTTCTAAGTCATCGAAGATGTAGGGCGATGCATGTTTTGAGCTGTACTCGTCTATGAGGATCTCGCAAACTGACTCATGCACTGGATCATCTCCAGAGGGGAGGGACACATCGATGCTGGCTAGGTTCTGTCTCCGTGGCCCAACTATGTCTACATGATCGCGTTCTTCTTCGGACGAAGAGTACTCGGTGCTGAACTTAGAATCCGGTCTCTGCCATCTGGTTTGCTTCATCTCTAGTTCCTCATCTCCGCCTGGAGTTTGGAACTGAATCATCCCAATCTTATAATCAAACAAGGCCCTCGCCGTCCTGAGGAAGGGCCTGCCTAAGATGATATGTGAATATCTCCAATTTCGAGGGGTTTCAATATCGAGGACAGTGAACTCCACCATGTATTCTTGACCCTCAACTTTGATTACAACATTCGTCAATTCTCCATGGGACCTCTTGGTTGATTTATCAGCGAACTGCAGGAGGGCTCTAGATTTCCTAAGAGTTCCGAGATTAAGCCGCTCATAGAGGGCTTTAGGCATTAAATTAATTGAGGATCCATTGTCTAGGAGAGTGCGTGCAAACGCAATGTCGTCGACATGACTCACCACATATTGTGCACCCATGTCTCTTCGTTTTCTTGGAAACGAGTTTTTTATTACATAATTAGTGGCTACTGACAGAACGTGTTTCTCAACACGGCTTTTGGTCTTCCTGCTAACCCTAGTAGGTGTGCATCTCACCTTAAGGTATTTTTGAAATGCAAGGGTCATTTCCACGTACTCGTCAAAGGGGATTGTGACCTTGATATATTTGTTGCAGAACTCTGCCATCTCAGGGTCATCTTTTTGGATTTTTTGAATTTCTTCTTTCCACCCGTAAGAGCTCGGGGGAAAGGAATTATTGACTCTAACTCATGTTCTGAAACTGAAATTTTTTCATTGAAAGCTGGAACTGAGTTCTATATATGACTCGGACTCTGAAACAGACTCGGACTCTGACAAGGACTAAAAGAAACATGCTGTGGCGAAATCGGTGATGCATCTTCCGCTTCTTTTTGACGGTCCTCCTCAGATGGAGGTGCGAGATCTTCATCAGTTTCATCGGATTCACTACTGATGCGGGTTTGCTACTTCGAGGACCCAGAAGTCCTCTTCTTCTGTCGGTGGTGGTGATGGTGGTGCTGCTCCTATTCTTCCTCCAAGTTCTCCTCAGGTAGACACTTGGTGGCTCCTTCCTTCGGTGTCCGTGCCCGATCAGGTTTGATCACGGTCCTTCTGCTCCCGAGGGACATATGATTTACATTATCATATGAAAGGATCTCATGTTCAGATAAAGACTTATCTGAATAGTATACCCGATCACGAGGTCGGTTCTGGCCTTGATTTATGTTGTTCGGATTGGCCTGAACCTGGGCGGGAATTGGGGTCTTTGGCGCCATTTGTTGATCCTGGGTAAGAGAAACACGATTCAGATTGGTTCTCATATACAGATAGTCCTTCTGGATCTATTGGACCCTATCAGACAGGGTCTGGATCGCCAAGGTGAGTGACTCCAATTCGGTGGGCTGGACTTGCTGATTCTGACTTGCGGATGAGGTTCTGTACTGGCCCCGTTGGCCATGCCGATACTGCTGATGCTGATGAGACGGACCCTGCTGGAATGCGCGCTGCTGCTGCTGGTGCTGTTGAGGTTGGTACCCTTATTCGGGCCTGGACTGAACAAAGCGCGGTGCGGGGACGGAGCTGTTTTCTTGGTAAGCTGGGAAGGTCGGTGATGTTGACCATTCCCCATCCCCAACTGTCTGCCGACGGGGTCACAACTGTACCACAACCCGTTGATCTCGAACACATGTGGAGGCTCCTCATATCCGGTTTCCACTTGTGGGGGTGCATGCTGGTCCTACTGGGTGTAAGTCTGATCCCAGGCACTCTAAGGCCCCGGTGCCTGTTTCTATACAAGATGGACTCGATGTACAGGTACAGGTGGTGCAGAAGGGGCAGGTAGCTTTATCTTATCTACCTTCTAAGAAAGTTCCTCCACTTGCTTCGGTAGACGTGAGAGAGACTCAAGGTCAGTGACCCTCTTGCGGATCTGCTAGACCATGGTTAACTTATCAACAATCATCCCCATGCTAGGGATGAGGTCCTCTGTCAGATCCGCTACAGTCCTCCAGGTTGTCTCATTGGATAGCATTGAGGGAGACAACTGATAGCCTCTGTTGGCCTGCGACCTGCCGGTTTCCGCCATCTGCTCTAGTATCTTCCATACAGCATTCTCATTTTTATTCAGATAGATTCCTCCACAGGGGGCACTTACTAACCCCTGCAACTCTGGGGTTAAACCACATCACAAGGCCTGGACTAAGATCGCCTTAGAAATGCCGTAGTAGGGACAATTCTGAACTAGGTCATTAAACCTATCCCAGGCATCATGGAATGGTTCACTGGGCCCCTTGGAGAAACTGGCGATCATTGTTCTCATTTGGTTAGTCCTACTGAGAGGGTAGAACTTCTTCAGAAATAAGTCCTTGAACTGCATCCAGGTTGTACATATCACCCTTAGGTTCTTCAGCCAATGTGTTGCCTTATCTCCTACGGCGAAATGGGTGGCCTTCAGTCGAATGTAATCCTTCCCAACCCTAGGATGGCTAAGGTTGTTGCAAACCAGCTCGAAGTCACGAAGGAAGGCATATGGTTCTTCTTGGGCATTTCTGTTGAACTTCGGTAGCAGGCTAAGGAAGTGAGGCTTGAGCTCAAATGCTTTGGTGGGAACCGCTGGTGCCAACCAACTTTGTATTTCATTCTCTAATGAGTTATAGGCATCAACCATTGGTCGGTCGATTCCTCCTGCCGTAGTGATTTGTCCCATTCTTGCTGTAAGATCCGCATTCGTTTGTTCGGCTTGGGCGAGGCGAGCCAATACTTGCTGTAGTGGGTCATCTTGGTTCTCCTCTTATGGGGGTCGCTTAGGTGGCATCTTATCCTCTAATCCTGGGAAATGGAAATGATTTGGATTAGAGGATGACTCAAGGAGGGTTTCTTACTGAGGCGACGGTTTTCCTCGATAAGCTCAGAGGAGAGGAGAGAGTTGGTTTGAGAGTAACCACCCTGGGTGTGAGGGATCCAGAACTCAAGAGGGTCATGAGTCCTGGGTGGTCCAAGGTGAGCTTGGGCCTGTAAAGACGATTTTCGTGAGGGGCTCAAAGAGAGATTTGCGAATAATGTGTCGATATCCCCGAGTCATTCATCTTGAAGTGGCGAGAAGAATCGAGAGTTCTAAGTAAAGATAGGATTTTACTCCTACCTGAAGCAAGCAATTCAATCCAAGACCCTGGGTTCACACTCAACATAGTGAAGGACTCGAAACCCAGTCCAATTAATCTTGTTAATTTTAAGTGTGATTTTTCAAGCAAGATAGCAAGGATTTAGGCGGCCTATAGGGAAGTCGGCTCAGAGCCGGATGCGTCTTCCCTATTTAACCTATCGCCTAAGATACCGTCGGTCGTTCCTTTCTTCGCTCCTATCCCAAGTTGATGGACTCAAAGACCATGTCCCTATCTACCTGCAAGCAGGTGGAGGCTGGCAAGGCTAGAACTTTTCCCCGAAGGGTTACTAGCAACTTGTCGTGAAGTACCGCTGGTTCACCCCTGACTACCCACGAACAGGCGGAGGCTACTTCGTACTAGTCCGTGAATCTAAAAATATTCAACTCGTGATATTTGCTAGCATCAGTCGACCCGTGATATGGAAGGCGGGGATTTGGGCTCTGCCTTAAGGTGTTCACACACACTCAAGTACCCTCACTCAGACTGAAAACAAGGTCGGGGATTAGTCTCCCGCAAACAAATTTTCCAATTTTATTGAATTTTTTTGGTCAATAATGTTAGCAGTCCCGGTTTTAAGTTAAGTTCTCACTTGTTAGTCCAACCACACAGCACGCCTATCGTCCAGTCCCAATTTCCGTTTAATTTAAGTGTGAAAAACAGAGGGGGAAATCGTGAAAAACCGATGCACGAAAAACGATGATGCGTATGCTGAGTTAAGAAGACTTACAGTGATCCCTCCGCTTGTATGCAGGATGCAAAACAGAATTGAAAACTTTACACTACATGCAAATGCAGACGACAAAATCCGCTCCTAGACAGGCAATTCTAGTAGCGAGTGAAGAACATGTTGATTTGACTAGATCTGCGATCTAAGTGCGTCTTTTAAGTGTATCGTGTGGTCCTAAAGAATTTACGACCACAAGCAATTCCTAAAGTGGCTCGAGGAGCTGCTAGTGCAAGCTAAGTTACAATTCAAACCACACAGCACATAGAGACATAGTTCCACTATCTTTACACATGGAGAACCCAAACGGGAACCGCTAGAAATGATGCGAAGAAAAATGAGAAATACAAGTCCTCTCAAATCTCTCAAATAAATTAAAATGCAGGTTCCTCGAAGCGTCTTGGACTCCGGTGTCCCTCGCACAAAAACAAGTTGAGGTCAGATAGAGAACGACACAAAAATGCAAAATTTTAAAAGACAAAGAAATATTCACAAGAATAACCGGGGGTCAGACTACTCGGGGATAGAAAATCAAACAATCAGAATTTCACTGTAAATTAACCTAAGCCGTGCCTACCTGGCAACGATGCCATTTTGATAATGCGTCCTACTACCCTTGTTAATTCGAGCAAATTAATGTTCAAATTAATTGACATTGTTCGTTGCAGTCGGATAATGAGAGCAGATCAAAAACCACTTTCAATTATATTCAAGTTAATCTCGAGCGGCAAATTTTTTTACTTGGTGGAAGTCCAAGGTCGAACTCAGGGAGGCAGTTGTCTCCTTAGGTAGATTCCAAGCAAATTTCCAAGGTTTGATTTTCAGAGGAGATATTTTTGGTCTTTTTCGGGTTTTTTATGCAAGACACGTGCAAAATAAGGCCAAATTATAAGTTAAATCAGAAAAATGGTCAAATTAATTCCAAAAGTTATGAAACTTGGCCAGATGATGAATTATGATGAAATTAGTCTAACCTAATTTTTTTTGAATTTTCTGATACTAAATTAATTAACTATGAATTAAAAATGAATGCATGGTGATTTCGACTAATTTAATTTTAATAAATACCAAATCAAACTATTTTCTAATATCAAAATTATCCTAGAGAAATCTAAGAGTGAAGAATCCAGGAAAATTAATAAACCTAAATTTTCATGTGAAATGGTCATATGAAAAATCAATTAATCAAATCAATAAATGATTTATTTAGGCCTTGAGATGCCTGCAAATGAGATGATTTTTGGTCACAGTGTGAACTTAATGTTCCTGAATCTAATGTGATATTTGGGGAATTTTTGGAATCACAGAAAAATTACTAATTAAGAGGTGAAATTGGGAAAAATATAGCAAAAATGAGCCACTTAATTAATAGAAAATTCTACTGATATTACAAAAATATGCCACCTGTCTCAGAATGAAGAGGACAACATAAACTTCACAATGCAATTTTTAGAATTTAAAAATGAGGCTAAATGTATGTCTAAATATGTGTGCAAAGACAAGGGTATAAATGCAATTATAGAAATTTAAATTGCTAGAAATAAAACATGCTGACAAGGACTTTTGTGCAATTACCTAGAAGGTAGGGGGTAGATGCAAATTTTCCACAGATCACGTGCTCCTCACGTGAAGTGCGCCTGACAGGGACTGAAGTGCAATATGGAAAACCTTCAGGGGCCTCGATGCAATTGACCTAGGAAGCATGTGCTGATCACGTGGGATCCTGAGGCTCGGAGTACTTCGGCGGCTCGGGACGAGGCTCGGGTGACTCTGGAGGCTCGGGTGTTGGCTCGGAAAAGCTTCGGGGATCCGAGCCTAGCGGTCGGGGAAGAGGCTCGGATCGGGCAACGTGGATGGATCTGGGCCGTGGGAACGAGTGGTGTTCCGACAGTGATGAAAGGTGGTCGCGTGGCACGGCTTGACCCGTTGGATCAAGATTGATCAAACGGTCTTTGAAGCTTAATGAAGAGGGCGACGTGGATGACGAAGCGCCGTTGGATCTATAGGAATCCAGTGTCCCTCGGTTGCTTTGGTTGATGGCGACGTGGTGTGATCAAGCCCGTAGGATCACAGATGATGCAACGGTTGCGGAAGGAGACGTCGTGGAGTGCTTCTGACCGTTCGATCAAGACGATCGAACGGCTGTGGGATTTCATCCCCTCCGCCTCCTACGACGGAGAGGGGCTGGGCTCCGATGAAGCTGGTGTAGCTCCTCCCCGTCCTCCTGTCATCGACGAGTGGAGATGGAGGGTTTGGAGAAGCTTGGAAGGTGCGTGGCGAGGCGGCGAAGCGTCCGGTTGTCTCAGGGGGGAAGGAGATGCGCTGGAGCTCGGTGACGGAGGAGCTCGAATACAGCTCCGACGAGCCTCCGGCCAATCAAGATGGAAGTACCTGCAAGGGTTAGAGATATACCTGAAGCGTGCGTGGTGTCCGTGAAGTGTTTCAAAGAGAGATGAGAGGCCTATGGAGGAGTGAGGATGGACGGTGAGCGAGCTCCGCCGAGATGGCGGAGCTGGGATCGAGCGAAGGTGAAGTGCGGAGTTTGACGAAGCTAAGGCTAACGCGAGGATCGGTGCTCCGTCACGGAGCTCAGAGGGAGGACGGTGGAGCGAGAAAACGATTGTGGAGGGCGAATTTAATCGGAGAAATCAAAGGAGAAACTGACAAGAAGATCGGAGGATCGATAGAGGATTCTACCTGGGATTAGAAGCTCAGAGGAAGCTTCCGTGTCGTCGCTCGAAGGTCGGTAGAAGGCCTGAGCTCAAGCAGCTCACAGAGGTAGCTGGAGCATGGCGGAGTTGGTCGTGGATCCCATTGGAGAAGACGCCAGTTCTTTGCTCAACGTCTCAATGAATTGCTGTCACCAAATCGAAGGCCGGAGCTTGGGGAATCTCACTGGAATGGCGGATAGGCATGACAGTGGCCAGAGGCGGGTGATTTATATGATGAGGGTGACGACAGGGGTAGATGGGAGGCGAAGTTTGTGGACATCGTGGGTCGATTCTAGTGGTAGCCGTGAGGAGTGAGAGAGCTGGCGAGGATGAGGGAAGAGTGGTGATGGTCGTGATGGCGTTACTGATCGGAGAAGGTGGTTGTGGTGGAGCCGAAAATAGAAAGGGGATGGCCCCTTGCGCAATATCGAGATCATGGGAGAGAGAGTCGACTGGAGGTAGACGACGAGACCCTAGCCGTTGGATCGTGAGATCCAGCGGCTACAATCGAAGCGCTAAGAGATGGTTGAGATTAAATCGAGGCGATGCGATCGAAGAGTGGAGGATGCTCCACGTGTCGTACTGGAGGCGCAACGCTATTGGACGGGTGAGATTAGATTTGGACCTGCGATCGGGTGGCTGGTATTATAGCAGCAGCGGACGGTATCGATGCATGGATGTGGGCATGATCGAGTGGCGATTAACGCGCCACGTGGCGGGTTGAAGGTGAGGCACCAGCGGACGGAGTGGATGTGATCCAGACGCTGATCGAAGGGCTTAGGTGCGGGGCGGAAGCAGCGGCTGTGATCAAGAGAATCAGATGGTTCAACAGCTGCCACGTGGATAGTTGTGGGTGAGGCGCTAACGGGCGGACGAGACGAAGTCCTGAGGATGATCTAATGGTTGAGAAAAGAAGCGGGCATGGAGAGCTTGGGACCGTTGGATCGAGATGCAGATCCAATGATCGTGAGCGAAGGCGGATGAGACAAGGGGAGCGGGCCGCGTGGCGCAATCAGAGGGTGCCATGTGGCCAGCTGTGAGTGGCTGAGAGGGGAAATGAGATTAGAGAGAGAAGGAGGCCGAATTTGGAAAAACTCAAAACATGAAAGTTGTAGATCTTGATGAGGTCTACAAATATCATGCTGACCAAAAACAGAGATGAGGTCAAATATGATACAAAAATACTGGAATACAAATATACACAGATATAGTATACATAGAGGCCCAAAAACCCAACTTCTTCCTACGAGATCCGAATTGGATGAAATTAGTCTCATTTTAAAGGTCTCTGGATGTGTATTCATCTGAAAGTGAGTAGACCTATTTTGGAGTTGGTACAAGAGAACTATGGGCCTTCTAAGGTCCATGGGTTTTAGGGTTTTATTGGGTGTTTTACAAAGGAGATCTCTGACTTTCTTCCTTATATTATTAACTAAAGGTGTATATATCATAATGGAGGTGTTGTTTTATAGGGGGATATTTTACAAATGATCTTGGCTTCTTATTTAATGCAAATATGAGTGCTAAAAATGCATATATTATGTTTGCATGTATGAATGCTAATTATGCAAGATAAGGGGAAATATGCTGCTATTTACTCGGGAAGAAAGCTCTATTTTCGACTTTTAGAGTGATGAATCACAGATTCATCAACGGGATACCATGGATGTCACTAATGTGATCCTCCATATCTTATTAAAATTCTAATTAATCATCATGAATCACATTCATTATGATAAATTCTTCCAAGGGAAATACATCTCTATTCATAATAGAGTGCTTTTAATTGGATATAATCAATTTAATCACAATAAATAATTATCAATCCAATTTTCAATCAACAAACTTGATTATTACTTGATTAGTAGGTATAATCTCAAAGTACATATTATTCGATTTTTAATAATTAGAAAAATACACTTTGACTTCTCTAGCATTACCGAGTCCCTACTCGTTGTCATTGCCAGTACCGACGAGAGTGGGACGAACCACATCCGGTGCAACCCGCTACCCCGATGCTCTCCGACTAGACACCAAATCCACCTCAGGAAAGGATAATGCCAGATAGATCATTGTGTACTTTGAGATGCTCATCGGCTTTTCAACCGAAATTATACCATATAATATACATCAAAATAATTTTGATTATATTATAAGGAGATTTTATAAACAAATTCTCAATCCTATTCAAGCAAGAGTGTTTTGCATGTAACAGTTGTCCTACAACTATTGTAGGATAAAATAGGGTTTTGCAGGAAAACAATGTTTGTTGATGATTTCATATCAACCAATCATGATCAAGATCAACTATCTTATGATTTTGGTTAGTGAAATGTCATTCAAGGAATTGATTATCATATTTAAATATTTCACAAATATTTATCAATAATCATTTCAGAAAATTAACAATTAATTTCCATTAATTTATTTGAATGACAGTCACAAGGTTTTGGATAATCATGCAATTTCCAGCAGTGACCCACTAACTAAAAGTAGCATATCTCATTCATTTTAAATCCAAATGAAGCAAAATCAATTTCCAGAGATTGATAACTTGATTTAAAAATGAAAACACGTGATAAACATGCATTTCCAGGCATTTTAAAATTGTAAATAACATCGTAATTACGTCTCTAATCACCATCCCCAAAACAGTTGATATATGGTTAATAAAACGACCATATCTTAAGCAGACGGAATTCAAATTACGCAAACTCAAATCCTACTATTTCCTTAATTAATGAGGAACATTATGCAATTTAAATTTCGTGTTTAAACATTTTAAACAGGGCCGAAATTTTATTACAAGGCAGGGCTGCGAAAATTGAAATGCTAAAATATTCACGAACCCAAACGAGCCCAAATCTTTGTAGGTTCATGGATCTAATCCAAAAACCTTCGACAACCTTGCTCTGATACCACTTGAAGGATACGGGAAAAATCCTCAAGCACATCACAGAAGCGTGATGATCACATCTAATGCGATCGGGAGCGACTAGTCGCACTAGTTGCTCGATGCAGCGGAAATTAATTTTTTTGTGATGAAACCACATGATCCAAGAACACTTCTCGGATCGTTACATCTAAACCACAAACAAGTAATAGGATTACCTCTTGAAGCATGGTTGCGATAGAGTCTCTAAACCAAGAGACCTCCTGTCTCAAGTCTGATCCGATGGAGGAGATACTTGCGAGTGCGGGGATGAATCGCATGCTCCTCGCAATCCATGTTGATGATCCTGGCAGATCTCCTGATCTCTCACACGAGATCCAACATCTTCTTCACGAGTGAGACGTACCGAAGGAGATGGTGATCCATGAGTAAGAACACCGGTAGCATAACGACAATTCTGCAACGATTTTAATTCTCTCAAAGGCTCCATGGTGGATGGCCATAAGAGAGAGATGGAGAGAGGCACATGATGTGTAGAGAGAGAGAAGAGAGCATTCATTATAATCATATAACATCTTTACATTGAAGAGCAAGGGTGCCTCTTCTTATATAGGGTTTTGGGAGTCCATGGATCTCAATCCATGGACAACACAATTAATGGTTGAGATTGATTTATGGTTCTTTCAATGGTCATGATCTTGTTGTGAAAGACACAACACCTATTAATTTAATTTAATTTAATATATATCGGTAAATCAATATATTTAAATTAAATCAAATCAATTAATTATCCAATGAAGATAATGAGGAGATAAACCATATCCCTTAAAAATAGGGGACGACCACTCTTCTCATGAGATCTCATTTATCTCATGAGATCTCATGATATATCTCCAAAATTTACAACAACAATTGTTGTAAATTATTTCACAAATATAATTCATAATTATCTTGTGAAATATTGCAATCATGCCATTAAAAAAATGTGAATCACATTCACATCCCAAAATAAAATGTAAATCATATTTTCAATTAATCATCTAATGTGAATCCGATTATCATTAATAATTAACTAACAAATATAAATCACAATATGCTCTCTCTCTTATATATTATAAATCACATTTATATTATATATGATTAATATGGATAGTGCTATCCACATTATTCATATCCATGATAATTAAATCAAATTTAATCATCTTGGATCACTTTTTCTCATGTGCCCAAATAATATGAATCACATTCACATTATTCATATATTTGATAATTAAATCACATTTAATTATCTTAGATATCTCTTCTTATAATATGAATCAAATTAATATTATCCATGATAATTAAATCACATTTAATTATCAATTTTCTCGATGCTTGGATACTTATATCAACAATGAAATTATCCATGAATTCTTTCAAGGATAATGCGCTTTCTCCGTGGATACTTGGAGATAAAGACAGGGCGATTGTATTGTTCCACGTATAGTGACTTGGATATTGAGATCATATCTCAACTCCAGATCTCAGGCCTCCCATAGATGCTTGATTAAATCATGACCACAAATCTATTCTTCTCATTGCATCTCAATGACATTCAGATCAATGTCCAATATTTGGACAAGATCAGATTACTTCTCTACTGAGAGGAGTCACTAAAATCCAGACCCATTTCATCACTCCCTAGGAATGGAAGCGTCATGGTTATACAATTGTTTATGATCACATCACCCTCAGGTAATCCCAACACCTGTACATCCTGCATACTAGAAGACCCAGAATAAACCCGAAGTATTAGATCAACTTTATACTATCTACTTCAGGGTTTTATCAGTAAGTTTCTCATTTTATCATTGGGATTTTGTATCGATCATATACTTTCCAAAAGCATATATCATACCTAGGTCTTGATCATATACTTTCCAAAAGTATACATCAAACCTACAAATTCAGACAATCTTCCAATACGTGATTACCGTGCACGGAATTTGATTCTTCCCAATATCTCATGAGTGAGCTCATGTCTTCCGGTTCAGTAGTGAACCTGTATGATCCCTTTGAGAGATCGTATTACTCATATGCCCTTATATGTACACCATCGCGTCGGTGTATAGACCTTGGTTAGGTCATCAACCTATTGGTCTGCCAAATGTACATACTCAGACATATACTAACATATCTATCTCCGGTCAGAGGATGTGTGCCTAGACCATGGCAGCATACGATATAGGCCTTTGGTTATCTCGATCTTGTTAAGTCAACTCTTTGACCTAACAATCTGACACCTCCGAATCTCTATTCCTATACAGAGGACCTGCATCAAGAGGTCGGTCAGATATCAACCTATGTGAGAAAGGATTACCATCTCCTACTCAGGCTGGAGATCATCTATTAACAATCATTTGACGGTGCTTGAGGAGTCCTTAATCTAACACTTTAGATATTCATCCAAGCACCAGCCTCTACGATTCAATAGTTGAACCAAAAGTTGTATGATTATTAAGATGGCCATGGTACATAACCCTAATTGTACTAAGGTACCTATTATGCAAATTATTTATTCTTCATTTCAGATCAAGGAATAATCTGTGCAATAACATTTATTGCATAATGGCTCGATGTGGGCTCGCATGTCCAACACATGCAACACATATGGACTTGAAGAAGATGAAAAAATCGTTCCTTTATCCATATTTTTGGTCTTTTCTGTTTTTCTATTTTTTGGTTTTTTCTCAAATCTGGGCTGAGATACATCAACGGAAGGAAACACTAATGAAGTAGAAATGTTGGCATCAACATCACTCACAGCATCAGTCTCTATAGCATCATCATCGTGCAATGGCTCAGCATCAAGTGAAATGGTTGCATCAGTACCACCAACTGCATATGGAGAAATGACGAACTCAGTAGTGTCGATAAGATCAACATCCTTGGTGGCTTTAGCACCACCATCATCATTATCATTAGGAGCATCTGACGAGTCATGAATCGCCCTACTTAAATATGAAGATTTATGATACATTTAATTATGAACGTCATTTCGTTGTAGGTGGGGAATCGGAATCGATCAAGAAATTAAGCATAATAAATTAATCAATATTGTTTGAAGTGGTTTAATGTTTATTTTACTTGGGCAAGTCCCAAGGTCGAACTCAAGGAGGCAAAGGAACAACCTAGACATTTGTCTATCAAAGTTTGCATACAGTTTTCAAGGCAGTCTTTTTATTGGTATTTTTAATGCAATTTAAGGATGCAAAATGCAAATATGGCCAACTTTATGGACTAAAATGCAATTTTCAATCAAACGATGTCCTAAAAATATGAAGTTTGTCCGAGATGTTAATTATGATATAATGAGTACATTGAATTTTTTTTGATTTTTTGGATGCAGGATAAATATTTTATGTATTTTTGAATGTAAACAATGTGGATGTCAATATTTGATAATAAATATATATTAAATCTTATTATTTTCAAGGGATAAAATTATCCAAGATCTATCACTAGGTGACCGATCTCAGAAAAATACTAAACCTCAAAAATACAGGATTTAAAATCTATTAAAAATTAAATATTAAAATATGCAAAATAATTTTCATAAGGCAAATGACGCATGTAAATGAAAATATTTTTGGGCACAATGTAACCAACAACTAATTCTACAATCCGTAATTTTTGGTGATTTTTCGAGCAATGGTTAAATTAATATGAATTTCCAAGCACATAATGGGCGAAATATGCAAATTTTCACGAGAATAATTTATTATTATTTAACCACATATCACAAAAATGTCAAACAAATGCCAAAATGTAGAGAATTAGTTGAAGAACATCATGTAATTTTTTTGAATAATAAAATAACGTAATGTATAGGTTCAAATTGAAAGGGGAACACAATGGTATATCTGCAATTATAATAAATAAAAGGAAATAAAAAATATGTAGAGCGGGGACTAACTTGTAATTACCAAAAGTTTAGGGCAATTATGCAAAATTGCTAGAGGGTCGTGCATAGCACGTGACTTCTGACTCGTGGTCCTATGTACAAAATGGACAAGAGGTAGGGGTTTCTGTAGTTTTCCCACCCACTCACGTGGGGTCACGTGAGGTGGCGTTTGCAATTTTTCTTTTCCACGTGCAACTCACATGGGTACCTCTCTACAGAAGTTCCCTCTGTACGTACAGATCATGTGGGAGGGCCTCAGGTCTAACCCCCGTCGGTGCGATTGAAGGCGATGACAGGAAAATTAGCCAAGGGCGAAGATGGGGAGAGTGCGTGCCAGACACACGGCCGTAGATCATTGAGGCACGAAGCTCCGACCATTGATGGGCAGTCAAGATATGGAGGACTGAAGGCTTGCGTCTGTTAATGCGGTGGTGAGCGCCGGCTCCTGCATTTGTCGAAGGTGGCTCAGAATTGGTGAGGGCGGAGGGATGCTGGCGACCTGGAGCAGGCGAGGGCAAAGATACTTACAAGGAGGAACTGTCGATGACGATGCAGGTGGTGAAGTTGTAAGTGAGGAAGCGTTGATAATGGAGGAGTGAGTAGTGTCTTGGCTCGACCACGATATAGCCGAAGCTAGAGCAACGGGCACGGAGGCGCAAGGCTGCGACGAGGCCTAGGGCCTCGGATCTCACCAGGAAAGGAGAGAGAGGAGCGTCACTGTGACCGTCGTCTCCTCATCGAAGGTGGGCTATCGGCGGATGGCTCTCAAGGATGGGGGATGGGGGAGTTAAATAAGTGGCAAGGATATGGTGGAAGGTGGTCGGATATTGGATGCGTTGAAGAATTGATGGACATTTAGACGAGATGTGATTGGGTCGAGAAGAGATTTGGTGACGATTAGGAAGGCGGCGGCCGGAGATTGCAGGGGTTACGGTGGTTTGGTAGAGATTTCGTGGTGGGGGCGGAGATTGATTTTGGGAAAGGCGGGTGAAGATGACGGAGGAAGGAGGTGGCTCCAGGAGCTGCCATGTGTCATCCCTACAAAAATCGAAGAATAAATACATTGATAAATACATAAAAAATAGTAAATGACCTTGGATCAAAAAATTTTCTTCTCAAAAGTTGCTTTTCTCGATGAGATCTACAACATGAAGAGACAAAAACCAAAATCGATCATTTGCACATAGTGATATTTTTGGGGTACCTATATACATTGTCTTGATTTTTAGGTTTTCTATTTTTTTGTCATTTTTAAAAGAGATAAAAATTTGAAAAAAATAGTATAAAATCAAAGATAAATATTTACACATAAATCTATTTTTTATTTTTATTTAGTAATAAAAGAAGAAATAAAATAAAATGTGATAAATACACTTTTTGTACAGATAGTTAGTGAAGACTCGGACTCAGTTAATTTCTTTGATTTCAAGCTCAGTTTGGATTTGGATTTTAACGTGTTTTAATAAAACCTTTATCAAAGAAGACAAATGAAAAGAAATAAATAATTTGAGTCAATTATGTATATAAAATAATAGTTCAAAAACCACTAAAATACAAAATGTACAAAAGAGGCCCAAAACCCAACTTTCACATATGAGCTCTGATTCACTTGAACATGGTCTTGTTTTGAAGGTTTCGAATGTACATTAATCCAAAAGTGAGTAGGATCAAATCAGACGCTAGATGAGAAAAATATCAAGGTTTTAGTCCAAAAATCCTAGAATTAGGGTTTGGGTTTTTGGTCCACTTATTTAGGTTAGTGATTTTTTTGTATTTTTATTTATTCTTGTTAGCGTATGTACACAATGGAGGTTATTTCAGGTCAATAGGAGTTAGCATGAATTAGTTAAAAATTGGGGAAGTTAGCATGAATTTGTTAAAAATCCCGGAAGTTAGGCTATTTACAAGTCAATTGGACTGAAATTTTTGGCTTCTTATTTTGTGCAATAATAATTTATAAAATGCCATTCTTATAAAAACATGCATGAATGCAAATTATGCAGAATAATTGAAGAAATGTCAATGAATTTTAGGGATTTAAGCTTAATTAATGACTTGTAGAGTGATGAATTGGCGATTCATCAATGAGAGGGACTAAAGTCCATAACAAGATCATCATGCAACACATATGGGCTCAAGGAATATGAAGAAAACTTTCCTTTATTCATATTTTTGGTCTTTTCTGTTTTTCTATATTTTTCGTTTTTCTCAAGTCTGTCATGAGAAACATCAACAGAAAAAAACATTGATGAAGTAGAAATGTTGGCATCAGCACCACTCACGACATCAGTCTCCGCAGCATCAACATCGCACTCTGGCTTAGCATCAAGTGAAATGGTTGCATCAGTACCACCAACTGCATATGGAGAAATGACAGACTCAGTACTATTGACTAGATCAACGTCCTTGGTGGCTTTAGCTCCACCGTCATCATTATCATTAGCGGCATCAACACCGCTATCCTCCTTATATAGCGCTCCTGAGTCCTTGTATGGTCGCCAGTCAGACGAGGTGCCGCCAGCTGGCATCCTACCGCTCCTAAGTGTCAGAAAATCAACATCAACTATGTAGGAAGAAATATCACCCAAAGACTCACTACAAGTGGTTGTCTTTGGGAATTGTACCTGTTTAGACTTCCTCTTCAGATTATTCGGATTCAGTTTCATCTGAGTGGGTATGATAGCCTTGACCTTAATGATATATCTCATACCCTTCCAGAACCCGTCCATCTCCCGCCGAAAAGTTACCTGTTGGTCTGAGAGTAGGCGATCTAGATCATCAAATGTTATTTTCTTGTAGACAAGTCCATGAGAACCAGACGGGTTTCCTCGCTGGAAATGATTTGCTGATGGTAGTGCTTTGGAGGAGGCAAAGTGTACTGCTGAGGCTGTTGCTGCCTCCACTGTTATCTCTGATGGTAGGGATGAGGACCTGACTTGTAATGTTGTGATGGGTGGGAGTACTGGGGCTGTTGCTACCGTTGACTGCTCTGTCCACCTGGAGCTGGAGATTGCTTCTGGAATGAGGTACCTCAACTAGATAACCTGAATCCAGGATGATCACGGTGGATCCCGAGCTACTGTCGATCCTCCAAATCCCAATGACTTCCATCAACGGCTCCTACTCATAAGAGGAAGGGAGAAAAACTGTTGGGGTTTGATCCAGCTAATACACCACCATCTGAGTGACTGGAAACGGCAGTGGTTGAGAGTAGTGTTGCAATGGCTGAACTGGCTATGCCTTAATATGGTAGATCTTACGGTACTGGGTAGAGTGCTGGGAAGAGTTGTTGTTGCTGTGATCAACAAGTGACCTGAGACGAGGCTGAGGAGGCTTTTGTTCCTCATGGAGACACATGATCTGGGTCTTCAGGTCACTAAGCATCTATGCCAACTTATCTATCTAAGTAAGGCCCTAACACTGCTTCTTCTCTATGATCTCAATACGGTCCAACTTCTCACTAATAATCCCCTCATCAGTTGTTGAAGACTTTGCATGTGTTGCTACTGACAAAGTCGAAAGACATGCATCGACCCATGCTATCCTCTGATAGGACACGACCTATGGAAGGGGCTTCCCTTGTGTGTAGACCTGGGTCTGAGACATCACTGTATAATTTTCTACCATCTTCTCAAAGATGGCCCAGACATGGTCCTCATCCTTGGAGAAATAGGACCATCTACATAAGGCATTGACAGGCCCCGATAGCTTCGGTGTCATCGCATAAAAGAAACTCGTGACAAGGTTGGGCATGGAAATCTCATTATGTGGACATTGGCCGATGAGCTCTCTAAAGCGATCGCACGCCTCATGAAATTTCTCATTGGTGATCATCATCAAGTTGTTGATCAGATCTGTAGCTACATTGGTCCGGCGGAGTGGATAGTACTTGTTCAAGTACTTGGTCCGAAGCTGATCCCAAGTGGTAACATATCTTCCCAAATGTTTCAGCCATTAGGTTGCTCTGTCAACCAGAGAGAAAGGAAATGCCATCATCTTGATGGTGTCCTCGTCCACGAATCTGTATTGGACTATACTATAGATCATCTCAAACTCCTGCTGGTGTAGATGCGACTCCTCGGTGGCTAGCCCATGGAACTTGGGAAAAGATGAATCGTTTGGGGTCGAAGCTCGATGTTGCCCAAAATCTCCGAAATTTGGAACCAACGATGGGTAAGGGTTGCACCAGGGTTATGCAACTGCCTCATCATCCGAGCAGATCTGTATAGACCTTGTGGATCCTCTGGTCATATGTCTGCTCCTCCTCCAGTTGTATGTATCTCTCCTTTAGTTGGTCTTCGCTGAGGCTCAGGTCCGTCGGCTCGCATATACGTTAACTCTCAGTGCACCTCTGCCATTAATGCTCCTTGATCTCTAACCTGTGTCTGCATCATCTCTAGGGAGGCTAGGAGTGTGTTGTTGATGGCTCCCCGATCAAGAACATATGTGGAACCATGGGGCTGCCATCGGTGCATCCTTCATTGCTGTCCATCTCTTGGGTCTCTACAAAGGCAAAAGACCCTAACTCAGGTGCCGTCAAATATACAAATAACTGTGTTGGCCTCTGCTCTGGCACCTCAGGACTAGAAGAAGGGTGGTCTAGCGGGAACATACGGTATCAAACTCAGGTTTGGAGAACAGGCTAGGCTCTCTAAAACTTCCCTAGATGAATGAGGTGGAGTTCTCGAAAGAGGATCTAATAAAGGCATCCTAAGGGATCTCCTACCCATCATAATGGTGGGATGAGTACGGATGACATCTGGAATGCAACCAAGATAAGAAGTAAAAACCCCAGTTCATCTACTCAACACGAGAGATGATGACCGTAAAGGTTTTGTCGTTAATCTTGTCAATTTTATTTTAGGCGATCAATCAGACTATAAGAGTGATTAAGTGAGTTATTAGGAACCTGATTCTCCTAGGAGACTGTCCCATTCCCACGGCTAGTCTTCTCAGCCAGTATATATTACAGACAGTTTATCGGCTGCTCGATCTATCCACTCTGCTAAGGAAGTCTCAGACTGCTTACCAGCTACCCGGAGAAGTCCTCACTGGGGAACGACTATCCATGAGACCAATAGTCTGGAAGAAGTTTAGGTATGGCTCTAGCCTAAGGTGCATATCACCCTCTCGCTACATATAAACCAACCAATGAGTGGCTGACTCTCCCCAAAACAAATATTTTAGATGAGGTGGATTTTAAGGTCAAGTTTGCATTAACAGTCCCAATTTTATTGCTTTTACTTTTTTAAATATTTTTCAAATACGAACAACAGCTAATTTTTTTTCAATTTCCTTGGGTTATTTTGAGTACAAAAACAAGGGGAGGAAGTAGAAAAAGTCGATGCGTGATCAAACACTATGATGCATGCAAAGATAGAAATGTGTACCAGTCGACAGCACTCTACATGCAGGGTGATCTACGTGTAAAATAAAAGACAGAAAATAAACTAACAATATGTCGCATGAAGAAATTAACCTTAGAAGAGCAGTTTGTAATGATCGTGAAGCACAATAGCTAGCTAATCAAATCGAATCCGGAGTCCGATCTTTGGAGTCACTTGGTGCCCATCACAACGGGTCCTGTTGGCGTTGTATGTGACTCCTCACGATGCATGATCTCAAATCCAATTAGAATGATTTTTCTTATTAATTATTTGCAAGGTCCAATTATTATCTATAGGTACAAGCAAGCAATTAGGGTTTGGGCCTTAGCTAATTACGTCAAAATCAATCAAAAATTCTATGTCTAGGGTCCAAAACTTTGTGAATTAAATAGAAAGAAAATATGATCAAAATAAAATCGTGAAAAACCCAGTAAGGTTCACCGAGCACACCGATGCTCGGCGAAACAGACCCTGAGATGAGTCAAGTGTCCAAAAGTCCAAAAAGTCCATGTGTAATAGAAATAAAAATGGGAAAAAAATATGAATGCGACTACTAAGTCATGGTCCCTGGCATCAACGCCATTTTGATGAATGTGAGGATCAAAGATCGACTAAGGTGGAAAACAATCAGTGTCGTTGTACCTAATCAATCAACTTGGTCGATCAGGAAGAGATAAAAACCACTCAAATAAGATTAACCAATCAAGCTCACAAAACTGTAATTTAGCAACCAGGGTCGAACACAAGGAGCATGAGTAAACATACGAAGTAGTCAAAATTTAGAAAAGGGAAAACATAATTTTGTGGTTTTAATTTTTGCAAATTTTTATAATTATTAATACATGAACAAAATCATGCAATTAAGAAAACAAGGCACACAACAAGCCTTTTGAATTTTTATTTAGGACTAAATACTCAAAATTTAAGACAACGATATTTTAGATTTTTAAAATTTTGAAGTGTTTTTGGCAATTTTATAGGGATGTTTTTTATATTTTTGTGATTTTATAAAAATCAAACATAGGCTTAAAAATGAACAGTGAACATCCAGGATTATACTGCAAGTTACAAATAATTAAAATGCCACAAAGTCCTGGGTATGGATTTTATGATAAAATATATATACAAAGCTACAAATAAGAATGGAAATTATATTTATTTTTTAAATTTTAATGAACATTATGTGATTTTTATAACAATTTAGGTTTTTTTATTATTTTTAGGGTTTTTATGGTGATTTTTAAACTAAAACTAGTATTGAAAACAAAGCTCGCAGAAGCACACAAGTAAGATTTTTCAGAGAATTTATAGGCCAATTTTTTGATTTTTTATGTATTTTTCGAAATGGACAGAACACTTTTTATGGGTTTTTGATCTTTAAAAAATCTTAAATGAAACCAAATTAATCCACATAAATCACAATAAATATTATGTGTCAATAGGAGCTAACAATATTTTTTAGAGAAATGTTGGAATTTATTTTCTATTCATTTAATTAGATACAAGATAGATAACTTACAAGGACCTAATTGTAATTAAAATAAAGCTCGGGGGCCAAACAGTAACGAACGTAGAAAGCTTAGGGCCTAATTTGCAAAATATCTAGGACAACACGCATACAACACGTGAGTCAGGCCAACATGGGTATAAATGCAAATATCAAAAACTAGCCATTCAAACATAACATCCAGAGTATAGAGCATGTAATGCAAATATCCCCGAGAAGCACGCAGGGCTACACGTGAGTTCATATAAACTGGACTTAAATGCAAATACTAAAAACAACAAGGTCTAACTACAATCTTTCCAAAGTAATTTAAACTACGACAAATATTTACATGACTAAATAGCAAACTCAGAATAGAGAGGATCCTAAGTAAAGTTTACCCCTTGTTAAGGTGTGATCCAACGACTAAAGGAGATCCACTAAAGGACGAACGGTCTGGATAAGTGATACCCCTTCGATGATGGACGGATCTAACTTGATTGTCAGATAGATCGAACGGTCAAGGCTCCCCTACCAGTGGACAGTTGAGATTAGAACTAGAGGGGTCCTTGATCGGACAGTGGAGGAGACGCCTAGAAGAATGTCGAAGAACTCGCCTCCGACTAGTTTCAATCCCTGAAAGAGTGCGGTCAAGGCATTGCTAGGAGCTTCTTGGTAGGGGGAAGGTTGGAGACGATGGTCCACAGCAGCCAGAGTGCTAAAAAAGAGCCAGGATGAGGGAGAAGGTCCTGACGAGGCATGGTAATCCTGAAGCTACCTGGGGCATGTCCATGACCTCCGGATGAGGTCTATCTGTGCTCCTTCTTATAGGAGAAGGGATATGCTCAGAGATGATGCTCTGACTTGGGGTTAGAGAGTGAATGATATCGAAAACAAAGGTGGGATGAACGGGCCAGGACTCGAGTGGAATGAGGGAGTCGACCTTCTACTCTACCCATATCCGTATTGAGGGAGAAGCTCGGGCATGGATTAGGGATCTGCACCCCTTAATTGGGGCTTAAAATTGGAGGTGAAGATGCCAAGATCAGGTTAGAAAAATTGGATGAAAATCGGGCCCAACTCGATTCAGGCGAAAAGGAGGAAGAGGGGACCAGTTGACTGGAGCTAACATAGCTGAGGTGGCCCAATCGGGAGGGACGGGGGATACGGACAAAACAGAAAAGAAAATAAAGACAACTAAATTAAAAATAATAAGTCCATTTAAATTAAAAAATGCATAAAATAAAAAAATGTTTATTATTTTCATATTATTTTTCTGTGATTTTAATTATTTTTATGAAAAATAAATTAGTGAATATACAATATATTATATAAAGGTATATTATACTTATGTTTTGTGTAAAATTATTTTTATTTTATTTTTTGCATAAGTAACCTCATTTTATATTTTATTTATTTATAACATATTTTTAAAAGTATAAAATAATTTTTCGTTTATTTTTACAAATTATTTAAAGATACATAATAAATAGAGGGTGTGATATATGCACATGTATTTTATGCAATGAGGGGAGATTTTTATTTTTATTTTATTCTATTTTATAAATATATACCCGGGAGTAAAAAGGTTGATTTAATTCTATTTTGTTAAAAATAATTACATACAACTACAGGTAATATGCACAACACAAAGTGAACCCTATCTCTCTGTACTTATTTTATTTTCCGATCAGGTCAAAGCTTGACCTTCTCTTATGGTTTCGGCCACTCTACATTTATTCTAAGGGATTTTTACCCGACAGACCCTATAATATTTTGCAATTACTGCTACGACCTTCGAAACATCGTAATTCCTCCCTCGACCCTGTAAACTAGTTACCCCACAGACCATGTGGTTAATCCCCATCCATTTGTTCGTTAAATGTTACCAGATTCTGTTAAAAAGATGTCCATATTACCCTTTTTATTTATTTAATTTACTAGGAATGCCATTCCCTCCAACCCTCCACCTCCAGCTGCCATCCCTCCCTCCCACCGTCTACCTACATCTGAAAACATCGCCTCCCTACAGCGTCCCCTCCTCCAGTCCGTCGTCGCCCCTGATCGAAAACTCCCCTCCTCCGTCGGCTGGCGTCGAAGCTCCCCCCTCCTCCCCGTCTCGTCGCCTCCTGCAGAGCCCCGCCCCTTCGGGGTCCCGCCACTTTCCCCTACAGAGCCCTCCCCCCGCCGTCGTCGAAGCTCTCCCCTCCCCGTCTCGCCGCCCCCTACAGAGTCCCCTTCCCCCGGGGTCCCGCTGCTTCCCCCTACAGACCCCCCTCTCGCCGTCGTTGAAGCCCTCCTCCCCCCTTCCCGCCGCCCATTGCAGAGCCCACCCCCGGGTCTCGCTGCTTCCCCCTATAGACCCCCCCATTCTTGTCTCGCCGCCCTCTGCAGAGGCCTCCCTCCGATCTCGCCGCCTGAAGCCTGTGCAGCACGAGCTAAACCCGCCATGGGAGATCGGATGGGGAGAGGTCGGCTACGGGAGGACTTGTACTTGGAGGCACGAAGCTTGGAGTCTGAAACTGAAGGTGACTCCGCCTGGAGTGTCTCATCGTAGAGTGTTTCCTCGCGCATGGATGGCCCTCAAGCCTGGACTGAGATCAGATCCACCGACTGCTCCTGGAATCGCACGCTGGAGCGCAGAACAAGAGGCTCACACGGAAGGGGCTCGTGCGATGGAGCGCAGGAGGAGCTTCATCGCCTGCATCGCCGCCGATTGGAGAGCCACAAACTGCTCCGATCTCGCCACTGTCAAAGCCCCCCCACCCCTGCAGAACAGTCTTTTTTATTTTTTATTTTTTGGTTAATTGTAGTCGTTCGTTCATAGATCGGTTAGATTAACTCATTTCTAACTCAAGGAAGTTAACTTTAGATGTGTTAATTTAACGGTAGGGTTCGTTGGGTAAGATGGAGCAAGTTTATAGGGTCGGGGGAGGAATTACGATGTTTCAAAGGTTGTAGCGGTAATTGCAAAAGATTACAGGGTCTGCCGGGTAAAAATCCCTTATTCTAAATACTTCCTTCATTTTTCTTTTCCTTTATTCTTTTATTTTGTACAAAAACACACTAATTATGCAATATTAACAGATGCATGTAGAATGCTAAGTTATTATTTTTTAAGTATTTACATGATGCTTTGGTAAGTTAAATTGCTAAAATAAAAGATTAAAGAGTGAGAATCAGGGATTCATCAACTATGTATGATACTATATAATAATCATTAAAGAATTTAGAGATATTAAAACATTTTAATTCCATAAACTTTTCGTCATTTCAAGCAAAACATTATTTTTACAAGGAATTGTTGAACTATAACTGTTGTAGTTTCAAGATAGGGTTTGTCATGAAGCTATCATTCAATAAATTTTGATGGTTGTCAAGTATTTTTGTAAATATATTCATAATCATCTCATCATGTAAGATTATCAATTTTTATGATTTATATTAGATGATAAACAGGTTAAAAAAGTCATTAAGATGGTCCAATCATCTTCCGACCTATCACTATAAAATATGGCATATCTAGGGAAAAAGGAGTTAGGATTATACGAAACAAATTAGAGTGATTTATTGGTTTTATTGTTAACATAATTAATCCATTTTCAATATGTTTCATGACTGAAAATCTGCGACAAAAATTTGTTTAATTACCAATCCAAGTTTCATGCAAAAACCAACACATTACGAGAAATTTTTGAATACAAAATGATGCTCTATTGTTGATAATCTTTGGAGAGCCTTTTGGAAGCAAGTTTAGACATTCTAAACATGATTAATGATCCCGAAAATTCATTAAAATCATGGAAAAATATTATCTACATCAACTATGTCGAAAAATGATTTGAAATCACATCTATGCATAAAACAACAAGTTCCCACACATCCGATATGCAAAACCTTGTACCCCTAAAGTTTGGAGCAAGACCTTTTTACCAAAGCTATAGTACTACATGAGGTAAGTCAATAACAAACTCGCACATCACGAAAGCATGGAGATCGAATCGTATCCGATCTTGACGACTAGTCATACTAGTCTATGGGATGGCGGAATTTAAAAAAATCGATGAAACTACATGGCATGGGAACAATTCCCGTGAAATTTCAACAAGATCACATGAGTATAGAGTTTACCTCCTGAAGTGTTACCATGATTTCAAAACCTCTAAAGAAAGATGCCTCCTATCTCAAGTATGATCTGATGAAATGGCATTTGTGGACGTGTGGATGAGATGTGTGCCTCCCACAATCCATGGCGACGATCCAAACGAGGAATCTCCTAATTTTCTCTCACAAAATACGTTGTATCCTTTACGTGCACGAGACATCGAAGAAGATGGAGATCTGTGAGCAATTGGTCCAGTGGCACGACTACAATCCGACGATGATGTAGCCCTCAACAAAGCCTACGTGGACGCTCGCCGAGATTTGAGAGAGAGTTGTTATTGCAATAATTGATTCAACTTACTTGTGTGTTGAGAAAGAGTTAGAGTTTCCTTTCTTATATAGCAAATAAATAGGATAGTGGAGATATACTCCTCATTATTGATCTTTTGTTGAGATTATATAACTTTACTTGTACTACAAGTAAAGTAGGATTTAGAATTAATAAAATAGTTATTAATTGAATGCACTAAAATTCAATCTCAAATAAATCTCATTCTCATGAATAAAGAGGGAAGGAGAGATCCACCTTCCAAGAATGCGGAAATGAGATAGCCTCATTCTTCATTAGGTGGGTGGACATCCGCTATGGGATTGGAGAGAGATTTTCTCTCTCCAATCTCCTTTAATCTAATCTTATTACATTAGACCTTTATATATAGAATAATTTATCAACAATATATCACGAAATATTTTGCAAATTATTTGTGAAAATTGCAAATAGACCATTGATATTTATAAATAATATTCATCCATCCAAAATTAAATGTAAATCACATTTACATTTAATTTATTAATGTGAATCCAATTCTCATTACTATTTAATGAGTAGTGGAAGAAGGAATGCAAGACTACTAGTATTGAAGCTGTAACTTGTCACCTTCTTTGTTAGATTTCACAACCGTTGAGGAAGTGATGAGAGTTTCTCCAACTCTCGCAGCAGTTGTAGCTCTTGGACTTGCTTTTAAATTACGTCAACTAATGTAATATTCTCACTAATAATTCCCTTGTCATAGCATGAATCAGACTCAGAAACTTCTTCCAGCTTCTAATGCTCTCGGTGGTGTAGTGGCTATGGGCTCTTCTAGAATGCCCGAGTAGAATCGACAACACGTGAATCCTCTACTATCCCCTCAAAGATGGACCACACTGACTCGACGTCCCTATTCAGATAACTACTACCACATGCGACTATCTCTAGTCCTTGTATATCCGAATGGATTCCTCCAAAGTAATTCTACACAAGCACCTTCAATGGTATCTCTTGATGAGGGAATCTCTCTATCAAGTCCTTGAATCGATCTCATGAATCATGGAATGACTCATGTGGTAACTGTGTAAAACTAGAGAACTGACTCCTTACCATATTCGTTCATCCCAAAGGAAAATATTTACGTAGGTATGTGGACATCTGATCATCCCATGTAGAAATTTCTCTCCCCAAATGACTCAAACAGTAGAGTGCCTTATCTGCTAAGGCGAAGGGGAAGGCCTTGAGGCATATAGCCTCCAGTGTAACTCCTGGATAACTAGCCGTACCAAAATCATCTCCAACTACTATAGAAAGGTAAATGGCTCCTCTAAAATGTTCCCATATTACTTGGTAAGCAAAGATCTGAAGGGCAATCTATGTTTGTATGGCCCCTGATTCAGGGATAATGGTGTAGCATCCTGGCTCCCGGGTCATAGTAATCTCTCAAAGTAGCGAGAACCATGAAATGTGGTGGTGGGTTCCTGACTCCTTCTATCAGCGTAGTGATAACAACTCTAAGCTCATCATGGACTCTACACTAATCTCTTATTTGTAGGTCCGTCTGTAGTGTGTCTGGAATCGTCTCAGTAATATCCTAAGTGGATCAGGTCTACCATCTGGATGTATCTCATCAATCTATCTATCCTCAACAACTCTATCCTCAATTGGTCCCTTCCCCCTAGACATGATCTTCGAATTCTTTGGGAAGTAAAAATTGTAATAAGAACTATGTAAAAAACATTCAAGAGAAAGAGACGAAAGATTGAGGCAAGGGTCTGCCTCAACTTAAAGGTTGTGAGGCAAGGGAGTTCGGATCCGACTCTTCTTGTGACAAAGTGGGACCGGATTGGGATGAGGGTCATCCTAAGTCTATGAAGACATACGACGGATGGTGGATCGTTAAAAGCTCACAGAGTCTGAGCTTAAAATTCGTCTAGTCGTTGTCTTCGATGTCAAAAGAAAGTCTGGGAGAGAATAAAAACTCAAGTCAAGAAAATGAGTGTGAAGGCAAATAAGATGCATAATAATGCACACCGCACATACAAACAAAATGGAAACCCCAGATTCACCAACTACACAGTGGGAGACCATAAGAGTTCGATCTTTTATCTTTTTAATTTTAATTGGGTAATTAATTGCTTGTATTAAGAAAACTCACAGAGGGTGTCTCCCTGTCACCCAGTTGAAAATGCCTCATCTACTCTCGTTAATTCAATCGAATTAGGTTTGTGGTTCGTTGTAGTTGGGTAATCGAGACCTCATCAAAAACACCACTAAATTCAATGTTCAATTAATTTTAAGTGACAAATTTCTTTGACTTAAGCAAGCCCAAGGTCGAATTCAGGAAGGCAACTGACTCCTTAGGAAAATTTTTAGTTAATCTTTATGTTAGATTTTCAGGAGAAAATGTTTGGTCTTTTTTATGCAATTAAGGAAATTACAATGCAATTTCAAGCCAAATTTTAAGTTAAATCAATAATGTTAATCAAATGAAGTTCAAAATCAATGAAACTTGGCCAAAAGATGATATGCTATAAGACTAAGTTACTGCATTTTTTGGAATTTTTAGACTCTAGTTGAATTAATTATGAATTAAATATGGATGCAGAGTAGTTTTCTGCAAGATAAATTTTAATGTATACCAAAGCATATTGTTATCAAGTATAAAAATTATCCTAGATAGGTCCAAGTGAGAGGAATCCAGGAAAATTAATAAACCTAAAAAATGATAGAAACTGAAGCTATTAAAAACTATTTCAGCAAAACGCTATTTGATTTATTCCGAACTCATGATGCGTATAAATGTAATGATTTTTGGGCACAGTGTAGAAAAACCTAAAATAAGGCTAATGTAATTTTATGGTGATTTTTGGAGCACATTGGGAAAAATATGTCAAATTCCACAAAAATAATAATATTAAATTCTATGCAGCTCACAAAAATATGATACATGCACAACAGATAAAGCTCAAATTAGACTACAACATGCAATTTTTAGAATTTAAAAATGATGATAAATGGATACCTAAATATGCGAGCACATGGACTAAAATGCAAACATAAAATAAAATTTCCTTAAAGGAAAACGTGCATACAGCGAGTAAAGTGTAAATACCTATAATACTAGGGGTGCAGATGCAATTTTTCCACTACAACACGTGCTTCTCAAGTGACGCGCCTGATAGGGACTTATTTGCAATTTCTAAAATTTGTAAGGGCCTCGGTGAAATTTACCCAGCCCTCACGTGAGAGACACATGAGGAGGTGATAAAGCGGACCTGAGTGCGGTTAAGAAAGGTGTTAGTGTAGAAAAACCGCAAAGAGAGATCTGTGTGTATCCAATAAAATAATTGATAGAATACAAGAGAGAAAGTGAATTGAATAAAGCGGCTTCTCTCCTATTTTACCTAACACTTTTTATTTTACCTGGTAAGTGATCGAACTCAAGGAGGCAGAATATAAATATTTCAATTTTTTAGAGAAGAGATATTATTGTGATTTTTTATTTCTTCTCGAAGGAAATAAGGACGTGAGAAATTTTTTTATCGGTTTTTTATTTAAAAATTTTATTTGATTTTATTATTTATTATTAGTTTTATTTTTATTTTTAAAGTGATATTTTTCAAACGATTTACCTACAATATAATATATGAAAAGTAAGTGAAGTATAGTGATACTATATAATAGGTAGATCGCTCGAGCAATGGGCTCGAGAAGTACTTGAAACCAACTCAAGACGGAGTCGAATCACGAAGAATATAATCTCAATGAAATCGAGATAAAATCTTTTGAAATTTCATTCAAAGTAAATCTAGGTTAGTTGAATAGCTACCCCAAGAAAATCATCTCGAAATAGTGTCAAAATAGGTCTAAAAATATCCCTACAGTCCAAGGGTATAACAACAAAGAAAAATATGAAAAAGTTCTGCAATTCAGTCCTCGGTCAGGGACTAAAATGTAAAGAAAATTAAAGTTAATACATTTAGGTCCCTGCATGGGGACCTAAATGTAATATCTGGAAACTACTAGAGCTGTTGAAAATTCTTGGAACTCGACTAGGCTTTTGATGCAATTTCTCTACCCCTTCGCATTTGATGGTTCATATAAGACGCTAAGGCATGATCTGGGCCGTTGGTTGGCACCACATGTCGGCAAACTGTAGTACCTGGAGTTCTTGCAGTTCTTCAAGTCTTGTACGCAGTTGGCGATGGGGCTTCCTTCTTCGATTTATCGTTAGTAGACGACGACGATCTAGGGCCTCCGGCAGGTCCAGAGGGGTACCTCCTTCACCCCTTGAGAGCGCTTGTGGTGGAGTTCCTCCGCAGGTGGTCATAGATGATGGAAATTCGTCGACGAAGTAGGCTGATCCGACTATTTCGGACGATGATATAGCTTGGGATTTTTATGTTCTTCACAGCTCCAGATGAGTTTATTACTGCTCCATGTTATGAAACATAATTGCGAAGGAAGATATATTGCTCGATTTGCAATGAAATCGACCAAGAAAATTAAAATGGCAAGTTACGACGGTGATTCCAGAAAATAAGAAGGACGTGCTAATGGATGACATATACGGATGATCTTGAGTCGAATAGATGTGGTTTTGAGATGGCTATGAAATATGGCATCCATGAATGATTATTCGGCTATCTAATGAGGTGGTTAAATCGGCAAATCACGGCACATTGATCGATAAGAAATTAGTTGAAGATGGATGAGTTACCTGTGGATTGGAGGTGTATAACCTCCTAGTCTCCCCTCCACGGTGCGACGTTCCCGGAGCTCTAAGCAGCACGATGGCAGTGATGCAAGGCCAAGCTAGCCTTGGAACATCTCCCTTATGATCCTTTTTCCGCGCAGGTATCCTTGGGCGGAGTTGTCACCTTTAGAGCGGGCGGAGAGAGGCTAGGAAAGAAGGAGGTCGGCCTCTGGATCTAGAGTTTAGGTGGGTTGGAGAAGTTAGTTGGCTCGCGTCAACTTTGAGAGCTTTTATAGGTGAATCGGTAGGAGATTTGAATGGATCTAAGGGTAGGCGTGTGTTAGGGTAGTTAGGAGAAGAAGATTGAGGGTTCAGATTGAGTGAAGGTGTTAGAAATGGCGCGGATAATTCGGTGAAGATCGGGTACTGGAATAGAACGCCAATTGAATGTCCTTGAGGAAGAAGAACGAGGTGCTGACACGTGTCAGCACCTGGTTGGCGAGATGTTAAATATAATGTAAATTAAGTAATAAATAGTAAATAACATTATTTTAAATAGGTATAAAAATAAAAAGTAAAGAAGCTTAAATTATCTAAATTATGGAGTATTTTTTTATAAATAAAAAACATTGTATGAAATATAAATATTATATTAATAAATAAGTATAAATAATACTTTATAAATAGGTTTTGGATTTTTAGTTTAATAAATAAAAAGTTACATATTAATTTTATATTTTCTTAATTATTATAATAATAAGTAAGGCCTTTGTAATTTTTGTGGGTTTTACTAAATTAGTTAAAATATATTAATAAACACAGGTATAAGTTATATAGTTCAATTTCAATTATAAATTAAGTACTTGTATTTTATCAAAATAATAAATAAGCTTAAAACAATCTGAAATAAATCATGGTGAACATACAAGACCATGAAATAAATAAAATTTATAAAATTAATAAAACTATAAATAATGTGTTCTAAATAAAATATATAGCCCATAAACCCTTTTGTCATTAGGTCCCAAAAATGGACTTTTTGCAAACGGACTCCGATTTTAATGAAATCACCTCCACTAATTAGAGAATATTATTTTATGAACTTTAAATGTGAATAGAGTGAATTTGGAGTTCATCTGAGAAAGTTATGATGTTCGAAAGATGAGAAATTGACAATTTAAAAGTTGATTTTCTTGCCATATATACAGGATAATATTTTTAACTTATTTTTATATCCTTGTATACATTTTTAGAAATAACTAGCAAAAGAGTTTTGGTGAAAAATATGAAAAATGAGTTAATTAAAAATCCATGAAGATTTGATATTGGTTTGATAAATAGTGAAGAATGTATGGAATGTATCTCTATTATTTTTTTATGATTTTCTTTCCGTATCTCACCCTACTTGTTTGTTTCTTGACCAATCCATGCTGACTTGGTCTCGGGGTTTAGCTTATAAATATATCTTGTAGCTATATTTATATTATATAACTCATATTCTACATATATACATATTTACAATCTGTCATCTTCTCTTTTCTTTATTTTTATTCCTTTATATATTTACATGTTTTTGATGCATAAAAGTGCATTCTTTTTCATGAATGAAGTTTTGATAAAAGATGGGAATTAATGGATATTTACATGTATTTATTAAGGGTTTCAGGACAAAATGCGAAAGAAATGTTAATGAATCATGGATTCATTAGGGGGCTATGATCGGAAGGCGATGGAGGCTTTGACTTCGCTTCTTCACACCTTAAGTCGCTCCAAGCCTAGGTTAGGGGATGAGGCTTGGATGCTCCACGTGGCAGGTGCTGAGCCATTTGATCTGAAGAGATCCAACGGTGGTGAATCTGGATTCGTGTCACGATAATGACCCGTCATATCAGGAAGATCCAGCGGTGGCAATGGCTGCTAGAGAGAGGTGTCGTGGCTCAATACTGGATTTTGGATGGCGATCAATCCAGAGGTATCTAGATATTGAAGCAAATGAGATGTGGTGGAGTAATGTCCTTTGGAACCTTCTAATCCAACGGTGGCGGGAAGCGGGCGATGTGTCGTGAAGAGGACCGTCGGATCACCTTGATCCGACGGTAGCTGTACGTCGTCTTCTGCGGTATGCCACCTCATGCGGCGGACTTGGAAGGGATCTGCCGAGGTCGCTTTGGCTCAGCCCCCTTTCCCGTGCTCATGGATGTTCACCGGTGGCTCATGGATAGCCGAGACCAATCGTGGAAGTGTCTGGAGAAAGCTAGAGGCCCTGGAAGCTGTTGGGGTCGTTTGTAGGCCGGGGAAGATGGAGCTTAAAACAGCTCCGGTGTGATATCCATCTAATGAAGATAATGGTCCTGCAGGGTTAGTGGGTGCCAGAAATCAAGTGCAGCGTGCTCAGGGGAGTGCAAGGGGTGTGTGAGAGGCCTGAGGGAGAAGATGATACTCCGCCGTGACCGACGAAGGTGTGGGTGGAGATGGGTCGAAGTGTCGTAGGGGTGATCTGATGATGGCACGAAGGTGATATTTCCAAGGCGGAGCTCGGTGGAGGATCCGAGAGGTGTGGAGTCGATTAGAGAAGTCAGGAAAAAGTCGAGAAGATCGAGAGGAATGAAGAAAGGCGATCGGAGGAGAATGAAGGAATCTACCTAGGGTTAGAGGCTCGGGGAAGATCTCTTGGTCGTCGCTCCAGGGTTGGTAGCGGGCCTGAGCTCGTGCAGCTCGTCGAAGAAGCTGCGGCAAGGCGTGCTACGTGGTGGATCTCGTCGAAGATGAAAATGCCATCGTCGCTCACTCTCTTTCCTAATCGCTGTCACCAACAGGTGGAAGGGAGCTCTGAGAATCTCTCTGCAAGGGAGGATGAGGTAGAAAGTGGCCGGAGGTGGAATGTTTAAAGGGATAATGTGGAGGTCTAGGTGATGGGGAGGTGATGTTCGTGGAGTGTGTGGAGTGATGAGGAAGGGTGTCATGGACATCATGGATGCCGGCGATGGTGAGGGAGGTATGTGCGACATCGTGTAGGTGTTGATGGGCGGAGAAGGTGGCTGTCGTGGCGCCAAAAATAGGAAGGGGTGGAGCCGTTGCAAAGTGGGGGAGATATGGGCGAGGCTCTTTCGGAGGTGGGATACGATGCCTCGTTCATTGAATCTAGTGATCCAACAGCTCCGAATAAGGCGCCAATGGGCAGTGAGGATTAGATCAGGCGGGACTAGATCGAAGGGGGATGGAGGTTGCCACATGGCAGGCGTAGGTGCGGATGCTGATAAACGGTGGAGAATAGATATGGTATAGGATCGAAGGGTCTTCAATTTGAGCGGGGATGAGCAAATGAGATCTAATCATCGGGGTTAAGATCCAGCGGCCATGAGCATGACACGTGGCTTATGGAGTGTGAGGCGGAGATGGACGACGGGGAGGAGATCAGGGGGAATATGGAACAGCTGAGAGGTGATGCAGTTATGGACAGTTTGGATCTGGAGGAAGACGAATCCATCGGACGGTGGAGGAAAAGGGTGTGTGGCATGTACTGTTGGCCGTGTGGTGCAACCAAAGGGCGCCACGTGGCCCGATTTGGTTGGTCGAAAAAGAATGTGAAATAAGAGGGAGAAAATGGCCGAATTTGGAAAAACGCAAAACACGAAAGTTGTAGATCTCGATGATATCTACAAGTTTCATGTTGATCAAAAACAAAAATGAGGTCGAATAGAGTAGTAAAATACAAGGGTACAAATATACATACATATAGTATTCAATGGGGCCCCAAAACCCAAGTTTTGCATACGAGCTCCGATTTGAATGAAATTGGTCTCATTTTCAAGATCTCCGAATGTGTATTAATTTAAAAGTGAGTAGACCAGGATCATAGGCTGTACGAGAGCGATATGGGCATTTTAAGGTCCATGGTCCCTAACTTGGTTTGGGATTTTATTTGTCAAATTTATAGGTTAGCAATTTTTTGGTATTTTTCTTGTAGTATTGTTAGTAATGTACACAGTATTTATGGGATTTATAGTTAGTGTAAAATATATATAAATGAGTGATTTTTACAAGTGAATTGGGCTTCTTATTTAATGTAGATCTGAATGCTAAAATGCAAATGTTATTAATGCACGCATTAATGCTAATTATGCAAATTTTGTGGAAATATGATACTAATTACTCGAGAACAAGGCTCTATTTTCAACTTTAAGAGTGATGAATCGCATATTCATCAACCTTCTATAATTAAACCTTCCTCGTCCCTAAGCAACTAAAATGAAATGCAAGAGGTGAAATGATTTTGAGTTCCATACTAGGTCATGAACAAAAGTTGAAAATGGAGGTTGACTCGACCTTCAGATTAATTGTGTGGTGGAACCTTATTGGGATATGAACTTTAGACCTAATAAACTTTAAGTTCCACAAGTCTATTATTCAAGACTCCTCAATAGTCAGGACAGAAAAAATCCTGAGACGCAAATTTCTGATGACTATGATTCTTACTTGTACGGTGTACGTGTAAAATAGCTCTCCCATCAGAAATGGCTAAGAAACATCCTCCTCTAACAAGGTAACTCTAATTCCTCAGTCCAGTAACTCTTTCCTCCAGGAGCGGGGTATTCCCTTCTAAGTTCAAGTGCGACCATCTCAAAGAGGAGGGATGGAGAAAAGAATGGACGGTCGCCAGTCTAGCTACCTATCCCGGGATGCCTGACCCGTGTAGCCAAGTCACCCAACTGTACACTTCGTACAATATACATACTCCGACAGGTATTTTATTTTCACTTACTCCTTTCATATTTTTTTTTGGAGATTTTATATTTATTTATTTTATACAAGGTACAACATCTACATCAGTACTTTTTCCTCTTGAGCTAGTAGACTATCCCTCTTTTGAAGCATTATTGCAACCCACAACATCCCGTCCTTAGATGTCCACACCACCAGACTAGGTTGATATGCACTTCCCTCCCTAAAGGAGGACAGATGTTTCCACCCATGTGATACTCCAAGCTAAAGGATTCTACCTCCTTACCGCCTCATCAATGAAGAGCTATGTGCGTTGTGATTGTCCAATTTAGGTCACTGTCAAAAAGAATCATGCGTGTGCACGAGATATTCTATTTAGACTAATCAGGATGACATGTGAACATAGACTTGCAGACTCAAAGAATTAAGTCACTTGACCTGAGAAATCTTAAGTCCAGTTCCTATAAAGTTCCTCAGAAATTAGGTGGATTAAGGTCAAATCAAGTCCCTTCTCAACGTCTACTCATAACTTGGTTCAGAACCCACTAGCTTTTCACTTTACATATGCAAGATATATAGATGACATGTTATGTAAATGAATGAAACACAACTCTTTTTCTTTCTTTTTAGATGCATAGATGATGTGCAAAAGTAAATAAGAAGCCTTTGATTTTGATTTTTCCATTTTTCTGTCAAAATAAAAAGTATATTACAAATAAATTTGTATTTTACAATTTTTTTAATTTTTTACCCACCCCATAACTATTGTATAGTATTACAAAAATACATGAAAATAGAAGCTATGGGTAAAGTGCATATGTAATATATACACCCCTATACTTAGCACGTGCTATGTCCTCAGAGCACGAAAAGCGAAGAAACAGACATAGCTCATGCTAAGAGCATGGGAGATAAAAGAACAAAAATGTATAGAAGTCATCCTGCCCCACTATACCTAGGCTCCGGCAGCCTAAGCATAGTAGAAGATCAAAACTGCACGGAAGAGGTCAAGAGGGGAAGTTGACGATTATATACATGATGGGCATCGACCCCCTCCTATACTTAGGCTATGGTCAGACTAAATATAAGATAGGAGTGAGTAGGAGGACCGATGAGATCTGGAGAATATACAACATAGTATACAGACTCGAGACACTCTCCCCCTATACTTAGGATCTGGTCATCCTAAGTATAGTAATGAAAAGATATGGATCCTGGGCGAGTGATTAGAGTTTCGGGAGTGGGGGGGGGGAAGAATATACATGAATGGTGAGTATGTACAACGATCACAATTTGAATCTTCTCGAAGTTGTTGATGGCAAGAGCTCACTGCCACAAGGTCTCATGCACGACTCTGTGTATAGACTGGATCTGTCTTGCGCATGAATACAATCTCCTCAACATGGACTAAGTGTTCATTGGTTTCAACGAAGTGCTTCAACAATTTTCCATTGACTAGGCATGTCTGTGCTCCATCTGTGAGATCCGAGATCTCCACGCATCCACTATCATGCACAACACGGACTACGAATGGACCCGTCCACTTGGATTTTAGCTTGCCTTTAATGACCTTCAGCCTTGCATTTAACAACCATACCTTTTGTCCAGGAACAAAGGTCTTTCGTCTGATGTATCTATCATGCCAACGCCTCACCTTATCCTTGTACACCAAAATGTTGTCGTACACTCGGTTTCTGACTTCCACAAGCTCATTCAGATCCATCTCTCTCTACTTCTACCCTAGGTGTGTGTTCTAGTTGACCTTTTGATTACCCACTCAGATTTGTGCACTAATTCAACTGGGAAATGGCACGACTTCCCTAATACCATCCTAGATGGGGAGGTTCCTAATGGTGTTTTGTAAGTTGTCCTATAATCCCTTAGGACCTGAACTAAGATCTGAGACCAGTCCTTTCTGTATGGGCGGACAAGCTTTTGCAATATGGTTTTCACCTCCCTATTCGACACCTCAGCAATTCCATTGGTTTGTGGGTGGTAAGGACTAGCGACACGGTGTTTGACGACGTAATGCTTCAAGAGGTTCTTCACATATCTGCTTACGAAATGTCTACCTTATGAATCTGTGATTCGTCATCTTTATTCATTTATTTTAGCTTAAAATTCCTTATAAAACACCTGCATATAACAATAACTCCATATTCTAACTAACTTGCATCATTGTAAATATTGTAGACTTCTTACTAATTTTAACCTAAAATAAATAAAGAAAGAAAGAAAGGAAAAAATAAATAAAATAAAATAAAAGAGGAAGACTGTATACATGTTGACCGATACCGAGAGAAGGTCGGGACTTGACATGATCAACCAGGAATAAAGTAGGGGGAGATAAGGGTCCTTAAGAAGAAAATCTAAAAAAAATGTGTGTGTTGTTGTAAATACTTCTCACTTATTTTGTATATATATGTATACAACTGGCACTAATTTATTTGTGCCTTAATTGACCTCAAATCAAATAACTTTCAAAACCAAAGTTATAAATAAAATTGTGTCCAAATAATAAAATTAATTGCACAATTAAATCATGTACATAATAAAAGTAGCCACACTTGGAAAAAGCCACTAAGCACTAATTGAAAAAACAATTCCAGCTCCATATGAACTCAAATTAAACCAATCTCACTTCCATTGGATTCTAAATTAAATTATCTTTAAAATGATTGTGATTTCATGATTTTTGGAGTTACGAGTAAAAAGTTGGTTTTCCAGGGTGGTTTGTACAATTTTCCCATGTATTTTGTAAATATTGTATTTGTATATATTTATAAATTATTCTTACTAATTATTTAAAATAAAAATAAAAATAAAAAATAATTAAAACAAACACAAAAGAGCTAATTTCCTCATTTACCCTTGTATATAATGTCATATATGTATATAGTATGGGAATATGGGGCTGCCCCTAGGGGAGCCAACATGGTTGCCCCCACCCCATCTTTTTGGCATTTTTTTATTTTTTTGAAAAATAAAACCATGAATATTCATCCCTATATCCTTCCTATGTGCCATTTGAATTTCGTCAGAAACAGAGACTCCTACGGTCTCCATCCATGTCATTTTTTTAACGGTCAAAGGATTTTTTAAATCGACCTGTCTGGATGGAGGCCGTAGGAGTCTGTTTCTGACAAAATTCGAATGGCATATAAGAGGGATATAGGGATGAATATACATGTCAATATTTTTCAAAAAAGTTAAAAAAAATTTACCAAAAAATTGGGCAGGGCAGCCAACAGGGGGCAACCCCATCAACCCCATATAGTATATGTATATAGTTGCTATTTTTAATTAACCACCATAAAAAATAAAAAAACAACATTTTTTTCATTCAAATAAATAAAGTGATGAAAATTAAAAAAAAATAGATAATTTTGTAAATGGTTTTATCTCTTCATCTTTATCTCATTTCAATTTTTGCATCCATCTTGTCTCTTTATCCAAAAAGACAAAAGATCAAAATTTCATCTCCATTATCTTTTTTTATTTATATGGCTCCTTCTCAGTCATTCCAACTTGATCAATCTTTAGAGAGAGGAGTCGATCTCCAAGAGAAAATTTCGTCGAGAAAGTTTCCTAGTCTCCAAGCCATATGGTGACAGTGAGTCGGCCTTGTCGAGGCAATGACGATTCATTTCCGCTCCTAAGGTGATATCCACATTTTTCTTATTTTCATCTAGGTTAATCGTAGTTTCTTTCATCGCATTTTCAATTACATCGTCATTTTATTTTTCTAGATCATAAAAAAATCCATCTCGATTTGATCCGTCTCCCATTCTGAATTTTCATCAATTTCTCGATCTCCAGCGTTCTATTCTATCTTTCATGATCTATCAACTTCGGCCATGCACGGTGGCCGGAGATCGGATTCGATTCTTCCATTTTATATTGAATCCCCGTTCATTTTCTGATTTGTAAATACATAAAAAAATAATAAAAAACAACAAAATAAAAATAAGAAAAATAAAAAAAGAGATATTTTATATCCTTTTTCTTCCTATTTTTCGGATTTACAAGAAAAATTAAAAATTATTTTTATTCACTATTTACAATGAACAATAAAAAAATTACAAAAAAAACTGTCACAGGCTGCGGGGACATCACCCCCCGCCGCTCTTCGTCCCCACGCTGTCTCCAGCAACGTTGTGCGTGCCCCCCCTTCGTCGGGCGTCCCACTCCTCCAGCGGTGCCGCCATCGACCGCCAGCGCACGGGCCTCTACGACCTCGCCACCGCACGGAGCTCACAACCGCCCGCAACCGCTGATCGAGCCTCCCGCGGCCACGCGATCGTCGACCCCAGCGGCGGCCGTGCACCCTCCCGCCGCCATCGACATCTGATGAAGGGGGCGGTGACCCCGCTCCTCTGCTACCCAAGCGCCGCCCGCTCCTCTCGTTCGTCACCTGCGGCCTAGCATCGGTCGCGTCGTCCGTCGAGCTCCACAACTGCAACCGCTCTGCCTCTGAAGATCGTGCACCAGCACGCCGCACCTCAATGACCTCGCCACTGCGTGGAGCCGCGCGCATCTCCGCGCCACCCGCCGACCTCCGAGCCCCTCCTTTGGTAGCAGAGCACATTCTCCCTTAGCACCTTGGGCGGCGGCCGACCTCTACCCTGATGCCTCAATTTTGAAGGAATAAACGAAGGGAACCGTTCTAGGGTTTTGATTAATAAAAAAGGGGGAACAATTGCATCTTCAGCCCCTAGAACTTCCATAAATTTTAAAGAAGTCGTTGCCAGCCTCTTGCACATGCCATGCACTTGGTATATTGGCAAAATTACGCTTCATCCCCTATGCTTTAATTCTATTATTTATTTGATGCAAAGACATAACTTATTTACATTTTAGTCCCTGAACTACAGAACAAAAACTTATGTGATCTCTTGCATAGAAATAAATATTATTTGTGATCGAAAAATCTTGCAAAAATTGTGCTAAGCTCCTGATGTGATTATCTTCTTAGCATAAAATTTTCGTTGCATTTTGCCTTCATTTATTATTATTATTAAAAAATAAAAAACAATGTCATTTTGTCTTTTTGGAATTAAAAAATTCGTAAAAATTCAAATATTGTTCCAAAAATTCCGAAAAAGTTAGGTTAGTTTTATTTCATTGTCTTAATTTCTGACCAATTTTCATGCATTAATTATTCATAAAGACAAAAATGGAAAACTTCAAAAATCTTATTAAAATCACAAAAATATCTACAAAAATCCAAAAATAGTGATTTCAGTTCATGTTTGTAGATAATTGCTTCTATTTTGCCATAAAAAATTGTCAGGAGTTTTGGGCACTTAAAATATTTTTAAGTTGCAAATTACTCCATGGTGTGCACATTTTCGCATTTTCTCACTGTTTGATTTTTAGAGAAACACATCTGAAAATTCCACAAAAATTGTCAAAAACATTTCAAAACTTTTAAAACCCAAAAATTATTCTCTGGATTTTTCTGAGCATTTTTGATAAATTGAAAAATTACAAAAAGAGTTGTTGTGCATATTTTTGATCATGGGAATATTACTTCATGTTATTTTTGAAAATAAAAAAAAGATAAAAAAATCATAAAACCCAAGGATAGTTGTCCTTTGAGATTCTTGTTTTCTCTTAATTGATTTTTGATTAATTGAATAACCCTCAGAATTTGTAGCCTCCCTGAGTTTGACCCTGTGCGCTATACAGGTTTATAAGTAGCAAAAATAAAAAAAATTGTTTGTTTCTCACAGGATTTTGGGAACAACAACAACAAATTATTCATCGTTTTTTCCGTCCTCAAGATTTCGTGCCAACAAAATGGCGTCGTTGCCGGGGAGGTACGGTGAGGGTAGTTAGGTTTCTCTTTTGACCTACTATTCTTGGTTGTAAATATGAGTTTATAATTTATCATATTATTCCATTGTTCATATCCACTGCATTCATTTCATTTTTTTCTCTCATATTAGATAATTGTTTTTCTTACACATTCTCTTCTTCTTTGTGAGGGCCTTCGGAGTGAAGGAGGCGATCCTAGGAGAGTCGAAGCACCCAAGCGACGTGGAGGCGGCTTGATTCTTCACCAACCCGTAGGAGAGCGTGAGAAGAGGAGAAGAAGAATTGAAAGAATAAAAAAAAAGCGAGCGAGAGAGAGAGAGAGATTTTCTAGCATTTTAACTCTGTAAACAGACATTCATTTGTTGCGGGGTCTGTTTCACCAAATGCCGGTGCACTTGGGGGACCTCACCAGTTTTGTTTTCATCGCATTTATTTTTCTTTGTTTTCCACGGATTTCGTTAGCACCCTGTTGATTGCTTTAATTAATTTGCTTGAGCCAGGTAATTAATTAGGTCCAAACACTTTAAACAAGAATTTTTGTGCATATAGAGTAGAGCGTAATTTGGTCTTAGTGAAATTAACTTGTTCTTGCCCGTTAACAGAAGCTATCATCTAGGACGGTTCACTTGCATCATATAGGCTAGTTTATTTTTCTGTATTTAAATTCTGCGCGGATCACTTGCATGTAGAGTGTTGGCGACAAGGTACGCATCTCTAAACCCTGCATGCATCATCGCTTTTAATCACGCATTGGCATTTCCGATCTCCTTCCTTATTTTCACTCACATAAGTTAAAACGGAAATTGGACACTCTGTAGGCGATTCTTTGAAAATATTTTTAACCAAGTGACAACTGCCTAAAATACAGGACTGCTAAAGAAAACTCGACCCTAAAATAAAGACAAGGAAAAATCATTATTTTGGAGAGAGTAACACCCTCATTGTTTGGTTTGTATGTAGCGAGAGAGCGACCCGCACACTAGGATAGAACCAGTCCGAACTCTTTTCAGACTACTTTCATCGGTTAGTCTTTCTCCAGTGAGGATCTCTTCGGTAGCCGGTAAAGCGGCTCGCGACGTCTTAACAGATTGAATTGATCGGGTAGCCTATAAACGGTCCGCAATTCATACTGGCTGGGAAAGATCTAACTTTGGGATTAAGCCAGTCTACTGCGAGCATTGGGTTCCTAACAGCTCGCTTTAACCACTCTGATATATTGTATTATCACCAAACTCTAAAATTGACAAGATAATTAACCGAACCTTCACGGTCTTCACATTAAGTTGAGTTGGTGAACTAGGAGTTTGTATTGTGTTTGCTTGTTAGTGCTAAAGATCCTTCTACGCAGTTTGCGCCTTCATTCACTTTCACTCTTGTATCGACATTCGTGATCTCATATCCTGCCTATTGATTTCGAAGATGTCGGACCAGAGTATTTCTCGTTCGGACTCCGTGAACTCATTCTACGCTCCGAGCCGTTCACCTTCTATTCGGGGAGACTCACTTCACGAGTATTCCTCTTTCCCCACTTCACAATTCATAACGTCCATGAATCCACTATTTGAGATTGGATTTAATCTCGAATTAATATCTGAGACTCCATCAATTCTGAGCATTAATCGAGTGGCATATACATTTTTCAGAATCAGAAGCCGGACACTTAATACCACCAAAGGGAAAGGGAACCATGTCGGAACAGAGCGAGATCAACAATACCATGTTAGCCTCCATTCAATCAATTCACACACAGTTAACAGAGCAGGCTAATTTTAAGGCCACACTGAGAGATATGATTCTCGAGATGAGACAAGAAAGAGAAGACAGGAGAGAGGGGGATAAGAGAATCCCTATAGGTGGGAATGGGGGAGAAGAACCTCAAGTAGAACATGGGGCTAAGCCTACACTAAAAGATGCCTATAATCCAGGGGCAGGACAGACAAATTCTTGGATACAAATCCCTACAGTTCATGAGCATTTTGAGCTTAAGCTTACTATTTTACCTCTTCTCCCAATATTCCATGGAAATATTAATGAAGAACCTTATATACACCTCCAGCAGTTCGATCGCATTTGTGGAACAATACACTACCCAAATGTCCCATTAGAGGTAGTGCAGATGACAGCCTTTCCATTCAGTCTGATGGGCAACGCTTTGTACTGGTTAAATCAATTGGGGAAGGTTGTCACTACTTGGGAAGAGTTGAGATCCAGATTTCCAAACAAGTATTACCCACTTGGTCGACTCAACCGAATGTGATCCTTGATTGCTAATTTCTCCAAGATGCTCTAAGAGCCTATTCACGAGGTGTGGGAACATTTCAAAGATCTGACGGAGAAATACCCCCATCATGATATTCCAAAAACCATCCTTGTACAAAATTTCTTTGGGGGTTTAAGCATTGAGAATCAGAAGCTGGTAGATGCCGCTTGTGGGGGAAGCCACTTCAACAAGGACGAGGATGTCTTTATCAAATTTTTGAGGAGATGTTAGAATTTTCAACAGCTCTTTCTTCTTCACGTGCTTTTCAAAAGCACCCCGTCACCACCCTTACAGTACCCCACAAGGATGTCAAGATGACGGCAACACAAGAAGTGGATAAGGTGGATAGCACGGACATGGCCATCATTGGAGACCACCTATCCAAAGTAGACATAATTGAGAAGCGATCTAAGGAACACGATAAGCTTCATATGATCGAGCAGAGGACAAAGAATCGGGATAAACTGGATGAGATAACAAAGCACCAGGAACTTCTTGTGAGTACGATCAGTGCAGTCTACAGTACGAATGCTATTAGGGAGCAGACTCCTTCCACCCAACAGAGTAGTAGAGGACCATCTACAGTTCAGCATGTCTACTACGTGCAGACACTTGATCAAGCTCAACAGCATGGACATTAGATAGTACCATACCAACAAGAAGTAGCCTACATCCCTGAGCAGCATACTCCATCTCCACCTATCATTCAGGAGGTGAATGGTATCTGGTTCGACCGTGAGCAAAACCAGCCCCGTCCATCAGGGCAAGGCCAGTTGGGTTCACACCAGGGCCAGAGACCCACCCACCAGCTTGAAGGAGGCATACAACAGCTGCAGTACCAGTACCAGCAGTTCCAGCCTCAGTACCAGTCTCCACCTCAGTTTCAAAACTAGAGACAAGGCCAACCACAGCAGCAGTCCATGTATTTCCCTCAGCCTAACCAGTAGCAGACTGCATATTATGGACACTATCTATCCCCCCTCCTCCTCATTACCAGAATCCATATGGTTACCAACAGCCTCCGCACTATCAGTCTCAGCGATAGCCAGTAAATGAGCAACTTGAGACTCGTTCAGTCAATCCAGCATTCGATCAACTTGCATTGCTTATGAAGAACATAATTGAACTGACTCAGCGGATCAATGACCTGACTACTACCAAGACACTAATTCCAGCACAGGTCGAAGCCAACCCCAATAATTTCAGACGCAAAGAGCAGGTAGCTAAAAGCCCACCCACCCTCGAGACAGGTATGTCCCTTGATTTTATATGTTTATCTGACGCCATTCATCTCAGGAGCAGTAGGATTTTGCAGCCGCAGACACACCAGTTGGGATTGGAAAATCAAACCACTAAGAGAGCATCATCTTCTACATCATCTCCTTCACCAGTAGTCAAGAGGCCCAGTATAGCAGCACCCACATCCGGAGTTTTACCGCCTTCACCACCACCTTCACCAGGCAGATGTAGATCACCATCAGCAAGGGAGAATATACCAGTCGCAGATTCTTCCTCTTCACCAGAAGCAGCATCTCGTTATGTTTTAGATTCTGTTTTTCCTTCCCCTAGATTGGACAACACTGTACAGAATGATTTTGGTTGTCCTCTTGTACATGATGATTCTACTTTGAATAAAGGAAATGAACGTTTGCATGTTTCTTCTAATTCGGTGCCATTTCCTTCTGCTCTCAAAGCTAAAAATTTCAAAAATTAAAAACAACACTATATGATCCTTGAGTGGTTGAGATCTTATAGAACATCTTTTTGAAGATGATACACCTTAAGGCCATGGAATACATGCATACAGTAAAAAAGGGAATGAAAGAGGCATGTACCCAAAAGCGTCAACAAAGGAAGAACAGACGAAAGGAAACAAAGAAACACATCTTGACCATGGCCACAGTTTAAGCCATCAGTAACTTTCCTCGTAAAAAGAAAGACAAGGGAGCACCTCACATCCGTTGTCATATCTTTCATCAAGAATTTGATCGTACTCTTCTCGATAGTAGTTCCTGCATTAATCTCATGCCCTTCTCTTTATTCACTGGATTCTAGTTAGGATCTCTTAAGACAACCAGAATGATCATTTAGTTTGTCGATAGATCAATTAAGAGGTCAAGAGGCATTTTAGAGGACGTTATTGTAATGGTGCAGGGAATGAAATTCCTTGTTGATTTTGTTGTCATGGATATGGACACATCTGCATCGTTACTCCATACCCCGATCGTACTAGGTCATCGTTCCTCTGAACAGCCGAAGCAGTAGTTGATTATGGTACGGAAGAGATCATCTTTCACTCTCGTAGTGACAAGATGAAAATTGAGGCGATCTCTTATCCTAGACCATCACCGCCACCAGCAGTAGATGATACAGAGAAAGCTATATCAGAGCCAGATGACTGTGATTTTCTTGCTGAATTCAAAGAGACAGATCCTTTCTCGGATTTTATAGCTACCAAGGAGTTCCTTCCCTAAAGGGACTCTCTGGAAAGCACAGCCGACATGAGTTCCCTTTGTGGTCCAATTGAGATAGTTGCCGATGAGCAGATTGAGTAGAGTTTTAAGGTCCAGATATCTGAGCCATTCGTTGAATTTCCTGATTTATGCACGGACGAGAGACATCTTTCTGAGATTATTGTTGACATACCTTCATTGATAAGAATATTGAACATCCTGATGAGCCATTCCTCTCTGAGAAAAGATCATTCATCGCAGGTCTATCAGATATTCTATTTGTTGAGCCGTCAATAGCCAAGGTGGATAGTCTACAGAGCACAGATCACATACAGTCTACCAGTACAGTAGCAGAAGCTATTCCAGAGCTAATTCAAACCCCACCTGAGCTCATGGTTTTACCATCAACGTTGAAATATGCCTTCCTTGCAGGTCCCCCCCAAATGTTTCTGGTCATCCTCAGCTCGCAGTTGACCGCTGAACAAGAATTTCGCATGCTAGAGGTTCTTGAGAGAAATCGCAAGGCCATAGGATCGAATATCACGGATCTTTGCGAATCAATCTAGCATTGTGCTCGCATCATATCTACCTCGAGGATGACTGTAAACCCTCCCTTGAATGTCAACGCCGTCTAAATCCAAATCTAAGGGAGTTTGTCATGAAGGAGATCAAGAAATGGTGTGATGCCGGCTTTATATATCCCATTTCGGATTCCAAGTGGGTCAGCCCTTTACATGTGGTCCCGAAGAAATTCGGGATCACGATCGTAGAGAATGACAGTGGTGAGGAAATTCCAACCCGGGTACCTACTTCATGGCGTGTCTGTGTAGATTACCGATGCCTGAACTCAACTACCAAGAAGGATCACTTTCCACTGGCCTTTATTAATCAGATTATTGAGAGGCTAGCAGGGAAAGAGTTCTTTTGCTTCTTGGATGGGTACTCGGGATACAACCAAGTTGCGATCGCTCTTGAGGATCAGGAGAAAACTACTTTCACTGGTCTGTTTGGCACTTACACCTTTAGACGGATGCCCTTTGAATTGTGTAACGCCCTCGCTACATTTCAAAGGTGTGTGTTGGTCATTTTTGCCAATAGGGTGGGTCATTTTCTTGAAGTCTTCGTGGACGATTTCTCGGTCTATGGGGATAGTTTTGACACATGTCTTTCCCATTTAGACCGAGTCCTTCAACGTTGTTGTGAGGTAAACCTAGTTCTCTCGTGGGCGAAAAGTCACTTTATGGTGACTAATGGGATTGTATTGGTCCATGTCATATCCAAACATGGTATGGAGGTTGACCCGGCTAAGATTGATGTGATTTCCAAGTTAGAGCCAATGCAGAATTTGAAGCACTAGAGGTCATTTTTGGGACACGTAGGATTCTATAGGCGATTCATAAAAGACCAGCAAAATTGTCAGACCTTTGACTGAGCTTCTGTGTAAGGAGACTGATTTTTTTGTCGATTAGAAAGTTCTCTTTGCATTCAATCAAATGAAAAAAATGGTTACTAGTGCTCCGGTCTTTCAGCCACTTGATTGGTCTCTTCCTTTTGAGATCATGACGGATGCATCAGATTTCGCAGTTGGAGCAGTTTTAGGATAGAGAAGGGATGGGATACCATTTTCTATACACCATGCTAGCAAGACTCTGGATGAAGCACATCAGAATTATACAGTTACAGAGAAGGAGATGTCAGCAATTTTGTTTGGGTTAGACAAGTTCAGATCTTACCTCGTTAGCTCACATGTTATTGTATACACGGATCACACTGCCATACGATATTTGCAGGCAAAGAAGGATGCCAAACCATGCCTTATTAGATGTATCCTTCTTCTCCAGGAATTTTATTTAGAGATACGAGATAAACCTGGAGTAAAAAACATTATGGCAGATCACATTTCCCGTATCACAAACACATAGACTTCTGAGCAGAACATGATTCCTATTTTTGAAACCTTTCCAGATGAGTCCATTTTGTCTGTGAACTCACTCCCATGGTATGCTGATATTGTGAATTATCATGTCTCCAAGAAAGTTCCACAAGATTGGCTGAAGTACAAGGTAGACAGATTTCTGTCAAAGATTCATTATTACCATTGGGAGGATCCGTACCTATTCTGTGAGGGTGCGGATTGTATATGGAGAAGGTGCATTCCTCTGGAGGAACGCACAAGTGTACTTGAGCACTGTAACAAGCTAGAATCTGGTGGGCATCATTCAGGGAAATGTACGGCAGTAAAGGTTTTACAGAGTGGCCTATGGTGGCCCACATTGTTTAAGGATGCTACAGAGTATGTTCGAGGTTGTATTGATTGTCAAAAAACTGGAGGAACAGTTGGTTCCAAAGATACCATGCCCCTAAGATACGTACATATTTCTGATGTTTTTTATGCTTGGGGAATAGACTTCTTGGGCCTATTTCTGTCAGTCAGGGGTTTCAGTACATCCTGCTCGTCGTGGATTATGTTAGTCGATGGGTGGAGGCTATAGCCACCCGAGCTGCAGATAGTCGTACGATGTGTTCCTTTCTCAAGGACCATATTATTGCGCAGTTTGGTATTCCCAAAATACTGATTTCAGATGGGGGAAGCCATTTCATTAATAGAGAAGTAAAGAAACTTGTGAAGGAGTATGCCATTGAGCACGGAGTTGCGTCTCCTTACCACCCTCAGACTAATGGCTTGGCAGAAATTTCAAATAGGGAGATCAAGACGATATTGCAAAAAACTTGTACGTCTACATAGGAAGAACTGGTCTCAGATGCTTGATTAAGTTCTATGGGCTTATTGGACATCGTACAAATCTCCTTTGGGTATGTCTCCCTACAGATTGGTCTATGGAAAGCCTTGCCACCTGCCAGTGAAATTAATTCACAAATCTTTATGGGCACTCCGTGTATGCAATTTAGACTATGAGAAGGCAGAAAAGAACAAGAAGTTGGATTTGAACAAATCACTGGAATTCCGAGACTTTGCATATGATAACTCACTTATGTACAAGGAGAAAGTCAAGCGCTGGCATGATAGACACATTCGACGGAAGACTTTCTCCCCTGATCAGAAAGTTTGGTTATTTGATGCTAAGTTGAAGTCGTTTCCAGGAAAATTGAAAAGCAAGTGGTCAGGATCGTTCATTGTGAGAGCTGTGCGTGACAATGGCAGTATTGTCATATCTGGGTTGTCATATGACATACAATCATTTATTGTGAATGGACAATTGCTGAAGCCATATCTAGATCAAGATACATTCCCGTCCGTTGTGGATTCTATCGTTTGTATGAGACAATGATCTTTTGATTCCACCTTCTGTGTCCGATACATAATCTCACTACCTCCTGTATATCCTTTCGTGTCACTCTTTCTTCTCTCGTTTCATCATTCACCCCTTTTCCATGTGTATATATGCTATACATAGGATGTGCTTTATCCTAAGTATAGGGGGGTGAATGATTTGTGTTTTCATATTCGTCATGTTCATCACTCTTGTTGTTGTTTCCTATACTTAGGGATACTCTACCCTAAGTACAGGGGGATGATGTTGTTCATATCATGTCTTTGTGAGTCTGTACATTCTCTTCGTCGGTTTTCCCCATTGTGCATTCTACTATACTTAGGATTACTTGATCCTAAGTATTGGGGGGATCATCAACTTCTCTTCTTTTTATCTTTTCTTTGAGTCGTTGTAGCATAGGAGTCTTTTCACCTTTCTATACTTAGCACGAGTTATGTCTTCCTTTGTCGCTCTCTGATAAATATGAGGACATAGTTCGAGCTAAGTATACGGGGGTGTCGTATATATTGTATATATACTTTAGACATAACTCGTATTATTAAATATGTTTATTTTGGGTGGTTAAGTGTACAATTTTGTAAAATCATCAACAAACACAAAAAAACAATAAAACAATAAAAAACAAACAAAAAAACAAAAGCAAAAACAAACACAAAAAAATAAAAAACAAAAAAAATCTCTTGTATATATTTTACTAACCCTTTTTCCAAAAAAAACTACAAAACCAAAAATCTATAAAAAATTTCATAATTAAAAAAAACCTTTCTTTCACATCTGCATTTTTCCTCCCAAAAATCCATGAAAAGTTCAAAATTAGAAAATTAATTATATATATATATTCTTTCCATATGTGCATCATTTCTTTTCAAAAAAAACTCTACATTTTGCATTTGCATGTGCAATTTTCAGGATAGTATTGATATTTTAACTATGTCTGGAATAAAATTGAAGAATGGAGCTTAGTTGGACCTTAATCCACCGAATTCTTAGAGGAACTTCACCGAGAAATAGGATTTTAGAAGCTTCAGGTCTTTGACTTAATTCTTTGAGTTTCGTATGACAATGTGCAGCGTTTGACTCTTAGTGTCTATCCCGGTATCTTCATTCTGGGTACAACTCTAGAATAGGGAATTAATTTGTACTCCTGCTATATGCACTTAGCTCAACTCAGACGGGATTGGAAGACTATGTGAGTTTCTCTTCAGGTAGATGGAAATCTAAAGACCGGAGTACGGGTTGAAATAAAGCTTCGGAAAAGGGATGGACAGTTGGGCATAATTTTTTCTAAGACCCCAGAACATGTACGGAACAAAAAGATTCTATATCCGTAGGGGCACAATAAGATCCAAGCAGAACCACCAAAAATCCAAATACAAAGAAGCCACTACCAAATAAATATCTGACCAAAAAGATCCAAACTTCAAGAAAACCTACAGATCTTGGTGGAGACTCGGCTACACTGGCCACCTTCACAAGGAGAGGTGACTACACTGGCCACCCTCCAGTTCTTTTTTCATTCTTCTAACTTCTCCCTCAATTCGATTGTGAACACAACACGACAGACCTTAGAAGGAAATACCTGACTCCCCGAGGACGAGTTACTGGAGAGGATATTTGCATGGTAGCTGGCATTCTGGATGGGAAGAGCTAAAACCTTTCACACACATGAGTTGATTGTTCAATGTTCATAGGGTATGATTTGGGAAGAGGATTGATCTAAGGTGACTTCTGAGATGAAACTGTGATAATGATGTGTAGAACTTCAAGGCTATCAATTTTAAAATTCTAAGTCTCACAGAAGTTTCGACACACTAATAATCAAAAGGTCCGACAAAGCTCCAAACTACAATTTTATGAAGATAAGTTTAGTACTCATTATTATCCTACGTTCTTTATTTTCCCTTTCTTTTTCTTTTTCTTCACTTATTCTTTCAAATAAGTATTTGCTAAGGGACCGCAAAGGTAAAGCATAGGGGGATGATTAATCCGTGATTCGTCATCTTTATTCATTTATTTTAGCTTAAAATCCTATATAAAACACCTGCATATAACACTAACTCCATATTATTACTAACTTGCATCTGTGTAAATATTGTACACTTATCTCGCGGGAAGGTCGAGCCCCATCTTCAAGGTATATGTGATGTGTGCAATAACTAGGACTAATACCTCGAAGGTCAGCAAGTGTCCAACCAATTGCCTTCTTATTCTTCCTCAAAACACCCAACAATCGATTTTCTTGTTCACTCGTTAGGTGAGCACTTATAATTACTGGTAAGGTTTGTTGCTCTTCTAAGAAGGCATATTTCAAATTCTCAGGGAGAGGTTTCAACTCTAATTGGGTGTTTTCAGATAAATGCAAAGAGTTCTCAGACTCAGTTGAGTCCTTTCGATATCACATGGGGTGGATAGGAGCTGGTCAAGATCAGTGCTTAGCTCCTCTAATAATGGGTCATGGTCTTCAATTGGAGATCCTTCTATAAGTCAAGTGTTCAGACATGCTTGGATAACTTCTTCCTCAATCAAATCCAATTGTTGACAAGATTCAATGCATCCACAATTCTCCTCTTCTTTTTTCTTTTGTAAAGGTTTCATCACATCAATTTGTATCTTCTCATCTCCCACAGAGAATTCAACGGTCCCTTTTTTACAGTCAACATGAGCCTTGGCAGTTGCTAGGAATGGTCTTCCTAATATGATTGGAGTGTGGCTTAGCTTTTCAAGAACTTCCATGTCTAATACCAAGAAATCAACCGAGAAGTGGAAGTCTTGAACTTTGACCAAAATGTCGTCTAATGAGGAAGAGATCAAAAGATGACACTCTGTTACATCTTTATAGAATGGGTTTCATGGAAGGATATCAGATTTGGTGGAGGCATGGTGAGAATTTCGAGGACAGTATGAATGATGTGGAAGAAGCTGACAATATTAATCCCTTTGCAGATATGGTTATGGATGTTGCGGGTCCAGAATTTAATGATACTTTGTTAGATGATGCGGAACCATATGGAGAGTCTGCAGAATTTTACGAGCTATTGAAAAAAGCGGAAGAGCCGTTGTGGTTGGGTTGCAAGAAATATTCAAAAGTTTCTGCGGTCTCGGATCTTCTATCGATGAAGATGGAATATAATATGACCGATCGTAATTTTGATGCAACGCTGAGGATTATTAAGAAGATGTTACCAGAAGATGCAGAATTACCTGATAATTATTACAAAACGAAGAAGATGATGCGGAAGATGGGTTTAGCAGAAGTTAAAATAGACTCATGCATAAATCACCATATTCTATATTACAGTGAACATCAACATTTACAACAGTGTCCTGAATGTAATGAACCAAGATATCAGACAGCTAGTAAGAGTGGAACAAAAATATCAAGAAAGATTCTACGTTATTTCCCGTTGACTCCGAGATTGAAACGACTATATTATTGTAAAGAAACGGCGAAGTTCATGACATGGCACGCGGAACATTTTGTCGATGATTATATGGAGCATCCATCCGAGTCTGAGTGTTGGAAAGAATTGATGTCAGCTTTTCCTACATTTAAGGATGAAAAGAGGAATTGCGTTATAGGTTTATGTACAGATGGGTTTAATCCTCATGGAAGAAGTAGAGATTACTCTTGTTGGCCAGTAATGACAACGCCATATAATCTACCCCCATGGTTATGTAATAAGCGACAGTTTATGTTTCTTTCGCTGTTAGTACAAGGACCTATACATCCGGGAAAGTACATTGATGTTTATTTACGTCCTCTTATCGATGAGTTAAAAATGTTATGGGTCGATGGAGTTGATACATATGATGCTAATAAGAGTTAAACATTTAACATGAAAGCAGATCTGCTTTGGACGATAAATGACTTCCCAGCATATGGAATGTTATCTGTATGGAGTACGCATGGACGTAAAAGTTGTCCACATTGTATGGATAGTACTAAATCATTCCAGCTTCAACACGGTCAGAAACCATGTTTTTTTGATTGTCACAGACTATTTCTTCGAAATAATCATCCATATCAAAGAAAGAAGCAGTCTTTTAAAAGGAATACAATTGATCTTTCAGATCCTCCACCAATTAAGACAGGTGATATGATATTATCATACCTGGAACAATTACAGAAATCAGCCTTAGAAAATGGAGATAAAACAAAAAACCTTCCTGGTTTTGGTGACGGTCATAATTGGGTTAAGAAGAGTATATTTTGGGAGTTACCATATTGGAGTAAGTTACTGATACGACACAACTTAGATGTTATGCATATAGATAAAAATGTGTTTGATAACATCTTCTACACTGTTATGAATGTAACCGATCGATCAAAAGATACAGTAAAGTCTCGTCGTGATTTACAAATCATATGTAATCGCCCAGAATTGCAAATCAAGGAACATGATAGTGGAAGGGTTGAAGTTCCACAAGCAAAGTATACCTTAGATAGAAATCAAGTTAAGCTTATTTGTGAATGGACAAGTAAATTGAAGTTTCCAGACGGATATGCATCAAAATTTTCCAATTTGGTCGATCTGAAGAAGTTTACATTTAAGGAAATGAAGAGTCATGACTGCCATGTTTTTATGGAAAGATTACTACCGTTAGTGTTCAGAGGATTGTTACCAAAAAATGTTGTCGATGCTCTTTCAGATGTTAGCAGATTTTTCCAGGTGTTATGCTCGTCACGCATACACCCCATGGAGATGGATTATCTTCAAAAAAATATTCCTGTGATTATGTATAATCTGGAGAAGATATTTCCGCCTTCATTTTTTGATTCGATGGAGCATCTGATGATTCATATTCCATGGGAAGCAAAAGTTGGAGGACCGGTAAAATACCATTGGATGTATCCATTTGAAAGGTAATTAAATGTATTATAATGTCATTCCTTCTTTACTATTTGGACTAAATGTTTAACCTATTTTCTTATAGGTTTATGTTCTTTCTTAAAAGAAAGGTCCGAAACAAAAGTAAAGTTGAAGGATCTATAAGTTCACAATATATATATATATATATATGAGGAAGTAGCAACATTCTGCGCAAGATATCTTCCAGAAGATGTGGAGACTATCCACAATAGATGCATGAGGAATGAGACAATCTCTTCAGATGAAGAACCTTGTATCAGTATCTTTCGGCCATCCACTCATCTAATAGGCAAAGCAACTGAACGTTTCTTATCGAAACAAGAGAAGGATGCCACAGAGTTATACATATTAGACAATTGCGAGGAAATAACACCATATGTTCAATAAGTATTTGAATTACTTTATGTATATATTCATCACAAGTAATGAATATGTTTCTCTTATAAATTGTAGGGAATTTAGACAGAAAATTATGGAGGAAAATCCTATGTATTCAGATGACGAAGTTTTGAGCACTTATAGGAATCAATTTCCATCGTGGTTTAAAGACCGCTCAAAACAGTTGGACGATGGTTTAAAATATTTTGGAGAAGGACTTGTTTATAAGGTTCGATCATACAACTCATGTTACAGTAATGGGTATCGTTTTCATACCTTAAATTCTGGTAAATATTTGACAACTCAAAATCATGGAGTGATGGTTCGCGGATCTTGTTATGAGAAAGATCATCTGAATTATTACGGAATTTTAAAAGAGATTATAGAAGTGGAATATAGTATACCAGGTTTGAATAAAGTAGTTCTTTTCTTATGTGATTGGTATGATCCCAATGGAGGTGTAGTACTCGATAAAAGAAATAACATTATAGACGTGGTGCAAAGGAAATTTATACGCAGATTTGAACCATTCGTCTTAGCATCTCAAGCGGATCAAGTATGTTATCTCCCACAAATATCAAAGAAGAGAAAGAGCATTGAAACAATAACTGTTGTGAAGATAAATTCTCGAGGTTATATCTCCAATGATTCTAGTAATCGGGAAGATGATATAGATGAAGCATTTACACCGACAAATGAAAGAATATACTTAACAGAAGAAGTCCCAATTATCGAATCGATTCGATTGGCTGATAATAAAGTTTTCTATGTTGACTTACAAGATGATACTGACTTCATAAATGATTACTCGAAAAACTCAGAAAACGAAGAAATATCCTTTAATCCCACCGAAATAAGTGTTGAAGACTAGTTGTAAGTTTTATTATACAATTATAATTGAATTAACTAAAATCTTAAATAATAAATATGTAATACATCATTATTACAATCATGGCAGGTTTTGGACGTGGCGGGGCGCATGGATCACATAGATCCAATCGTCCATCTTCCTCAGACACACCTTCTTCCAGTAGGCAGCCCACCTCGGATGTTGTTCCTGATTCACAGTCGGACGAGGTTCGCCGGGTGATAGCTTACTACGAGTCTCTTGGTTATCCTACGCCACCCTTTTACGTAGGAGGCTATGGAGAGCCATCTACCTCAGCAGCCCCTACAGGATTCCCAGTCCAGGTCCCCATACCAGCACGGACATCGATGGGTTCTGACTCTCCTTCTTCTGGACGGCCGAGCACATCCGTGCCTTTACCCACTGTAGTTGGACAGACGTCGGCGTCCCACCCTTTGTTGGAGGTTACGGCTGATAGGAGGTAAAATTTTTATATATTTTATCTTTAAATATTTTCCAAATTTTTATAAATTGTATGGAAGTTAAATTTTCTAGTAAATGCAGGGATTTTTTGAACAGCAACAGGGTGGCAAAGGAGATAACCAACATAATAAAGACATACTTGACTTCCATGCAATTTAGATGGTGTCGCATCCCTGCTGTAGAATAGAAGAGACTGTTTGACATGTTTCTGGTAAGAAATATTTCTAAGAAGTGATACAGAGTTTTTTGGTCAAGTTTTTTTTAGCTTATAAATTGTTATAATTTTCAGAGTAGGTTTCGCCTTGGCTCTGGTTAGGGGAAGGAGGCTTATCGTAGAGCCTTCATTCGTTTGGCAGAAAAGAGAATTAGCAATACATTTTTCAAGGCAAGGAGAGACTCGCATGCGAAGACGGGATGCGAGGAGATGAATTTTGAGGAGATGAAGAGGTTCCCGCCATCATGGTGTACGGAGGATAGGTATTATACTTGTCAAATAATTTATATTACACTTTTTAAAATAATCAATTATCATAACATAATCCTTCCAGATGGGCGGATTTCTGTGATGCATTCGTTGCGAATGATGAGTTTGGAAGAAGATCTACGGCCGGAAGGACAAACCGCCAGAAACAAAGGATTAAGTCGACAAGTGGCTCTAAAAGCCACAATCATATTAGAGCGGAGATGGTATTACGATTTAAAATTATTTTTTGGAGATCTACTTTAATATAATGCAATGTTGTAATTAGATCTTAAAAAAATTTTCAGGCAGCTAGGTTGGAAAGGGAACCCTCTTTTCAGAAGTGGTGGTCGAGGTCCCACATGAGTGGGAGAGAAGGAGAGTCGCAATGGTCCACTCCTGAAGCAGGACAATTGTTGGTAAGTCTATCAAGTTATTTACAATTAAATGATATATTATAACTCATTTATATATATTATAAACTTTGTATTTTAGGATCGTTATCTGGCACTATCTGCAGATAAATGGGGTGTCGATCCAACTGGAGAGCAACCACCATTTGATAAAACGATCTGGAAGCAGGTATATATGGATAAATATTATCTTACTATACTCATTTCTAATATATAATTTTATATTAAAAATTGAAAAACTTATAAGGTGTTGGAGGAGAGCGACGTTGTGGCTAATAGGAAGCAGACGCTTGGTGGTCTTCCTCCATATTATGTGGAGGAACATCGTCACTCCTATTCTGCATACTCTCAGCCGTCGTACACGCAACCACATCCGTCCCAATCAACAGTTCCAATGGAGTCGCAGATGGCGATGATGGTGGAGCAGGTGACGAAGCTCCGAGAGGAGTTCACGGCGTACATGTAAGTATTCTTCTTATATAATGAGTAATAATTTTAAATTTCTATATCTACAAAATGCATGTAATAGAAATATATCTTCCATATATAATATAGGTCGCAAGGGTGTGTATCTCAACCTGAAGAGATTGAATCTGATAACGAAGAGGAGGAGGAGAACGACCCTTAGGAAGAGACACGCATGTATGAGAGGTTCAAAGAAAAGGAGAAAGAAAAAAAGAAATCAAAGCAGGGTTTAATGTCCAAATTTTTTAGATCAAAGAAGAAGTAAATTTTTGGTGGTTTAGAAATGTTTTTTTTTTAAACTTTTAGCACATCTTTTAATTTATATGAACTTTGTTGGCTTTGACTTGTTTGTAATATTTAGATGTTAAATTAGATTGTTTATTTCTGAATTCATGTAAATTGCGTTCCTTTCAATTCTTAGTGCTGGTTATCTTACTCTACGAACTGCTATAATATATATACCCTTAGGGAGCTACCTGCAGTGGTTTATTGGCAGGGTATACAGGTTCGACGGGGCGTCAAAACCCTGTCGAACCTGTATATTTTTTTCCTGGAAATCACTTTGGGCGAGCACTTGTGCTCGCCAGGTGCTCCGTAGGTAATCACAATTTATAGAGAGGGCGATCACATCGGCGAGCACATATGTGCCTGCCAAGGAGCGGGCGAGTACATAGCGTCCCGTTGTGCTCGCCAACCAGCCCGGGCGACTCTCACAGAAGCGAGCAAGCCCTGAACGAGCACATGTGCTCGCCCACCACTCGGGCGTGCACATGGCGGGCACTAGGCGTGCACTTAACGAGCTTTTATGTGCACGCCAATCCCACCTTTTTTGTAGTGTATGAGACTTAAGATTTTAAAATCAACAACCTTCAAGTTCTATACATCATTACCACAGTTTTGGCTCAAAAGTCATCTTAGATCAATTCTCCTCCCAAAGCATACCCATGAACATTGAACAATCAACTCCTGTGCGTGAAAAGTTTTAGCTCTTCCAATCCAGAATGTCGGACTACCGTGCAAACCTCCTCTCTAATAACTCATCCTCTGGGAGCCAAGTATTTTCTTCTAAGGTCTATCATGTTGTGTTCACAATCGAAAAGAGGTAGAAGAATTGAAGAAGGGGAAAAGAACTAGAGGGTGACTAGTGTAGTCACCTCTCCTTGTGAAGCTGGCCAGTGTAGCTGAGTCTCCACCAAGATCTGCAGGCTAACTTGAAGCTTGAACCTTTGGTCAAATATTTATTTGATAGTAGGCTTCTTTTTTTATCTAGACTTTTGGTTGCTCTTACATGGATTTTGTTGTGCCCCTATGGATATGGAATCTTTTTTTTCCGTACATTTGTTGGTGTCTTACAAAAAATTGTGCCCAACCGTCCATCCCTTTTCCGAAGCTTTATTTCAACCCGTACTCCGTTCTTTAGATGTCCATGCTACCAGAAAAGAAACTCACACAATCTTCCAACATCTCATCTGAGTTGAGCTAAGTGTATAGTGAGAGAGTACTAATTAATTCCCTATTCCAGAGTCGTACTTAGAATGAAGAGACCAGGTTAGACGCTAGAAGCAAATGCTAGACATTGTCATGTGGAACTCGAAGAAGTAAGTCATAAACCTGAAGCTTCTAAAATCCTTTTTCTTCGTGTAGTTCCCCTGAAAATTAGGTGGATTAAGGTCTTGTCCAGACCACTCTCGATTTCTGCTCATAACTCGGTTCAGAACCCAAGGGCTTTTCATGGATGCATATGCATGTAATGCAGGATGAAGTGCATGTGCATGAATCAAACACATTTTTTGTGACTTTTGTGGCTTTTTTATTTTTTGATATTTTTTAATACAAGTATCTTTTTTGTTTTTATGCAAAAATGAATAAGAAGCCATTTTTTAAAAAAATTGGTTGGACACTAGCAAAAGATTTTTTGTTTTTTTTGTTTTTTTATTTGACAAGTTACTTACCATCCTGTAAATAGATATAGACTTACACAAAAGTACGAGCTATGGGTAAAATATATACATAGTACATTTACACACCCCCATATACTTAGTGAGTGCGATGTCCTCAAAGCACACAAATTGCAAAGAAGACATAGCACGTGCTAAGCGTAAGAGAGTGAAAAAGAACTATAAATAATATAAGTCAGTTCGCCCCCTATACTTAGGCTATGAACAATCTAACTACAGAAGAAGAGAAAATATGAGGCAGATGATGGGAGAAGTGGATGAAGAGAGTATATACATATGGCATCGTGTCCCCCTATACTTAGGCTCTGGTCAGCCTAAGTACAGAAGAAGGGTGGAAATGGGGTAATTGAGAGAAGGAGAGTGTGAAGAACATGGTATATATAGATGACATCAGTTCCCCCCTATACTTAGGACTTGACCTAAGTAGAGGAAGAAGATGTACAAGGGAACCAATGGGGTTGAGAGGGAGGGTGGGTTGCCGAAGATTAAGGAGGTTTTCGATTTTTTTGTGATCATGTTGTGGGAGATCGTAATGATAGGAAGACGATGAAGTAGAAGATTCCCAATTATCGTCGGAGCCATTTTCAGAAAAATCATTGAAATATTCCTCCCTGGTCAGTGTATGTCCCGCCTAATTGTTCTTAATTGACTTGATGTTGGTGCATCCCTATGTTAGGTCGATTTGATCAACGTGGCCAGAGAAGATTTTAGCCAACCCAGGGTGAGCCCATGCATAGGTCTCCAAATCATATGAGAATTCAGGTATTCGATGTTCTATGGTGAGAGCAGCAAGAAATGGAGCAGTGAGGTTAATCTCTGAACCATTGGTCAGTTCAACAGTTGCTATCTAAGGTGTACCAGCGGGGTAGTACTCTTCTACCGCTTAGTGGTTACGACTGTTGACATCTTCATGGGTCACATCAGAATATCGTGTTTCTCAAAGACTGGGTCAGGTCGACATGCTCCCAATGTTGTAAAATTGATTTCCCGAATCTCACACTCAATAATTACTTTAGTCAATGCTAATAATGGCTTTTCTGAGAATGATTAGAGACTGGGTGAATTATCCTTGATGCTCAATGTCAATGATGATGAAGTCCGCCTTGAGCGGAGCATCTTGGAATGTAATGATGACTGAATGTTTCTTTGCGGCCGCTTTATCAATCGATCAACCAATTGAACAATCTCTCTTATCTTCCTGATAGGTCCACGTTTGAGCTTATCATATATAGAGGTCTGGATAATATTGATTGGTGAGTCGCCATTGATTTGAGAATGGGTAAATGTCATGTCTTTGGTTCTACAAGCAAATCTGGGCAACTGCTTCACTCTGCGGCTCTTGGTCTTTCTACTCAATACCAAGGAGGTGGCCATTGACAATATATGTCTTTCAGTTCTTGTTCTCTTCCTGCCCAACATTTTTGGCATTAATTTACTCCTTCAAAAAATTTTAAGGCCGGGGAAGTGTTCAATGGCCTGAATTAAGGGAAGTTCAAAAATCAACTTTTTATCTAGTGTTTCCCTTAGCGTAGGATACAGATTCCTCAATTCCTCTCTACTTTCAATATTTATGGTTTTTTCTGGATTTCAATTTTTTAGGTGTTTTTGATTTTTTTGGTCTTTTTGGTGTGGTGTGTAGATGTGTCCATCTCCATAGCAGAAGGGTTTTGATCAGAGTCAGAGTCATCCCTAAGGGAGTAGTATGCAGTGATGTTGCTGTCAGAGTCATCCCTAGGGTCTACACAATTTGTGGGTTTTTGAGTATTCTTGGGGTTCAACTTGAGATCCATCATATTATCTTCCACTTCCATACCCGAACTACCGTAAAATAAAATTACTCGATTAGCGAAACTTCAAAATTTATTCGTAATTATTTCATATCTTTTAATAATCCTCGAAATTTCATCCTCAAAATTTTTTTCATGATCAATCATGGGAGTGGTCTGTTCAATTTAAGGATACTGAGAACTTGAGGTTTCATACTCAATCAGGCATGTACTGTTGGGTTGAGTAGAGTCCATTCCATGGTTATGATTAGTCAGATCCTCATACCATGGAATCATACAGGGTTCATGTGTGTTGATACCATCAGTCAAGTTTTTTATATGTGCAGTCTGTCTGAAGGAGTGATATGCAGGTTGGTGAATAGGGATTTTATTGTCATGGTTAATCCAACACCGACGATCATTAGGTGTGATCCTCTCCATCTGATTTGGTTGATCCATCATGTTATTCCCTAAGGTCCAGTTTGGATGTATATCTATGAAGTGTTGACCTATTTCAATATTATGATGAAGAGGGAATGTAATCGGTTAGAGTCATTGTCTCAATGGGTCATTGGTCTCAAAAGTTGTTTGATCTTCAAATGGTTGGGCAAGAACTTGGGAATAAGACAAGTTAACCCAGTATGAAGTCTGATCATGTGTAATAAAGGCTGGGGGAGTTGGAAAATATGGAGTGTTGTATTCAGTCGGATAAAGAGGATTCTAGATTGGACTTGATTCATTCGAGGATGAGAGTCTCCCGCAAATGTTGGAGGATGTTTAGAGGAAGAGGGTTTTGAGGATATGGGCTGATCGAGAAGAGTTCATTTTCAAAGTACAAATCTAGTGGGTACTCAGACAAAAGTACCCTAATTTTTGAAGGTGGTTTATTAGTTGACATAATGGAGCATGGGTTACTTAACAGAAGCAACCCTAATCAAGGAGAGTAATGGTACAAGTTTGTTGTTTTTGATATTCAAGATCAGTTTACGCACACCAATGCAAACACAATTCAAACCCCAGGTTCCCCAACTCATACAATGAGGGCGGTAAGAAATAGGCCAATTATCTTAACAATTTTAGTTGGTAATAAAGTCAATCTTGGAAAAGATTTAGCGAGCTGTTAGGTGCCGAAGATTTTTTTAAAGACTGTCACGAATTCTTACGACTAGTTGCACCTACTTTCAGCTATTATAGGTGTAAGTATGGACCATAAAAAGCTACCCATTGCTTAAGGACCGAGCCTTGCACAGTGTCCTTTAAACCACCCACTCTGCTAAGGAAATTCGGATCATTTACCGGCTACCCGTATTTCCTTACTGAGAAGTAGCTAATCATTTTTTATAGAGTCAATAGTCAATTTGAAAATCCAAAGTTGGGCTCCAGTCTTAAGTGTCGTCTCTCGCTCACTCAGAATAATAAATCAGTTCAAGGATGGGGTTGCTCTCCCACAAAATTCTTGCTTTTATGAGTTAATTAAAATCGACCTTGTTTAGCAGTCCCAATTTTAATTAGGCGATCACTAGAAAATTAGGTGAGCACAAATGCACATCTACCATACAGTCGCAATTTCCTTTACGTAACAAAATAGAAAGGAGAAATTCGAGAAAAGCTGATGCACGTGAAATAATGATGTATGCTCAATTAGAAGACTTAGAATGGTTCCTCGCTATCTCCATGTGGGATGCAATACAAGAATTGAAAATTATTATATATGAATGCAAGCCGACAAAACCACACCTAGCGAAACGTTTTATTAGGCGTAAAGAATTGAGCTAAAATTTTAACTAAATCAAACGATCTAATGTGTGACTCAATTAAAGTGCAGTGTGGTCCTACGTTCTACGAGTAGAATCAATCAGATCCTAGAGGCTCTAATAGCCGAATGTGCATGTCTAACCTACGAGCCACTCAAGTCGGGCCCCACCCTCATCTGAGAGTGAAAGGGGCTACGATACACCATAGAAAAATTCAAGGTCTTTTTACACTCATGAGAGTCCAAACGGACACCGCTGTAATTGACCAATTAATTACAAAAATTGAAATTACAGAAAAATAAATCCTAGACTCTCTGCTCTCTCACGACTCGACTCGATCTTAATTTCAATGTAGCTTTTCGGGCATCTATAAAGATGTGTCGGTTTTTATGAGAAACTGTTCCATGTACGTCGGGTACCTCGCAAGAAAAATAAGAGAGAGAGAAAATGTATAAGAGTTACAAAAATTAATCAAAAATAAAATAAGAAAATAAATGCTGAAAATAAAATAAATGCAGAGAAGAAAAAATGGAAAATATAAAGTTAAGATTCAGGGGGTAGACTACCTGAATATGTGGAAAACATAACACTATTTTTTGACAAAAATCTAAGTCGTTTGCCTCCCTGACAACGGCACCATCTGACGAATTGTGAAAACCCTACGTTAATTTGCGTGACTTATGATTTAAATTTGTCATTTTGTTGTTGGTATGAATTTCGAATCAATCAAGAAATTACCACAATTATTTATTCAAAATTTAATCAGCGTGGACTTGGGAAAGTCCCAAGGCCAAACTAAGAGAGGCAAAGGAACAACCTATAATTTTATTTATCAAATTTCATGCATGATTTTTGAGGTAGAATGTTTTTGGTATTTTTAATGCAATTTGGGAATGTAAAATGCAAATATGGCCAATTTAAGGGACTAAAATGTAATTTCAATCAAACAATATTCAAAAATTATGAAACTTGGCCAAGATGTATCTTATGATAAAATGAACGTACTTTATTTTTTTGGAATTTTTGGATGCAAGATAAAGATTTTATGAAGTTATAAATGCAAACAAAGTGATTTTCAATAATTAATTATAACAAATATTAAAACTTATTATTTTCAAGGAATAAAATTATTCAAGATCTATCACAAGCTGATTGATCTTAGAAAAATCCTAAAATAAAAAATACGAGTTTTAATTCCTATTAAAAATTAAAGATTGAAATATGTCAAATGATTTTTACAGGGCAAACCATGATGCAAATGCAATTCTTTTGGGATACAATGTGAAAAACAATTAATTATACAATTCATGACTTTTCGGTGATTTGTCGAGCAGTGATTAATTAAATATGAATTTCCAAACATAGGTTGGGTAAAGTATGCAATTTTCTACAATAATATTTGTTGGAAATGCGAGCCCACGGCGAGCCATTATGCAATAAATGTTATTGCAATTCACTCCTTAATCTGAAATGAAGAATACATAATTTGCATAATAGGTCCCTTAGTACAATTAGGGTTATGTACCATGGCCATCTTGATGATCATACAGCTGTTGATTCAACTATTGAATCATAGAGGCTGGTGCTTGAATGAATATCTAAAGAGTTAGATTGAGGACTCATCAAGCACCGTCAGATGATTGTTAAGAGATGATCTCCAGCCTGAGTAGGAGATGGCAATCCTTATCTCTGAAGGTTGATATCTGACCGACCTCTTGATGCAGGTCCTCTGCATAGGAATAGAGATTCGGAGGTGTCAGATTAGTTAGGTCAAAGAGTTGACTTAACGAGATCGAGATAACCAAAGTCCTATATCGTATGCTGTCAGGATATAGGCACGCATCCTCTGACCGGAGACAGATGTGTTGCTATATGTCTAAGTATGTACATTTGGCAGACCAATAGGTTGATGACCTAATCAAGGTCTACACACCGGCGCGCTGGTGCGCATATAAGGGCATATGAGTAATACGATCTCTCAAAGGGATCATACAGGTTCAGTTACTGAACCGGAAGGCATGAGCTCACTCATGAGATATTGGGAAGAATCAAATTCCGTGCGCACGGTCGTCTCGCTTTGGAAGCTTGACTGAATTTGTAGGTTTGATATATACTTTTGGAAAGTATATGATCAAGACCTAGGTATGATATATGCTTTTGGAAAGTATATGATCGATACCGACTCCCAATGATCGAATAAGAAACTTACTGATAAAACCATGAAGTAGACAGTATAAAGTTGATCGAATACTTCGGGTTTAGTCTGAGTCTTCCAGTATGCAGGATGTACAGGTATTGGGAATACCTAAGGGTGATGTGATCATAAACGATTGTATAACCATGACGCTTCCATTCCTAGGGAGTGATGAAACGGGTCTGGATTTTAGTGACTCCTCTTATTAGAGAAGTGATCTGATCTTGGTCCAAGTGTTGGACATTGATCTGAATGTGATTCAGATACAATGAGAAGATTAGATTTACGGTCTTGATTTAATCAAGCATCTATGGGAGGCCCGCGATCTGGATTTGAGATACGATCTCAATATCCATGTCACTATACGTGGAACAATACAATCGCCCTGTCCTTATCTCCAAGTATCTGCGGAGAAAGCGCATTATCCTTGAAGGAGTTCATGGATAATTCTATTGTTGATATATGTATTCGAGCATTGAGAAAATGGATAATTAAATGTGATTTAATTATCATGAGTAATATGAATTTGATTCATATTATAAAGAGAGTTATCTTAGCTAATTAAATGAGATTTAATTATCAAAGATGTAAATAATGTGAATGTGATTCATATTATTTGGACACAAGAGAATAGAGATCCAAGATGATTAAATATGATTTAATTATCATGGATATGAATAATTTGGATAGTAATATCCATATTAGTCATATATATTATAAATGTGATTTATAATATATAAGAGAGAGCTATTTGTAATTTACATTTGTTAATTAAATGTTAATGTGAATTGGATTCACATTGGACATCAAATTGAAAATGTAATTTACATTTTGTTTTGGGTTGTGAATGTGATTCACAATTTTTCAATGGCATGATTGCAATGTTCACAAAATAAATTGGATTTATTTTTTGTGAAATAATTTGCAAAAAAAGTTGTTGCAAATAAAGGAGATTACCTAAAAGGTGAAATAGCCACCTTCCTAATGGAGGAGGGTGGACGGCCACCACTCCCATTAGGAAAGGGAGGCCATCCCCCCTCTCCACATGCAAGGAGGCTTTCTCTCCTTTCATTATCTCCATGTATTGATGATTTATTTTGTAATTAAATTGTGTTGATTTATCAACATATATTTAAATTAAATTAATTGTTGTTGTGTTTTTAGCAACAAATCATGACCATTGAAAGAAACACAAATTGATGTGGACCATTGGATTTGTGTTGACACATGGATTGAGATCCATGGATCCCAAAACCCTATAAAAGGAGAGGCACCCCATTGCTCTTCTTGACACATAAGTTGAGGCAACAAATCTCTCTCTCTCTCTCATTCTCTCTACACGTCCTCTCTCCATCTCTCTCATGTGGCCGTCCACCATGGATGCCCTAGAGAGGTTCTCCATCGCCGCGGCATCGTCGTTATGCTGCCCGATGGTTTGCTCGTGGATCTCCGTCTCCTTCGGTGCGCCCCGCTCGTGAAGAAGACATCGGATCTCGTGTGTCGAGATCAGGAGATCCGCCGCTTGGATCATTAACATGGATTGCGAGAAGCATGCGGTTCATCCCCGCGCTCGCAAGCGTCTCCTCCGACGGATCGAACTTGAGACAGGAGGTCTCTTCGTTTTGAGACTTGATCGCAACCACACTTCAAGAGGTAAACCTAATACTTGGTTGTGGTTTAGACGAAACGATCCGAGAAGTGTTCTTGGATCATGTGGTTTCGTCACATGAAAATTTTTAATTTCCGCTGCATAGAACAACTAGTGCGACTAGTCGTTCTTCGTCGTATTCGATGCGACGCTCACGCTTCCGTGATGCGCTTGAGGATCTAACCATATCCTACAAGTGGTATCAGAGCCTTAGGTCGGTGTTTTTGGATACGATCCATAAACCGAGGACGACTTGGGTTCATTAGGGTTTGCGAAAGTTTTCTTGCATTTCATTTTCGCATCTCTATTTTGATATTATTTTCGACACTGTTTAATTGTTTAAACACGAAAATAATATTTGGATTTTATTCCCCATTAAATAAGGAAACCGTAGGATCTGAGTTTGCGTGATTTCGATTCCGTTTGCTCTAGATATGCTCATTTTAGTGAACATGTATCCACTGTTTCGGGGACTGCGGATCATGACGTAATTAAGATGTTAATTGCGGATTTGATACGCCATGAAATGCGTGCAAATCACTTGGGTTCTGTTGTAAATCAAGTAGCAAACTTTAGAAATTTACTTTGCTTAATTTGGATTTAAATTGATTGAGATATGATATTTTTAGTAAGTGAGGGTCACTGCTGAAAATACTTTCCTAATCAAGAACCAAGTGATTGTCATTTAATTAATTAGTGAAATTAAATTGTTTAATTTCCTAGAATAATTATGCATAAATATTTCTGAAATATTTAATGATAATTATGTCCTTAAATGACTTTGCCCTAACCAACAAATGATTAGATGTGATCTAGATCAAGATTGGTTACATGATCTACATGATCAACATTCCAACAAACATGTTGCTTGAATAGGACTTGGGATTTGTTTAGCAAATCTCATTATAATGTTAATAAAAAATGTTTTGATTATTACTATATGGTACAATTTCGGTTGAAGAACCGATGATCATCTCAAGTGCAAATTAATCAATTTGGCATTATCCTTTCCCGAGGCGGATATGGTGCCTAGTCGGAGAGCATTGGGGTTGCGGGTTGCAACGTATGTGGTCCGTCCCACTCTCGTCGGTACTGGCCATGACAGCGGGTAGGGCCGGGATAATGTCCGAGGGATTAAGATGTATTTTTCTAATTATTAAAATTCGAAATAATACGTATTTGAGATAATACCATTATTCAAGTAACTATTAAAATGTTTGTTGGATATTAATTGGATCATTAATTTAATATGATTAGATTAATTGGAATCCAATTAAGATTTAAATACTCTAATATGATTAGAGTTAATAATTCCCTTGGAAGAATTAATTATGTGAATGTGATTCACGATAATTAATTAAAATTTGAATATGAGGTGGAGGATCACATAAGTGACATCCATGGTCTCCCGTCAAGGCGAAGGGTTCCGTCGCCAGGGATTGTATGTGGGAGACGCCTGTCCGAAGTGACAGCTCCTGTATGCAAGCGCATCTGGATCGGACTCTTTGCTTCTCGAAAGAGTAAGGCCGTATACGTAGTGACCCCAATATCGGATCCTCATATTATTGGGGCGATATTGGATTGCGTATAGCGAGTACTAATCCTGTTGACGGTTGGTTCAATTAACGACGGGTCAACATCGCCTTAGGGGTGGTGGGCTCGGGTGTTAAAGACCGAATTGGGAGATGCAAGTTGGACTTGCAAAGCGGAATGTGTTCCCGCTTCTTTTTATCCGAGTTGCAGATTCTCATATTATTGGGATGTAACAAAGATAAGGAAGGAGATCCCAGATCTTGTTGAGATATAATGGTAAGTATATCTCTTACATTGAAAGTGATTAAGGGAATGAACTTTCAGTGTTGACAAGACAAGACAACTTTGATATAAAAATCCTAAATCAAAGTAAAATATATATATTTATATATTTATGCAAATTTCTTATTTCAGATAATCCTTCATTAAAACCCACTCAATGATATACTCAATAATAACCAGTAAAATATCATGGATTGGACTCATGATCCAGATATTATACTTGCAATTGGACACATAATGTATGTGGTTGCAATGTGCAAGTTTCCTCATAATAATGAGGAATGACAATTAAATAGATAATAAGACTACAACCCTAGGGTTTGTATGTCTCTATAGTCTTGATCTCTCATCGGATGTACTTTGGAAGTGACATGTCGATGATGATCATAATTGTCAAATAATCCTTATAAAATTTATGAAGATATTCGGGCATACATATGTGCTCTTGACATTTAACATGAATGAGATGGTTCACTGCATCATGCAGAATGGTGGCTCTATAAGAGATGGTGTATTCAAATTGTTTGAGTACCTACCTGAACCTATGTTTTCAGAGTTTAGATGGATGTAGATGATGAGTGTCATCATTCTACTATCTATACTCTGGTCATTCATGAAGCTTCATAATATTCATATTGTATGAATTTAATGAAGCATGTAAGAGATCCTTAGTCTTAAGCAACGGTTGCTTATAGATAAAGGGAGCGCAGTGGAAGCATGGGTTGGACCCGAGTAAGAAGTATGGTCAAAGAGTTGACTATACATCTATGACTTCCATATGTCATCCGAAGAGTTGGATGAATGCCAATACTGCAATAAGTTGATGTGTTGATAGTATGACTATCAAGTCTATCTAGAATCCTTAGAGAAGGACTCGGATGGAGCATCAGATTAATCTACATAAATCATTGATAAGATAAAGTCAAATAATTGTATCTCAATCTTCTGATGACATTTGCAATAGGTTGCATATGTTTTAGAAGACTGGAAAATTTGATCTTAAAGGTTTATAGTTATCCACATGGATATTGATGCAATTGTTGCAACAATCTCTGTTGGATTGATAGACTTGTTAATTTCAGTGGGAGAGTCCTTAGTCTTAGAGAATGTCTCTATGACCTAGATATAAGAATACACTCATTGTTTGTTTCTAAATGTTGGAAATAAACATGAATTCTGAGGTAGAACTATCATAAAAAGTTATGATGGAGATATTTCAGATAGTAATCTAAAATCTAGTGGACTCCACTAAATTAGAAAATTAATGAATGGTTCATTAACATTTCTAAATACTGAAATTAAACCTTAAGATCAATAGGAGGATGAAGATCATTTGACAATGATCTAGCATCAAGCCTTGGACATTTGTCTATTGATTTGATTAATAGACTAGTAGGAGATGAAACTTTAAAATGTCTAAAATTTCAAAACTTACATACTTATGAATATTGTATTCAAAGAAAAATGTCCAATACACCCTTCTTAGAGAACGGTGTAAGATGTCAAGGTATTCAGGATCTCATACATATTGATGTATGTAGATCATCAATATCATAGCAAACATTATGGATATGTGATATCTGTTGATGATTATGTATGATATGAGATTTCTTCTCTTCACCTAAGAAACCTTTGAAATGTTCAAAGATTTCATTATTTTTGGTTTAAAACCAAAGTTTGAAGGAAGATAAAATGAATTTGATCTAATCTAGGTAGCAAGTACCTGTTAGATAAATTCAAAGAATACCTTATAGAGATATGAATATCATTTCTATCTCAATCCTCCTAACACATCTTAACTCAATAGAGTTATAGGGAGATACAATTGGATCATGTGTGACATGATCTTATCAATGATGAATTTTAGCATAATTATCCCTTAGTTTCCAGGTATATATGTGTAGTAGAGACTACAATGTATATCGTTAATAAGGTTCCATGCAAGATGGAATCTAGCACTTGAGAGTGCTGCTTCATTAGGAAAATAAAGGATGGTATTGGACACCTACTTTATGATCTTGAGATTCTTGAAATATCTCATCTCTAATGTGATTCCTGGAGGTTGAGACTCTTGAGAATCAAGATAAAATTGAAGTGTAGGAACTCATTTAATCTTGAAAAGATAATGAGGCTCCTAAAATTGGAAACTAAAAGGATTATTGAAGATGAAACACTAAAACCTCTTCAAATAAGTTTGAGGATGGATTCCATGTGTCAGAGAAATCTGACAATGATCGAACTTCATGTGATGAAGCTTCTGAAGATCATAGCATGGATAGATGGATGTTAACAATAAAAGTCTAATGTAGACTTCATGTACATGTGTTGTATATGGACCCTCGAGGATCCACCTATATGGGTAAGACCCGTAAAGGTGTAAATGGATCTTCAAGATAAAGGGAACCTGATGAGAAGGTACATACCTTCAAAGCATAGTTCGTAGCAATGAGCTACACATGGAAGAGAAGACATTGCTTGCAATGAGACTTGCTTTTCGGTGAACATGCTTAAAATCATCAGAATATCGCTAACCTTAGCTACACAACTTGACTATTGCATCTTCGAGATGTAAGTCCAGATTGCATTCCTCTATGAATATCTCTCTGAGGATATTCACATGAAGTAGCCCCAGGCCTTCATGGTTGAGGAAAGCAAGGTGTGCAAGATAAGGAATCCATCTAAGGACTCAAATAAGCTTCTTTGAGATGGACCATAAGATTTGATGAAATTATAAATGTTATGATTTCAAATAAAATCTTGATGAGCCATGCGAAGCTTAGTGGGAGTGCCTATGTGTTCATTGCGCTAAATATAGATGATATCCTGATCATTTAAAATGATATAAAGATAATAATAAGTGTTTTATAATCTGGTTTATCCATATCTTGAAATATGATTTCAAAGATACCTCTTAGATCTTAGTTCTGAAGTTGTTCAGAAGCCAAGAGAAGAGGATAATTGGACTGTCACATTTGTAGTATACCTTGGACATATTCTATTCATAGAAATTCCAAGAAAGGCTTCTAACCCTTAAGATATGGTACTGACCTATCTTAAGGGATAGCACCTCAAAGAGTTGAGGAAGTAAATGCTACAACTACTTGCACTTGTGCATTAGTTACGAGAAGCTGAGTGTATGCTAGAGTGTAAAAATACCAGATGTCTGTCATGCAGTGGGAGTAGTAAATTGTTACTAATCCTACTGTAGAGATAAAACACTTGATTGCAGTAATAACAAAATCTTCATAGATGAGGAGATTTTTGAGATAGTAATCTCAAAGTCTTATCTTCAAAAGTTTAAGACCATGTAGATAGTGATCTATAAAGGTCTAAACTTTAGATACCTTAGGAGATAGAGATCTCCGGGAATGAAGGTATTCTAATAAGGATTATGGGGATACTGGTTATGATGTCAGGGACAATGTAACCAACTAGATTGAGTATTGGTTGCATGAGATGCAACATTCGCATTAGATGCGAGCACTGTTACTGGGGATATGCAAGTGCCGTAAAAGGACTTGGCATAGTCTCGCGGGAACAGAGTGACTGATCAGCTTACCTAGCTATTTTCTAAATAGCCTATGATTGTCACATGAGTGCGGGTTTAAATGATTAGCCCATTAATGGCTCTTTGGGCTAGTGGGAGATTGTTGGAAATGCGAGCCCACGGCGAGCCATTATGCAATAAATGTTATTGCAATTCACTCCTTAATCTGAAATGAAGAATACATAATTTGCATAATAGGTCCCTTAGTACAATTAGGGTTATGTACCATGGCCATCTTGATGATCATACAGCTGTTGATTCAACTATTGAATCATAGAGGCTGGTGCTTGAATGAATATCTAAAGAGTTAGATCGAGGACTCATCAAGCACCGTCAGATGATTGTTAAGAGATGATCTCCAGCCTGAGTAGGAGATGGCAATCCTTATCTCTGAAGGCTGATATCTGACCGATCTCTTGATGCAGGTCCTCTGCATAGGAATAGAGATTCGGAGGTGTCAGATTAGTTAGGTCAAAGAGTTGACTTAACGAGATCGAGATAACCAAAGTCCTGTATCGTATGCTGTCAGGATATAGGCACGCATCCTCTGACTGGAGACAGATGTGTTGCTATATGTCTAATTATGTACATTTGGCAGACCAATAGGTTGATGACCTAATCAAGGTCTACACACCGGCGCGCTGGTGTGCATATAAGGGCATATGAGTAATACGATCTCTCAAAGGGATCATACAGGTTCAGTTACTGAACCGGAAGACATGAGCTCACTCATGAGATATTGGGAAGAATCAAATTCCGTGTGCACGGTCGTCTCGCTTTGGAAGCTTGACTGAATTTGTAGGTTTGATATATACTTTTGGAAAGTATATGATCAAGACCTAGGTATGATATATGCTTTTGGAAAGTATATGATCGATACCGACTCCCAATGATCGAATGAGAAACTTACTGATAAAAACCATGAAGTAGACAGTATAAAGTTGATCGAATACTTCGGGTTTAGTCTGAGTCTTCCAGTATGCAGGATGTACAGGTATTGGGAATACCTGAGGGTGATGTGATCATAAACGATTGTATAACCGTGACGCTTCCATTCCTAGGGAGTGATGAAACGGGTCTGGATTTTAGTGACTCCTCTCATTAGAGAAGTGATCTGATCTTGGTCCAAGTGTTGGACATTGATCTGAATGTGATTCAGATACAATGAGAAGATTAGATTTACGGTCTTGATTTAATCAAGCATCTATGGGAGGCCCGCGATCTGGATTTGAGATACGATCTCAATATCCATGTCACTATACGTGGAACAATACAATCGCCATGTCCTTATCTCCAAGTATCTGCGGAGAAAGCGCATTATCCTTGAAGGAGTTCATGGATAATTCTATTGTTGATATATGTATTCGAGCATTGAGAAAATGGATAATTAAATGTGATTTAATTATCATGAGTAATATGAAGTGATTCATATTATAAAGAGAGTTATCTTAGCTAATTAAATGAGATTTAATTATCAAAGATGTAAATAATGTGAATGTGATTCATATTATTTGGACACAAGAGAATAGAGATCCAAGATGATTAAATATGATTTAATTATGATGGATATGAATAATTTGGATAGTAATATCCATATTAGTCATATATATTATAAATGTGATTTATAATATATAAGAGAGAGCTATTTGGAATTTACATTTGTTAATTAAATGTTAATGTGAATTGGATTCACATTGGACATCAAATTGAAAATGTAATTTACATTTTGTTTTGGGTTGTGAATGTGATTCACAATTTTTCAATGGCATGATTGCAATGTTCACAAAATAAATTGGATTTATTTTTTGTGAAATAATTTGCAACAAAAGTTGTTGCAAATAATGGAGATTACATAAAAGGTGAAATAGCCACCTTCCTAATGGAGGAGGGTGGACGGCCACCACTCCCATTAGGAAAGGGAGGCCGTCCCCCCTCTCCACATGGAAGGAGGCTTTCTCTCCTTTCATTATCTCCACGTATTGATGATTTAATTTTGTAATTAAATTGTGTTGATTTATCAACATATATTTAATTTAAATTAAATTAATTGTTGTTGTGTTTTTAGCAACAAATCATGACCATTGAAAGAAACACAAATTGATGTGGACCATTGGATTTGTGTGGACACATGGATTGAGATCCATGGATCCCAAAACCCTATAAAAGGAGAGGCACCCCATTGCTCTTCTTGACACATAAGTTGAGGCAACAAATCTCTCTCTCTCTCTCATTCTCTCTACACGTCCTCTCTCCATCTATCTCATGTGGCCGTCCACCATGGATGCCCTAGAGAGGTTCTCCATCGCCGCGGCATTGTCGTTATGCTGCCCGATGGTTTGCTCGTGGATCTCCGTCTCCTTCGGTGCACCCCGCTCGTGAAGAAGACATCGGATCTCGTGTGTCGAGATCAGGAGATCCACCGCTTGGATCATCAACATGGATTGCGAGAAGCACGCGGTTCATCCCCGCGCTCGCAAGCGTCTCCTCCGACGGATCGGACTTGAGACAGGAGGTCTCTTCGTTTTGAGACTTGATCGCAACCACGCTTCAAGAGGTAAACCTAATACTTGGTTGTGGTTTAGACGAAACGATCCGAGAAGTGTTCTTGGATAATGTGGTTTCGTCACATGAAAATTTTTAATTTCCGCTGCATAGAACAACTAGTGCGACTAGTCGTTCTTCGTCGTATTCGATGCGACGCTCACGCTTCCGTGATGCGCTTGAGGTTCTAACCATATCCTACAATATTGATTACTAATTAATCATAGATCATAAAAATATCACAAGCATGACTTTTTGTTAAGAACTTATTGAAGAACATTATGTTTTTTAAATAATAAAAGATGCAAAACTGATGTTCAAAATTCCAATGGAAGAAAGGGGTCTGTTTGTACAGTTACAAACTAAAATCACTTAAATAAAATGCATGGGAGGACTTAAGTGTAATTACTAGTCCCTCGAGGGCTATTTTGCAAAATACCTAGACGAGCACGTGCGCAACACGTGCCCTCTAGTTGGCGGGTTGGTTCTTGAAATACGTGGACCTTTGGGCAGGATTCTACAATTTACCCAAGTGGTTACATATGTTGCACGCGACCCTTGACTAACCGGAGCTGGGCATGAATTGAGGGATCTCCAGGGGTCTTTGTGCAAAAGAGACTCCCGTGCACGTAGGACCACATGAGGAGAGAGTCTTCTGGTGGATCTACGTCAGGTGAAGTGGCTCACGGGCAGAGCTACGGAGGACGATGAGCGAAGGACTGGAGACCTTCGATAGGGAAGCATCAGGGGCCAAGGTAGTTGAATATGATAAGCATGAAGCTCCTATAGCCGACATCCAGTCGGTGGATGTCGAGTAAGAGGGAGCTCGAAGAAGGGGGTGGCGGTCCGATGGCTAAGGTCGGCTGGAGTCGATGCTGTTGGCGGGAGTGGCTCCGGCCACTAGCGTTGATTGTCGATGCAAAGACTGGCTGGAGATCCCGGAGGAGGCGAAGTACCTGTGGAGCTTGATGGAGAAGGCAGATAAGTGGAGGCATTGAAGGGACCTGAAGTGGATATTAGGGGGAAGTTGAAGTCGCAGGTGGAAGTATTTGTATGTGTGGTAGGTTGAAACGGAGGTGATAGAAGGGGATATCACTGGCGGTGGAGATGAACGTTAGGGATGAAGTCGTGGGCTTGACGGATGACTGGAGCAGAGCAGTGAGTGCGAGGCTCAAACTGCAGCGGCCAGGGTAGCTAGATCTCGCTAAAAGGGGGGGAGGGGGTTGGGCTGTCACCAGCGACCTCTTCCTACGAATGTTTACAGACGACAGATGAAGATTAAGGGCGGGGTAGTGTTAAATAATAGTAGGTGGCCAACCAAGTTAGGGAGGTCATCAGCAGTGATTGATCGGGAGATCTGGGATGAGATTGGAAGGAGATCGGATAGAGATGCGATTGGGAGGTGTCGGTGATGGCGGCGATCTTCGTTGACTGTGATCAAGGCGGGATGATCTGGAAGGTGGTGGCGACCTGGGTGTGATTGGAGATTGGATAAAGATTAGATTGGGGTTATTTGGATCAATCGGAGATGGCAGATGGGCGAGATACGTGGGCGGGAGGCTGCAAAATCGCATGCAACGCCGCCTATGCGCCCCTGATTGGGAAAGGAGGCGGCGGAGGACGACACGTAGCGGTCGTCCGGTAAGCCAAGATCGGACATCCTAGGCTGCACTACGTGGTATCTTTTTAATTTTTATTTTTTTAAATTTTTTTATTATTTAAAATGATTTATAAAAAGCTCCAAAATGGGTGTTATGTGGCACCTCCAGAAAATTCAAAAATAAAATATAAAGATAAATTGAAAATTAATAACAAATGATCACAGATCGAAAAATTTTCTTCACAAAAGTTGCTTGTCTTAATGAGATCTACAACTTTCATGAAGGGATTAAATCCAAAATCGATCATTTGTGCAAAGTGTATTTTTGGGGTGTCCATCTACGTATAATACCTTGAATTTTAGGTTTAATAATAAATTTTTTGTTATTTTTAAACAAGATAAAAATCTGAAGAAAATATGAAATTCAAAGATAAATATTTACACATTAATATATTTTTAGGTGTTTTATTAAGTAATAAAACAAAGAAAGAAAATAAAATACGAAAACGACAACTTTTGTACAAACTGTTAGTGGACTCAGACTCAGTTAATTTCTGTGATTTCAAGCTTATTTTTTATTTGGATTTTCGTGTATTTCAATAAAACTTTTATCGCTGAAAATAAATGAAAAAATAGAATTAAATGAGTTAATTACGTACATACAATATTATGTTGAAAACCGCTAAAATACAAGATGTACAAAAGAGGCTCAAAACCCAACTTTCACATATGAGCTCCGATTCTCTTGAACTTGGTCTTGTTTTGAAGGTAATTGAATGTACAATAGCTCAAAAGTAAGTAGTATTAAATTGGACATTATAGGAGGAAGATATCGAGGTTTTAGTCCGAGAATCCTACAATTAAGGTTTGGGTTTTAGGTCCACTTATTTTGGTTAGTGATTTTTTTGTATTTTCCTTTATTCTTGTTAGTAACATATACACAATGGAGTGGTTTCAAGTCATTTGGGGTTAGCATGAATTAGTTAAAATCAGGGAAGTTAAACTATTTTACAAGTCAATTGGACTAGGATCTTTGGCTTCTAATTTTATGCAATTATGAGAGATAAAATGTGATTGTTATTGTTAGAGAATTCCATATATTGTCGCTTCTCTATTTATCTCTATTTCCTTATGCATTGTTTCCTTATGAACTGTTTCCCTTTGTAACCCCACAGGGGTACTTATGTAAGTTCTACTCTGAGCACCCTAGGGTTTTCAGTCCTATATAAGGACCCCTAGAGCTCACAGAATAATATACAATTCACAGTTATTCACATGGTATCAGAGCCTAAATTTCCCCCACCCCTACTGCCGCCCTCGTCATGCTCGAACCCTAGGGGTCCCCCCTAGGTGCTCCTCCCAGCGCCGCCCTTCCACGCCAAGACCCGATCCTCGCCCATCTCTTCCCACGCCCTCCGTCATGCGCGATTCTCGCCCTCCGCCAGGTGCGATTCTCGCCCATTTCTCCCCACCTCCGCGACGTGCCCTCCGCCAGGATCCTCCGCCAACCTGTGCTCTTGCGACGTGCCCTCCGCCAGGCACCATCCTCCAGGCGCCCTCTGCCAGAAGGACCCCTCCGCATGGTGCCCTCCCTCCGCACCCCTCCGCACGGCACCCCTCAGCGACGCGACCTCCGCCAGGCGCCCCTCCGCCAGGCGCCCTCCGCACGGTGCCCTCCCTCCGCACCCCTCCGCCAGAAGCGCTCCTCCCTGGCACCCTTCCAGACGTGCCTCTCCTCCAGACGCGACGCGCCATCTGCAACGCCTCATCACCTCCAGACGCCCTCTGCAACGCCTCATCCGCCATGCGCCCTCCGCAATCGCGCCACCGCCCTACGGTCATCCCAGTACTGTCCTACAGCCATCCCAGTACTGTTCTACGCCCCTCCAGCTGCGCCATTGCTCTACGCCCATCCATACGCGCCCTCCCAATACTACTCTACGGCTCTTCTGCTCAAGAACTGAGCTCCCTGCGATCCAAGACTCTTCACAAGGACCCATGTCCCTTGCAAGGCCCCTGGTCCTCTAGACTGCCAACCATAGATTGATGGTTTTCTTCATGGACTAAATCAGTATGATCTGCTAATATTCTGTATGATCTCAATTACCTCTGCATACTAGGTCATTGACCACTACGGCCACCATGGCATCTGCTCCTACGTCTTCGGACTCCAAGCCCCTGTACCATACATCATCTATGCTGGTACAGGGCACCTCAATCAAACTAAAGGGATCAGAGAACTACGTACTATGGTCTCGCTCCTTCAAAATTTTCATTGGTGGCCAGCGCAAGATCTACATTCTCACTATTACTCCACCTGCCGAGACAGACGCCAACTACGACACCTGGTATATTAATAATTGCCAGGTAATCACTTGGATGATGAACAGTGTTGATCCTAATATTGCGTAAAATTTGCTCTATAAAACAACTGCAAAAGAAATGTGGGAAAGTCTTGAGAAAACTTACTCCCAGAAAACAACCAAATCTAGGCTTTCTGACATTTACACAAGAATTTGGTCTGCAAATCAAGGAGGAACATCCTTGATAGAATATTATAGGCTCCTCACAGGGTTATTTGAAGAACTGCTTATATTTCAACCTGCCTGTTGTGACAAACAAATTGGTGAAAGAGCAGAATGGTAGGTGTATCATTTTCTTTCAGGTTTACACCCTCGGTATAAATCTGTCAAAGACCAATTCCTGACGGCAGCTTCCCTACCATCACTTGAAACTATTTTTGGTAGACTACAGGAGCTGGAATCGCCCAACCCACCTCCCACTGCAGACACTACTGCTCACTTTGGAGGAGGACGACCACCCTTCCAAGGATCACGCGGCCGCATATTTGGTCGCAGTCGTGGACGAGAGCAGGGACGAGGACGAGACTCAGGACGCGGTCGTGGTCGTGATTTTTCAAATCCTCGTTATCCTTCTTGTACTCATTGTGGCCGCTGGAACCATCCGTCTGACAAATGTTGGGCGACCTTTGGCATGCCCAAAGCTAATAATGCATATGAGGCCACATCTTATGACCCAAATTATGATACTATGGAAACCTCTCAAGCTTAATCTCCCACCGATGCTCCTGTATCTTTTACTGCTGCAGAATATACTCGTCTTTGCCAACTCCTTCAGAACCCAGTTGTCGACACTACACCTTCAGGGCCTACTGCAACTCTAGCAGCTACCACAGGTACGATTGCCAGTTCTGCCTCTACCACTACTTCTACCTGGATCATCGACTCGGGTGCATCAACCCGCCTCACAGGAGAATGCAGTCTCCTCACCTCTCACAGGGATCCCTCTACGGTAAAACATGTTCGTGTGGCTAATGGAGCCTACTCACCCATCACTAGTGTGGGGACTATGGAATTTAGCCCCAAACTTAGACTAACGGATGTCTACTGTGCTCCTGCTTTTCCCCTTAGTCTGCCGCCGGTTCACAAATTATGCACAGAACTCCATTGTCGCGTGATTTTTGATGATTTATGCTGTTATTTTCAGGACATCCGGACGAAATAGATCTTTGGTGGGGGACACGAGAAGAACGACTTATATTATCTTGATATCCCTTTCAACTCTGGTTTCGCTGGCGCAACTTTCATCTCTGCTGATCCCCTTCTCTGGCACCTTCGTCTGGGTCACCCCTCTGCTAAAGCTCTTTCCTTAATGTTCCCTGAACTGTCCATGCTTAAACCCTTCGAGTGTGAGGCATGTCAGTTCGGAAAACATCATCGTGCATCTTTTCCTGCTAGGACTGAACCCCGTCATACTATGCCTTTTTCATTACTTCATTGTGATGTTTGGGGACCTTGTCCTGTCCGAACCATTGGTGGACACCGCTATTTTACTATTTTTGTGGATGATTATAGCAGGTCATCCTGGGTCTATCTTATTAAAGAACGACCAGAAATCAATAAAATTATCAAAGATTTCTTCGCTTATGTCAAAAAATCGTTTTTCATCGAATATTCAGATATTCCGCTCAGACAATGCCTTGGAGTTTACTCAACGAGATCTTTCTGATTTCTTTTCTTCCAATGGAACAATACATCAAACCTCTTGTCCTTATACCTCTCAGCAAAATGGGGTTGCTGAACGCAAGCTTCGTCACCTCCTAAATATTGCTCGATCCCTTCTCACCCAGATGAATGTTCCCAAAACATACTGGGGTGATGCTGTCCTCACTTCAGTCCATCTTATCAACAGGACTCCCTCTCTTACTCTCAAAGGATCCACACCATTCTCTTTACTTCACCCTGATAATCTTCCCTTTCCTCTACCTCTACGAATATTTGGGTGTGTCTCCTTCGTCCATAATTTTCACACCAAAGACAAATTATCCCCTCGCACCATCAAGTGTGTTTTCCTTGGATATTCCTCCACTCAAAAAGGTTACAGATGTTATGATCCTATTAATAATCGATATTACATCTCTGCAGATGTAACCTTCTTTGAGCAAACTAGCTTCTTCACACAAAGTGTCCCCTATGTCCCTCTAGATCTTCCTCCACCACCAATCAACCACATCCATCGCTCTCGGACCTCACCACCAGATGTCCCTCTACCCATACCTCTGCCTCAGGATGATATGCCATCTTCGACAGTCCCCTCCGCTACTGTTCCGGATGATCCAGAAGACCTGCCGATTGCATTAAGGAAGAAGAAGAGAAAGTGTACCTCTTATCCGATGTCTAACTTTACTACTACTGCTGGACTCTCTTCCACTGACAAACAATATGCAGATGCCCTAATGACTATCTCCATTCCAAAAGATCATCATAGTGCCTCCCAAGATGCAGGTTGGCGACAGGCCATGAATGAAGAATTGGATGCACTCACATCCAGAGGCACGTGGGATCTTGTGCCATGTCCTACAGGCATCAAGCCTGTTGCTTGTCGATGGGTCTTTACGACCAAACAATCTCCAGATGGTTCTATTGACAGGCTTAAGGCACGACTTGTGGCAAAGGGATTCACTCAGACATATGGGGTCGATTACTTTGAGACCTTCTCCCCTGTTGCTAGGATGGGTTCCATTCGCACAATACTCTCTGTCGCAGCTAACAAGAATTGGCCAATTTTTCAGCTGGATGTCAAGAATGCCTTCTTATATGGTGATCTCGAAGAAGAGGTCTATATGATGCAACCGCCGGGTTACTCCGTCGAGGGGGAGTATGTGTGCCGACTTCGTAAGGCCATCTATGGCCTAAGCAGAGTCCTTGAGCCTGGTTCGACAGGCTTACCATTGAAAGTAGCTCTATTGGTTTTCACAAGATTACATCTGATTACTCTGTGTTTGTTAGACGACGATCCACTGGTACTGTGATACTTGTAGTCTATGTTGATGATATGGTGGTCACTGGTGATGATGACAATGGAATTCTGGAGACGAAGGCATTCCTTCAAAAGGTGTTTGTCACCAAGGACCTTGGACAACTCCGGTACTTTCTTGGTATTGAGGTAATACGCACTGCTGAAGGGTTACATCTATCAGAACGAAAATACTGCTTGGATATTCTTACGGAAGTCGGTTTACTTGGATGCAAACCATCTGGCATCCCTATAGAGGTACGAAAACACACTACATCCGCCGATTCTGAGTTTGAAGACACTACACAATACAGAAGCCTAGTGGGTAAACTAATCTTCCTCACCGTCACTAGGCCTGATATATCTTATGCTGTAAGCAGAGCCAACCGTCACATGGAAAGACCTCTTTACAGTCATTGGCAGGATGTCCTTCTGATCCTTCGATACTTGAAGGAATCACCAGGGTGAGGACTCATATATAGAGTCAACAGTCATACTGATATCACTGCTTATGCAGATGCTGATTACGCCAGTTCTCCTGAGGACAGACGATCCATTACAGGCTATGCTATGTTTGTCGGTGGTAACCTTGTTACATGGCGAAGTAAGAAACAAACCGTGCTTTCCAGATCAAGTGCAGAGGAAGAATATAGGGCAATGGCCCATGCTGTTTGTGAGATTACGTGGCTTGTATCGTTTCTACGGGATCTTGGGTTCCCAGCTACCACTCCTACACCGCTATATTGTGATAACAAGTCTGCTACATACATTGCCACGAATTCAGTTTTTCATGAACGGACGAAGCACATTGAAGTTGACTGTCACTTCATTCGAGATGCAATACGAGGAGGGCAGATCGTCACACCATATATCTCTACAGATCTTCAACTTGCAGACATATTTACTAAAGCACTATCAAAGAAGCGTCTTTTATCGATAACTTCCAAGTTGGGCATGATTGATGGATATGCTCCAACTTGAGGGGGAGTGTTAGAGAATTCCATATATTGTCGCTTCTCTATTTATCTCTATTTCCTTATGCATTGTTTCCTTATGAACTGTTTCCCTTTGTAACCCCACAGGGGTACTTATGTAAGTTCTACTCTGAGCACCCTAGGGTTTTCAGTCCTATATAAGGACCCCTAGAGCTCACAGAATAATATACAATTCACAGTTATTCACAGTTATTATTACATGCATGAATGCTAATTATGCAGAATAATGGATAAAATGCAGATTAATTTTGGGGATTTAAGCTTAATTATTGTCTTCTAGAGTGATGAATATGAGATTCATCAACCCGTAGTCCCTCCCATTCTCAGATCTACTAGACATGACCTATCAAATGCATATGCATCGCGGAATTGGGTTGTCCAGTACCAGCCACACTAGCGTACTTTCTAGGAGATCCTCTTCCTGGAGTGATGTCCTCCTTCCTCCAAGGAATGTCAGTAGGTGAGGACACGCATGTATTCCTCCTATCGAATACACCACTGCCAGACACAATATGGTCCTTCAAAGAGAAGGAACAGATCCTGTCAATGGTATTTTCTTGATTCCATCCTAAGTCCGTCAATGTTGTTCTTAGGCCAATCATGGGGAACTATCCTAAATACTAAGAAATTCACCATGTTGGCATACCATGGAAGAGAGTCGATAGAATAGCTCGACTCGTCGGTAAAGGAGTCCTTGATGGGGACAGTCTCAGAGGAACTATGTGACTCTATATGATAGAGGTAATCAAACACCACATTATTCACTCATGGCTTATCCTTGATTTGTAAATCGAACTCTTGGAGTAGTAGGATCCACCTAAGATGTTGTGCCTTCGCATTCTTATTTTCCATGAGGTACTTGATGGTTGTCTGATATGTGAACACGATAATCATAGACCCTGAAAGATGTGACCTGAATTTGTCTAAGGCAAATACTACAATAAACATTTCCTTCTCTTGGACGGTATAGTTTCATTGAGTCTGATCGAGTACTTTGCTTGCATAGTGGACAACATAAGGAATCCCTTCTCTCGTTTATCCTAACATGACCCCAACAGTGAAGTCAGAAGCATCTATCATGATCTCAAAAGGAAGAGACCATTCAAGGGCCTGTAGGATAGGAGCAACCATGATTTTCTCCTTAGGAGATTGAAGGACTGTAGACACCTGTGATCTACAATGAACTCCATGTCTTTCCCTAAGAGCTATGTTAACGGTCGGGAAATCTTCGAGAAGTCCTTTATGAATTTGCGATAAAAACTGACATGACCAAGGAACAACCACACTTGCTTGATGTTGGTTGGTGGTTGAAGTTTCTTGATCACATCCACCTTGGCGGGGTCAACCTCCATTCCCCTCTTGGAGATGACATGCCCCAACACAATACCCTCTCGAACCATGATGTGGCTCTTTTCCCAAGAGAGCACCATATTTACTTCACAACACTTTTTGAGGAGTCGATCCAAATGAGATATACAAGTATCGAACGAGTCATCGTGGATCAAGAAGTCATCCATAAAGACCTCCAGGAAATCACCCACAATCTCAACAAATATTGCAATCATGCATCGTTGGAAAGTCCCCGATGCATTACATAACCCAAAAGGCATGTGCCTGAATGCATACGTACTGAATGGACATGTAAAGGTGGTCTTTTCCTGGTCCTTTGGAGCGATTGCTACTTGGTTATAGCCTGCGTACCCATATAGAAAGTAGAAGAATTCTTTCCCCGCAAGTCTCTTTAGGATCTGGTCTATGACAGGCAAGGGGAAAAGATCCTTCTTCGTTACGACATTCAAGCGTATGTAATCCACACAGATAAGCCACGACGTGGGTACTCACATCCCAATCTCCTCTCCATCCAAGTTGGTGAATGTCTGAAGTCTCACCTTTTTAGGGACTACATGAAGTGGTGCCACCTACTTGGAATCAAAGATGGGATATATAAACCCCGCATCACACCATCTTTCAATCTCTTTCTTGACCACATCTCGTATGTTTGGATTCAGCATGTGCTGGAATTCACGAGACGGTCTAGCACCTTCCTCAAGGTAAATATGGTGTGAGCACAAAGCAGGATTAATCTCGTGAAGATCGGACACGCTCCAACCTATGGCCTTGTAGTTCTTTTCAAGAATCACTAGCAAGAGGGATTCTTGTTCTCCAATCAAGCTAGAACTGATATTGACCATGAACTTTAATGGTGGGCCCATAAGGAAGGCGTATTTGAGTGTTGTGGGTAATGGTTTTAGCTCAGGTAAAATGTGGTCATCAAGAAAATCTAGCTCAATCAACTCTGGGTCTATGGTAATAGTGGTTGGATCTGTCACTGAAATACTTTCCACCAACTGATTTAGCTCGGGAGTCCAATCGTCAAAAGTGTCCAAGCAATCAGAAAAAGCCACTTCCGACTCATCATCCTTGTCCTCTGATTAACATGAAGGGAACATGTCTGACAAGCCCAGGTCATCTTCTGAGTCATCAAGGACGTAGGGATATGCATGAGAAAGTCTCATGTGGACAAGGTTTGATTCTGCAGGATCTGTCTAACAACCTCATCTACACTGTCCTCTCTTGGTGAGAGGGACTTGTCATCCCAAGTTGATTGCTGTTGCCAATGATCAATTGTGTCAACTATGTAGCACTCGGCTTCCGATGAGAGATACTATGTATTGCTCTCTGAATCAGGTCTCTGCCATTTCGTTTGCTGCATCTCTAACTCTACACTTTTGTCGTGTGCATGAATGTGTATCTTTCCTAGAGTATAATCAAAGATATCTCCAGCCGCCCTCGGAAAAGGGTGATCAGGTATGATCTAGGAATCTTGCCATCTTTGGGGATATTCCATGTCTAGGACTGTGAAGTCCACCTTGTACTCTTCCCCTCTATGTTAAGGATATCTTCATTCAACATGTCCTTGGTCCTCTTAATAGATAGATCTACGAATTGTAAGAGTGCTCTCGATTTCCTCAAAGGTCCCAAATCTAGATGATCTAGGAGGGAATATGGCAGTAAATTGGTTGAGTATCCGTTATTGAGTAGAGTTTGAGTAAATGATGTGTTAGCAATCCGACTAGTAACAAAGTGTGCTTTTAGATCCCTCTTCTTCCTTGGAATCTCTTTTTGGATCGCACAGGTAGTGGTTATGGATAACACATGTTTCACTGTTCGAGTGTTCATTTTCCTGTTGGTCCTAACATGTGTGCATCTCACATTTAGGTACTTCTTGAATGCATGAACCATATCCACTAATAGAAGGAAAGGTATCTCAACTTTAACATTCTCATTCCACTTCCTTTCCATCTCTAAAATGTTAAGATCATTTTTATGAGAATTTTTCTTCTTTCCCATGGATAAAGCCTAAGGGAAAGGGATTATAGGAGGTCCACAATGTAAAACAGAAATATCATCATATGAGTTCTTATTGAAACCAAAATTTAGATGTACATGACTCTGACTTGGACTCATACTTTGTACATGACTCGATTGACATGCATAAAATGGAACTGAAACTGAAGCTGGAGAAATTGATGGTGATTCCTCTAAGGTGATCTTCTCATCTCTCGAAGACTCAGTACTCCCGATCTTGCTTGATGTTGCTTTATTTTCTTTCTATATTTTATTGGTCTTTTGATTTTATTAGTTTTTTAGCAATACAAATTCCCTTGTGATACTGAAGGTGCTATTGGTTCTGATGATGCTCCTCCTCTAAGCTATCTAGAGGGGTTGTATCATCAGTATCCTTCTTCCACTCTACCATGCCAAATCATGGGTCTGTACGGTCCTACCGCTCCTGAGAGTAAGATGGTGAACACCATGCGATAGGATCTCATGATTTGATTCTAAGAAATCGGAATAGTATACCTGATCCTTTCGGAGATTCTGCCCTTGGTTATGGTTATTCGGGTTAACTTGAACCTGTGCTTGGATGGATGTCTTAGGTGCGGTGAACTCATCACACCATGGTGAAAGCCTATTGATGTTGCCTCTCTGAGCATGATGCTCATTGCGGATGAGTTTGAGCTCATCAAGCATCCTCTACAAGTTAGAGGTACTAGATGATTAGTCTCCTTGGTCCAGCCTCGGGGACGGTTGCTGTTGTGGTCTGCTAGGTCCTTGATGGACTTGCTGACGATACTGGTTCTGCTGATGAGGGTACTGTTGCTACTGAGGGGATTTAAACTAGCGATATTGAGGTTGAGGGGGGTATTGTGGTCGTTGCTGCTGCTAGTGCTATGTAGCATTAGGATCATTGGTGTACCAGATCCTATTCACCTCCCATACTTGTGGGGACTCCTCGGTGACTATCTTGATGGCCGTCTCTGTGAACTGGCTCTTGTGGACCTCAGGCTGACTCAGAGTTCATGTGTTGTAAGACCATGCATGGGATGCTCCTGAATGTGATGCACTCGGTAGATGGGAGCAGGAAGTGCAGATGGGGCATGTATCTTGATCTTGGATACCCTATCAGCTAATTCCGCCATATGTTTTGGAAGCCTGGTGAGGTTCTCCCATTCGGTGAGCTTGTGTATTTTGCTCACCTTCATCTCAATCTGGTCAACCTTAGTTGACTTATCACTGATTATCCCCATGTTGGGGATTAGGTCATTTTCCATATTGGTGGCAGAGGTTCTCACCACCTCTTGAGGTACGTAAGAGGAAGGTGGCTTATCATAAGCCCTGCTTGATGATCTGGTGCGGCCGGTCTCTGCCATCTGATCTAAAACCATCCAAACTGTATCAGCTCCTTTGTTTAGATAGATGCCTCCACAAGTAGCATTCAACAATCTTTGGACCTCAGGAGTCAGACCACTTTACAGGTTCTAGACCAAGATTGGTCGGTGAATATCATGACCTGGGCATTTTCGAATTAGGTCCTTGAATCTCTCCCATACCTTGTGGAATGGCTCATGGGACATCTGCGTGAAACTTGATATCTGAGACACCATCTGATTAGTTCTACTCAACATGAAGAACTTCTTTAGGAACAAGTCCTTCAATGCAACCCATGTAGTGACTACCCTCCCCAAACTCTTTAGCCAATAAGGAGCTTTTTCTGCTACAGCAAAGGGGAAGGCTCTAAGATGTATGTAATCCTATGCTACACCAGGTCATCCTTGTTTTTCACATACCATTTCAAACTCTTGCAGGAACATGTATGGTTCTTGTATTTCATTACCATAAAATTTTGGCAAGAGTGTCATAAAGTGAGGCCTTAATTCTCTTGCATTTGGCAGTATTACCATCCTAAGCCAATTCTGTTTCTGTGTGGCACTGGATTGTAGGCATCTCTTATTGATCCCCCCAAATTTCTTAATTGTCCAAGCTCCTGTGTGAGTAATTCCTTTCTCTGCTCAGCTTTTGCAAGTCTAGCTAGGATGTCCCTCAATGTGTCATGATCTCCCTCATCATCACTGCTCTTCTTGGGAGGCATCTTGTTGTCTTGGTCTTCTTCACCTTCATAATACAATGGGTTTGAGTTAATAGGATGGCAAAAAGGCGATCTAGAAGCATCGAGATGAGACTCTTCCTCGATGTGGTGAGAGGAGATAGGGTTGGTATGAGTCTTCAGAATGAAGAGTGAATTATTAACCTTAGTCTCATGATATCAGGGGAAGAGTGTCCCTGAACCTATGAGGATGGTCTGTTTGGAAAGGTCAGGGAGAAGCTTGCGGAGTTCGAGCAATAATCATCCCAATCTTCCATTCTCTATGTCAAAATTTTAGAATCAAGAGCACGATGTGAAATGAGGAGTGATAGGAATGGTGCTAGGAACACAGTTTGTGAATGCACACTCCTGAATACAAATACAAATCAAACCCCAAATTCACCAACTCAACTTTGTGAATGCTGTAAAGGTTCAGTCGAATTATCTTGTCTATTTTAGTTGGTGATAAATGCAAATTTTGAAAGAGTTAACGAGTTGTTAGGTGCCTGTATTTCCCTAAAGATTGTCCATAATCTTACAACTAGTTACGCCCACTTTCAACCAGTATGGGAGTAAAGCAGACTGTATAAATACGGCTACCCGTTACTTGAGGATGGATCCATACGCAGTGTCTTCTACACCTCCCACTCTGTTAAGGAAATCCAGACTGTTTACCGACTACCTGTAGATCCTCACTGAGAAGTATTAATCATTTTTGTAGAATCAATAGTCAATCTGAAAATCCTAGCTTGGCTCAATCCTAGTGTTCTTCTCTCTCTCACTTATAAGTAAAGTCAAACAATGAGGGGATTACTCTCCCAAAACAATTTCGATTTTAATGCAATTTTTTGGTTCAAATTGTATTAGCAGTCATGATTTTAAGCTTTATTTTCAATGAGTTTAATCGATCACACAAAGCACGCCTAAAGAACAATCCCAATTTCCTTTATCATAACTAATAAAACCAAGGGAGAGGGAGTCGAGAAAAGCCGATGCAACAATAAAATCAATGATGCATGCTCAGTTTAGAAGGCTTACATTGATCCTCGTGCTCTACATGCAAGATGCAATAAAGAATTGAAAATTTTACATTATATTAAATGCAGGCGATGAAACTGCACCTAGTAGATAGTTCTAACAAGCGGGAAGAAGTGAATTGAGATTGACTAAGTTAAAACGATCTAAGGTGCGTATGATTAAAGTGAATGTGTGGTCCTAAATTATGAAGGGCACATACAAGTTTGAAATTACATTACCGTGTCCTTATCCTAATTTCACCACTCAAGTCGGGCCGCACCCTCACCGGAGAGTGAAATAGATTCGACAGACCACAGAAAAAGTACAATCTCTTTACACGTACAAGAACCCGATCACGAACCTCTAGAATTTACAAATTAATAAAAGATGAACTCTCTCTCTCTCTCCAAAAATAAAATTTTCGTGCATTCGGTCTCTTCAAGTTGCGTCAACTTCTAGAAAACAGCTCCAAGTCCAGCGAGTACCTCGCACGAAAAATAAAAAATCAAATATTAGAGAGATGTTCACAGAAAAATGTACAAAAATAAATAAATAAAAAATTTGGAAAATGGATAAATAAATTAAGAAAGAATGAGGATCAAACTACTCGGGGGGTTGGAAACCCAAAAAACATGATTTTCTAAAAAACAACCTAAGCCGTACCTCCCCCGGCAATGACACCATTTGAAGAACTGTGAAATGCCGTAATTTAATCGTGCAAAATTAACTTTTATTTGTTCGTTGCAGTTGGGCAAATTCAGAATACTCAAAAACCACAAATTTAATCATTTATCCAATTCAAGTGAGCGATCATTTTTTTACTTGGGCAAGCCCAAGGTTGAACTCAGGGAGGTCACTGTCTCCTTAGGTTATTCAAATTGATCTAGATGTTAGGTTTTCAAAAAGTTTTTTTTTAATTTTTAAATGCATTAAATGTGTGAGATGCAATTTTGACAATGTTCAGGGGCTAAAATCCACACAATGATCAAGTTAAGTCCAAAAATCTTCAAACTTGGTCACAATGTGAAATGCATAAAATTAGGCTACGATAAGTTTTTTCGGAATTTTTGGATGCAAAATGAATTAATTATGAATTAAATAATGCAGACTAGGTAATTTTAAGTTAATTACTTTTCATAAATACCAAACCAAAATATTTTCCAGAAAGTAATTTATCCTAGATCGGTGCATTTGAGAGATATTAAAAACAATTTTTAATTCATAAAACTACTAAGTGCTGAATTAATTAAAAATTAATTACTTAATTCACCATTTCATTTTTTGACCTATGAAATATTGGCAAGCTGCTAAATAATTTATAATCTACCTAATGTTAATTTTTGGGATTTTTTAAGCCACTGATAATTTAATATCATTTAAAGATCATGTAGAGGGCAAAATATTGAATTTTCACCAAAATAATTATACTAAATCGACCATGCCTTAAAAAATTCAAACAAACATTCACAATGTTAAGCATATGTTGCTCTATAATACACAACTTTTAGAATTAGAAAATGATGCGAAATGAAGGTTCAAAATGATTCTCAAAGAGAGGAACCTAAATGCAATATTACAGAAATAAAATGAATAAATAAACATGCAAAGGGACTAATATTTAAATACCTATACGCATGAGGGAATTTATGAAATTTCCAAGGAGGACACGTGCGCCTCACCTACCTACTGGAAGTTTGGACTTTTGTGCGAATGCTTGGAAATGGATGGGGCAATCTACAAATGACCCACTTTCCTCACATGTATTGCACATGCTTAAGGGGGGGTGTTAGCAATGTGAGCCTGAGGAGAACCAATCCTACAATAAATGTTATTGTAATAAATAATTTATCAGTAAAAAGTTATTGATTATTTTTCACTCCCTTTCTGAGATTGAATGAATGAATGCACTGTAAGGTCCCTCTGTATAATAAGGGTTATGTGCCATGGCCAACTTGATGATCATACAACTGTTGATTCATTGATTGAATCATAGAGGCTGATGCTTGGATGAATATCTAAGGAGTTAGATAGAGGACTCATCAAGCATCATCAAATGATTGTTTCGTGATGATCTCCAACATGAGTAGGAGATGTCAATCCTTTCTCATCTAGTTGATATCTGACTGACCTCTTTATGCAGGTCCTCTACATGGGAATAGTGATTCGGAAGTGTCAGATTAGTTCAGTCAATGAGTTGACTTAACGAGATCGAGAAAACCAAATACCTATGTTGAATGCTGTCACAACATAGGCATGCATCCTCTGACCAGAGACATATGTCGCCATATGTCTGAGTGTGTACATTTGGAAGACCAATAGGTTGATGACCTAACCAAGGTCTATACACCGGCGAGCTGGTGTACAAGTAAGGACATATGAGTAATACGATCTCTCAAAGGGATCATACAGTGTCACTTGTGAACCGGAGGACATGAGCTCACTCATGAGGTATTGGGACTGATCAAATTCCATGCATGGTCATCATGCTTTGGAAGCATGACATGAATTTGAAGGTAAGATATATGCTTTGGGAAAGCATATGATCTGTACCAATTCCCAATGACAAGATTGAGAAACTTAGTGATCAAACCCTAAAGATAACAGTGTAAAAGTGATCTATATCCTCAGGATGATCATAGGTCTTCCAGTATGCAGGATGTATAGGTGTTGGAAATACCTGAGGGTGATGTGATCATAAACGATTGTATAACCATGACGCTTCCATTCCGAGGGAGTGATGAAACAGGTTTGGATTTTAGTGACTCCTCTCAGTAGAGAAGTGACCTAATCTTAGTCCATACATTGGACCTTAATCTGAATGAGATTCAGATGCAATGAGAAGATTAGGTTTACGGTCTTGATTTAATCAAGCATCTATGAGAGGTCCATGAGATTTGGATTTGAGTTGTGATCTCAATATCCAAGTCACTATACGTGGAACAATACAATCGCCCTGTCCTTATCTCCAAGTATCGGCAGAGAAATCCCATTATTCTTGAAAGGGTTCAAGAATAATTACATAGATCTTAGTATTAAAGAATTGATGATTAAATGTGATTTAGTTATCTTGATGTGTATCCAATATAATTAAATGTGATTTAATTATTGTGAATAAGAATAATGTGGATAGCAATATCCAATTATTCATAATATATTATAAATGTGATTTATAATGTATTTGAGAGAGCTGATTATAATTTATATTTGTTGATTAATTATTAATGTGTATTGGATACTCATTGTGTAATTAACTGAAAATGTAAATTATATTTTGTTTTCGGTTGTGAACGTGATTCACAAATTTCCAATGGCAAGATTGTAATATTCTCAATATTAAATTATGAATTATTTTTGAAGACTAAATCACAACAGGAGGTCTCTTTTTGTAGAGACTCGATCAACCATACTTCAAGAGGTATTCCTCTATACTTGATGTGGTTTTAGATGAAACGATCCGAGAATTGTTCTCGGATCATGTGGTTTCATCGCATGAAATTTTTTTAAATTCTGCTGCATAGAACAACTAGTATGACTTGTCGTTCTTCATCGTATTCGATACGACGCTCACACTTCCGGGATGCACTTTAGGATCATACCATATCCTTCAAGTGGTATCAGAGCCTTAGGTCGAAGGTTTTGGATACGACCCGCAAACCTAGGACGACTTGGGTTCGTTAAGGTCGCGAAAGTTTTTGTCGCATTTGATTTTCGCACATCTGTTTAGTGAATCAATTCGGACCTATTTAAAATGTTTAAATACGAATTAGTCACTTGGATTTTGTTTCCCATTAAATAAAGAAACCATAGGATCTGAGTTTACTTAATTTGGATTCCGTTTGCTCGAGATATGGTTGTTTTAATGAACATGTATTCACTGTTGCGGGTACTGCGAATCTTAACAGGATTAATGAGTTAATTACTGTTTTAATCCGCCTCTAAATGCTGAAATATCACTTAGGTTCTGTCCTAAATCAAATTAGCAATCTTTGAAAATTGATTTTGTCTAATTTGGATTTAAATTGATTGAGATATGTTAATTTTAGTGAGTAGGGGTCTCTGCTGAAATTACATTCGTAATCAAGAACCATGTGATTGTCAAATAATGAAATTAATTGTTAAATTCAAGAAATAATTATGTAAAATATTTGAGAAATATTGGAAGATGATTATTTCCTAAATTGGCGTGGCCTCAACCAATAAAATGATTAGATTTGATCTAGATCATGATGGAAAACACAATCATCAAACTCCTTGCTTGAATAGTATTCGGAATTTGTCCAGCAAATTTCCTTATAATAAAAAATGTTTTGATTATTACTATATGGTATTATTTCGCTTGAAGAACCGATGATCATCTCAAGTAAAAATTGATCTATTTGGCATTATCCTTTCCTGAGGTGGATATGGTGTCTAGTTGGAAAGCATTGGGGTAGCAGGTTGCACCGGGTGTGGTCCGTCCCACTTTCATCGGTACTGGCCATGACAGCGGGTAGGGACTTGATAATGCTGGAGAAATCAAGATGTATTTATATAATTATTAAAATTTGAATTAATACGTACTTTGAGATAATACCATATATATATTCAAGTAAAACAATCAAGTTTGTTAATTAAATTGGATTGATAATTAATTTAATATGATTGAATTAATTATGTCCAATTGAAACACTCTATTATGAATAGAGTTGTTATTTCCCTTGGAAGAATTAATTATATGAATATGATTCATAATAATTAATTAAAATTTGAATATGAGGTGGAGGATCACATAAGGGACATCCATGGTCTCCTGTCAAGGCGAAGGATTCCGTCGCCAGATATTGTATGTAGGAGACGCATGTCCGAAGTGACAGCTCTTGCATACGATCCATTTGGATCGGGATCATCGCTTCTCGAAAGAGTAAGGACGTATGCGTAGTGACCCCAATATCGGGTCCTCATATTATTGGGGCGATATTGGATTGCGCATAGCGAGTTGTATTCCTGTTGACAGTTCCTTCAATTAATAACGGGTCAACATCACCTTAGGTGTGGTGGGTCGGGGTATTAAAGACCGAATTGGGAAATGCAAGTTGGACTTGCAAGGCGGAATGTGTTCCCGCTTCTCTTTATTGGAGTCATAGGTTCTCATATTATTGGGATATGACAAAGATAAGGAGGAGATCCCAGTTCTCGCTTGAGATATAACTGTAAGTATATCTCTTATTGTGAAAGTGATTAAGGGAATAGATTTTCAAGGTTGACAGAGCAAGAACAATTTGATTTAAAAATGCCTTAATCAAATATCATACATATGAATATATGGCTATATGTTCTAATATAGTGCATTCTCAATTTCAGAAAATGAAGTCCATGAACCCACTAAGCAGGCTTCTGGAGGTCAACCAATTGATCGATCTAAATTACTCGGATTGGATCCGTAATTTGAAGCTTGTCCTCTCGGCTGAGCGCATAAGTTATGTGCTCAAAGAAGACAAGCATGAAAGCCCTAAATCGAAGGAAGAAAAGGCATACAATGACAAGTATGATGAAGATTATATCTTGGCTAGATGTTATATCCTGGGTTCTCTCTCCAATGTTCTTCAGAAGCAACATGTGGAGATGAGCACATGCCATGAAATTATGCAGAACCTGAAAGATATGTTTGGTGACATTAACCGCACCCAGCGTTACAACATTATGAAAGAACTCGTTCGCTGCAAGATGCAGGAAGGAACTTCGGTTCGAGAACATGTACTCAAAATGTTTGGGTACTTATCTGAACTGGAGACTCTTGGGGCAAATATGGATGCAGACATGCAACCTGATTTCATTCTGCTGTATTTGCCCAAGTCTTTCAATAATTTTGTGATTTCATTCCACATGAACAAGTTGGACTTATCGAATGCTGGACTTCTTGTTGCATTAAAGTCTGCAGAAGATGTATTGAAGAAAGATGGTCCCACTGGTAGTGAAATGGTTGCGCAGGTCAGAGGGAAGCGCGGTCGGAAGCAAGGTTCTCGAAAGGGCCCGGCCCATAAGAGAAAGAAGAAGAGTCAAGGTGTTGTCTCATCTTCCAATGCATCTACACTGATAGCGTCGAAGAAATCCGATGTCTGTCACCACTGCAAGAAGCCGGGGCACTGGAGGCGTAACTGCCCAGAATATCTAAAGTCGGTAGACAAAGGTAAGCCCCAGCAGGTATGAAATCTACTTTCATCATTGAAACTAGTTTTCTCGTTGGACGAGAAGGAAGTTGGGTTGTAGATTCTGATGCTTCTGTTCATGTATGAAATTGGTTGCATTTGTTTCAGAAAACTAGGAATCTAGAGGAAGGGGAGATAGTCATCCAGATGGGATCTGATGTAAGTGTTGCAGCAGTCGCCGTCGCGACCTGTCGACTATCATTATCTAGTGGTAGAGTCTTAGTACTTAAAGAGTGTCTTTACATACCTAAAGTCAGAAGGAATTTAATATCTGTATCTAAGCTAGTTAGAAGTGGATATTCATTCCTTTTTTGTAATAAATTAGTCATAAATCATTATGAGAAATATATTGCAGATGGTATTTTGACTTCTGGTGGACTATGAATTATGCATTGATGAGCATGTCATGAATGTTACAACCACAAATAAAAACCCTAAAAGATCCATGGAGAATAAAAATCATTCGAATATGATTTGGCATCAAAGGCTTGGTCATTTGTCTGTTGATAGGATAAACAGATTGATAAAGGATGGACCTTTAGATTTTCTACAGGTTAAATCTTTACCTACCTGTGAACATTGTATCCGAGGTAAAATGACTAGGATGCCTTTCCGTAACAAGGTTACAAGATGCGAAGGTATTATTGACCTAATACATACCGATGTATGTGGTCCCTTCAGTATCGCGACTCGAAATGGATATCGATATTATTTGACGTTTATTGATGACCATTGATGATACGGGTTTATCTTCCTATTACATCATAAATCTGAAACCTTTAAAAAGTTCAGAGTTCAAGGCTTTGGTTGATAACCAAACTGATAGGAAGATTAAACGGATTCGATCTGATCGAGGTGGCGAGTATCTCTCAGATGAATTCAAGGAATATCTTAAAGAGAATGGAATTATCTCCAATCTCAATCCTCTTGGAACTGCCCAACTTAATGGTGTTGCTGAAAGACGCAACAAGACCATCATGGACATGGTCCGTTCAATGATGAGAAAAGCACATTTACCTCTTAGTTTTCGGGGATATGCAGTAGAGACTGCAATATATATCTTGAATAAGATTCCTAGCAAATCTGTGCCTAAGTCTCCTCATGTGCTCTCGTATGGAACCAAACCTAGTGTTAATCACTTGAGGGTTTGGGGTTGCTTGGTTCATGCTAAAAACGTGGATGCAAGTAAGCTAGAATCTCACACTCTTGAGTGTTACTTCATTGGGTATGTTAAATATGGTATTGGATACCAGCTCTATGACCCTGAGACCCAAAAGGTTTTTGTTTCTAGAGATGTGAAATTTCTGGAGGATGATTTCCTTAAAGGTCAAGACAAAAATGAAGTAGACGAACTAATTGAATCCCCTGAGGATTCTGAGCTTCCTAGACCAAAAACGGAAGAGATAAATAAAGATGAAACACCCATACCTCTTCGAAGGAGTTCGAGGGTGGTTGCACCACCTGAAAGGTATGGATTCCATGTGTCAAGTGAGACTGACACTGATCCTACTTCATTTGATGAAGCACTCGTGGATCATGACATGGATAGATGGATGCTAGCAATGAAGTCAGAAATTGACTCCATGCATAAGAATGGTGTATGGACCCTAGAGGATCCACCTACAGGGGTAAAACCCATTGGGTGTATATGGATATTCAAGAGAAAAAGGGGACCTGATGGGAAAGTAGAGACTTTCAAGGCACGGCTCGTAGCCAAGGGCTACGCACAAATAGAAGGCATCGACTACGGTGAGACATTCTCTCCTATGGATATACTTAAATCCATTAGGACATTGCTAGCTATAGCTGCATATCTTGACTACGACATCTGGTAGATGGACGTCAAGATGACTTTCCTCGATGGATACCTTGAGAAGGATATCTACATGGAGCAGCCCTAGGGCTTCATAACTGAGGATGGCAAAGTATGCAAGCTGAAGAAATCCATCTATGGGCTCAAGCAAGCTTCTCGTAGCTGGGTATGGGCTCAAGCTAGCTTCTCGTAGCTGGAACATCAGATTTAACGAAACCATAAAGAGTTATGATTTTGTACAAAATCCTGATGAACCTTGTGTGTACAAGAAGCTTAGTGGGAGCGCCATTGTGTTCATCGTGCTTTACGTAGATGACATCCTTATCATTGGGAATGATACATGGATGATGACCAGTGTGAAAATTTGGTTATCTGATAAACACAAAATTTAAAGCGTTCGTGTATTGATTCACAAGGCGAATCAACAGTCGGTGTATTAACCACTACAAAATCCCGTATTTAATCAACAATGAACCCACAATATAAATATCAAGCAATGAAAATAAATCGTGGAGTCAAATTTATTTTTAACTCTACAAACAAGCTGTATAGGTGTAAGTATGTAGAGAGTTCGAACACAGGGAGCAAGGCAGGATAGACCAAGCGAGTGTGTGTGTGTGAGTGTGATGTGTTGTCTACACTATGCAAAATGTTTTTGTGGGTTTTTAATTTTCTAATTTTTTTTATTTTTAATTTTTAATTTTGTATTTTGATTTTTATTTTTCTGATTCTATATTTTCTTTTTGAATTTTATATTTTTATATTTGCTTTTTCAATAATAGAGTGTAGATACAATATAAGAGAAAGAGAGGATAATGTATTTGTAAAAATAGGTAAAAATACTCAAAAATCAGGAAATAAAATCTTTTTGGTATTTTTATATTTTTAAGATGTTTTTGTGATTTTTGGGAATTTTTCAGAATGTTTTTGGTATTTTTAAATGTCAAAATACAAGAAAACAATGAATAAAGGTTCTGACCGAAATTAAAATGGGAATGAAAAATACCAAACAGTATCAAAATTTTCCCAAATTAATTTTAAAATAAAGGAAATAAAATAGAGAAACTACAGAACCTGAGTTTATATTTTTAGGGTTTCCTATGATTTTTTTAGTTTTTTTGAAGTTTTTAAGTGTTTTCTAATTTTTAAGGATTTTACTTTGAAATTTTTAGTGGTTTTTGGAGTGACACTAGTAGATGATAAAACACACGAAATATATTTTTTTTTGGAATTTTTCAAAACGTTTTGCTAATTTTTATGGGTTTTCTAAGATAGACAGTACTAAAAATGCATGTTTTTGATTTTTAATAAATATTAAAATTCAATAAAAATGCATGCAAAAATGTGGCGTGAAAGAGCAGTCAAACAGGAGCCTATGCTAATTTTTTTGGAATTTTTGAAGTTAAAATGATGCTTGAAATAAATAGACAAATCAAGCAAAAACACAAGACCTGGCAGGGACCTAATTGTAAATAGAGAGAAGGTGAAGGGTCTCTGCGTAATATTTCCACAAAATTTATAACTAAATAAACAACTTAATGGACTAAAAGCAAATATCAAGACCCGCAAGGGTTGTCTAGCAAAAACTCCAAGGTCACGTGCGCTGGGCACGTGAACCTGGGAGAGGCACAACTGCAAATATCGAAAACTTAGGGGCTAAGTTGCAAAATATCCAGAAAGTAATTAACTGTAATAGAAAGTTTCGGACTAAAACTAAATACGAAAAGAACCCTAGGTCCTCTTGCAAAATCGCCAAGTCACGTGCGCGATGCACTTGACCTGGTGGGGACCTATAAGTAATATGATCAAAAGTCGGGGGGCTACGCGCAAATTTTACAAAAAGTTTAACTGCAAATGAATGATTAAATAGTAAATATAAACTACAAAAAATGCCAAGGGTTTAATCGCAAAATACCCAAGGATAAGGAATCGGACGGCGGATGGAGATGCGAGTGACACATGGCGCCAATCCGATGGCCGGCATCACAGAGCGATCGAACGACACTGAGCCATTCACTTAAGACACGTGGCGAAGCCCGGCTGCACGATACCCCTTCACGTTCCAACGGTCAGGATTAGACGATGCTTCGAAGATCGGATGGTTGGAACGAACAAAATTCGACGGCTGCTACGAGATCTGGAGCTCCTTTTAGATCGGACTGCTAGAACCTCCCCTGCAAGAACATGGAAGAACTCCTCCCCTTGCGAACTTCGATCAGCTCCCAGGCGTCGCTCCGACGTGAACTGCAGCTCGTGAGGGGCCCAAGATGCTCTTGCGGTCCTTCCCTATATGCTGGTGGCCCAAAAAGGAGTCGACGGCTACTGGAGCACGCCGGCGGAGGCGGAGGAGCAACTTGGCTCCAGAAACCTCCGGCGGAACTCAAATGACCCTCCAGTCCTTCCAGATGTGCGTGAACCTGTAGGAAAAGGGTGAAGGCGTGGGGGCCAAACTGGCCCGACTCCGCGGTGGCGTGAAAGGTGGCGTGAACGTCGATATGGAGGTTCGCCGGAGGTGCGCTCCGGCGGAGGTTTCAATGATGGGATGTGATCGACAAAAGTAGGAAATGAAGGTCGCTGCGAGAAGCAACGTCTACTGGGAGTGAAAGGATGAAAGAAATAGAGGGGGACGGATACCTCACAGGACCAGGACCAAGGTTGAAGTACCTCGACGGCGGGGGTGTCGCCGGAGGTGGAGGAACGTGCCCAGATCGTGGTCGATCCGCCGCCTTTAAGAAGCCAACCCGGAGCTGTCACCTCCAGGAAGCTTAAGCGAGTCAAAGGGGAGAAGGATCTGGATGAAATGCGGTTCAAAAATCAAAATGAAAACTGGGGGGTGGTTTTGATGTGTTGACGACTGGACGCAAAGATCAAGGCGCAGCGGGCGAATCGATGCTCCATCCCCCGAGGTTTCACCTAGGCGCGTATCACCGATGATCGAGGATGAAAAGTCAAGAAGACTCCTTCGCGAGATAGTGCAAGAGGAGCCCTCGAAAAATGGGTGAAGATGGGTCAAAACCCATTCCGACAGAGGCTACAGGGGGAAGGTCAGGCTGTTGACCCCGGTCAACGAGCCAGACCACCTGGTTGGTCCACGTGGACCAACCAGGATAAACCCCTTGTAAAATCAATTAAAAAAAGTAAATGAATTATTTAGTTTTAGGTTATTAAATAAAAAATGTTTATTTTTTTATGAAGTATTTTATAGTGATTTTTAATTATTTTTATGGGGTATATTTTTACAAGTTACCTATTATGCCCTTATAGGTCCATATAACTATATCTTTTATTATTTTATTTTTATTTTGTGTTTTTGATTTATTTATTTCTATTTATTATTTTATAAAATTATAAAATACTTTTATACTCTTAAATATATTTTTTTTTTATTTTTATGAATTGTTTTGTATATTTAATAAAATATGAGTATGTATTGTATAGGTGTGAGTGTAGGTAGTATACCTATGTATTATATATACATGTATTTTATTTTGAGTTTTATTTAAGTTTTTATTCTGGTTTTAATACACATATATATTATAAGTAATGTTTACAAAATTATAAAAATATAAAGTTGTAAAAATAGTGAATAAATAATAAATTGAATATTTTAATCTGTACAAGTTTACTACAAGGGTCCAAAACTCAACTTTCAAACCGTAACTCCCAAAAATATGAAACCACCTCCATTAAATATATTATTTTATGCTATATACAATTAAAGTGAGTTTGGTACATTTCGAGTTTTTATTTCCAAGATACGAGTCTGGGAAGTTGGAGTTTTGGAATCTTATTCAAACCATAACTTTTTATCTGTACATTATTTTTCAGTGAAATAAATTTTGTATTTTTCTTTATTTAATTATATACAACTTTCATGTACAAAGTTTCTTTATTTGAGGTATAAAGAGTAGAACCAAAAATGGGTCCCAAAAAGAATAAAGAATGAATTGAAGAAAAGGTATTTTCATTGTATTTTGACCCTTATCTCCCCCTACTTTATTCCTTGTCGACCTATTCATCAAGATGCCTAGGTCTCAGGGTTTTGGGTCATAAAATATTTACAATATTTTATTCTTTTTCTTTTTTTTTATTTATTCTATAATTTTGGCTTTAATCACAGTATTTTATACACTATTTACATCCACATGCATGAATGCTAATATGCTAGATTTAATGGTATTTACACGCATTTACTAGGGTTTTTGAGGCCAAAATGATAGAATAAAGATGATGAAATGTGGATTCATCATTATCCCATATCTTTGAGATGAAATATCTTGGAGAAGCCTCTAAAATCTTAGGCCTGAAGTTGTATAGAAACCGAGAAAAGAGGATATTGGGATTGTCACAGCATGGGTACATTAAGAAGATTCTTGAACGATTCCGTATGGATAGTTCCAAGAAAGGTTTCCTCCCCTTAAGACATGGTATCCACCTGTCTAAGAAGATGGCTCCTCAAACTGTTGAGGAAAAGAAAGCCATGGGTGGATGTCCTCATGCATCAGTTGTAGGAAGCTTAATGTATGCCATGATGTGTACTAGGCCAGATATCTGCCATGCAGTGAGAGTGGTAAGTCGTTACCAATCATGCTATGGAGAACAACACTGGAATGCAGTAAAGAACATATTCAAATTTCTAAGACGGACGCAAGATTACATCTTGGTCTATGGAGATGGTGATCTCCAAGTCTTGGGACATACATATTCTGACTTCCAATCGGATATTGATGATCGAAAGTTGACATCAGGGTTTATATTCTTGTTGAACGGTGGTGATGTGAGCTGGAGAAACAAGAAGCAGGACACTACAGCAGATTCAACAACAAAAGTCGAGTACATTGTTGCATTGGATGCTACAAAGGAGGCGGTGTGGTTGCGCAAGTTCATCCTGGAGCTTGGCGTAGTTTCCTATGATACTCCCATCCCATTACTCTACGATAACACAGGAGCCATTGCCCAGGCAAAGGAACCCAGATGGCATCAGAAGAGCAAGCAAGTGGAAAGGAAATACCACATCATTCGGGAGATTCAAAAGCGTGGTGACATAATCATCACCAAGGTGGCCTCCGTCGACAACGTTGCTGATCCTCTTACCAAACCTCTGACACAGAAGGTTTTGACTAGCATATAATAAGTATGGGTTTAAGGATTGTTCCTGAATGGTACTAAGGGCTAGTGGGAGATTGTTAGCAATGTGAACCCGAGGCGAACCATTCCTAAAATAAATGTTATTGTAATAAATGATTTATCAATAAAAGTTATTGATTATTTTTCACTCCTTTTATGAGATTGAATGACTGAATGCACTATTAGGTCCCTCTGTACAATAAGGGTTATGTACCATGGCCAACTTGATGATCATACAACTGTTGAATCATTGATTGAATCATAGAGGCTGATGCTTGGATGAATATCTAAGGAGTTAGATAGAGGACTCATCAAGCATCATCAAATGATTGTTAAGTGATGATCTTCAGCCTGAGTAGGAGATGGCAATCCTTTCTCATCTGGCTGATATCTAACTGACCTCTTGATGCAGGTCCTCTGCATGGGAATAGTGATTCGGAGGTCTCAGATTAGTTGAGTCAATGAGTTGACTTAACGAGATCGAGATAACCAAAGACATATGTTAAATGCTGTCATAGTATAGGCATGCATCCTCTGACCAGAGACAGATGTGTTGCTATATGTCTGAGTGTACATTTGGCAGACCAATAGGTTGATGACCTAACTAAGGTCTATACACCGGCAAGATGGTGTGCATGAAAGGACATATGAGTAATACGATCTCTCAAAGGGATCATACATGTTCACTTGTGAACCGGAGGACATGAGCTCACTCATGAGGTATTGGGACTGATCAAATTCCATGCATGGTCGTCATACTTTGGAAGCATGACATGAATTTGAAGGTAAGATATATGCTTTGGGAAAGCATATGATCTATACCAATTCCCAGTGACCAAGATTGAGAAACTTAGTGATCAAACTTTGAAGATGACAATGTAAAAGTGATCTATATCTTCAAGATGATCATAGGTCTTCCAGTATGCAGAATGTACATGTGTTGGGAATACCCGAGGATGATGTGATCATAAATGATTGTATAACCATGACGCTTCCATTCCGAGGGAGTGATGAAATAGGTTTGGATTTTAGTGACTCCTATCAGTAGAGAAGTGACCTAATCTTAGTACATGCATTGGACATTAATCTGAATGAGATTCATATGCAATGAGAAGATTAGGTTTACGGTCTTTATTTAATCAAGCATCTATGAGAGGTCCATGAGATCTGGATTTGAGATGTGATCTCAATATCCAAGTCACTATACATGGAACAATACAATCGTCTTGTCCTTATCTCCAAGTATCTGCGGAGAAATCGCATTATTCTTGAAAGGGTTCAAGAATAATTCCATAGATCTAAGCATTAAAGAATTTATGAATAAATGTGAATTAATTATCTTGATGTGTATCCAATATAATTAAATGTGTTTTAATTATTGTGGATAAGAAAAATATGGATAGTAATATCCAATTATTCATAATATATTATAAATGTGATTTATAATGTATTTGAGAGATCTAATTATAATTTATATTTGTTGATTAATTATTAATGTGTATTAGATACACATTGTGTAATTAATTGAAAATGTAAATTATATTTTATTTTGGGTTGTGAATGTGATTCACAAGTTTCCAATGGCAAGATTGCAATATTCTTAAAATTAATTATGAATTATTTTTGAAGAATAAATCACAACAAAAGTTGTGGATTAAATAAAGGAGATTTCCATGGAGATATGGAATCTCATGAAATCTCATGAGATTGCTCCCACTTCCAATCAAGTGGACGACCACCATAACCAATATGGAAATTGGTGGCCGTCCACCACGATCTATGGGGATGCAATCTCCATGATGGAAATCTCCCTTTATTTGATTGGTTTAATTTAGGATTGATTTGCATTTGATTTGTAAAATATATTTGATCTAAATTAAATTAATCCATTGGATTAAACATAAATCAATCTCATCCATTGATTTTTTGTATCCTTAAGATCCATGGATCCCAAAACCCTATAAATAGAGAGGCATACCATGCTCTCTTAGGCTATGCTTTTGGTAGCACATCTCTCTCTCTCTCTCTTCTCTCCCCACACATCATCTCTCTCTCCCTCTCCTTGGTGGCAGTCCTCCAAACCCTAGAGCAGAAAGCCGTCGACGCCTTCGCCACCGCGCTGTCGTTTCGACGTTCTTCGATTCTCCATCTTCTTGGAGTGCTATGCTCACGAAGAAGACGTTCGATCTCTTACGACAAGATCAGGAGTTCACCGTCTTGGATCATCTTGTTGGATTGCGAGGATCACGCGGTTCATCCCTACGCTCGTAAGCGTCTTCTCCGACGATCGGACTTGAGACGGGAGGTCTCTTTTCGTAGAGACTTGATCACATACACTTCAAGAGGTATTCCTTTATACTTGATGTGGTTCTAGATGAAACGATCCGAGAATTGTTCTTGGATCATGTGGTTTCATCGCACGAAAATTTTTTAAATTCCGCTGCATAGAACAACTAGTACGACTAGTCGTTCTTCGTCGTATTCGATACGACCCTCATGCTTCCGTGATGCGCTTGAGGATAATACCATATCCTTTGGGGAGGGGCTCTTGCGATGTGGAATATGCAGATGGCACATGCGCAATTGTCCCTCCCCTGCATGTGTTCCTCGCGTGTTGGAGAGAGAGATGGGGTGATAAGATGACACTCACAGAGGAGGCATGATGGTGAAGTGGATGTGCAGAGTTGACGAGTCGCTGAATACGTGGTTTAATTTTTGTATGTTGTAATATGTGTACTTAGTGAATTAGTCAGAACCGAGAGAAGATCTCCATGAAGAGTGTCTCGGCTGTAATTTATATCTCGGGCAAGTCCGAGGTCGAACACATGGAGGAAAATGAACAACTTTGGAGTTAATTCAAAATTTAATATCTAAATTCCTAGTGAGGACATTTTTTATATTTTTTATGCAAAAAGAATGCAAACTGCACAATGCAAGTGGATTAAGACACAAGAAAACACACAACTTATATTTGAATAGAAAATAAGTCCAATTTAGCCCAGTTATATTTTTTCTAGAATCCTAATCCAGTGATTATGCAACATATATTTTTTTGGAAATTTTAGGGTTAAAATGCAATAATTAAAAATGCACACTTTTTATGGGGTTTAATGCAATTTTTCGCACATACAGAATGCAAAAATTACGAAAAAAGCATTGTAAGTTAAACATGATGAAATGAGACGGCAGTAAAGTTTTTGGAATTTTTTAACAATACACGAATTGTTATGAATTTTTTAGTGAAAATAGAGTAATTGTGAGTAATTAAATCCTAATAAATCGATAATGTCAAATTAGTCATAGAGCAAATTTTCCCAAATAGATATTTATACAGGAACTCCAGAAGAGTTGAAATTTTACAAAAATATGATGTGCGGATTTAAATAAAAATTAATTAACAACATCACTCTACGATTTACTTTAGGCACATGACAACTCCAATTTAAAAGATATTTGGACACTAATTCAAATACATTTCAAGGCATCATCTCAAATTTTTGTGGAATGTTTGGAGCAATATTGAATGATATATGAATTTAAGAGCACAAATTGGGTAAAATATGTAGATTTTCAATTAAATAATTTTAATCAATTCACAATATCTCACAAAAATATACATAAATATTCAGATGATAGAGACTAAGTTGTTCAACATAATACTATTTTTATTGAAATTAAAGATGCAATAATGAGGTCTAAATTAAAACATGAACAAAGGGTTATCAACGTAAATCCAGAAAACAAAACTTATAAACAAAACATATAAAGGGATTGTTTTGTAATAATAGAAACTTTAAATAAATAAATGCAATTTTTACAACAAAAAAAATATTTTTTAACCTTCTTCTCTAGTGGAGATCGATGAGGGGAGAGGAGATGGGGTCGGCGGCAGCGGCGCCGCGCGGCTAACGAGAGGAGGGGGGGGGCTGCCCGGTGCTCCTTCCATTTTTTATTATTTTTTAAAGATTTTTTACTATTGTGATGGAAAATGGTTTTTATTTTTTTAAACACAGAATGCAAATGAATAAAAAATGTGGTGATGGTGTAATGGAGACGGTGAATGGTAGGAAGATGAAGATGGTGATGAATGCGATGTGCTAAAAAAATGCAAAGATAAAAACGACGACAAGATGAAAATAAAATTACCTACGATGGAGACGGTCGCCTATGATGTGCTTACGAGAGCATGGTCTTCGCTCGAATCGTCGACGAGCGATGAGCTCGAGCAGCGCACGGATGCGGCTGCGATGTTGGCCAAGAAGCCAACAGATCTCACCGGAGAGAGGGCTGTCATCGCTCGACCACTGTTGCATCACTGTCACCGATTCAACTCTTGGAACTAGGCTCTCCTTGCATAAAGATGGATCAAGTGAAAAATGAGGAGGATGAGATGCATATAAAGAGAATACATGAGAAGTTATTAAAGTGGTGGAGTTGAATGGAAGGTTGCATTATTAATGGAGTTGAATGGGAGGTTGGATGAAGAATATAGAGTGGAATGGAGGTTATTAAAAAATAGTGGAGTTGAATGGACGTTGGTGGTAGAAGAGAAGTTATTGTAGAGAATAAGAAATAAATAAATAAATAAATAAATAATAAAGTAGGCTACTAAAATACACTAAAAATAAAGAGAAGAAAAAAAGTGGAGAATTTACAAAAGAAGACAAACAACATGTACATTTTTTGTTTGCTTTTCTAATTAAAGGAGTTTTTGTCTTTTTAATAAGAGATATTTATAATAGAAAAATACACTAAAATACTAGAATCAAAATACAACACAACAATGATTTTTTTTGTATTTTTTAGTAAATAAGAAAGATAAAATAAAAATGAAAAAGAATGAATATATACATAATATACAATGTACATCTAGGTCCTAAAATCCAACTTTTAATATGAGCTCTGATTTTAATGAAACCACTTCCGTTCTTTAGATAATTTCCTAACTTGAACTTTAAAATTGAGTTGGTGAATTTGGAGTTCACACGGAGCGGGAATTTTGTCGGGAAGTTGGACTTTATGACTCTTTCTCTTTGATTTCTATGAACATTTATTTGAGGTGAAATTTGTTTTGTATTTTTGCATTTTTATATACATTTTTATTAACAAGTTAGAGAAAGAATTGGCCAAAAAGGATTTGAAATCAAATTATTAAAAATACATGAAGTTTTGGGTTATTTATAGGTGAAAAACTCCTTTAATTTTACGGCTTTTTTTGTTAATTTATTTTGTACAATCTAATATACAATAATTAATGTGTTTTATTTACAACGGTCATTTTATTAATTTATTGAATTTATATACATTTATCTGAGATTTAACTAAGGGATTTTGCTAAGATCAAGATATTGAGATGATGAATCGCGAATTCATCACCCCCCTATACTTAAACTTTGCTAGTCCTCAAGCAAATAAAGAATGAATAAGTTGGAATATCCCCTGACTGTGCATGTGAATACAAGACTTAATCCGTTCAAGAACTCTCGGTTTTAGAGATCCTAAAATTCTATGCTGAACCAAGTTCTAGTCAAAAGATATCCAATTTCCCTAATCATCAGACTCTCTTTTATACATATATAGTAAGGATATGACTTAAGTGTTGACCACAGTTACAAGAGTAGAGTCGCAACATCACCCAAGGTTCCAGTCCAAGAGACTCTCATAAGAACCCGACCCTCAATACTAGGGAATAAACCATTTCTTGCATCCAATCCACCGTCTCTTTAGTTTTCATACTTAAAAGTGTAGATGGAAGGCCAGTTGATGGAGGGCATAGGATTATGTCATTTCTTCTCTCCCTCTCATTGGAAAAAGGATTCTCTCAAGTGCCTTATTACGCAACACATATTTTTGGTGTTGATCAGTGCGTCCGTCAAGATATGTTGGAGTCGTCTGCACTTGTTTTCCTGGGAGTACACCGAGGTGTGCCTTTTTTTGAGTATCTATTATACCTTCTACATCCAGACTTGTATCATTTACGATGCAGAGCCCTTTTTTGGTGCTAGCCCGACTTCTGGTCCTAATAGCAGTGGTCCAAGTGGGCACATTGAAATGGTTAGGAGCGCTCACCTTTGGTGGAATCTCTTTTGATAATTGACTTTGTGGAATGAGAGCTTTTCTTTAACATTTCATAGCTTTATAATATTTTTGGCTAGCTCCACTGCTTTTACTAAAAGTTGGCGCCTACTGATCAACATTTTTTTATTTTATCACACCCAGGTACATAGGTAAATGTCAAGAGATAGTACAAGAACCATGTTCTCATACTAGCTAAAGGTGCTGACACTTAGTTTTCATAAAGCCTTCATTGATTTTATCCCATCCTCGAGCATAATCAAATCAAGTCCAACCTCAAATCCCTCATCCCAGTTCCTCAAGTGAAATTTCAACTCATCTCATCATAACTACAGTCGTGTATGTGAGGTGCTGATCATATTTTTAAGGTAGAGACTAAGCATGCAATATAACACACAAATCTTTCAAATTAGGGAAATGTGAATAATTAAGTCAGGGACCCTAATGACTAAGGCAGGGTAACTCAAAATCTCAAGACCTCATAAACCAAGTGTTCTTGAACTTCACTAGTCTTGTGTGAATGTGAAGGTGTCAGGTATTAAACCAACTTACTCATTAGTTTTTTTTATTTTGATTTTTTATAGTCTTTTTGAAAAAAACAAAGGAAAATAAGAAAGTTTTTTTAGAAAAAGTTTTGCTTTTTTTTCAAAAGTTTTTTTTGGAGAATTTTTTTCTTTTTTAAAAAGATATGTAAATAAGAAAGGACATTTTTTTGAAAAAGTTTTTTAGAGCAAATAAGGAAGAAAGAGGATTTTTTTGTTTTTTTTATTTTTTTTTAAAAAGTTTTTCTAAGATATTTTTTTGAAAAAGAGATTTTTTTACCAAATTTACCCACCCCATAATTATTATATAATATATAAAACAAATGTGAAAGTACAAGCTATGGGTAAAGTATATATGTAATATATACACACCCCCTATACTTGGCATGTGCTATGTCCTCATGGCACTAGGTGACAAAAAGCCATAGCTCGTACTAAGTATAAGTGCGTGAGAAGAATATAAGAATATGAGAGAATACACAGTGGGCATTGACCCCCTATACTTAAGCTATGGGCAGCCTAAGTATTGGATAAAACACAAGATTGGGGAATCGATGAGAGTGGAAAAGAATATAGAAGAAGAAATGGAGTAACTCGGTTCACTCACCCCCCTATACTTAGGATCTAGTCATCCTAAGTACAATCACAAAATGAAAATGATACAGAACTGGGGCGAGTGATGCGAATCATGAGGGAGAGAGGGAAATAAAGGAAGGAAAAATCTATGCAAGGAGGAGTGAGAATATACAAAGACCAAGAAGGTTTGTGACTGATCTTCTTGCGAGAGCGAAAAGGTGGGCAGTATACACGTGTGTCGCTGTCAGAATCATCCTCCGAAGAATAATAGTGAGGTGTAGGGAACGTCCAGCGAGGGTCGACACATGGCTGCTTGCTCAAATATGGCTTCAGAACAGTCGAACTGATCACACTCATATAGATCACCTCATCCGGACCTGATGAGGATTCCTTAGAAAGTTCCTCCTCTGGTATGTTGAAGGTAACTTTCTTAGCCGATTTTCTAGAACCTGAAGCATCAAGATGAAGAGGAGGTAGCTTCATCCTTTGTGATGGAAAATGGTTTTTAAATTTTTTTAATTAATTTTTTTAAACACAGAATACAAATGAATAAAAAATGTGGTGATGGGGTAATGGAGATGGTTAATGGTGGGAAGATGAAGATGGTGGTGAATGTGATGTGCTAAAAAATGCAAAGATAAAAATGACGACAAGATGAAAATAAAATTACCTACGATGGAGACGGTCACCTATGATGTGCTCACGAGAGTACGGTCTTCACTCGAATCGTCGGTGAGCGATGAGCTCGAGCAGTACACAGATACGACTGCGATGTTGGCCAAGAAGCCAACGGATCTCACCAGAGAGAGGGTTACCGTTGCTCGACCGCGGTTGCGTTGCAGTCACCGATTCAACTCTGGGAACTAGGCTCTCCTGACATAAAGATGGATTAAGTGCAAAATGAGGAGGATGAGATGTATATAAAGAGAAGACATGATAATTTATTAAAATGGTGGAGTTGAATGTGAGTTTGTATTATTAATGGAGTTGAATGGGAGGTTGGATGAAGAATATGGAGTGGAATGGAGGTTATTACAAAATGGTGGAATTGAATGGAAGTTGGTGGTAGAAGAGAAGTTATTCTAGAGAATAAGAGACAAATAAATAAATAATAAATAAATAAATTATGCTACTAAAATACAATAAAAATAAAGAGAAGAAAAAGAGTGGAGAATTTACAAAAGAAGACAAACAACATGTACATTTTTTGGTTTGCTTTTCTAATTTATATTTTTTTATCTTTTTAATAAGAGATATTTACAACAGAAAAATACACTAAAAATACCAGAATCAAAATATAACACAACAATGATTTTTTTGTATTTTTTATTAGTTAAGAAAGAAAAAATAAAAATGAAGAAAGAATGAATATATACATAATATACAATGTACATCTAGGTCCCAAAACCCAACTTTTACAAATGAGTTCCGATTTTAATGAAACCATTTCCATTGGATAGATAATTTTCTAAGTTAAACTCTAAGTGAGTTTTGATGAATTTGGAGTTCATACAGAGCGGTAATTTGGTCGGGAAGTTGGATTTTACGACTCTTTCTCATTGGGATCTAGGAGCATTTATTTGAGGTGAATTTGTTTTGTATTTTTGTATTTTTATATACATTTTTATGAACAAGTTAGAGAAAGTATTGGCCAAAAAGGAGTTGAAATAAAATTATTAAAAATACATGAAGTTTTGTGTTATTTATAGGTGATAAACTCCTTTAATTTTGCATCTTTTTATTGTTAATTTATTTTGTACAGTCTAGTATACAATAATTAGTGTGTTTTATTTACAAGAGTCATTTTGTTAATTTATTGAATTTATATTCATTTATCTAAGATTTAACTCATGGATTTTGCTAAGATCAAGATATTGAGATGATGAATCGTGAATTCGTCAAGAGTAGGCGAGGCAGTGGTGACGACCGCGCGCAGCTGCACGAGCTGGAGAAGAGGCTTGTGGTGGCCGTGTAAGGTGGGCAGATGAGAAGCGAGCTCGTGGATGGAGCGTGAGCTTGGTCGATGGCTCAGCATGGAGGTTGTCGTATGATGCTCCTCGAAGATCTGAGCGACACGCACCCAACCAAGAAGATGGTGGTGAAGCATGAAGACTGGAGCGAAGGTTGAGGTTGACTCTCGGTGATCAGAGTTTCTCTACTTGAGAGGGGAAGCAGAGTCTCGACAATGCTGGCAGAGCTGACAAGCACGAAGGCAGTTTGGAGGCTGTGGTTAAGGTAATGGGGCGTGGCAGTGGCACCCAAGGCGGGGCACGAAAGGTGGAGAAGGTTGATGGTCGATGAGAAAGGTATTGGAGATCAGAGAAAGGATGCAGTTTTGTATTTGATAAGGGAAGAAGAATGGATAACAGAGGAGAAGATAGAAAAAAAGGAAGCAACGAATAAATGAGGAAGAAGGAAAGTTCACCTGTTATGGACCACCTAAATAAGAGGAGGATAAACGTCAACTCCGGTGATGGCCTCGAGAGGTGCAATGATCGGACACCTCAAAGCTGAGCGACTCAGTTGGAGTCGCGACATAGAGGAGATCCATGGTTCACGCCTGGAGGGTTTTTCTCGACAACGGGATTGTTGTCACCAAGATGGCTAGAGCTTTCTCCAATGACAGATGATCCATAGCAGGTGGCTAGAGGGTTCTATATAGGAGAGGAGGGTTAGATCAATGAGAGGATAAGGGGCCGATGGGTACAAACGTTGGTGAGGTTAATGTCCTGGAAGAGATAAGGTCGGAGGATGGCTGATCAGAGGATGGCTGATCGAAGGTTGGCGACGCGGAAAGGGAAACACGATGATTATTCATGCGAGTAGAGTGGGGGGGGGGTGGAGGTGAGAGAGTCCTCACATGTGGGCATGTGCGGAGGAGGAGAAAAAAAGCACAGGCTATGCATGTGGAGAGAAAGAGGTGGGGCGGCATGTGGCTGCCCCAAGAGGTGCCACGCGTCGCTCCAGAAAAATTATCAAAATTAAATATAATCAAAAATACAAAATTAATAGAAGGAGATGTCCGATTGAAATTTTTTCATACAAAAGAATCTCATCTCAATTAGATCTACAAGTTCCATGAAGGAACCAAGAGCAAAATAGGTCATCTATGCAAAATGATTTTTTTGGTGGTACCCGATGTACATAGAATACCTTAATTTTTGGGTTTTGTAATTTTTTGTCATTTTTAAATAAGATAAAATTTGAAAAAAAAATACGATAAAATAAAGGACATGGATTTACATATTAATATATTTTGTTGGACTTTTAATAAATAAGAAAATATGAAAATAAAATGGAAAATGGGAGATATTTGTACATACTCACTAGGGATACTTAAACTCGGTCAGTTTCTTTGATTTCAGTCTTATTTTGGATTTTTGTGCATTTTTTATAAAACTTTCATCAGAGAATAAAAATGAAAAGAAATAAAGGAAAAAGGGTTAAGTATCTACATAAAATATCAGGTCAAAAACCCCTAAAATACACGATGCGTAAAAGAGGCCCAAAACCCAACTTTCACATGTGAGCTCTGATTTTTATGAAATTGGTTTTGTTTTAAGGTCTTTGAATATATATTACTTTAAAAGTGAGTAGACCAAAATCCGACATTGTTTAAATGAAGATATGTGCATTTTAGTATGTCTATTCTGAAATTAGGGTTTTCTCTCACAGGTCAATTATTTGAGTTAGCATTTTTTTTTGTATTTTTCCTTTAATCTTGTTAGAAATATGTACATAATGAAGTTGTTTCATGCCAATTTGAGTTAGAATCATTTAATTAAAAATGCATGAAATTAGGTGAAAGTATGGAGTGATTCTAAATGCAAATATGCGTGCTAAAATGCAGATATTAATTCTAAGTGCATGAATAGTAAAAATGCAGAATAAATGATGAAATGAAGCTAATTACTTGAGAACGAGGCTCTATTTTCAACTTTTAGTGTGATGAATCACGAATTCATCACTTATCCAGGTTCTTTGTCCTCTGTTTGATTACTTGAAGCTTCTCAAGCTCCTTGGATCGTTTCTCAATTACGTCCACCTTGGATAGGTGATTGCCTATGATGGCCAGATATGTACTGTCCACCCTATCTACATCATGTGATGCCATCATATATATAGCCATGTGGGTGACTGAAGAAGAAGAAGGAACGAGATGCTTCTAGAGTGCACATGAAGAAGAAAGAGCAACAGAGCTCTATGCCATCTCCTCAAAATTTTGGTAAAGGACATCCTCGTCCTTGTTGAAGTGACTCCTCCCATAAGTGGCATCAACCAATCTCTGGTTCTCATGACTCAAGCTCCCAAAGAAGTTCTGCACAAGGCTAGTCTTTGGAATATTGTGATTGGGGCACTTCTTTGTCAAGTCTTTGAATCCTTTTTTACATCACACGAACAGGCTCATGGGATACTTGGGAGGAGTTTGCTATCAAAGATCACATCTAGTTGAGGCATCCAAGTGAGTAGTATTTGCATAGATAAGCAAATGAACTTTTCCTAAGTGATTGTCCCAATAAAGGGCCTTGTCCATGAGACTGAATGGGAAAGTTTCCATCTTCACTATCTCTAACAGAATGTTGGGGTAGTGGACCGTGTTGCATATGCGATGAAATTGTTGGAGTTGTACATAAGGTTCGTCATTGATATGTCTGTGGAATATGGAGAGTAAAGGTAAAATAGTGGGCTTAAGCTCGAAATGCCCATGAATAATAGGAATTTGAATCCATGTATTTGTCTGTCTTACTCCTGGATTATAAGCATATCTAAGTGTGAGATTAGCCAGTGGATCTACAGGCTCATCACCACCTCCCCCATTCTCATCTCCTCTCCTGTGTCCATCCCCCTCTCTTCTATCATCTCTGTGGTTCCTCAGCTCGGGAATCATATCTCTCAGTCCGACTTGGAGGTTAGACTATTATGTCAACTGTGCCTCAATGGATTGAATGGAGTTTAACATAATATTATTGATCTCGCTATGCTTAGCCATAAGGTTCTTTTGCTTTGGTTTCATCAAGTATCTAGAATCTGACTTTGAAAATATGGATGATACTTTATTAGCCCTCGAAACTGGTGAAGTATCAAATGATAATTTGAGATTAGGGTTAATCTCAAACAACAGATCGATTGGTGACATAAATGGAGAAGTAGGAAAAGAAGAGAATTTGGGAAAAGAGTCATCACAAATAGGTGAAAACGACCGAATTTGAGTGTAAGAGAGTATCGCAGAGTCTGAACTAAAAATAGTTCAATCCAACATTTTCGATACTAATAGGAAAGATGTGAGAACACGACTGTCAAATAAGAAGAAGAAAGTGAGAAGAAGGTGCGAAGTGTGCGGAGGGATATCTAGCACTAGTAAACAAACACAATACAAACTCCAAGTTCACCATCTCAATGTAATGTGAAGACTGTGAAGGTTCAGTCGATTATCTTTTCCATTTTTAGTTAGGTGAACTATAAAAAGTTGCTTACTACCAAATACACAATGTGAGTCACCGTTATCACCCATCGTACATCCTCAAACCTCCCCAAATAGTGGTATAATCTTCCCAGGATGTCTGGTTCAATATCAGGCCCAAAGGGAAATAGGAGTCTTAGCACACCAAAATGATTTTCTAAGGTTTGAGGCAAGTGCTTGCAGTTGCAACCATACACTAAAAAGTGGTGTACAGGTACCTAAGACACAGGTCCAGGGATTTGGGTTCTATCCTTACAATTGCGTCCTCACCCACTCTGTCTGGAGGTAAGTACCTGCAAGCAATGAGGGGGTTACTCTGCCTAAAACAATGATGATTTCTCCTTATATTTAGTTTTAGGGTCGAGTTTTCTTTAGCAATCCTAATTTTATACAGTTGTTTTTTTGAGTTTTTTCAAGTAAATCGAACTAACAAATTTTAAAATTTCCATTTGATATTAGGTGAGTAAAAACGGGGAAGGAATTCGGAAAAGCTAATGCACGAGAAAAATCAATTATGCATGAATGAGATAGAGGATGCACACCTTGTCGTCAGCATTCTACATGCAGGGTGATACACACATAAAATAAAAGATAGAAAATAAACTAATGTAAATGATGCAAGAGAACCATCCAGGCAGTAACTTCTATTAATTTGAAAGAACATCTTAATTTGACTAAGTCCATGTTATGTTCTAATTTATAGGTACAAAAATTCTTGTTTAGGGATTTTGGAGCTAATCGTTTACCTGGCTAAAGCAAGACAATAAAACCTACTTCTATTGTCTCAAGCACAAAAAACCAAGATAAAACAAAGAAAAAAGAAAGCGATGAAAACAAAACTAGTGAGGTCCCCAAAGTGCACCAGCACTTGGTGAAACAGACCCCGTACACACAAGGTATATAATGGCCTTTTAGAAAACAGAAAAAGAGGCAAGCTCCAAATAAATAATTACAAATTTTTACAAGAAATAGGAACGAATAAAAATGTTAAATAAAACAAAAATATATGTGCAAAAATGCTCCAAGTGCCTTGTCTCCTCCAAATCTTCTTCTCCTCCTCCTATGCTCTCATGCAACTCGATGAAGAAACAAGTTACCTCTACTTCACTTGGGCACATTGGCTCTCCTAAGAAAGCTTCCCTCGCTTGTTGAGACCTCATAATTAAGAGGAAACATGAGATAATGTAAGAAACACATTTATGAAAATATGAGCAAAAATAGTATGAAATAAATACGGGAAATATGGACAAGCAAACAATGAGATGGATATGAAGAAAAATGAGAAGAGCAAGTGAAAATGAACTCAAATGAATTCCTATGTCCGATCTTAGGGAGCTTTCGGTGTCCGACAGATGGGATCCTGCAAGCGTTGTATGAGCTCCCTCACTGCACATAGAATTCAATATGAGTGCTCACTCCTCGACAAGATGCAAATCCGCATTATTTATACACAAAAGTATAGACAAAATAAATAAATGAAATAATTGACAAAACATAGACAAATAATATGTGATAGAAATACACACAATGAAATTAATGACAGAAAAAATATAGAATTAATAAGAGAAATAAACACAAGTATCTACAACCAAGAAGAACAACTTAAAAGAAAGACCTAATTGCCCTCGCAGTGCCTCCCTAGAAACAATGCCATTGGTTGAGCATGAAAATTCTTGTTTTTATTTAATGGAATTATTCTTAGATTTCCTGTGGTCGTCCTAACTCAAAGAAGCATCGAGAAAAAATATTGTATTTTATTCACAACTCAAGTAAACAAATAAGCAAAAGAATGTAACACAAGAACTATGAGTGCTATTTATTTATATATATAGCCTACACGATTGACATCAAGGAGGTTACAAAAATCTTGAATATTATTAAATCAATGAAAGAACTAATGAAATAAAAAGGGACCTCTATGAACACTATTCTTGATTTTTGCATTTTTGAATTTCTTTATTTTTTATTAAATTATAATTTTATATTTTCTATCAAATTTTCTAATTTTATATTTTTTTATGATTTTTAATTTTGAAAAAGATATTTTATTTTTAACAATTTTAAAATGATAGAAATAAATAAAAGAAATCAGTAAAAAAGAAACAAAGAAGCACTTTTTGGATTTTTACGAAGTGGTAACGATACATATAAAATTTAAATAAAATTATATATGGATTTATGATAATTTTTATTAATTTTTGGAATTTTTTTCAATATTTTTATCATTTTTAGGATTTTAATAAATAAGAAATAAAAATTAAAGCAAATAGAACACAAAGCGAATGTTTTTGGATTTTTAAAGTATAATTTGAATATTGAAAATTAATGATGTATACACGAACATAAAAAAGAACTTCTATATTTTCCAAAGAGGAATTTTATACTTTTTTTGGAATTTATATGAATTTTATATGTTTTTGAATGTTTAAGGATTTTTTAGTTTCTATGAAGAATAAAATTGTGAAAATGGTATAGAATTAAAAGAGATGAAAATAAATAAGCAGGAATTGTTTTAGATTTTTTTTGCAAAAGTTTTATAATTTTATTGATTTTTAAATGCAAACAAGGAATTTTTATGAAGTTTTTGGGTTTTTGAAATTAAAAATTGAAAAAAATGTAAAATAAAAATTGCATATGAAATATTTAATTAATAAGAAGATAATATTATTTTTTTGCATTTTTAATCATGTTACACTATTTTTATTCAATTTTAATGAAGTAAAATAAATGCATATTCATAAGGTTTTGGATGAAAATATTTATAGCCTGTGAACTAAATCATAAAAAAGAGCGAAATTATGGCGAGAAATATGCAAAATGTTCGAAAAGCTGTATTGGACATATTTGTAAATATTTAATTTCATGGTCTAAATAGTAACATAAACAAAATGTGAACTTTTTATTGCAATTCAAGAAGGATCAAAATGCAAATAAAATAAATACTATGATAAATAAGTCAATTGTTCAACGCATAAAATGCGGAATATGTCCAAAATGACCTATTTGCAAAATAAAATAAAAGCACGGGTTGTGGTGCAAATGTAACCATCCACATGGACTCTTGGACATCAAATATGCATCGATGTTTTGATCCAATAGATGAAGATGATTCATGCTTGGATGATGCAGATGAGCTCTGGCAGATAGATTGAATGGATAGAATTTGAGGCTTTTCCAACGTATTGATCTGATATGGACGCTTGTTCTTGATCATGAGGATGAGAAGACTCCGAGAAGAACTGGGAAGAAGGTCGTCGACTTTAAACTTTAATCAAAAAAAACTCAGCTTATCTCTATCCACAGAAATGCCTGAGAGGTGCAGCTCACTCATGCACTTCTCCTTTGTAGATATAAGGGATCCACGACGGTCAACGATGGCTAGAAGATGAGTTGGAGGTCAGAGGATGAACAACTCCAGGTGAACCTCAAACACGCTTCCCTCGCTCACAGGTGCACTCCTGAAACCTGCAATACATTCCTTGCTCAGAGGCGAAGCTCCGACGAGCTTATTAAGCAGTAAAAGGGGGAAAATAATGGAGAGTGGGGGCACTAATGAAAGTGGTCGGAGTAGGAGTCGATCCTCAAATCTGGAAGGATCTGAGGGTGGCCAGATGGTGGAAGGGATGAAGAAGGATCAGGTGAAAGTTAAGGTCAAATCGGAGGTTGAAAAATGTGATTGGAACCCTCCGATCTTAAGGATCGAAGATTGAGGATGACGGTCAAATCTGGCTAAGTACAAGAATTAAACATAAAATCACAGAAAAAATCAAAGAAATGAAACATACAGGTACCTAGGGAGTTAACACCTCGATCTGTCGGGACAACATAGAGGTGAAATAAGGTGCCATAATATTTCGTCCATGTGATGCATCATGGTCTTCAAGGATTCCTCGCACTCCCAATTAAGGGGGCTGGAGAGACATCACCTCTTTAGCCTCTCCTATGGTAAATCTTGGGTGAAAAATTAAGGAAAATCAGATTAAATTGCCGACGGGGGAAGGTGATGGATCATTTATAGGCACAAGTCCGACGTAGTTTGAATTCAAAAGGTGCGCAGATCAAGGAAAGTTGAGTGAATCTAGAGGGCCGGTGATGAAGAATGGTGGATGGACTAGGATTATGAAGAAGAAAGCATGGGAGAAGATAGGGAGGTACGTGACATGAGCAAAAATCAAGGGTGGCCTGAGTAGTTGACCGAGTCAACAAACCCGGGTCGACCTATCAGGACGCGCGTAGAATAGGACAAGTTAGGCTAAACAAAAAAGGCAATAAAAATGTTAAATAGATGATCTAAAAATCTAAAATGAATTTAAATAATAAAATAATAAAAATATGAAAGGCTAAAGATTAAATGCAATTAATTTAGCTGATTTTAATTAATTAAATAAGGTATATATAAGGCTAACAATGAATGTAATGTGCTATTTATAGATATGTGTACTTATATATACAATGCTCTGATTTTTAATAAATTAATTATATAAATATGCACATAATTTAATTTTTATTAATTCACAATATTCTACAAGGTTATAATGCTATTTTTATTAAATTTTTAGGAGTTAATATATTAGGTTAAATAAATAGGTGTATGTACAGTATTGAAGGATATGGGTGAGATCCTTAAGTGCATAACGAAAGCATGAGAATCATATCGAATGCGATCATGGGCGACTAGTCGCACTAGTTACTCCAGGCATTAGAATTTTTCAATGATGAAACCACATGATCCAGGAACACTTCTTGGATCATTTCATCTAAACCACAAATAGATATTAGGGTTACCTCTTGAAGCATGGTTGTGATCGAGTCTCTAAACCAAGAGACTTCATGTTTCAAGTCCGATCCAACGGAGGAGACACTTGCGAGCGCATTGATGAGATGCGTGCTCCTCGCAATCCATGTTGATGATAAGCGAAGGATCTCCTGATCTCATCATACGAGATCCAACATCTTCTTCACGAGTGAGATGTACTGAAGGAAATGTAGATCCACGAGTAGATGATCCGACAACATAACGACGATGCTGCGGTGATGATGACTCTCACAAGGCCTCCATGGTAGACGACCACTATGAGAGAGAGAGAGAGGCTTGGCATGTGGAGAGAGAGAGAGAGGGAGAGAGAGCATTTGTTGTTGTGATCGTGTAAATCGGAGAGCAAGGGGTGCCTCTTCTTATATAGGGTTTTGGGAGTCCATGGATACCAATCCATGATTGATTTGTGTTTTTTTCGATGGCTATGATCTTGTTGTAAAAAGACAACAAAAATTAATTTAATTTAAATTAATATATATTGATAAATCAATATAAGTTAATTTCAAATGAAGTCAATTAGCAAGTCTTGGAGATAATGAGGAGACTAACCACATCCCCTAATAAGGGGGGGCGACCACCATCATCTCATGAGATCTCATTATCTCATGATATCTCCCAGATTAACAACATCAATTGTTGTAAATAATTTCACAAAAATAATTCACAATTATCTTGTGCAATTTGCGACCATGCTAGTGGAAAAATGTGAATCACATTCACAATAAAAAACATAGTGTAAATTATATTTTCAATTAACTATAGAATGTCAATTCAATTCACATCAATAATTAATCAACAAATATAAATCACAATATGCTCTCTCTAATATATTATAAATCACATTTATAATATATCTGATTAATATGGATAGTGTTATCCACATTATTCATGTCCATGATAAATAAATCACATTTAATCATCTTGAATCTCTATTTTCATATGCCCAAATAATATGAATAACATTCACCTTATTCTCATCCCTGATAATTAAATCACATTTAATTATCTTAGATAACTCTCCTTGTAATATGAATCAAATTCATATTATTCATGATAATTAAATCACATTTAATTATCCATTTCTAAATGATCATATACATAATATCAATAATAAATTAACCATGAACTCTGTCAAAGATAATGCACTTTCTCCACAGATACTTGGAGATAAGGATAGGGCGATTGTATTGTTCTAGGTATAGTGACTTATATAATGAGTTCAAATCTCAAATCTAGATCTTGCAGACCTCCCATAGATTTTTGATTAAATCAAAGCCATATATCTAATCTTCACATTCTATCTGAATCACATTTAGATCAATGTCCAACATTTGGACTAAGATTAGATCACTTCTCTATGATGAGTCATTAATATCCAAACCTATTTCATTACTCCCTCGGAATGGAAGCATCATGGTTATACAATCGTTTATGATCACATCACACTCATGTAATCCCAATACCCGTACATCTTGCATAATGGAAGACCCTCATTAAACACGAAGTTTTCGATCTCTTTTGGACTGTCTCCTTCAGGGTTTTATAATTAAGTTTCTCATTCGATCAGTGGGAGTTAGTATCGATCATATACTTTCCAAAAGCATATATCATACCCAAGTGTTGATCACATACTTTCCAAAGTATATATCAAACCAACAAATTCAGTCAAGCTTCCAAAGCGAGACGACCGTACACGGGATTTTATTGTTCCCAATATCTCATGAGTGAGCTTATGTCTTTCGGTTTAGTAAATGAACCTGTATGATCCCTTTTAGGAATCTTATTACTAATATGCCCTTGCATGCACACCAGTATGCCGATGTATAGACCTTAGTTAGGTCATCAACCTATTGGTCTGCCAAATATACATACTCAGACATATAGTAACACATCTATCACCGATCAGAGGATGCGTACCTATATCGTGACAACATATGACATAGGTATTTGATTATCTCGATCTCATTAAGTCAACTCTTTGACCTAACTTATCTAACACCTCCGAATATCTATTCCTATGCAGAGGACCTATATAAAGAGGTCGGTTAGATATCAACCAAATGAGAAAGGATTGCCATCTCCTACTCAGGTTGGAGATCATCTCTTAACAATCATTTGACGTGCTTGATGAGTCCTCAATCTAACTCAAGATATTCATCCAAGCACCATCCTCTATGATTCAATAATTGAATCAACAGCTGTATGATCATTAAGATTGCCATGGTACATAACCGTAGTTGTACTAAGGGACCTATTATGCAAATTAGTTATTCTTCATTTCAAATTAGGGAATGATGTTTTCAATAACATTTATTGCCTAATGGCTTGTTGTGTAATCGCATGTCCAACAATATCCTGTTATCCCAAAGAGACATTAATGGGCTAATCATTAAACCAACAGTCATGTGACAATAAAAGGCTATTTTAAAAATAGCTAGGTAAGATGATCAATGACTATGTTCCTGAGAGACTATGCCATGTCCTTTTATGACACTTGCATATCCCCAGTAACAATGTTCGCATCCAATGCGAATGTTGCATCTTATGCAATCAATACTCAATTTTGTTAGTTATAGTTTCCCTGAAACTACAGTTAATATAATTATTATAACCGGCATTTCTATAATTCTTGTTAGAGTACCCTTATTCCCGGAGATCTCTATCTTAAAAGGTAGCTATAATTAAGACCTTATAGATCACTACTATAAAGTCTTAAGTTCTTGAAGAATGGACTTTGAGATCACTATCTTTGAAGAAAATCTTGCCATCTTTGAAGATTTTGTTATTACTACAATCAGGTGTTTTATTTCCATAGTAGGATTAGCAATAGTTTACTGCTCCCAGTGCATGGCAGACATCTGACTTTTGTACACATCAAGCATACACTCGGCTTCTCGAAACTAATGCACAAGGCCAAGCAGTTCTAGCATTCACTTCCTCAACTACTTGAGGTGCTATCCCTTTAGATAGGTCAGAAGGATATCATAAGGGAAAGAAGTCTTTCTTGGAATTTTCCAGAAAATGAAAATGTCCAACGTGTACTAGTAATGTGATAGTCCCAACACACTCCTCTATTTTCTTCTGAACAACTTCAGAGTTAAGATCTAAGAGGTATCCTTGAGATTATATCTTAAGGTATGGAATAAACCAGATTATAAAACACTTTTTTTATCCTTATATCATTTCAAATGATTAGGATATCATCTACATTTAGCACGATGAACACAATGGCACTCCCACTAAGCTTTACATGGTTCATCAAGATTCAATCTGAAATCATAAAATGTATAATTTCATCAAATCTTATATTCTTACTATAAGAAGCTTATTCGAGTCCATAGATGGAGTTATTCTTCATGCACACCTTTCTCTCCTCAACCACGAAGCCTTGGGGCTACTTCATGTGAATATACTTAGAGAGATATTCATATAGGAATGCAATCTTGACTCACATCTTGAAGATGTCGTAGTCAAGTTGTGCAACTATGTTTGCAATATTCTATTGGGTTTAAGCATGGTCACTGTAGAGCAAGTCTCATCGCAAGCGATGTCTTGTCTTCGACGTGCAGCTCTTGGCTACGAGCCATGCTTTGAAGGTCTCTACCTTCTCATCAGGTTCCCTCTTTGTCTTGAAGATCCATTTACACCTAACGGGTCTTACCCATATAGGTGGATCCTCGAGGGTCCATATACAACACTTGTATATGAAGTCTACTTTAGACATTATTGTTAAAAACCATCTTTCCATATCATGATACTCAGGAGCTTCATCATATGACCTCAGATCATTACCAGACATAATTGGCACATGGAATACATCCTCAAACTCATTTGAAGAGGTATGAGTGTTTCATCTTTAATTATCCATTTAGTTTCCGATTTCAGGAGCCTCATTATTATCTCAAGATTAAATGAGTTTCGTTACTTCTTTTTCAATTTGTTTCTCAAGAGTCTCATCCATTAAGAATCACATTTTCAGAGATGAGATCTTTTAAGAATCTCAAGGTCATAAGCTAGGTATCCAATACCATCCTTTATTTTCCTAGCGAAGTAGCGCTCTCTAGCGCTCGATTCGAGCTTACTTGCACGGAACCATATCAAGGATATATATTGTAGTCTCTGCTACATATATACCTTAAAAAATAAGAGGTAATAATGCTAATATTCATCATTGATCAAATCATATCACACATGATCAATTGTATCTCCCTACAACTCTATTGGGTTTAGGTGTATCAGGAGGAGTGAGATAGGAATCATATTCCTTTCTCCATAAGGTATTCCTTTGAATTCATCTAATAGGTACGAGATACCTAGGTTAGATCAAATTCATCTCATCTTCCTCAAACTTTGGTTCTAAACCAAAACTATGAAATCTTTCAACATTATAAAGTTTTCTAAGGAAGAGACCTTATATCATAAATAATCATCAAATGATATCACATATCATCAATGTTTATCATGATATTGATGATCCACATACATCAATATGTATGAGATTTTGAATACCTCGGCATCTAACACCATTCCCAGAGAAGGGTGTATTGGACATTTTAGTGTGAATACAATATTCATAAGCACGTAATCTAAAGTTTCATCTCTTACTAGTCTATTGATCTCATAAACTAATATCCAACCCTTAGTGCTAGATCATTGTCAAATGATCTCCATCTTCCTATTGATCTTTTAAAGGTTTCATTTTATGTATTAGAATTCTTAATGAACAATTCATTATTATTTTAATTTAGTAGAGTCCTCTAGATGTCAGATCTGAAATATATCCATCATAACTCTTTATGATATACTTATTCCAAAATTCATGTTTATTTCCAACATTTAGAAATAAACAATGAGAGTATTCTCATATCTGGGTCATAGAGACATTCTCTAAGACTAAGGGATTCTCCCACTGAAAATATGAATTCTATCTATCCTATAGAGATTGTTGCAACAATTGCATCAATATCCTTGTAGATGACTATCAAACCTGAATATCAAATTCCACTCTTCTAATACATGTGCAACTAATTGCAAGTGTTAATAGAATAATGAGATACAATTATTAGACTTTGATCTTATCTAATAAGTATGTCAATTTCAATGATGACATGTAGATATAGATTATTCCGATGCACTATCTGAGTCCTTCTCTAAAGATTCTAGGTAGATTAGATAGTCACACTATCAATACATCGGCATATTACAATATTGGCATTTATCCAACTATTTGGATGCCATATGTATGGAAATAACAGAAGTACAGTCAACTCTTTGACTTTCCTTCTCACATGGGTCAGACCCATGCTTCCACTGCGCTCTCTTCATTTATAAACAACCATTTCTTAAGACAAAGGATCTCTTATGTGGAATTCAAAAGATTTCAATAAAAGAGTATTTCAACATTTATACGTGTTTCATTTAATTCATACAATATGAATATTATGAAGCTTCATGAATGACTAGAGTATAGATAGTAGAATGATGACACTCATCATATCCACATCCATTTAAACTCTTAAAATCATTGGTCCAGGTAGGTACTCAAACATTGTGAATACACCTTCTCCTATAGAGCCACTACTATGCATAATGCAGAGAACCATGTTATTCGTGATTAAATATCGAGAGCACATATGTATGCCCAAACGTCTTCTTAGATTTTTATAAGGATTATTTGACAGCGATGATCATCATCGACATGTCACTTCCAAAGTACATTTGATGAGAGATCAAGGCTATAAAGACATGCAAACCCTAAGGTTGTAGTACTATTGTCTATTTAATTGTCATTCCTCATTATTATGAGGAAACTTGGACATTGCAACCACGCACATTATGTATCCAATTGCAAGTACAAGATCTTGATCATGGATCCAATCCATGATATTTTGCTGGTTATTATTGAATATAATAATGAGTGGGTTTAATGAAGGATTATCTGAAATAAGAAATTTGCATAAATATATATAAATATATACTTTACTTTGATTTAGGAATTTCTATATCAAAGTTGTCTTGCCTTGTCAACACTGAAAGTTCACTCCCTTAATCACTTTCAATGTAAGAGATATACTTACATTCTATCTCAACAAGATCTGGATCTCCTTTCTTATCTTTGTCACATTCAAATAATATGAGAAACTGTAACTTAGATAAAAAGAAGCAGGAACACATTCCGTCTTGCAATTCCAACTTGCATACCCAATTCGATCTTTAACACCAGGGCCCACCACCTATAAGATGATGTTGACTCGTCATTAATTGAAATAACCGTCAACATGATTAGCACTCGCTATGCGTATTCCAATATCGACCCAATAATACGAGGATCTAACATTGGGGTCACTACGCATACGACCTTACTCTTGCGAGAAGCAAAGAGACTGATCCAGATGCGCTTGTATGCAGGAGTCATCACTTCGGATAAGCGTCTCCTTCATACAATCCCAGGCGGTGGAACTCTTCGCCTTGATGGGAGACCATGGATGTCGTTTATGTGATCCTCCATATCATGTTCGAATTTTAATTAATTATTATGAATCATATCCACTTAATTAATTCTTTTAAGGGTAATAACAACTCTATTTAAAATAGAGTGTTTTAATTGGATATAATTAATTTAATCACATTAAATCAATTATTAATCCAATTCAATCAACAAACTTGATTGTTACCTAAAAGATTGCTATTATCTCAAAGTATGTATTATTCCAATTTTAATAGCTGTAAAATACACTATGATTTCTCTAGCATTATCTAGTCCCTACCCGATGTCATGGCCAATACCGATGGGAGTGGGACAGATCGCACACGGTGCAAGTTGTTACCCCAACGCTCCTCTACTAGACACCATATCCTCCTCAGGAAAGTATAATGCCAAATTGATCATTGTGTACTTGAGATGATCAGCTTTTCAATCGAAATTATACTATATAGTAATAATAAAAAAACATTTTTATTATAAGGAAATTTGCTAAATAAATTCCCAAACCTATTAAAGTACCATGTTTGTTGAAAGTATATCAAGTAACCAATTTGTGATCTAGATTATATCTAATCGTTTATTAGTTGAGGTAATGTCATTTAAGGGAACAAATATCATAAAATATTTCCTAAAAATATTATACATAATTATTCCCGGAAATTAACCATTAATTTCACAAGTTACTTAATTGACAATCACAAGGTTCATGATTGAGTATGTAGTTTTCATCTGTGACGCCTACATACTAAAATTAACATATCTTGATCAATTTAAATCAAAATCAAGCAAAACAAATTTCTAATATAACTCGAGTGATAAACATGCATTTTCAGGTGTTTTAAATCTGTAATTAACTCCTTAATTATGTCATAATTTACCATCCACGAAACAGTCATGTCATTAAAATGATCATAACCAGAGCAAACGGAATCCAATTTACGCAAACTCAAATCTCACGTTTTCCTTATTTAATGGGAAACACTATCCAAGTGATATTTTCATGTTTAAAAATTTTAATCAGATCTGAAATTTATCATAAAATAGGGCTTTGAAAATTGAAATGCAATAAATTTTCACAATCCCTTATGAACCCAAGTCTTCTTAGGTTTATGGATCGTATCCAAAACCTCCAACCTAAGGCTCCGAAAGCATTTGAAGTATATGTGAAAGATCCTTAAAATCACCATGGAAGCGTGAGGATCGCACCGAATGCGATCGGGTAGTCACACTAGTTGCTCCGGGCAGCAGAATTTTAAAAATTTTTAAATAATGAAATCGCATGATCCAAGAACAATTCTTGGATCATTTCATCTAAACCATAAATAGGTACTAGGGTTACCTCTTGAAGCATGGTTGCGATTGAGTCTCTAAATCAATAGACCTCTTGCCTCATGTCCGATCCAATGGAGGAGACACTTGCGAGCGCGTTGATGAGATGTGTGCTCCTCGCAATCCATGTTGATAATCCAAGCGACGGATCTCCTGATCTCGTCACATGAGATCCAACATCTTCTTCACGAGCGAGACACACTAAAGGAGATGGATATCCATGAGTAGATGTTCCGGCAACATAATGACGATACCTCGGTGATGACGACTCTCACAAGTGCTCCATGGTGGACGACCACTATGAGAGAGAGAGAAAGGCTTGGCATGTGGAGAGAGAAAGGTAGAGAGAGCATTTGATGTCGTAATCGTGTAACTCGAAGAGCAAGGGGTTCCTCTTCTTATATAGGATTTTGGTAGTCCATGGATCCCAATCCATGGACATCACACAATCAATGGGTGAGGTTTATTTCTGTTCTTTCAATGGCTATGATCTTGTCGTTAAATTCAACAACAATTAATTTAATTTAATTTAATATACAATGATAAATCAATATAAGTTAATTTTAAATCAAATCGATCGGTTATTCTTAGAGATAATGAGGAGACTAACCACATCACCTAAAAGGGGGACAACCACCGTCATTTCATGATATCTCATTATCTCCTGATATCTCCTAGATTTACAACAACAATTGTTGTAAATTATTTCACAAAAATAGTTCACAATTATCTTGTTAAATTTGTGATCATGCCATTGGAAAAACGTGAATTACATTCACATCCCAAAACAAAATGTACATTATATTTTCAATTGATTATCAAATGTGATTCCAATTCACATCAATAATTATTCAACATATTTAAATCACAATATGCTCTCTCTAATATATTATAAAATCACATTTATAATATATCAGATTAATATGGATTGTGCTATCCACATCATTCATACCCATGATAAATAAATCACATTTAATCATCATAGTTGTCTATTCTCATGTGCCCAAATAATATAAATCACCTTCATGTTATTCACATCCCTGATAATTGAATCACATTTAGATATCTTAGATAACTCTCCATGTAATATGAATTAAATTCATATTATTCATGATAATTAAATCACATTTAATTATCCATTTCTCAATGCTCAGATACATAATATCAATAATGAAATTATCCATGAACTCTTTCAAGGATATTGCACTTTCTCCGCAGATACTTGAAGATAAGGACATGGCGATTGTAATGTTCCACGTATATTGACTTGGATAATGAAATGAAATCTCAAATCCAGATCTTGCGGACCTCACATAGATGTTTGATTAAATCAAAGCCGTAGATCTAATCTTCTCATTGTATCTGAATCACATTCATATCAATGTCCAACATTTGGACTAAGATTATATCACTTCTCTATGAGAGGAGTCTCTAAAATCCATACCTGTTTCATCACTCCCTCGAGATGGAAGCATCATGGTTATACAATCGTTTATGATCATATCATTCTCAGGTATTCCCAATACCTGTACGTCCTTCATGATGGAAGACCAATATTAAACCCAACGTTTTAGTTATTTTTTGGAATGTCTCCTTCAGGGTTTTATCATTATGTTTCTCATTTGATCATTGGGAGTTGGTATAGATCATATACTTTCCAAAAGCATATATCATACCCAGGCGTTGATCATATACTTTCCAAAAGTATATATCAAACATACAAATTCAGTCATGCTTCCAAAGTGAGATGATCGTGCATGGAATTCGATTCTTCCCAATATCTCATGAATGAGCTCAAGTCTTTTCCGATTCAGTAAATGAATCTGTATGATCCCTTTGAGAGATCGCATTACTTATATGCCCTTGCATGCACACCAACGCGTCAGTGTATAGAGCTTGGTTAGGTCATCAACCTATTGGTCTGCCAAATGTACATACTCAGATATATAGTAACACATCTGTCTCCGGGCAGAGAATGCGTGCCTATATCGTTACAACATACGACATAGGTCTTTGGTTATCTCGATCTCATTAAGTCAACTCGTTGATCTAACTTATCGAACACCTCTAAATCTATTCTTATGCAGAGGACCTGCATCAAGAAGTCGGGTATATATCAACCAAATGGGAATGGATTGCCATCTCCTACCGATGAATCTGTGATTTATGACTCTTAAAATTGAAAATAGAGCCTTGTTTCTGAGAAATTAGAAGCATATTTCCACCAATATGGCATAATTAGTATTCATGCATGCACTGATGACATCCACATTTTAGCATTTGCATATGCATGAAATGAGAAGCCAAAGTTAATTGAAAAAATTACTCACCTGTATATATTTTACATTAACTCTAAATTTCATAAATTCACTCTATACTGTAGATATTACTAATACTAATACTAGAAAAATAGCAAAAAAACTGCTATCTTGTATAATTGACCAGTAAAACCCCAATCCAAGTTTGAAACCCTGAACCATAGAATGCACATATCTCTCTCATACAGCCTCTGATTTAGGTTTACTTACTTTTAAAATAATATAAATTCAGATACCTTCAAAATGAGACCAATTTCATTAAAATCGGAACTCCAATGCAAAACTTGGGTTTTGGGCCCCAATTGTATACTTTATGTATGTATATTTGTACCCTTGTATTTTATAAAATTATTTAACCTCGTTTCCATTTTTAGTCATCATGAAACTTGTATATCACATCAAGTTCTACAACTTTTATGTTTTGAGTTTTTCCAAATTCGGCCATTTTCCTCATCTTATTTCACATTCTTTCTCAGCTATTCTGATTGGGCCACGTGGCGCCCTCTGGTTACGCCATGCGGCACACTCATCCGCTCGCCACACATCTCTTATTCTCCAACGTCTGATGGCACCACCTTCCTCCAGATATCGGTTATTCATGCCACATCACCTTGTAAGCATCTGATCTGGGCCCAAATCTCATCTGAGCCATTCACCAGTGCCTCACCCTCCTTTGGCCATGTGTCACGCTCACGACCGTTGGATATTTGCCCCGATAATTAGATTGTAACCGCTCATCCTCGCCTCAATCTCAACCCTCCATGTGGCAACAACTCCACCGCCTGATCTTCTCCAAGATGCTTCAATCATCACCGACCAATCCTGCCTAAATCCTGACCCTTGGATCATCGTCCCAGATCTCATCCACGCCGTCTGTTAGCGCCTTCATCGCATCACGGCACATTGTGCTTTCTGAGCCCTTCCATTGCATCACTAGTATCTAATCCTGCTCATTCCCTCGTGCCCATCTCTTGGCTATTGGATCACGAGATCCAACGACCATGACATCGTCGTCTACCTCCGCAAACATCTCGCCCACGTCTCCCCACCGTGCATTGTCTCCGCCCCCTTCCTATTTTCGTCACCATTCCAGCAACCTTGTCCACTCGACGATACCCCCATGATGTAGCCCCGTCGACCCTTATCCTCTCCAGCACACGACCACCATGATTCCTTCTCCTTCGCTCCATAACTCCGACTCAAACTGCGCCTCCCATCGCCTGGACCTTCACCCTCTTCCTTTAAATACTCTACCTCCGACCACTTTCACGGCCATCCGCCCCACCACAAGGTACCCTAGAGCTCCTATCTACCCATCGGTGACAACGATTGAGAGTGAAAGTGAGCGACGACGTTGGTCCACCTCCAGTGAGATCTGCGTCCTAACCTTACCGTGTAGCAGTGAGGAATCTACGATTCATCATTTTTATTCATTTATTTTAGCTCCCTTATAAAAAACCTGTACATAAAACTAAATTCTTACTAACTTGCATCTGTGTGTAAATATTATATATTTGTATATTATTTCAACCTAAAATAAATAAATAAAGAAAGAAAGTAAAAACAAAGAAAAGAAAAGAAGACTGCTTATATGTAATAGATACTGACTGACCCGAACCTGAAGAGAAGGTCAAGACTAGACCTGATCGACCAGGAATACAGTAGGGGGAAATAGGGTCCTTAATCATAAAATCCAATTTTTTGTGTTGTGTATATTTGTAATCTACACTATTTTATTTGTACATAAATTGATCTTAAATCAAATAATTTTCAAAACAAAAGTTGTAAATAAAAATGTGTCCTAAATAATAAAAATAATTGCACAATCAAATCTTGTCTAGAATAAAAGCAACCACACTTGAAAAAAGACACTAAGTGATAATTGAAAGATCAATTACGACTCCATATGAACTCAGATTGAACAAAACTCACTTCCATTGTATTCTAAATAAAATTATCTTTAAATAGTTGTGATTTCATAACTTTTGGAGTTACGGGTGAAAAGTTGATTTTCGGGGTTGGTTTGTGCAATTTTCCCATGTATTTTGTACATATTGTATTTGTAGATATTTTAAATATTTTTACTAATTTATTAAAATAAAAATAAAAAACAAAAAAAAAACAAAAAATTGAAACAAAAAAACTAATTTTCTTATTTACCCATGTAGATAATGTCATATTTGTATATAGCATATGTATATATCTAATTTTCTTAACTAACTTCCACAAAAAAATAAAAAAATTAACTTTTAATTTTCCAATAAATAAAGTGACGAAAATTCAAAAAATTAGTTAAATTTTTTATATATTTATCTTTCCACTTTATCTCATTTCAAACTTTCTTTTCTCTTATCTTTTATCCTCATCCAAAAATTTAAAAAAATATTCAAACTCCATTATCTTTTCTATTTATATGGCTCCTTTTCCCTCATTTCAACTTGATCAATCTTTGGTGAGAGGAGCCCGATCTCTGAAAGTCTTCTTGTCGAGAAAGGTGCCTAGCTTCCGTGCCGTCCGGTGACAACGAGTCGGCCTTTGTCGAGGTGATCACATTAGTTTTCCGTTCGTCGAGGTGATCCATCATCATTTTCTCTTATGTTTCTAGCTTAATCGAAGTTTCATTTTGTCACAATTTAATTTCATCGTAATTTTTTATTTTAGTCTTAAAATCCATCTCGATTTGATCCGCAACCAACTCGATTTTTCTTCTCATTTTCTTGATCTCTTCGCATTCATTTTCTATCTTCCACGGTCTATCAACTTCGAACAGGCATGGTGGTCGGAGAACCAAATTCGATTCCTCTCATTTCACCGGATCCTCGTTCACCTTTCGATTTGTTTATAAAAAAAGAATAAAAAATAAAAAAATATATGTTTTCTTCTCACATTTGTTTTGCAGAAAATAAAAATAATACAAAAAACAATAAAAATCTTATAAAAATCACAGAAAATCACAGAAAATAACCCAAAAATTTTTACTTTAGCTCCTGTTTGTAGATATTTGCTTCTTTTTATTATAAAAATATTTGCTAGGAGTTTTGGGCACTTAAAACATTTTTAAATTGCAAATTAATCCAGGCTATGCACCGTTTCTCATTTTTGCCATTGTTTGATTTTTTAAAAAATACTAAAACATTCGAAAATTCTAGAAAAATTTCCAAAATATTATAAAAATGTTAAAAATAAAAATATTTTCTCTACATTTTTATGAACATTTTTGATATAATTGAAAAATACAAAAGGAGTTTGGTATGCGTATACTTATCTTGTGCATATTGCTCCTTATTTTTTTTAAAAAAAATTACAAAATCAAAATCACTAAAAAAATGAAAATCAGAAAATAAAAAAATAAAAATACAGAATTTAAAAAAAATAGAAAAAGAAAAATTCCACAAAAATCGCAGATAGTTTGCCTTTGAGATTCCTGTTTTTTTTTTCTTTTAATTAATTTTTTGATTAATTGAATAACCCTTGGGATTCGTAGCCTTCCTGAGTTCGATCCTGTCCGTGATACAGGTAAATAAGTAGAAAAAATATTTATATTGCTCTGCATTATTTTCTTTAATTATTTTACAGCGAGAGAACACAGAAAAAATATTGTTTATTTGTCACGGGATGTTTGGGGGTAGCAACGACCACTTCATTTCATCTAATAATTATCCATCCACGTGAATAACATGATAATAAGCAGCTCCTTCGAGGAGCTGCACGATCTCTGGACACTACCGACCTTCGAGTGACGAACAGAGCCTCTTCCACGAGCCTCCAATCCCTAGGTAGATCCCTCTATTCCTCCTTCGATCTTCTTCTTGTTTTCTTGTGTTTTTCCCCTAATTTATTAGGATGCCTTGTTCGATTTCACCCTCCACGAACTATCGTCTGAGCTCCACCTTGGAGATCTAATCTTAGTGTCACCTTCAGATCGCCCCCACGACCCGTCACACCACTTCCGACCACCGCTCCGTCGGCCACGTAAAGAAGCACGCCGGACCGCTCTCACCTTCACGCCACAGGCCCCTCGCACAGTTACTACACTCCCACGAACACGAGCATATTTTTTTGGCACCCCCTAACGCTGCAGGTCTCTCTTCTTCACTGATCGGAGTCGTCACCGAAGCTCCTTCGAGATACATCATCTCCAACCTACAGACGACGTCAGTCACTTCTAGGACCTCCAGCAGCTCCGCCACGCCTCCACGACCATTCCAACTGCACAGGAACCTCTAGCAACCTTCATCGAGCGAGATCCAAGGTGGCAGAGCCAGGAGCCTATCGCCGGAGCCACGTCGTTTGCATCAGCAGCCGTTGGATTAGGAGGATCTAACGGTCTACCATCTACCATGTTGCCATCGCATTTGAGCTCCACATACCGTTGAATCTATCTTTTGATCTATCACCCAACATCACGCTACGTCGCCCGCTCCAGAAGTCAACGTATCTATTGGATATCTCTTGATCTGACAGATCCAAGGGAGCCATGTCGCCCACTCCAGACGCCATTGGATCTATCCAGATCTAACGACCCATATTCCGCCACGTAGCTTTCATCCGAGCCTCTTCCCCGACCCTAGGCTCGGTGCACCCAAAGCATGCCCGAACCTCCAGAACCTCTGAGCCACCGCCCGAGCCTAGCACCTCATGTGTATCTCACGTGCAGGCTGGGCAAATTACACAAAAGCACCTACAAGTTTCCAGAATTGCAATTCCGTCCCGGCCAGGTGCGTCATGAGAGGAGGACGCATTCTCGTGGGAATTTTGCATGCATACCCCCAACGTTATATGTATTTGTACTTTAGTCCTTGTATGCATGTTTCAGAATTAAAAAATTTTATTTCCTGTTTGCATTTTGGTCCTTGTATGCATGTTTCGGAATTAAGAAATTTTATTTCCTATTTGTATTTTGGTCCATATGTTTGCACACACATTTAGGAATTCATTTATCATTATTTATAAATTCAAAAAATGGCATGTTGTAGTTATACTTGTGCTTTACCTTTGTGACACGTGTTATATTTTTGTGAGCTTCATAGAATCTAATATAATTATTCTTGTGGAAATTAACCCAATTTGCCCACTGTGTGTTTGAAATTCATTTTTAAATTATTTGTTGCTACAAAAATAACCATAAAATCACATTAGGTTTGGTTAATCTACACTTTGCCCAAAAATCAAACCATTTGCACGTATTACAAGGACTGAAAAATGAATTAGTCTTTTGATAGATTGATTTTTAATAGATCCAATTTACATCATTTGTTAGGTTTATTAATTTTCGTGGATTCATCTCACATAGATATATCAAAAACAAATTTTTTATCTGAAAAAATGTACCTTGGTATTTTTGAAATTAATTTTTGCAAAAACTACCCTACATTCATATTAAATTCATATTTAATTCATTTACATACTAAAAATTCCAACAAAACATAGTAGCTTAGTTTCATCACATTTCATATTCTGGCCAAGTTTCATTAATTTTGGATTTCATTTGACTATCATTTGTGATTAAACTTAAAATTTGGCTTGAAATTACATTATCTTTCTTTTAATTGCATAAAAAGTTTATAAAAATAACAAAAAAATATTCTTCTGAAAATCCAACATCAAAATTAACTTAAAATTACCCTAAGGAAAAAGCTGCCTCCCTGAGTTCGACCTTGGGCTTGCCCAAGTAAAATAAATTTGCCGCTCGTACTTAATTAAATATTAATTGAAGTGATTTTTGATAAGTCTCGGTTTACCCGACTAAAACGAATGAAACATTTAATTCAATCATTAATTCGGTTGAATTAGGTAGGGTAACTAAATGCTCGTCAAATGGCACTGTTGTCAGGGAGGCAAAACTTAGGTTAATTTTAGGAAATTTTGATTTTAGATTTTCGATCCCCGGGTAGTCTGATTCTCGCCTTTTCTTGTGAATATTTTCTCTGTCATTTGTATTTGTTTATTTTGTGTCGTCCTTTATCTAACCACCATTTATTTTCGTACGAGGAATACGAGGAGTCGAAGAAGCTTTGCCAAGCGAGCTGAAGAACCTGCACTAAAATAATTTGAGTGTTTTTGTGAGGACTTGTAATTTTCTTTATTTTATTTTTGCATCTTTCCGATGATTCCCGTTTGGGTTCTTGCATGTGTAAGTCATAGTAAAAATGTGTCCTCGTATGGTGTGGGGATTGCCTTGCTTAGAATAGGACATGCACTTGCAACTCTTAGAGCTATTCTAGGACCTGTTTGTGCTCATAAAATTCTAGGACCACACTTCACACATAAAAGATGCACTTAGACCGCAAATCTTAGCCAAATCTAACCTGTTCTTCACTCGCTAATAGAACTGCTTGTTTAAGAGCGGCTTTTTTAATGCATTTCATATAGTTTAAAAATTTCAATTCTGTTTTGCATCCTGCATAAAAAGCGAAATGATCACTATAAGTCTTCTCTACTTGGCATTCATCATTGTTTTTATCGTGCATCGGCTTTCTCTACTCCTTCCCCCTCGAATTTTGAAACTTAGGTATAAAGGAAATTGGGACTAGACGATAGGCATGCTTTGTGGTTGGATTAATCAAGTGATCACCTAACTTAAAGTCAGGTCTGCTAAGAAAAATTGATCAAAAAATCAATAAAATCAGAAATTCTGTTTATGGGAGAGTAACCCTGACCTTTATTACAAGATTAGTGAGGGTACAGAGTGTGTGTGCACACCCTAATGCAGATCATAAATCCTTGCCTTTCATATCACATACCCCGATCCTAGAAAATATCACAAGTTGAATTCTTTCAGGTTCACTGACTAGCACCAAGTAACCTCCTCCAATCCGTAGGTAGATGGGGGTGAATCAGCGGTACTCCACGACAAGTTGCTAGTAACCCTTCGGGGTGAAGTCTCAACCTTGCCAGCCTCTGCCTACTTCGGTAGGTAGATAGGGGCATGTCTTTGAACTCCTTCGCTTGGGATAGGAGCGAAGAAAGGAAGGGCACCGGTATCTTAGGTAACAGGTTAAACAGGGAAGACGCATCTGGCTTTGAGCCGACATCCCTACATGCTACGTAACATTCTCTACTTGTCTGAAAAATCACAATTAAAATAAACCAGACTAATCGAACACGGTTTCGGGTCCTTCACCGTGTTCAGTGTGAAAATCAGGGTTTGTGATTCATTTGCTTGCCTAAGGTAGGAGTAAAATCCTATCTTTACACTTATACTCCCGACTCTTCCTTCTACTACCAAGATAACTGATTGGTGGGGCATCTACTCACGCTTCGCAAATCTCTCCTTGAGACCCTCATGAAGTTCGTCTTCATCAGCCCAAGCGCAACTTGGGCCAACCCGAGCTCATGACCCTCTTGAGTTAGGGATCCATCACCCTCAAGATGGTTACCCTCAAACCATCCCTTTTCTCTCCTCTCGTCTCACTGAGGAAAACCATTGCCTCAGTGAGAATGTCTTCATTAATATGTCCTCTAACCTAGACCACTTTCATTACCTAGGTGAAGAGGATGAACGAGAGACCAAGATGCCTCCTAAGAGACCCCTATAGGAAGAGGAACACATAGATGATCTGATACATCAAATCCTTGCCCGCTTATTTTTCAAACCAAACAATAGAATGCAGATCTTGTGGTGAGGATGGAACCTGTGATCGTAGCGGGTGGAATTGACAAACCGATGGTGGATGCCTACAATCCAGCTGAGAATGAGATACATAATTGGCTTGTACCTGAGGTACCCCCATAAGCATTCGAGTTGGAGCCCCATTTTTTGAGTATGTTACCAAAGTTTAATAAGAATGCCACCGAAGAACCATATGCTTTCCTGAGAGACTTCGAGCTGGTTTGCAACAACCTTAGTCACCCTAGGGTTGGACAAGACTACATCAAGCTGAAGGCAACCCCGCTTGCATTAAGAGATAAGGCTGCTCATTGGCTGAAGAATCTCAGGTTTATATGTACGATCCGGGCGCAATTCAAAGATTTATTCGTGAAGTTCTACCCACTCAGTATGACTAACTAGATGAGGACTAAGATTGTTAGCTTTTTCCAAGGCCCACACAGACCATTTCATGAATCCTGGGATAGATTCAATGATTTGATCCAAAAATGCCCCTACCATGGCATTACCAAGGTGATCTTAGTCCAAATCGTATTCTGTGGTATGACCCCGAAAATGTTGGGGTTAGTGAGTGCAGCCTGTGGAGGTAGCTATCTGAACACAAACAAAAATGCTGTGTGGAAGATTTTGGAGCAGATGGCAGAAACAGGCAGATCTCAGGCCATCAGGGCTTATTAGTTGTCTCCTTCAAGCTTATCTAATGATACAACCGGGAGGACTGTAGCGGATCTAACGGATGACCTCATCCCCAGCATGGGGATAATAGCTGATAAGCTCACCATGTAGAGAAGATCCACAAGAGGGTCACTAACCTTGAGGTGCTTTCACGATTACGAAACAAGTAAAGGAATTGATTGAGAATGTAGCCAAGATATGACTACATTCTCCTTCTGCACGACATGTGCCTGTACATCGAGTCCATCTTCTACAGGAGCAGGTATAGGGGCCTCAAGGCAGCTGGGTAGAGGAGCAGCAGTACACTCAATAGGAGCAGCACACACCCCCACTGGTGGAGACAGTCTACGAGGAGCCTTCGCAGGTATTCGAAATCAATGGGCTCTGGTACAACCAAGACCCCATCGATAGACAATCAAGGATAGGGAACAATCAGCTACACCGACCTTCCCTAGCTTACCTGGAAATCAGCTCCGTCCCTGCGCTGCGCTTTGTACAGTCCCGACATAGACAAGGGTACCAGCCTCAGCAACACCAGCAGCAGTGCACGTTCCACTCGTGCTAGGAGAGCCCTCCTCCACCTTCCCAGCAACAACAGTATCAGCATGGCCAGCTGGGCCAATATAGACACTCGTCCTCTAGTCAGCAGCAACAAGCCCCACCCACTAGTGAATTGCAATCCCTCACCTTGGCGATCCAGACCCTGACTGATTGGGTCCAGCAGATACATAATGATTACATGGATATCCAAACCGATCTAAACTGCATTTCACGCACCTACGATCATCGGATGGCACCAAAGACCCCAATTCCTGCCGAGGTTCAGGCCAATCCAAATAGCCTGAATCAGGGTCAGAACCAACCACGAGATCAGGTATACTATTCAGATAACCCTCTATCTGAACATGAGATCCTTTCGTACGATAATGTTAACCATATGTCCCTCAAGAGTGGAAGGACCATGATCGTACCTGATCGAGCACATGCGCATGAGGAAGATGCCGCCAAGTCTAAACCTGAGGAGAAATTGAGGCAGAGGAGCAGTACCACCTTCACCACCAGCAGAAGAAGATGATTTCCAAGTCCTCAAAGAATAAGGAGAGGAGCACCAGCAGTGAGTCCAGGGAAAATGATGAACACCCTGCACCTCCATCTGAGGAGGACATTCCAGAAGTCACGGAAGACACATCACCGATTCGTAACAATAGTTTCTTTTTAGTTCGAGCCTGAGTCAGTGTCAGAGTCATGTAAAGAACTCACTTTCCCATTTCAATGTGATCTTTCAGTTTCAGAATCTGAGTTAGCATCAATATATCCTTTCCCCCGAGCCCTTAAGGGTGGAAAGAAGAAAACTAAAAAATTCCAAAAAAATGGTTGAGATGACAGAGTACTGCAATAAGTATATCAAAGTCACAATCCCCTTCGATAAGTATGTGGACATGACACCTGCATTCTAGAAGTACCTTAAGATGAGATGTACACCTACTTGGGTCATGAGGAAGACCAAAAGCCGTGTTGAGAAGCATGTTCTATTAGTAGCCACTACTTGCGCTATAAAGAATGCATTTCCAAGGAAACAAAGGGACTTGGATGCCCATTATGTGGTAAGTCATGTCGATGACACTGCATTTGCATGCACTCTCCTAGACAAATGGATCCTCAATTAACTTGATGTTTACAACACTCTATGAGCGGCTAAATCTAGAAACTCTTAGGAAATCCAGAGCATTACTCTAGTTTGCAGATAAATCAACCAAGAGGTCTCAAGGAGAACTGAGGAACGTTATCAACAAAGTCGAGGGTCAGGAGTACATGGTGGACTTTACAGTCCTTCATATGGAGACCCCTTGAAATTGGAGAGATTCCTAGATCATCCTAGGAAGGCCCTTCCTCAGAACAACAGGGGACTTATTTGATTAGAAGATCGGGAAGATTCAATTCCAAGCTCAAGGTGAAGATGAGGAACTTGAGATGAAGCAGACAAGATGACAGAGGTCAGATTTCGAATCTAGCACAGAGTACTCTTCGTCTGAAGCAGATTGCGTTCATGTAGACACCGTTGAGCCATGGAGACAGAACCCAGCTAGCACCGATGAGTCCCTCTCCTTTGGAGAAGATCTTGTGCATGTGTCAGTTTGCGAGAACCTTAGGAACGAGTACAATGTAGAAAATGCATCCCTCTACATCTTCGATGACATAGAGGCCCAACTAGTCCTGTCAGTCCTTGCCACATTAGGACAATCAGAAGATGAGGTCGATGAGTCGGATGTGGTTTTTGTCGATTATTTGGAGACTTTTGACGATCCGACTCTAAAGCTGAATGAGTTGGTGGCAGTTACTTCAAAGATAGATCCAACCACTACCAGCACAGAGCCGGAATCGATTGAGCTAGACTTCCTTGATGATTACATCTTACCTGAGCTCAAAGCCTTTACCTACAACACTTAAATACACTTTCGTTGTGGGACAAGAGAGGAAGTATCCGGTCATCATCAATTCGCAGCAGGAATCTCGCTTGCTAGAGATCCTGGAGAAAATCCGCAAGGCGATAGGATGAAGCATACTCGATCTACAGGGCATAAATCCCGCTCCGTGTTCGTACCATATCTACTTAGAGAATGGGGCTAAACCCTCTCATGAATTCCAATGTAGATTGAATCCAAATTTATGAGAGCTTGTGAAGAAGGATATTGAAAAATGATGTGACGTGGGTTTCATTTACCCCATCTCCGATTCCAAGTGGGTGGCACCTATGCATGTTGTCCTGAAAAAGTCGGGAATTTAGACAATCACCAACAAGGATAGAGAGGAGATCGTGACACGAGTACCCACATCATGTCGTGTCTATGTGGATTACATATGCCTGAATGCTGCGACGAAGAAGGATCATTTTCCCTTACCCTTCATTGCTCAGATCTTAGAGAGACAAGCGGGAAAAGAATTCTTCTACTTTTTAGATGGGTTCTCGGGCTATAATCAAGTAGCCATAGCTCCTGAGGACCAGGGGAAAACCACTTTCTCATGCCCCTTTGGTACCTATGCTTTCAGGCGCATGCCTTTCGGCTTATGCAACGCTCCTGATACATTTCAAAGGTGCATGATTGCATTATTCGCCGAAATGGTCGGTGAATTCTTGGAAGTCTTCATGGATGACTTCTCGGTCCACGACGATTCCTTTGACTCCTATCTTAGGAATCTGGATCGAGTCTTCAAACGATGTTGTGAGGTCAATCTGGTGTTCTCCTGGGAGAAAAGTCACTTCCTGGTGACAGATTGCATTGCGTTGGGGCACATCATTGCCAAGAGAGGAATGGAGGTTGACCCTGCCAAGGTTGACATGATCAGACGACTCCAGCCACCAACCTACTGAAACAAATTGCGGTCATTCCTTGGATTTGTTGGATTTTATCGAAGATTTATTAAGGATTTTTTGAAGATTGCTTGACCGCTAACTAATCTTTTAGGCAAAGACATGGAGTTTATTGTCGATCATAAATGTCTTGAGGCCTTTAAGCAATTACAAGAGATGATCATGGACGTCCCGATCCTACAAGCCCCAGATTGGTCTCTTCCTTTTGAGATTATGGCATATGCCTCAGATTTTGCTGTTGGGACTGTGTTATGATAGAGGAGGGATGGCATCCCATTTTCCATACACTACGCAAGCAAAGTGCTTGATACCGCTCAACGTAATTATACAGTTAACGAAAAGGAGATGCTTGCATTAGTCTTCGCCTTGGACAAGTTCAGATCACATTTAATTGGATCCAAGGTGATTGTGTTCACATACCATACAACACTACATTACTTGATGAAAAAAAAGGACATGAAGGTGCATATTCTTAGGTGGATCTTACTTAGCCAGGAATTTGATTTGGACATCAGAGATAAACCTGGAAAGAAGAACGTGGTAGCTGATCACATCTCCTGTCTAAAAAATCTTGACACTTCCGACGCCTATTCGAGACTCCATCCTTGATGAGTCGATTTTTGTTATCGACTCAATCCCATGGTATGCCAATATAGTGAACTATCTCGTCTCCAAGAAAGTTCCCGAAGATTTTCCCAAGAGCCACACAAATCGGCTTAAGTCAGATGCACGACATTACCATTGGGAGGATCCGTTCCTTTTCTTTAAAGGACTGGATTGTGTTTGGAGACAGTGTATTCCTCAGGAGGAATATCAGAGTATCCTTACTTTATGCCATAGTCTGGAGGCGAGAGGACACAACTCCGGGAAGATGACCGCATGGAAGGTACTTCAATGTGTCTTATACTGGTTGACTTTGTTTCGCGATGCGCTCACCTTTGTGAAGTCGTGCCTAGTATGCCAGCGAATGGGAGGAACCATTGGTTCCAAGGATGAGATGCCTATGCATCCAGTCATCATTTGTGATATCTTTGACGCCTGGGGCATCAACTTCATAGGCCCATTCCCGGTCAGCCATGGATTCGAATATATCCTTCTTGCAGTAGATTATCTGTCAAGGCGGGTGGAGGCTATCCCAACCCGAGCAGCAGATAGAAGGATTGTCTGTAAATTCATTAGAGATCACATCATCTCTAAGTACGGGATCCTCCAAGTGTTGATATCTGATGGGGGTAGCCATTTTGTGAACAAAGAAGTGAAGAAACTCTTGAAGGATTACGACATCGAACACTGTGTCGCTAGTCCTTACCTCCCACAGACCAATGGCATGATAGAGGTGTCGAATAGGGTGGTGAAGACTATATTGTAGAGGCTTGTCCGCCCAGACTGGAAGGACTGGTCTCAGATTTTGGATAATGTCCTTTGGGCTTATAGGACAACTTACAAGACACCATTAGGAACCTCCCCATTTAGGATGGTATTTGGGAAGCTGTGCCATTTGCCCGCTGAATTAGTGCATAAATCTGAATGGGCAATAAAAAAGGTAAACTAGAACACACACCTAGGGCAGAAACAAAGAGAGATGGATATGAATGAGCTTGTGGAAGTCAGAAACCGAGCATATGTTAACAACTTGGTGTACAAGGATAAGGTAAAGCGTTGGCACGATAAATATATCAGACGAAAGACCTTTGTTCCTGGACAGAAAGTATGGTTGTTCAATTTAAGGCTGAAGGTTTTCTAAGGGAAGCTGAAATCCAAGTGGACGGGTCCATTCATAGTCCGTGTTGTGCATGATAGTGGATGCGTAGAGATCTCATATCTCACAAATGGAGCACAGACATCCCTAGTTAATGGACAACGACTGAAGCACTTTGTCGAACCCAATGAGCAGTTGGTCCATGTTGAGGAGATTGTATTCATGTGCAAGGCAGACTCAACTGATACACATAAAGCTGTGCATGAAACCTTGCAACAGTAAGCTCTCACCATCAGCAGCATCTAAAAGATTCAGATTGCCTTCCTTGTATATACTCATCCTTCTTGTATATTCTTACCCTCCCTCCCGTGACCCTAACCACTCGCCCCAGCTTCTTACCTTTTCATGACTATACTCAGGATGACGAGATCCTAAGTATAGGGGGGACAGTGTAACGAATCCATTCACTATTCATTGTACATCCTCGAGATCCAATAGGTCCTCATACTTACTCATGTCCTATACTTAAGATAACCAGAGCCTAAGTATAGGGGGGACTGATGCCCATAATGTATATATATATTCTCATCCATTTCCCATCTTGACCTCGTCCGCCCCATTTTTTGATCTTCTTCTACACTTAGGCTGCAAGAGCCTAAGTATCGGGGGCGGGACGACTTCTATATACTTTTTATTCTCCTACGCTTAGCACGAGCTCTGTCTTCTTCATCGCTTTTCGTGCTCTGAGGACATAGCACACACTAAGTATTGGGGGTGTGTATATATTACATATATACTTTACCCATAGCTCGTACTTTCACGTATTTTTGTATATAATATACAATAATTACGGGGTGGGTAAAAATTGGAATTTCTTTGTAAAATACATGTATATTTTTAATACTCTTGTATACTCTTGTGTGAAAAAAATCATAAAATTGAAAGGCTTCTTGTTTACTCTTGCATATCATCTCTACATTCAAAAAGAAAAGAAAAGAGTCTTGCATTCATCTTCATAGCATGTCATCTGCACCTCATCTACATATCTAGCATATGCAATGTGAAAAGGTAGTGGGTTCTGAACCAAGTTATGAATAGATGCTGACGAGGGACTTCATTTGACCTTAATCCACCTAATTTCAGAGGAACGTTATAGGATCTGAAGTTAAGATTTCTCAGGTCAAGTGACGAATTCTTTGAGTCTGCAAGTCTATGTTCACATGTTATCTTGATTAGTCTAAGTAGAATATCTCATGCACACGCATGATTCTTATAGACAACGACCTAACTTTGGACAAGCACAATGCACATAGTCTTCATTGATGAGGTGGTGAGGAGGTAGAATCCTTTAGCTTGGAGTAGCACAGGGGTGGGAACATCCATCCTACTCTAGGGAGGGAAGTGCATCTCAACCTAGTCTAGTGGTGTTGACATCTAAGGACGGGATGCTGTGGGTTGCAATAATGCTTCAAAAGAGGGATAGTCTACTTGCTCAAGAGGAAAAACTCCTGATGTACATGCTGCACCTTGTATATAGTTCATATATATATATATTTGCCAGTCGGAGTATGCATATTTGCAAGAAGTCTGCAGTCGGATGACTTGGCTACACTGGTCAGGAATTATGGGATAGGTAGCTACACTAGCTATCGTCCATTCTTTTCTCTATCCCCTCTGCTTGAGCTGGTTGCACTTGAACTTAGAAGGGAATACCCCGCTCCTCGAGGAAAGAGTTACTGGACCGAGGAATTCGAGTTACCTTGTTAGAGGAGGCTGCTTCTTAGCCATTTCTGATTTGAAGATCTATTTTACACTTACACAGTACAAGTAAGAATCATAGTCATCAGAAATTTGCGTTTGAGGATTTGTTCTGACATAACTGTTGAGGCATCTTGAATAAAAGACTTGTGGAACTTAAAGGCTGTTAGGTCTTAGATTCAGATCCAAATAAGGTTCTGTTACACAATTAATCCAAAGGTTGAGTCAAGATTCATTTTCAACTTTTGTTTATGACCTTGGTATGGAATCCATTTTCATTTCACTTTTGCATTTCATTTTAGTTGCTCGGGGACGAGCAAGGTTTAAGTATAGCGGGTTGATGAATCTGTGATTCATCACTCTTAAAGTTGAAAATAGAGCCCTGTTCTTGAGAAATTAGAAGCAAATTTCCACCAATATGGCATAATTAGCATTCATGCATGCATTGATAACATCCACATTTTAACATTTACATATGCATGAAATGAGAAGCCAAAGTCACTTGTAAAAATCACTCATCTGTATATATTTTACACTAACTCTAAATTCCATAAATTAAGTCTATACTGTAGATATTACTAACACTAATACCAGAAAAATACCAAAAAAATTGCAAACTTGTATAATTGACCAGTAAATCCCCAAACCAAGTTTGAAACCCTGTACCTTAGAATGCACATATCTCTCTTGTATAACATCCAATTTAGGTCTACTCACTTTTAAAATAATATACATTCAGAGACCTTCAAAATGAGACCAATTTCATTAAAATCGGTACTCGTATGCAAAACTTGGGTTTTGGGCTCCCATTGTATACTTTATGTATGTATATTTGTATCCTTGTATTTTATTACTTTATTTGACATTGTTTTCGTTTTTGGTTAACACAAAACTTGCAGATCTCATCGAGATATACAACTTTTGTGGTTTGAGTGTTTCCAAATTCGGCCATTTTACCCCTCTTATATCACATTCTACCTTAGCCATTCTGATTGGGCCATGTGGCACCCTCTAGTTGTGCCACACGTCCCACTCGACCACTCGCCACACGTCTCTTATTCTCCACCGTCCGATGGCTCCACCTTCCTCTAGATCTCGGCCAGTTCACGCCGCATCACCTTGCAACCATCTGATCTGGGTTCAGATCGCATCTGAACCGTTCGCCAGCGCCCCACCCTCCTTTGGCCATGTGTCACGCTCACGACCGCTGGATCTTAGCCCCAATGATTAGATCGCAGCCACTCATCCCCACTTGATTCTTAGCCCTCCACATGGCAACAACTCCATCACCTAATATTCTCCAAGACGCTTCAATCATCATCGACCAATCATGCCTAAATCCTTACCCTTGGATCATCATCCTAGATCTCATCCAAGCCGTCTGTTAGAGCCTTCATCGCATTGCGCCACATGGCTCTTTCTGAGCCCTTCGATTGCATCACCAGGACCTAGTCCTGCCCGTTCCCTCTCTCCCATCTCCTGGCCGTCCGATCGTAGAAACCAACGATCATGACATCATCATCTACCTCTGCAAACACCTCGCCCACGTCGCCCCACCGTGCATTGTCTCCGACCCTTCCTATTTTCGTTACGATTCCAGCCACCTTCTCCACTCGACGATACCCTCATGATGTAGCCCCTGTCGACCCTCATCCTCGCCAGCACCCACGACCACCATGATATCTTCTCCTTCGCTGCATAACTCCCACTCAAACCACACCTCCCATCGCCTGGACCTCCACCCTCTTTCTTTAAATCCTCTACCTCCGGCCACTTTCATGGCCATCCACCCTAGCAATAGGTACCCAAGATCTCCTAGCTACCCATCAGTGACAGCGATTGAGAGTGAAAGTGAGTGACGACGGTGGCCCACCTCCGACGAGATCTACGACCTAACCTCCGTGTAGCTCCTCCGACGAGCTACACAAGATCGGGATGCTACCGACCCTCGAGCAACAACCAGAGCCTCTTCCGCGAGCCTCCAATCCCCAGGTAGATCACTCCATTCCTCCTACGATCCTCTTCTTCTTTTATTGTGTTTTTCTCCTAATTTATTAGGATGCCTCGTTCGATTTCACCCTCCACCAATTATTGCCTGAGATCCGCCTTGGAGCTTAGATCTTCGTAACACCTTTAGATCACCCCCACGACCCATTCCACCACTTTCGATGATCGCTCCACTGGCCATGGTGAAGAAGCACGTCGGATCCCTCTCACCTTCATGCCACATGCCTCTCGCACACTCTCTACACTGCCACAAACGCGAGCACATTTTTTTGGCACCCCCAAACACTGCAAGTCTCTCTTCTTCACTGATCGGAGTCGTCATCGGAGCTCCTCCGATCTTCATCATCTCCAGCTTATAGACGACGTCAATCGCTTCCAGAACCTCCGATAGCTCCGCCACGCCTCCATGACCATTCCAGCTGCTTTGGAGCCTCTAGCGACCTTCATCGAGCGAGATGAAAGGTGACAGAGCCAGGAGCCCATCGCCGGAGCCCCTCCAACTTCGCCGAAGGAGGCGGCGGCCCGGAGGAACAAGACAACAAGCTACTGTCTGATCGCCTTGATCGGACGGTCCTCGTTCGCCTACGTCGTCTGCATCAGCCGTCGTTGGATCAGGAGGATCTAACAGTCTACCATCTGCCACGTTGTCATCGCTTTTGAGCTCTAGATACCTTTGGATCTATCTTGATCCAACAGCCAACATCACGCCACATCGCCCACTCCAGAAGTCAACACATCAATTGGATCTCTCTTGATCAAAAGGCTCCAAGGGAGCCACATCGCCCACTCCGACGCCGTTGGATCTATCCAAATTTAACAACGCATATCCTACCATGTAGCTATCCTCCGACCCTCTTTCCCCACCCTAGGATCGGAGCACCCGAAGCACGCCCGACCTCCAAAACCTCCGAGCCACTGTCAAAGCTTACCACCTCACGTGTATCTCACTGCAGGTTGAGCAAATTGCATCGAGGCCCCTATAAGTTTCCAGAATTGCAATTCTGTCCCTACCACGCACGCCACGAGAGGAGCACGTGTTCTTGTAGGAATTGCGCCCGCATACCCCTAACATTATAGGTATTTGTACTTTAGTCCCTGTATGCATGTTTCAGAATTAAGAAATTTTATTTCTTGTTTGCATTTTGGTCCCTGAGTGTGCACGCACATTTAAGCATTCATTTATCATCATTTTTAAATTCAAAAAATGGCATGTTGTAGTTACACTTGTGCTTTACCTTTATGACACGTGTCATATTTTTGTGAGCTTTGTAGAATTTAATATTGTTGTTCTTGTGGAAATTGACCTAATGTTCCACTGTGTGCTTGAAATTCATTATTAAATTATTTGTTGCTCCAAAAATCACCATAAAATCACATTAGGTTTAGTTTAAGTTGATCTACACTGTGCCCAAAATTCAAACCAGTTGCACACATTTCGAGGCTTGAATAAATTAATTAGTCTTTTACTAGACTGATTTTTAATATGTCCAATTTACATCATTTTTTAGCTTTATTAATTTTCCTGGATTCATCTCACACAAATATATGTGGGATAATTTTTAAATCTAAAAATAATGTACCTTGGTATTTATTAAAAATAATTATGCAAAAACTAATCTGCATTCATATTAAATTCATATTTAGTTCATTTAGAGTCTAAAATTTCCAAAAAAATTGCAGTAGCTTAGTTTCATCACATTTCATATTATTTCCAAGTTTCATTAATTTTGCATTTCATTTAACTATCATTCGTGATTCAACTTAAAATTTGACTTGAAATTGCATTGTCTTTCTTTTAATTGCATAAAAATATAAAAAGACTAAAAAATATTCTTATAAAAATCTGACATCGGAATTAACTTAAAATCACCCTAAGGAAAAAGCTTCCTCCCTGAGTTTGACCTTGGGCTTGCCCAAGTAAAATAAATTAGCCGCTCGTATTTAATTCAATACTAATCGAAGTAGTTTTTGACAAGTCTCGATTTACCTGACTACAACAAACAACACATTTAATTCGATCATTAATCCAGTTGAATTAGGTATACTACGGGCTCGTCACCTACTCCGGGTAGAGATCATATCTTAACAATCATTTGACGGTGCTTGACGAGTCCTCAATCGAACTCTTAGATATTCATCCAAGCACCAACCTTTACGATTCAATAATTGAATCAATAGTTGTATAATCATTAAGATGACCATGGTAATTAACCCTAATTGTACTAAGGGACCTATTATGCAAATTAGTTATTCTTCATTTCAGATTAGGGAATGATATTTGCAGTAACATTTATTACATAATGGCTCGTTGTGGGGTCGCATGTCCAACAATTGGTATCAGAGCTTTTTAATTTGATCCAATTAATCTAATCATAGTAATACATATACAATATTTTCAAGGTTTTATTTTTGTTGATTTTTTGATTTTGTGATTTTATTTGTATTTTATATAAGTCAAATACAATATTTATAATTAATTAAAAATAAAATATATACAAATTTGTACAATAAAATAAATAAATAAATAATGTACATAATTTACATAAGTATTATATACAATAGTACCCCAATGAGCTACATTCCACCTTAGCTCCGATTTTTATGAAACGACCTCCATTTTAAAGATTATTCAATTTGGAGTACAACAAAAGTTAGCTTGATGAATATGGAGTTTTGGTGGATAAGATACTAATCTTACAAGATGAGCTTTGCGGCTTTTTAAGAGTGTTGTAATTCACACAATGTATAATGATTTTTCTTGCAATTATTTTTCTTATTTACAAAAGATTTTTATTCACAATTTTCAAGAATAAATCATTTTTATTTAAATAAAAATTCATGATAAACAAATTAAATAAAAGAATATGTATTATAGACAATATTGTACCAATGTTGAATATGTACAAGTGATAAATGATTTTCTTGAATTTTTGGTATTTTTGGCCTTATCTCCCCATACTTTATTCTTGTCGATTAGGTCAAGTCTTGACATTCTCTCGAGGATAGAGTCAACATGTATCTATCACATATATACAATCTTTGTTTTCTTTATTTTCCTTTATTTCTTTATTTGTTTATTTTAGGTTTAAATAGTGATAAATATAAAATATTTATACAAGAATTAGGGTGAGTAAAAGAATCGATTTATTGATATTTACAGGTGTTTTATAAGGGATTTTAAGCTAAAATAATGAATAACGATGAAAATGCATATTCATGATCTCCATATATTTACCTTTACTGGTCCCTAGCAAACACTTATGTAAAGAGTAAGTGACAAAGAAAAATAAAAGTAATAAAGAAAAAAATAAATGAGCTTAGAAAAATATTGAGTGTTAAACATATATTCATAAAATCAATAAACGGAACTTGGTAAGACCATTGGTTATTAGTTTGGGCAGAACCTTAGTTGGAAACGGACTTGACACTCTACTGCCTCTAGAAACCACACAACTCTTGCTGAAGTCTCCTCAATAGCTAGGTCATAATAAATCAACTCAGACACAAACCCTTATGATTATGAATCTCTCCTATATAGTGTAAGTGATATGTAGCTCCCCACGGCTGCAGCGGTAAAAGTCAATCTTCTCCAACACGGTGACCCTAATTCCTTAATCCAATAACTCTTTCCTCAAGAAGCGAGGTACTCCCTTCTAAGTTAAAATACAACCAGCTCAAGAATAGGGGTGGAGAGAAGAATGGACGACGGCCACTGTAGCTACCTATCCTTGGATGCATGACCAATGGAGCCAAATCATCCAGCTGCATGCTCATAAATATATAACTTGGAAGCTCAAGCTTTCTTATTATCTATAAAAATATACACACTCTAGCAGGCATTTTATTTTCAATCAGACCCACTTTTATGGAGTTTTTTTTATTTTGCATATAGTTTTTTTGAACAAATACAAGGGTGAAACATGTACATAAGGAGTTTTTCCTCTTAAGCTAGTATACTATCCCTCTTTTGAATCTTTATTGCGAACCACGACATTATGTTGTTAGACCTTGTCGCTACTGGACCGGGTCGGGGTACAATGGCCACAAATGTGACTTCCGATGTTTCCATTGCCTTGTGTCTCATGCCGACAAATTCAGTCTCCACAACATCGAAATACAATATATACAAATATTTACATGAAAATAAATAAATAATGTACATGTATACATAGGTATTACATATACTAGTATCCCAATGAGCCACATTTCACACCTTATCTCTGATTTTATGAGACCAATCCTTTTAAAGATTACTTAATTTGGAGTAAATTGAAAGTGAGTTTGATGAATTTGAAATTTTTGTGGAGAAGATATGGATCTTGCAAGATGAGCTTTGCAGCTTTTTGAGAGTTGTAATTTACACAATGTACAGTGCTTTGTCTTGAAATTATTTTTATTATTTACAAAATATTTTTAGTCACAATTTTCGAAAAAAAATCATTTTTATTGAAAAATAATTGGTGATAAATAAATTAAAGAAAATAATGTGTATTATAAATAGTATTATACATATGGTGAATATATACAAGTCAAATGATTTTCTAAAATTTTCGGTATTTTGGGTCTTATCTCCCCCTACTTTATTCCTTGTCGATCAGATCAAGTCTTGACCTTTTCTAGGGATCAAAGTCAGCAGGTATCTATTACATATATGCAGCCGTTATTTTCTTTATTTTTCATTTATTTATTTATTTATTTTAGGTTAAAATAGTGATAATTATAAAATATTTACACAAGAATTATGATTAGTAAATGAATGGATTTATTGATATTTACAGGTGTTTTATAAGGTATTTTAAGTTAAAATAAATGAATAAAGATTGCTAAATGTAGATTCATCAATATCTATGCAAATATACCTTGACGATAATCCTAAATATCACTAGTCTAGTATTTGAATAGTCTTTTTGATATCCACGAAGAGGATTATTGTTCGAGAAAATATTATTGCAAAATATATATGTTTTTATTGTTAACATATTCTATAAGAACTTGTTGGTGTTTGATCCTTAAGTTTGTAGGAAGCACTTGGATCTGCTTATTCGAGTGAGAGTTAGAAGAAAGTCGAAGCTGGTCCTTAACTTTGCAGTTGCTACAATGTGTGATATGTAGTGTTGGTCTGGGTGTATGATCCAAGATTTTGAAGCTTTACACATTGTAAACATTTGAGATATCCAGTAAGTATATCATGATAGTCTAATTGGAAATCCTAAGTTAAGAGACTCATGTCATCAAGATATGGAAGAAACTTAGTGCCACCTATGAAGGAACATCAAAACTACAAGAATCACATGTTAGACTTCAATAAAAAAGGTTCGAGCTATTTAAGATGGAGAGCAGAGAATCAATCAGAGATTTTTATGCAAGATCACAATTATCATAAAAAATCTTACGAATCTTAAAGTGGAGGTTGCTGAGCCATAACAAGTAAAGAAGATCCTTTATTTCCTTACAATAGTATGGAGTAGACTAGCAATTGTAACAAAGAATCAATTAAGTTAAAACTCTCCCTGCTGTCAAACTCATACTAATGCTTCTTTCCTATTAAGTAGAGAAAACTCAGGCTACTGAAGTAAAAGTACAAATGAAAAAGAAAAAGGGGATTGCACTTCCAAAGACTGAGTTGATGTCATAAGAGAGTTCTAAATATGGCATGCCTATGTTCACTAGAAAGTTCAAGAAGTTCTTAAAAAATGATTGAAAGAAGGAAAGTGACTATGAGTGTTACAAATGCAAGAAGAAGACCCATTTCAATAAAGATTGTCCTCTTACACAAAAAAAGCAACAATCACAAGATAAAAAGTAAGTCCAGCAAAGGCAAGAGGGCCGAGAATGAAAACATGAGGAAAACACATGGACACTTCCACAAACATATAAAGGTGAAAGCTCTTCAAGCTACTTGGAATTCCTATGACTTAGACTCGGACATCTCAAGTTCTTTCGGGAATGACTTCAACCGCTCTAACAAGGAAGAATCCCTAATTGAACTGCTAGTCCTCAGGAATGAAGAGGTAAATTCCCAAGAATCCTATATAGATGAATTACAAGAAGCTATTTCCAATTTACATGAAATAGTTAGTAAACTGAAAAGGAAGATAAGCTAATTAAAAGCTATTATAGGCACCATTGTATCTAGTCAGGAAAAACATGTTAACTCATTGATGAATATCCATTCCTACCTTTACTCTTCCCTTTTGGCTTTAAATCCCTAACAAAATACCGATAAATACAACTGACTTACGTAAATTAACATCTAACTTTAATCTATAAATAATGTGTAAACACTTTTATTTAAAACCAAAATAAAAAGAATAAAGTAAAGAAAATGAAGTATCAAAGATACTAACTAACCCTAAACCTCAAGATCAAGTCAATATAGACTAGGTCCACCAGGAATAATGTACGGGTAGATAAGGTCCAAATACTATACAAAATCATAGAAACCCTAATTCTTTTGTATAAATGATATTGTACAGATAACCTGATATAGCAATATTTTATTTATTATTCTACATGCCTCAGATAATAAAGTTTTCAATAAAAAACTTGTACATAATAATGTATAGAAATTTCGAAAAATAATAGCCAATAAAAATTGTGCATAGTACACTCGGTACACGCAGATGAAAAAGCCACAAACAAAAATTCATTGATCAATATCTACTCCATATGAAGTCGAATTGAGCCAAACTGACCTCCATTGTAATTTCATTTAAATTATCTATCAAATGAGAGCTTTTATTGAAGAGCTAAGATACATAAGCCAGCTTTTGGGGTACTATTGTACTGGGGCATCTGTACATATAGCCAAATACTTTATTATTTACATTTTTAATCTCTTTGTAATTTTAAATAATTATATATCTTGTATAATACATATTAAAAATATAAATACAAATAAAAGCATTTAAAAGAAACCTAAAAAATTATTATAAAAATATAAATATGATCAAATTTAGTCCAAAATTTCTCAAACTTGGCTAGAATGTCAATTATGATGAAATGAAGATACCCTAATTTTTTTGGAATTTTTCAACTCCATACGAATTAACTACAAATTAAATATGAATACACACAAAATTAATTTTAATAAATACCAAATTAAAATATTTTCAGAGATGAAAGATATCCTAGATACTTCTACATGAGATGAATCTAGGAAAATTATAAACCTCAAAAAAAATTAATTTTTGACTTATTAAAAATGTATTTAAGCAAAAAACCAACTAATTTATTTTAACCTCGTCATATGTGTAAATGACATGCAATTTGTGCACACAATAGAGCTAGTCAAACTCTACCTATTGTGAATTTTCACAATTTTCAGAGAAATGATTAATTTAATAATCAATTAATAGCGAGCAGTGGGTAAAATATTCAATTTTCCTTGAAAATACTTATATTAGATAATCAGGAGCTCACAAAAATCCAATCAACATTCACAATGATAAAATATGAGTTTTCCTACAATATGCAATTTTTAGAATAATAAAATGATGTGAAAATGACATAAAAAATGAGACTCTAATGCGACGTTATGAATGCAATTACAAAAGATTAAATTGATATGAAATAAATAGGCACATGGATGATGATGCAATTGCCTAGACTAGTGAGGGTATTTATGCAAATGTCCTAGGGGTACGCATGGGTCGTGCATACTCTCCAGATGGCGGGGACTCAGGTGTCATTTGCGGAAGAGTGGAGGACCTCGATGAAGTTTCTTCATAGAGGCATGTGATCCTCACGTGCTTGGGCTAGGGACACACTAGAACGCCAATGTTGGAGATTGCAGGTGCTCCATGCAAAATCTCTGCGCCTCACGAGTTCCGTAAGTAAGGTAGGGTACTAGGCGGTCTTTGGCGTATAGGGACCTCTGGTGGTGGTACTATGAACTGTCGGGCTGCTACGAAGCGGTGGAGGTCGCGTGGGCATCCATGTGTAGGCGAAGCTGCTGGGAGTCATGGACGATGTTGATGCGTAGGTGTTCGAGCATACTAGAGGGCTGGCAGTGACTCGTGGCGATGCCTGCATGGAGAGAGAGCTGCTGCGATGGAGATCAAAGCGGTGTGCATATGGGAATCGGCAGATGCGTCAAAGGAGAGCAGCGACTGGTAATGTCGACAGCCACGAAGGTGAGGAAGTTGAGAAGAGGAGCACGGAGAACAGAGCTCATCCAGGCGACACATGCCCAGAAGCTCCAACGAATGAGTGGTGGTAGAGATGCCTAGTGCTACAGACTGTCGAGGGGGCATGAGCATGTGGGGGAAGCGCATGCGAGGCCCAAGGATATTGAACGTAGGCTGTGAGCTTGAGAAGGGCCTCTGGAGGTGCTTGGATGTTGATAGGGCGCTATAGTTGAGGCGACATCTTGGAGCCGCGATCGAGATGGTCTGGAAGGAACGAGCAAGGCAGAGAGGCAGTGTTGCACGAGTGCGACCAAGCTGAGAATGTTGCCATTGTGTTGACTGATGTGGTTTGAGGCGATTGGGGTCAAGGTGGAGGTGAGGTCGACCGTGAAGATGAAAGATGGAGACATGTCTGGTGGAGATGGAAGTGGACCAACAGTACGGTGATGATCCGTTGTGTTGTCCACCGGTAAACGATCGCAAGAGTAGATTTGTGTATCTCAATTTGGAGATGAAGATGAAGTAGCAAAGAAAGGGGAACAAAGATGAATAATATCAAGGAAGGGTTACCAGAAATTGGATGGATCGAATTCGCTTGGGACTGGAGGTGTAATACCTACGGTTGTCGCTCAAAACCTCGACAGAACTTAGATCTCGGCGACCACGGTGGATACAGTTGCAAGGGAAGGTTGTGTACCTTTCAGATCTCACCATTGGGATGTAGCTTGTCATCGCGTTGACCAACCTCAGGATACTATCACCAACCGAGATTTCTGGGAGATCGAAGCTACAGGTGGTTACCTCTCCAAGATGGCGGATGAAAATGATTGAAGAGGATGATGGGAATAAAAAGAGGAGGGGGAGGAAGTTGGAAAAGAAGTGGAGAAAATGGAGTTGTGGAGAAAGTGGTGACTTGGATGAGAAGTTGCAGTAGAGAATAAGTAAAAGGAGAAAGAAAATAAAATTAAATAAAGTAAATAAGTAGGCTACTAAAAATAATGTAAGTAAAACAAATAAAAGAATAAATAAATAAATAAAATTAATTAATTAAAATAAAAAATTAACCACGTGTCACATTTGGAAAAATCAAAATTAAATGTACAGAAAATAAAAAAGAAATAACAAAAGAATTCAAATCAAAAAGTGGTCAACATAAAATTTGCTCATCTTGACGATATCTACAACTTTTATGAAGGGTCAAAAATCAAATGAATTCATCTATACATATATTTTTGGGTGGTCTATTATAAGTATAAAATACCACATTTTTGTCATTTTCATTTTTTGTCATTTTTAATTCAAGAAAAATCGAAATAAAGTTCCAATATATGAAAGAAATATTTACAACTTGATCTATTTTTTTTGGATTTTTAATAATTACGAAAAAAATATAAAATGGAGGGTATTATGGTCAATATGTACAATATACAATAGGGGCCCAAAACTCAAGTTTCATATATGATCTCTGATTTTAATGAAATTAGTCTTGTTTTGAAGGTTTTTGAATGTATTATTTTAAAAGTGAATAGACCTAAATCAGATACTGTAAGAGAAAGATATGCACGTTTTAAGGTTCTAGGTCTCAAACTTGGATTTGGGTTTTATTGGACAATTTTACAAGTTAGCATTTTTTTGATATTTTTCTTTTATTAGTGTTAGTAATATATACACTATAGAGCTGATTTTAATAGATTTGGAGTTAGTGTAAAATATATACAAGCAATTGATTTTAGCTAATATACAGGTGAATATTTACAAGTGAATTTGGCTTCTTATTTAATGTCCATATGAATGCTAAAATGTAGATATTATTTACACATGCATGAATGCTAATTATGCAATATAAGTGATGAAATACAACTAATTACTTGAGAACAAAACTTTATTTTCAATTTTTAGAGTGATGAATCACATATTCATCATCCCCCTATATTTAAACCTTGCTTATCCCCGAGCAAGTAAAATGAAATGCAAAAGTGAAATGATTTTGGGTTCCATACCAAGGTCATGAAAAAAAGTTGAAAATGGATCTTGACTGAAAATGGATCCCGACTCAACCTTTGGATTAATAATGTGGCAGAACCTTATTAGGATCTGAATTTATGACATAATAGCCTTAAGTTCTATAAGTCGTCTATTCAAATCACCTCAATAGTCAGTTCAGAACAAATCCTTATATGCAAATTCTGCTGACCATGAATCTTACTTGTACTGTGTAAGTGAAATATAGCTCTCCACATTAGAAATGATAAAGAAACAACCTCCTCTAACAACGTAACTCTAATTTCCCGGCCTAGTAACTTTTTCGTCTAGGAGTGGGGTATTCCCTTCTAAGTTCAAGTGCAACCGGCTCAAGAAGAGGGGTTGGAGAGAAGAATGGATGGTAGCCAGTGTAGCTACCTTTCCTAGGATGCTTGACCAGTGCAGCCAAGTCATCCAGTTGTAAGCTTTGAAGCTCTTTTTTTAACCTTGTATATACACTCCGGCATGCATTTTACTTTTCAATTAGTCCTGTCCACTTTTAGTGATTCTGCATTTTCTTCTTTTCTTTTTTTTTGACATACATACAAGGTGCAACATGTACACAAGGAGTTTTTCTCCTTGAGCCAGTAGACTATCCCTCTTTTAAAGCTTTATTGCAAGCATCCCGTCCATAGATGTCAACACCACCAGATTAGGTTGAGATGCACTATCCTCCTTAGAGGAGGATGAATGTTTCCACCCGTGTGCTACTCCATGCCAAAGGATTCTGCCTCCTCACCACCTCATCAATGAAGATATACGTCCATGGGGCATGCCCAAGTTAGGTCAATGTCTAAAAGAATCATGCGTATGTACGATATATTCTACTTTAATAATCAAGATGACATGTGAACATAGATTTGCGGACTCAAAGAATTAAGTCACTCAACCTAAAGAAATCTTAACTACAGTTCCTATAAGGTTCCTATGATGTTAGATAGATGAAGGTCAAATCAAATCCATCGTCGACTTCTATCCATAACTTGGTTCAAAACCCACTAACCATTCACTTTGCATATGCTAAATATGCAGATTAGATGTAGATGGCATGCTATAGAGATGAATGACATGAACACATTTTTTTTTGAAATGCAAGGATGATATGCAAGTGTAAATAAGAAGCCTTTATTTTCATTTTTTTTAATTTTCTGGTATACAACAATTTTTTCAAGAATGTTATTTACAAGAATTTTACAACTCTTTATATAGATATTATAAAAAATACATACTAGTATACATGTGTTTAATTTTTTTTCAATTTTCACCCACCCCGTAATTATTGCATAATATATACAAAAAATACGTGAAAGTACGAGCTATGGTTAAAGTATATATGTAATATACACGCCCCCTATACTTAGCATGTGCTATGTCCTCAACGTACGAGAAGTGATGAAAAAGACATAGCTCGGGCTAATCTAGGAGAGCTAAAATAACAAAAAGTATAGAAGTCTCTCCGCCCCCCTATACTTAGGCTCTGGTAGCTTAAGTGTAGAAGAAGATAAAAAATGGGGCGGGCGAGGTTAAGAGGGGAAATGGATGAGTATACACAGGGCGGACATCGGTCCCCCCTATACTTAGGCTCTGGTCAGCGTACGTATAGGACAATATTAGGTATGAGAACCGATGGGATCTGGAGAATATATAGAGAATGGTGAAGAGACTCGGGTCACACTCCCCTCTGTACGTAGGATCTGGTCATTCTAAGTATAGCCATAAAATGAAATGATATGGAGTCGGGGCAAGTGATTTGAATCACAGGGGAGGGTGGGAGAGAAAATATATACAAGGAGGATTGAGAATATACAAGGATCAAGAAGGTTTGTGACGAACCTTCTTGCGGGATCGAGGAGGTGGATAATATACATATGTGTCGTTGTTGGATTCGTCCTCAAATGAATAATAGCGAGGTACAGAAATTGTGCAACAAGGGTTGACACACGACTGCTTGCTTAGATATATCTTAAGAACATCCGAACTGAGCTCACTCATATAAATCACATCATATGGACCTGATGAAGTTTCCTACGAAAATTCCTTCTCTTGTATGTTGAAGGAAACTTTCTTAATCGGTTATCTAGAACCCGAATCATTGAGAGGGAGAGGAGAGTGATGCTCCTTGAGGGATTTGGGGGAATACCTCGAGGAATCAATGCTCGACTTCCTCTCACTAGATAACCGACTAGAGGAAGGAGCAACCATGTTTTAGGTGGACTCGATTTAGTCCCGGTTGTCTGCTTTGAAGGTCTAGGATGTGGTGTCATGCTAACCATGGGTTCCTCATTAGACAAGTCACCATATAGATTGTAATATTCATGAAGGGTCAGCACACGTCTCGGGAAGGTGCTAGTGATATCAGTTGGCTTGACATTAGTGGGCTCTTGTGTTGGATCATCAAAATGGTCAAGGCAATCAACAAAAGTCATGTCTGACTCAATGATAGCTTCGGGTTGTGAGTATTTTATCGAAGCTGACATAGTGGTGGTGATGCAAGAAGCGGGGATCATGGACATGTGGGGAGTCTCATATCTAATGGTCAGCTCGGCCACTGGTATCTCAGATGTAACATAGAGGTGGGACTCATCTACTTCTCGATGGTCTCGACTGTGAATGGATATGCGGGTCACCTTAGAGTAAACTTTATCGAAGAATGAGTGAGGTCAGAGCGCTCCCAATGATGTAAAATCGATTTCCCGAGTCTCTTAATCTATAGTCCCCTTAGCTGAGGCTAAGAACAACTTCCTGAGGATAATAGGAGACTGGGAAAACTCTCCTCGATGCTCAATATCAATGACCGTGAAGTTTACCATGAGTAGAACACCTTGGATAGTAATGGCGACTAAAATGGTTCTTCTCGCTCATTTTATGGATCGATTAACCAGCTGAATGATCTCTCTCGACTTTCTGATTGGTCTGAGTTTAATCTTGTCAAACACAGAGGTCGGGAGGATATTTATTGGTGAGTCGTCATCGATTCTTGCATGGGTAAAGATAGTGTATTTGATTTCACATTCAACCCTAGACAACCGCTTCACTCTGCGGCTCTTAGTCTTTCTCCCCATCACTAAGGAGGTGGCCATAGACACTATGTGTCTTTCAGTCCTTGTCCTCTTATTGCCCGACCTCTTAGGTATCAATTTACTCCTGACAAATCGTTTGAGGCTGGGGAAGTGATCTATGTCCTTAATTAAGGGGAGGTTAAAAATTAATTCTTCATCGAGTGCTTCCCTTAGTGCAGGATCCAATTTTTTTAGGTCGTTTTCATTTTTTATTTTTATGAAATTTTCTGATTATGCAATGTTTTTGGTCTTTTTTAGATTTTCTATATTTTTGGTGTTTTTGATGGGTGAATGGTCAGAATCTGGATTGGAGGATAAGTGGTTAGTAGAAGAGGGAGGTAGAATGGACTCCAGTTGTACAAATTGTCTGTTGTTATTTGTTTTTGATTGGTCTTCAACATCGAATCCACTTATTTCCTTTTCCACTTTCATTCCCGAGCTGGCAGAGATTGAGTGCAATATTTCCGTGACATCTCTCAACTTGTTAGCAAATGATTCATTCTTATCAATAAGTCTAGAGATGTCATCCTACAAAAGGTTCTCATGACAAATCATGGGAGAAGTCTGTTCAGTTGGAGGATTTTGCTAAGAACTTGAAGTCTCATACTCAACATACCTATACTCTGGCATGTAATACTGGGTCGAGTATGGACCATCCGAATGGAAAATATTGGTCAGAGCCTCATATGATGGATTTGAGGGGGTTCCTAGATTGAATCCATGAGCCCAATCCTATGAATGTGTAGGCTCTCCGAATGAAGGCTAGTCAATGTAGGCTTGATTACTAGGGTCAATCAAGTCAGAAATATCATTAGGTGCATGCCTCTCCATTAGTTATGTTATATCAACCAAGTAATTCTCTCAGTCATCTATCTCTGCAGTGGCTTGCTCTTCGTATGGTTCATTGATTCCAACAAGCTCTCGAGAATAAGGACAGTCAACCCAAGATGGAAATGGATCCGGATTGTAAGAATATGGAGTAGGTGAGAAATGCGAAGAAGTGGAGAAGTTAGTTGAAGTTCTGACTTCCTAATCTGGTCGAGGTGAAATTGACTCGTGGGTAATGGTCTCCCATGGATGGAGGATACATGGAAGAAAGAGGAGGCGAAGATGAGCGGTATATGGTCAAGAAGGAATTACCAGAGGTCTTAGGGTATGGGGACCAATATCCCGACATCTTGAAGAGGAAAGGATGAATGTAAGCAGATCAAGGTAGAAAATGTGCAACTACTCAGGATAATGCACACGGACAAACTCAAAGACAAATGTAAGAGCAAACCCAGAGTTCACACTCAACAAGATGAAGGACCCAAAACCAGGTCCGATTAATCTTGTTGATTTCAAGTGTGATTTTTCAAGAAAATAGAAAGGATTACGTGATAGCCAGATGCGTCTCCCCTATTTGACCTGTCTCCTAATATAACAACATTGTTCCTCTCTTCGCTCCTATCACCAGCAGAGAAGTTCATGGACCTACCCCTATCTACCTACCAAAGTAGGCAAAGTCTGACAAGGCTTAACATTTCACATCAGAGGATTATTAGGAACTTGTCGCGGTGCACCGCTGCTTCACCCCTATCTACCTGTCGAAGCAGGCGGAGGCTACTTGGTGTTGGTCAGTTGAACCTCGAGTAGTTCGGCCTGTGATATTTGCTAGGATTGGGGTACGAGCTATGGAAGGCAGGGATTTTGTCTCTATATTAGGGTGTGCGCACACACTCTGTACCCTCAATCAGCCTGAAATCAAGGTCCGAGTTACTCACCCGCAAACAAGGGTTAATTTTAGTCAATTTTTGTCCAATTCAATTAGCAGTCCTGATTTTAGAGATTAGTTGTCACTGTAATTAATCCACACAAGCAATCACGTCTACCGTCCAATCCCAATTCCTTTATCCCAAGTTAGAAAAACTGAGAGAGAGAGAATCAGAAAAAGTTGATGCAATCAAGAAAATGATGATGAATGCTTGAGAAAGAAAACTTATAGGGCCTCCATCTCTCTACATTGAGGGATGCAATACTAAATTGAAAATTTACACTTTATGAGATGCAAACAAGAAAAAGCCACTCCTAGACAAATAGTTCTATTAGCGAGTGGAGCAAATTTGAATTTGACTAAGTTCTGTGATCTAAGTGTGTCTTTCAATGGTGAATTGTGGTCCAAAATATTACAAGCACAACATTCCTAGGAAGCTCTAAGAGCTGCGAGTGTAGGTCTTAGTCTACATCAATCAACCACAAACCACATCGAGTCTTTTTATTATTCAGTTACACACATGAGAACCCAAACGGGAACCTCTTTAAATGTGCAACTACAAGTTAATGAAAATCTCTCTTCAAAGATCTCCTTGGCATCTCAACAGCCCATTCGATCCACGAATTGTCGGCCTCTGATGCTCTTCGAGATGCATCAACTTCAAGAAAGCCTCTCCATGTCGAGCAGGCCCTCGCACAAAAAGATAAAAATTATTCATAAAGAGATACAAAAAGTAAATATAGAAATAACTAAAAGTGAAGTAATTACAATGTGGTTCGGGGGTTAGACTACCCAAGTGAATGTAAAACCTAAATCTAATTTTTCTAAAATGATCCTAAGCTGTTTGCCTCCCCCACAACAACGCCATTTGACAGATCCGAAATTCAATCCTTTTAATATGTCATTTTAGATGCGTTGTGGCCGGATAAACTTGGATCAATCAAAACCACTGAATTAATGTATCAATTAATAACACAACCGACAATTTTATTTTACTTGGTCAACCCCAAGGTCAAACTCAGGGAGGAAACTTTCTTCTTAGATTAATTTAAAGTCAATCTAGATGCTCGGTTTTCTTGAGAATAATTATTATGGTTTTTTATGCAATTGAAAATGCAATGCACTCCTGGACAAATTTGAGGGTCAAAAAGTAAATAAGATCAAATTAAGTCCAAAATTCTCAAACTTGGCCAGAATGTCAATTATGATGAAATGAAGCTATCCTAATTTTTTTGGAATTTTTCGACTCAATATGAATTAACTAAGAATCAAATATGAATGCACGGTGGTTTTCGCAAATTAAATTTCAGAGATAAAAATTATCTTAGATACTTCTATGTGAGATGAATCTAGGAAAATTACTAAACCTTGAAAATACTTAATTTTTGACTTATTAAAAATTGATTTAAGTAAAACACCAATTAATTTATTTAAATCTCATTATGATCGTAAATGACATGCAATTTAGGCACAAAATATAACTACTTAAACTCTACCTACTACGATTTTTTTGCAATTTTTAGAACAACGATTAATTTAATAATCAATTAATAGAGCAGTGGGTAAAATATTCAATTTTCAATGAAAATAATTATATTACTTAATTAGGAGCTCATTTTCTTGGGGACAAGAAAGGTTTAAGTATAGGGGGTTGATGAATCTGTGTTCATCACTCTAAAAGTTGAAAATGAGCATTATTGCTGAGCAATTAACTGCATATTTCCACTTATATTGCATAATTATCATTCATGCATATATTAATACGATGTGTATTTTAACATTCATATCTGCACAAAATAAGAAGCCAACTTCACTTATCACCTGTAAATACCATATTTGTATATATTTTATACTAACTCCAAATCCATTACAACCAAGTCCATAGTGAATGGATTACTATCACTAATAAAGGAAAAATATCAGAAAATACTAACTTGTAAAATTGACCAATAGAACCCAAATCCAAGTTTGAAATTAAGAACCTTAAAATTCACATATCTCTCTCATGCAATGTCCGATTTGGGTATACTCACTTTTAAAGTAATACACATTCAAAGACCTTCAAAACAAGACTTTTCAAAATCAGCTATCGTATATGAAACTTGAGTTTTGGGCCCCTCTTGTATATCGTACATATTGACCATAATGTCCTCCATTTTATCTTTTTATTTTTTCTTAAAAATACAAAAAAATTAGATTAAGTTGTAAATGTTTATTTCATATTTTTTCTAACTTTATTTTGTTTTTTCTTGATTTAAAAATGAAAAAAATTGCGAAATACAAAAATACGATATTTTATACAGATGGCCTCCTTTGATTTTGGTCCTTTACCAAAGTTGTAGCTCTCGTTGAGATGAGCAACTTTTGTATTGAACACTTTTTTATTTGAACTCTTTTGATATTTCTTTTTCATTTTTCTTTTGATTTGGATTTTTATGGAACGACACATGCCAGCTTATGGAACCGCCACGTATCACCCATTTTTTATTATTTTTTACTTATTTTATTTTATTTTCATGTTTTTAAAAAATTATTCTTTTATTATTATTTTAAATAATTAAATAAGTGCCACATGGCTTCTCTAGGGCACGCCACGTGGTGCCTCCTCCTTCCACCAGCCATCACATTTGACACATGTGATGGGCCCATTCCCTCATCCTCCTGCGGTGTGTGCACCTTCCCCCACTTCCTCTGTCCAGTAGTGCATCCTACGTCACTCCCTCTCCTCCCTCTTGGCTACCTCTGTAACCGTTCCATGATTCCTCCGCATCACATGAACCACTCCCCACAATGATCTCCATCAGTCACTCATAAAAGGGGCCGCACCATTACCATAACACTTCATCCACCATCTTAGAGAGGGAACCACTTGTAGCTTCGAGCTCCCAGAAATCTCGGTTGGTGACAACATACTGAGGTTGGTCGACTCAACGACAAGCTACATCCTACGGTAAGATCCGAAAGGTACACAACCTTTCCTTGCAGCTGCATTCACCATTGTTGCCGAGCTCTGCCTTCTACTGAGGTGTCGAGCGACAACCGGAGGTACTACACCTCCAGTCCCATGTGAATTTGATCCATACAATTTCAGGTAACCCTTCCGTGCTATTCTTCCTCTCTGTTCCCCTTTATCTACTACTACATCTTCATCCCCAAATAGAGATACCCAAATCCATATCCACCGGAAAATAGATATTAAGCCATGCCATTAGAAAGAGAATTAAACTAGCTTCAAAATAAGATAAGAGTCAACTCAAATGGAACTTGGATGTTCAAGATATGAATAAAAACATCCAAGGGCATAAACATAAAGAAAACATAAAAATAAATTGGGAAAACATGGCAAACAGGTCCCTAGGAGAGGTTAAAATGTAATTAAAGTTAAGCGTGAGGCCTTCCCTATAAATTAGATACACGCATAGGGGTATAATTGCAATTATTAAAACCCGCATGCGGTCAATATCAATTTACCCCAGGCATGTGCGGTCCACATGCTAGTAGGTCCTATCTGCAAATATGAAAAATTACGGGGGCCTCCATGCAAATAACCCCGACCTCACATGACGAGGCACGTGAATTGAGGCCCGACGGTCAGCACAGGCTCGAGAAGGCTCATAATAGATTCGGTTGCTGGCTTGGCTTCAGAGCATGGCTCGTTAGGCTTGGAGGAGGCTCAGGTGCTCAGAGCTTGTAGGTTTGGCGCTGAAGCTCGAGGTTGATGGCGTGGACTCTACTGTGGACCATCCGATCAAGAAGATCAGACGATAGATATAGAGTACAAAGGAGGCGACATGGTCATCTTAGGGTAGTTTGATCTTGCCGATCGGACTGTGCCTTTACTTCGAGTTCCTCCTCACCGCCGCCTCCTATGGAGAACTTGGTTGGGCTCCGACGGTGCTATCCTTGGTCCGCCACTCCTCTCAGACCTCTATGGAGCTCCATGGAGCATCTGGAAGCTTAGGCGAGCAACCTACAAGCTCGGGCGAGGATCTGAGTAGTATGGACGTCGATATAACAGCTCCTTCGTTGGAGGCAGAGCCCATAAAGGTTGCTCCGATGAAGCTCTGACTATTCATGATTTAGGTACCTGTAGTGTTAGTGACTAGCCGAAGCACAAACATGGAGTGACGTGAGTGGAATGGAGATCCATGTGAGCGAAGGATGAGAAGAACCGGAGCTCAGCCTCCGGTGAAGCGACGAGGAGGTGGGTGATGAACACGAAATTCACCTCTTTAGTTATCTAAAATTGTAGTATAGGAAGCGAAAATCGATCGATCAAAATACCACAAACTTTGAATGTTGTGGAATATTTTTACTTGTCAAGTCTACCAAGGTCGAACAGAAGGAATGGTAATTCGTAGTTGCACGGTCTTAAATTAAATTAAATAATTAATGCTTGATTAATTTATGTGTTGAGAAAATATACAATGCAATGATGAAGATGCTATGCAAAGAAAATAAACAGAGATGATTATGCCCAGGATCTACGATTTTTAAATGTATTAAATCCCCAAATAATTTGATCTATAAATTCACAAGATTAATCACAAATCAAAGTGGATCGAACTCAAGACTGACTCAGTGCTTCAAGTTAATCACTTAATGCTCAGAATTATTTGAAGCAATATATCCGGCCTCCAAATGTCTTTGATTCAGTTCCTCAAATAGTTGACAATAGTCTTAGAGGAAATGATCTAAATTAATCCCCTGTAAAAACTAAACTATTTAGAATAATCAACAATGTTTACAAGGGTTTAATCAGATAAAAATCATTATCCTAATTCTTGCAAAAAATATCATTAATTTCTCAAGCACATATATGTCAAAATTAGCCTGCATATGTTAGTAGTGATCCTCAAATGATCATTATCAATAAACAACCTCAATCTGTTCACAAACTATTCTAAGTGAAAGAGCATGAAAAGAGCTTCAAAATGACATATTATACGCTTAATCAGAGTTCAGAGAAAAAAGATATGATGAAATGAAATTTCAGGGACTAAAATGTAATTAAAATAAAGTTTATACTTCAAGAAGGTCCCTGGAAGGACTTATCTGCAATTTCTGAAAGTCGGCAGGGGGGGTATGTAATTTATCCCTAGCGGGGGTATTTTTGCAATTTCTGAATACTAGGGGGCCTCAATGCAATTTGCCCCCAAGCGTACATCCGCAAGAGGCTTGGAGGCGGACCCTGAGGCTCGGGGTCCCGAGCCTGTGGGCCCAGGCCAGAGGTTCGGATGCCGAACCAGAGGCTCGGGTCCGGAGACTGAGGCTCGGATGGAGGCGTTGAGGCTCGGGCGGCAAGGCTCATGCTCGGACGCCCGAGCCTACGCGGCAGGCTGATGTCGCTTCGGGGACCCGAGCCTCGAGGTTGGGGATGAGGCTCGGGTAGGGAGGCGTGGAGGCTCCTGGGCTGTTGTATCAAGGGTCAGCCCTGATCCAACCGTAACTGTAGGTGGTGGCGCGGGTGGAGCTGGTCTCCATGGTGGAGGGCGGTGGTGCGGAGGCGGCACGCCTAGTGCGAGGCAGGGCACAACTAGCTTCAGCGGTCGAAGGTCTCGTACTCGTCGACACACGACGGAGCAAGGGAGGCAGTTGTGGAGGCGAGCAACACTGTGTGCGGAGTGCCTGAGGCGAACCTGCAACGAAACAGATAAGTGAGAAACACAAGATGGGGAGCGGAGCTCTGACGACGGGGGTGAGGGAGCGAGATGGGTTCCGACCCTTGCAAGGTCGAAGGAACAGTTGACCTAGGAATGCCGCAAAGAGGAGGAGTTCCTATAGGCGAGGGAAGGCAGAGGCGGTGATCGATCGGTCGAAGGCGATCAACGGGGCGGACGTCAGGCTGCGAGCGTGGAGACTGGAGCGCAGGTGGTCGCGCACGACGAGGCAGAGGAGTTGTACCTGATGTGAATGGTCTTCACCTGCGGTTGGAGCTTTCAGCCAACTCTGGATTCTTGCTTCAATCCTCGGCGTAAGAGAAGCTCTACAACAACCAAGAGGTTCTGTTGCTACGAAGGTCCTGAGCCCTTCGGATCACACCCCAAGGAGGAGGATAAGGCCGTCGTTGCCTACGATTCCAAGTCTCGTTATGTCACCATAAGGTACGAAGAGGCTGGCATTTCCTCTCGGTAATGGCGGATAGGTAACACGTCGGAGGGGGAAGATATTTATAGGGGTGAGAGATGCGTAATGACGAGGAGTGATGGCGGTCGTAACGACCAGTGACGACGCGACCATTGTGAGAGGGAGGTGGCGGTTTCATAAGAAGAAGGGGTGGTTCTTGGAAACGACTGAAGGAAGAGAAGATGGGGTCACGTGCTGGGCACGTGGCCCGAGAGTGTCCTGGAGAGAGACAAAGTCGGGGGGCACGTGGCACGCCCAGGAGCTGTCACGTGGCGCCCCAAAAAAATTTCATAATTTAAAGATAAAGAAAAATGAAAAAGAAATAAGAGGAAACCTCGGATAGAAAACTTTCCTTCATAAAATTTGTTCGTATCGACGAGATCTACAACTTTCATGAAGAACCCAAGAGCAAAAGAGATAACTTGTGAAAAGTGGTATTTTGGTGGTTCTCTGTGTATATAGAAAACTGACTTTTCAAGTTTTGTATTTTTTGGAGGTTTTATAGAGGATAAAAAATGTATAAAAAATACGATAAAATACAAGGAAATTAAGTACACACTAATCTATTTTTTTGGATTTTTAATAAATAAGAAAATAGGAAAAAAAATAGAAGTGAGAACTATACAATTTTTGTACAGACTCACAACGGACACTTGGACTCAGTCAATTTCTTTGACTTCAGTTTTAATCTGGATTTGAATTTTTGTGTTGTTTAATAAAACTTACATAAAGAACACAAATGAAGAAGAAATAAAATTAAAAGGGTTAATTATGTACAAAAAAACTCAGGTCAAAAATAGCAAAAAGTTAAAATGCGCAAAAGAGGCCCAAAACCCAACTTTCACATACGAGCTCTGAATTTTACGAAATTGGTCTTGTTTTGAAGGTATTTGAAAATGGAGTACTTTAAAAGTGAGTAAACCAAAATCTGACACTGTATGAGGGAGATGCGTGCGTTTTAGTCTGTTAGATGTGAAATTATTCTTTGGGATGATTTGACACTTATTTGAGTTAGTAATTTTTTTATTTTTTATTTAATAAAGTTAGTAATATCTACACAACGGAGTGGTTTTGGCTCGGAGTTATGATAAATTATGTATAAATGTGAGAAGTTAGCGGCTTTTTGGGCTAATTTACAAATGGAATTTTTAATGCAATTATGCACGATGAAATGAAAATATTATTTACACATGTATGAATGCTAATGATGCTCTGTTAATGAATAAATGCATGTGAATTTTTGAGAACTGAGCCCAATTGACCAATTTTAGCATGATGAATACGTACTCGTCCCCGAGCATGAATGAATGATTGACTTAGTTAAATACATCCCTGACAGTGCATGCAAATTTTCAAGGCTCAATTCATAGAAGACCCTTGATTTGAGTGATCCTAAAATTATAGGATTAACCATGCTTTAATAAGAAGGAATACAACTTTTCTAATTTTCAGACTCTTTGTTTGTACATATAATATAAGGATATGAGTTTTAGTGTATTGCATTCATGAGAGTCAAGTCGAGACATCACCCGAAGTTTCAATTCAAGAGACTCTCCTCCAGACCTAATCCTCAACACCAGGGAATAAGTCTATTCTTGCTTCAGTCAACCATCTCATTAGTTTGTCAGTCTTGAAAGTGTATATGGACGACGAGATGATGGAGGGCATATGATTGTGTATAATTTTCTTCCTGTCACTTTGGAAAAAGGTACCTCTCGACTGCCTTAATACTCATACAAGTATATATCATTTTGTTGATCAATGTGTCCGTAAAGAGAATTTGGAGTCGTATGCACTTGTTTTTCTGGGAGTACATCGGGGTGTGTCTCTTTTAAGTATCTAAGATACCTTCGACATCCAGACTTGTATCGCTTACGATGTAGAGCCCTTTTTTGGTGTCAGCCTGACTCCTTGGTCCTCATTAGCGCTTGGTCCAAGTGGACACCTTGAAAATGCTTGGGAGCGCTCGCCATTGGTGGAAGCTCATTTGTAATTTGTCTTTGGATGATAGAGCTTTTCTTTGACATTTCTTTTTCTTTTCTTTTGTTGGCTAGCTCTACTGCTTTTAGCAAAAGTTGGTGCACACTGATCAACAATTTTCATTAAGTTTCAACACACCCTGGCACTTAGGTCAATATCTGAAAGATAACATATGAACTTGTTCACATACTGGTTAGGATTTTGCTGACACTCAGGTTTTCTGAAGCCTTCATTAACTTTATCCCATCTTCGAATATCATTAAATTGGGTCTAAACTCAAATCTATAGTCCCAGTTCCTCGATTGATATCTACACTCATCTCATCAATCATGTAGTGGTGAAAGTGATTGTGCCCATCATATTCTTTTTGAAGGTAGAGATGAAGAGTGCAATATAGCGCTCAATCTTCCAAACTAGAGAAGTTTGGATAATTAAGTTCAAAACCCTAATGACTAAGGTGGGCTAACTCATAATCTCACGATCTCAGAAATCAAGTGTCCTCAAAATTCCTCAAACCTTGAGTGATAGTGAATATGTCAGGAATATATCAACCAAGGAATGCATGAAATGCTTGATGAAATCCAAGACTATGAGTGATTTGTTTATGCAAAAAAAGTTTTTTGTTTTCTTTTGTTTTTTGTTTTTTTTTTGTTTTTTTGAAAAACAGATATTATTCACACAAAAAACACTACTTGTACCCATCCCCGATGTTAGATGAAGACAATTAATGTACGAGCTATGGATAAAGTAGATATAATAAATACAAACACCCCCTATACTTAGCGTGTGCGATGTCCTCATGGCACAAAGTGAATTGTTGAGAAAGCTCGTACTAAGTATAGATGGGCTAAAAAATAGAAGTTGAAATGCCCCCGTATACTTAGATTTTGAGGGACTAAGAATAGAAGAAAAGGATGAAATGAGGCAGTCGAGGGTGAATGTAAGGAATAGAAGTGTTGTGTAGACAATGAAATCCGTCCCCTTAAACTATGTATCGGGGACCGAGAGCGGGTTGATGGATATACAAAAGAGTACTGGATCCAGAGAGGTAGTCTATCTGGGCAGATCACATCTTTCGTCAAAAGTTATGCCCTGAGTGAAGGAGATATGTTCAACTTGTACTAATTGCTCGTTGGATTCGAAAAAATGTTTAAGTAGCTGACCGTTGACTATAGATGTTTGCGCGCCATATGCGGTCTCTGAGATCTCAACACTACCATTATTGTGTACCTCTCATACAATGAAGGGTCCCGTCCATTGTGATTTCAATTTACCTTGGAAAATTTTCAATTTTGCATTAAATAACTAGACTTTCTGTCCTGGGACAAAGATCTTTGTTCGAATGTTCTTGTCATGCCATATCTTTACTTTGTCTTTGTAAATGGTGTTGTTTTCATAAGCATGATTTTGGATTTCGGATAGTTCATTCAAATCCTTCTCTCGGTTCTTCTTTCCTTGGTAATAGTTCCAATTAATCTTTTTGATTGCCCATTCTGATTTATGCACGAGTTCTGCGGGCAAATGGCATGGCTTTCCATATACCATTTGAAACGGGGAGGTTCCCAATGGGGTCTTATAAGCCGTCCGATAAGCTCATAGAACTTGGTCCAGGAGTTGGGACCAGTTCTTCCTGTCAGGGTGGACGAGCTTCTGTAAAATTCCTTTGGCATCCCTGTTTGACACCTCGACCATGCCATTGGATTTTGGATGGTAAGGACTAGCGACACAGTGCTCGATGCCGTATTACTTAGTCAACTTCTTCACCTCCCGATTGACAAAGTGGCTATCCGCATCAGATATTAAGATTTTTGGAATTCCAAATCTCGAAATAATATTATCCTTCAAAAACTTGCAAACGGTTTTGCTATCTGCTGCTCGAGTAGGGATAGCCTCCACCCACTTAGATAAATAATCTACGACGAAAAGAATATATTCAAATCCTTGACTACTAGGTAATGGACCCATAAAGTCAATGCCCCATTCATCGAATACATCACAGATGATCACTGGTTGCATAGGCATGGCATCTTTGGAACCAATGGTCCCTCCTATTCTCTGACAGATGAGGCACGACCTGACAAAATTGTAAACATCTTTAAACAAGGTCGTCCAGTAAAATCCACTTTACAGTATCTCTCAACAGTCCTCTTCCCAGAATGATGTCCTCCAGCCTCTAGGGTGTGGCAGAGATTGAGGAATACATCTTCTCCATATGTAATCCGGTCCTTCAAAGAAAAGGAATGGATCCTCCCAATGGTAGTGTCTCACTTCAGATATGAGTCGATCGATTTTATTCCTGGGCCATCCTTAAGGAACTTTTTTGGAGACAAGATAATTCACCCTGTCAACATACAAGGGAGTGAGTCAATAGCAGAAATTGACTCGTCTGGGAAGGTTTCACGGATGGATTCAGATTCAGGGATTTTGTTATGCTCGATTCGTAATAAATGATCAACAACGACATTCTTAACCCCAGGTTTGTCTTTAATCTGTAAATCAAATTCCTGAAGCAATAGTATCCACCTAAGGAGTCGTGCTTTTGCATCCTTTTTGGCCATTAAGTATCGAATCGCAGAATGGTCTGTGTAAACGGTCACCTTCGATCCTAAAAGTATAGATCGAAATTTTTCCAAGGCAAAAACTACAACAAGAATTTCCTTTTCGGTCACAGTGTAATTTTTCTGAGCAGGGTCTAAAACTTTTCTTGCGTAGTGAATATCATACGGGATCCCATCTTTTCGTTGTCCTAATACAGCTCCTACCATGAAATCAGATGAGTCGGTCATGATCTTGAAGGGAATAGACCAGTCAGGAGCTTGTAGGATAGGAGTCTCAATGATCATCCTTTTGAGTAATTCAAAGGCTTCAAGACACTTATGATCTACAAGGAATTCGGTGACCTTCCCTAGGAGGTCAATTAACGGTCGAACAATTTTTGAAAAATCCTTGATACATCTCCTGTAAAATCCGACATGCCCTAGAAAAGACCGTACTTGTTTCACATTTGTAGGTGGCTTAAGCTTCTTGATCACATCAACCTTGGCGGGGTCAACCTCCATTCCCTTCTTGGAGATTACATGCCCCAATAAAATGCCCTCTTTTACCATGAAAAGGCTTTTCTCCCAAGAATACACCAGATTTACTTCCCTACACTTTTGGAGGACTCCATCCAGGTGCGCTAGACAATCATCGAATGAATCACCATGGACCGAGAATTCATCCACGAAGACTTCCAACAATCCCCAACCATGTGGGAAAAAATTACAATCATGCATCGCTGAAAGGTGCCGGGGTAATTGCAAAGAGCAAAAGGTATTCGCTTGAATGCGTATGTGCCGAAAGGACATGTAAATGTGGTCTTTTCCTGGTCCTCTAGGTCAATGGCCGCCTGATTGTAGCCCGAGAACTCGTCTAAGAAACATAAGTATTCTCACCCTGCCAATCTCTCCAAGATTTGATCAATAAAAGGCAGTGGAAAGTGATCCTTCTTCGTTGCAGCATTCAGGCGCTTGTAATCGACACAGACACGCCTCCACATGGGTACCCATGTCGTGATCTCTTCTCCCTCCTCATTGGGGATAATCTGAAGTCCCGACTTTTTCAGAACAACATGCAAAGGTGACACCCACTTGGAGTCAGAGATGGGATATATGAAACCAGCCTTACACCATTTTTCGATCTCAGTCTTAACGACTTCCCGTAAGTTTGGATTCAATCTACGTTGGCATTCACGGGAGGGTTTAGCATTATCCTCCAGGTAAATATGATGTGAGCACAGGGCTTGGTTTATCCCTGGAAGATCAGACAATCTCCAGCCTATATCATTGTGGTTTTTCTCCAAAACATTTAGCAGGCGGATCTCCTGCTCTTTGGTCGGATGTGAACTGATGATGACCGGAAACCCTCCCTTTTCTCCTGTATGGAAGGAGTACTTAAGCGTAGGGGGCAATGGTTTGAGTTCAGGTAGTTCAATAATGTTGCTCTAATCTAATCCCCTCAGCGATGCTTCTTGTTGTGATGTGGACACTTGCTGTGTATCAATATCGATCACCATCGTGGGTGTTTCTGGGATCGGATCGCTAATGATGGAAAGTGGTGTGGCAAGCGCCGCGTTCGATCTGTGTACCTTACTCAGGGATTGTCCATTAGGAGAATGGACTGACAGGTCCAGAGGGGCCTCTGAGTCTCCTAGAGTATAGGTAGATGCATGATTGAGCTGGTGATGAGCCGAAAATTGCCCCAAAATTCGGGTGAAGGTAAAATCAATCAAGGGTCGTTGCGACCCGGATCTCAGAAATCGGACTCAACAATAAAAATAGACCACTAAATAAGAGTAATCAGAATAAAAGTCGAATAACTGGTCTCGCTATTTATTTAACCTGGTATAGCGACCAAGGTCGAACTCAAGGAGCACGGGTTGGCCAAGTGGCCTATGAAGTAGTCAGAAAATGAATAAAATAAGAAAATGTATTTTTGGTGGAATTTATGTATTTTTATTTTTTTGTATTTTTGATTATAAAGAAAATAAGGGAAAAGTAAGGAAAAGGCACAATCAATGAATTATTAAACACCAGAAAACAACTCCAAAAATTGCAATAAAAATATTTTTTTGTTTTATATTTTTTTAAATGTTTTTGGTAATTTTCTCAGAATTTTGTAATTTTTAGTTGATTTCTAAAAATAGAAAAATGAAAAAATAATGAACTAATGTGCAGTCATATTTGAAAAGGTTATTTAAAAATGGATAAATAACTAATAAAATCTGGAGACAATTTTTGTGAAAACTAAAAATACAAACTAAGCTACAAAAACAAAAATTGATTTTTGAATTTTTAATAAGTTTTATAAGTTTTTTAGGGTTTTATATTTTTTTGTAGTTTTATAGGTCCAAATCAAGCCAAAGTTGTATTAAAGCAAGTAAACAACAAAACAAACAGTACCTAAATTTTTTATAATTTTTAGATGATTTTTTATATTTTTAGTGGATTTTTCAATTCAGAGAGAAATGAAAATGAAGGTTTTTGAATTTTTAAAAATAGAAATACACCTCAAAAATGTCCCAAAAAATTAATGAAAATTTTACATAGTGGCAGGAGCTATGTTTCCAAATTTCACTTAGTTTGGAGTTAATTTGATATTTTATTCAACACATACAAAAGCCACAACACATAGGGACCTAAATGTAATAAAAAAATTTCGGAGGGCCAAATAATACCAAGTGTTAAAAGCTTGTGGCCAAAATTGCAAAAAGCCCAAATAGGCACGAGGCACGCACGTCTTTCACAATTAGAAGGAATAAAATGTCATTCCTATTTATAACAGATCAAACAGTAACATCAAAATAGTCCATGCCCTTACATGCAATTTGTCCAAAAACTCACATGTCGAAGATTGTGTTTCACACTCACAGGGACTAAATCACAAATACAAGAAACTATAAGGTCCATATGCAAAAAACCAAAATAAAAAAATAACTACACTTAATATTTACAGGACTAAACTATAAGTGCAAAAAAAACATGGGCTTAAGTGATATTACCCCATTTTTAAGATCCACGGCTAAAGGGGGTCCACGTGTGAAATCTGACGGCTTTGGTGCACGGATACCCCTTCGATAATCAACGGTCCAGATGAGATCATGATATCTATCCAACGGCTGAAAGCTCCCCAAGCACGAACGGTGGTGATAAGAACTGGTGCGGGGACTCTATCCAACGGCGGAGGAAGGTCCTCGAAGAACAAGTCGCCAGTGACTTTCACCGGGCCTATGCACACGATCAGGACCTCCTCCGATGCTGCTCTGAGCGGGGAAATGAAGCTCGTGGTCGTCCTCATCTACTGATGGTCTCCGATGAGGTCAAGGATGCCCGAGGCGCCTCGGTGATGTGAAGCTTCGAGAGCTCCTGTGCCCGAGTGGTTAGACCTCCAGATGAGGTCCTTCATCGATTCGACCAGCACAAGAACAAAGCTGGGTCAAGGGCAAAGTGCCTCGACCCGGTTATGGGTGGAATAGGTGATCGTGTGCGGCGGAGTGTGGGTCTCCGGCGAGGCGACGATGGAGGAAACCTAAGTCTTGGTTCCGGGGCGAACCAAGATGATCGGATGGGCGAAGAAGGTGGGGCGAAGTCTCATGAAGGTGTTGGTGTGGTCGGAAGGGGAAATGGTCGATCGGAGCACGGTGAATCAGCCGGTGGAGGCCGGTGGCGCAAAACCTATGAATCAAGATTAAAGCTAATCTAAGGGATATCGAGACTACCTGATGATTGGATGCGTCTAGGCTTGAGATAATGAGTCTCCTACGGTCTTCGCCTCGATGGAGCGATGCCTCCAAAGGCTCAGGCGTCGTTGGTAGTGGAGGTCGACGATGATGGTCGTCGGACCTGGGGTACACACCACCAATCACTCTCTGCAACACCCTCTGCGCTTGCTGTCGCTCGAGGAAGAAAATGGAGGTTACGGGGATCAAAGATGTGAAGGATATGGAGAAATCCTCAAGCGCATCACGGAAGCGTGATCGTCGTATCGGATACGACGGAGAACAACTAGTCGCACTAGTTTTTCCTGTGCAGCGGAATTTAAAAATTTTAATCCGATGAAACCACATGATCCGAGAACCATTCTCAAATCGTTTCATCTATAACCACAGCAAGTATAATGCAATACCTCTTGAAGCGTGGTTGATCAAGTCTCTACGAAAAGAGACCTCATGTCTCAAGTCCGATCGTCGGAGTAACGGCTTGCGAGCGCGAAGATGAGTCGCGGTGTCCTCGCAATAAAAGTTGATCCAAGCACGGTTGCTCCTGATCTAGTCGCACGAGATCAAACGTCTCCTTCGTGAGTGAAGCACTCCAAGAAGGAAGAACCGCAGAGCGTCGAAGCGGCAACACGATGGCGCGGGCGTCGACGATTCTCTCCACCATGGTGGACGGCCACCAAGAAGAGAGGGAGAGAGAGGGCTGTCGAGTATGAGAAAGAGAGAGAGAGAGAATATGTGCTACAATAGCATGTGTAAAGAGAGAGCCAAGTATGCCTCTCTATTTATAGGGTTTTGGGATCCATGGATCTCAATCCATGGGACACATAAAATCAATGGGTGAGATTGATTTATGTCTATCCAATGGCTAGGATTGTTGTTGACAAAAACAACAAATTTAGGTTAAAATATATTTGACAAAATCAAATATAATTTAATCCTAAATCAACCCAACAAATAAGGAGAGAAGACACATGGAGATTTCATCTCCATGTGCCTTCCAAGTGGGCAGCCACACATTCCATATTGGAATGATGTGCCACCCATGGAGATTGCATGGAGATTGCAATCTCATGGAAATCCATGAGATTGCATATCTTCTTGAAATCTCTCTTATTTATTTGCAACAAATTTATTGGGTTTTATTCTTCAAAAATAATTCATAATTATCTTTGAGAATATTGCATTCTTGCCATGGAAAAATTGTGAATCATATTCACAACCCAAAACAACATATAATTCATATTGTTAATTAATTACACAATGTGTATCCAATACACATAATAATCAATCAACACATATAAATTATAATTAACTCTCTCTAATACATTATAAATCACATTTATAATATGTTATGAATAATTGTATATTTCTATCCACATTATTCTTATCCAAAATGATTAAATCACATTTAATCATATTGGATAATTTCTCATACATCATGATAATTAAATCACATTTAATTACCAACTTCTCTTTGCTTAGATCTTATGGAATTGTTCTTAAACCATTTAAGAACAATGCTTTTCTCCTCAGATACTTGGAGATAAGGACAGGGCGATTGTATTGTTCCACGTATAGTGACTTGGATGTTGAGATCATATCTCAAATCCATATCCTATGTACCTCCCACTAATGCTTGATCAAATCAAGACCGTAGACTTAATCTTCTCATTGCATCTGAATCTCATTCAGATCAATGTCCAGTTCATGGACTAAGATTAGGTCACTTCTCTAATGAGAGGAGTCACTAAAATCCAAACATGTTTCATCACTCCCTCGGAATGGAAGCATCATGGTTATACAATCGTATATGATCAAATCACCCTTCAGGTATTCCCAATACCTGTACATTTTACATACTGGAAGACCTATGATCATCCAGAAGATAAAGATCACTTTTACACTGTCATCTTCAGGGTTAGATCATTAAGTTTCTCAGTCTTGGTCACTGGGACTTGGTATAGATCATATGCTTTCACAAAGCATATATCTTACCTTCAAATTCATGTCATGCTTCTAAAGCACGACGACCATGCATGGAATTTGTTCAGTCCCAATACCTCATGAGTGAGCTCATGTCTCCCGGTTCACAAGTGAACCTGTGTGATCCCTTTTGAGAGATCGCATTACTCATATGTCCTTACATGCACACCAGCTCGCCGATATATAGACCTTGATTAGGTCATCAACCTATTGGTCTGCCAAATGTACATACTCAGACATATAGCAATACATATGTCTCTAGTCAGAGGATGCATGCCTATGTTGTGACATGTATTCAACGTAGGTCTTTGGTTATCTCGATCTCGTCAAGTCAACCCATTGACATAACTAACCTGACACCTCTGAATCACTATTCCCATGCAGAGGACCTGCATCAAGAGGTCAGTCAGATATCAGTCATATGAGATAAGATTGCCATCTCCTACTCAGACTGGAGATCATCACTTAATGATCATTTGATGATGCTTGATGAGTCCTCTATCTAACTCCTTAGATATTCATCCAAGCATCAGCCTCTATGATCCATCCAATGAATCAACAGCTGTATAATCATCAAGTTGGCCATGGTACATAACCCTTATTGTACAGAGGGACCCTATAGTGCATTCATTCATTAATCTCAGAAAGGGAGTGAAAATAATCAATAACTTTCATTGATAATTTATTCATTACAATAACATTTATTGTAGAAATGGTTCGCCCGGGGCTCACATTGCTAACAATCTCCCACTAGCCCTCAGAACCATTCAGGTACAATCTTTAAACCCATACTCATTACATGCTGGTCGAAAACCTTCTGTGTCAGAGGTTTGGTAAGAGGATCATCAACATTGTCGGCAGAGGCCACCTTGGTGATGATGATGTCACCACGCTTTTGTATCTCTCGAATGATGTGGTATTTCCTTTCCACGTGCTTGCTCTTTTGATGCCATCTGGGTTCCTTTGCCTGGGCAATGGCTCCCGTGTTATCGCAGAGTAACGGGATGGGAGTATTAGAGGAAACTACGCCAAGCTCCAGCATGAACTTGCGCAACCACACCGCCTCCTTTGCAACATCCGATGCAGCATTGTATTCGACTTCTGTTGTTGAATCTGCAGTAGTGTCCTGCTTCTTGCTTCTCCAGCTCACAGCACCACCATTCAACAAGAACACGGACCCCGATGTCAACTTTCGATCATCTACATCCGATTGGAAGTCAAAATCTGTATATCCTAAGACTTGGAGATCACCATCTCCGTAGAACAAGATGTAATCTTGCGTCCGTCTTAGATATTTGAATATGTTCTTTACTGCATTCCAGTGTTGTTCTCCATAGCAGGATTGGTAACGACTTACCACTCCCACTGCATGGCAGATATCTGGCCTTGTACACATCATGGCATACATTAAGCTTCCTACAGCTGATGCATAAGGACATCCAGCCATGGCCTTGAAGGATATTGAAAATCCTCAAGCGCATCACGGAAGCGTGTCGATCGCATCGTATGCAATCGGAGCAACTAGTCGTACTAGATGCTAGATGCAGCGGAAATTAAAATTTTAACTTTAAAGATGAAACCACATGATCACGAGAACACTTCTCGGATCGTTTAATCAAACCACAAAGTACAAGGAATATCTCTTGAAGCGTGGTTGTGATCGCGAGATCCCAAAGTAGAGATCCTCCTATCTTAAGTCCGATCCACGAAGAACGCACTTGCGGGCGCGATGATGAGTCACGTTCCTTCCCGCAATCCTCGATGAAGATCCAAGCGATGGCTCCCCCGATTTCGTCAAACGAAATCCGTCGTCTTCCTTTAGAGTAAGAAACTCCAAAGAAGATGGAGATCCACGAGTCGTCGAAGAAGAAGCCGAGAGTCTCTCCTTTCTCAACACAAAGTGGACGGCCACTTAATGGAGAAGAGAAAGAGAGGGCGAGAATGAGAAAGAGAGAAAGAGAGAGAGTTGTCACCTTGTACAACTCTTAATGATGTACCATGGAAGGCTACCCTAGCCCTCTATTTATATTAGTTTAGGATCCAATGGATCTCAATCCATGGACTCATAGATCCAATGGCTTGGCTTGGTCTATGTAAGATCAATGGCTATGATTGTTGTTGGTTAAAACCAACAACATTTATTTAAATTAAAATATGTTGCAATATTATCAACATAATTTAATTTAACTATTTAAGAGATAATGTGACAACAAAAAGGGAGTCAACTAACCTCCCTAAATCATAGGGGGCGTCACCTATGAATGAGTCATAGGTGGCGCCACCTCTTATTTAGGTGGTTAATTTGTCTCCTTTTTCTTATTATTTCTTAATTAATTTTGCAATAACAATTATCACAAAATTATTCACCAAATTAATTCCAAATTAATTTGTGAATATTTCAATCATGCCATTGAATATTATGTGAATCATATTCACAACCCAAACTAATTAGTAAATTGCATTTCCAATTAATTAATAAATGTGAATCCAATCCACATTATTAATTAACAAATGCTATTTACATAAATTCTCTCTCTTATATATGTATATTATAAATCATATTTATAACACACATATATCATGGATAGTGTTATCCACATTCTCTTAATCCTTGATAAATAAATCTCATTTAATTTATTTTGGCTAATAATATGAATCATATTCATATTATGCTTGATAATTAAATCTCATCAAGTCCTTGCTTGGATATTTCATCAAAAGAATTATTCTTGAACCCTTTCATGAATAATGCGCTTTCTCCGCAGATACTTGGAGATAAGGACAGGGCGATTGTATTTTTCCACGTATAGTGACTTGGATGTTGAGATCTCATCTCAAATCCAGATCTTACGGACCTCCCACAGATGCTTGATTAAATCAAGACCGCAAATCCAATCTTCTCATTGGATCTGAATCTCATTCAGACCAATGTCCAACACTTGGACTAAGATCGGATTGCTTCTCTACTGAAAGGAGTCACTAAAATCCAGACCTGTTTCATCACTCCCTCAGAATGGAAGCGTCATGGATATACAATCGTTTATGATCACATCACCCTTCAGGTATTCCCAATACCTGTACATCCTGCATACTGGAAGACCCATGGTCAACCCGAAGATCAAGATCTATTTTACACTGTCTTCTTCAGGGTTTGATCACTAAGTTTCTCATTTGATCATTGGGATTTGGTATCGATCATATACTTTCCAAAAGCATATATCATACCTAGGTCTTGATCATATACTTTCCAAAAGTATATATCAAACCTACAAATTCAGTCAAGCTTCCAAAGCGAGACGACCGTGCACGGAATTTGATTCTTCCCAATATCTCATGAGTGAGCTCATGTCTTCCGGATCAGTAGTGAACCTGTATGATCCCTTTGAGAGATCGTATTACTCATATGCCCTTATATGCACACCAACGCGCCGGTGTATAGACCTTGGTTAGGTCATCAACCTATTGGTCTGTCAAATGTACATACTCAGACATATAGCAATACATCTGTCTCCGGTCAGAGGATGCGTGCCTATGCTGTGACAGCATTCAACATAGGACTTAGGTTATCTCGATCTCGTTAAGTCAACTCTTTGACCTAACTAATCTGACACCTCCGAATCTCTATTCCTATGCAGAGGACCTGCATCAAGAGGTCGGTCAGATATCAGCCTATGTGAGAAAGGATTGCCATCTCCTACTCAGGCTGGAGATCACATCTTAACAATCATTTGACGGTGCTTGATGAGTCCTCAATCTAACTCTTTAGATATTCATCCAAGCACCAGCCTCTATGATTCAATCATTGAATCAACAGCGGTATGATCATTAAGACAGCCATGGTACATAACCCTAATTGTACAGAGGGACCTATTATGCAAATTATTTATTCTTTATTTCAGATCAGGGAATGATATTTGCAATAACATTTATTGCATAATGGCTCACCGTGGGCTCACATGTCCAACAATCTCCCACTAGCCCAAAGAGCCATTAATGGGCTAATCATTTAAATCCACACTCATGTGACAATCATAGGCTATTTAGAAATAGCTAGGTAAGCTGATCAGTCACTCTGTTCCCAAAAGACTATGCCAAGTCCTTTTACGGCACTTGCATATTTCTAGGTAACAGTGCTCGCATCCAATGCGAATGTTGCATCTAATGCAACCAATACTCAATCTAGTCAAAGCGGTTATAGTGTCCTTGATACTATTGCTTCAATAACTATTATAACCTGTATTTCCATAATCCTTATCAGAATACCCTTATTCCTGGAGATCTCTATCTCCTACGGTATTCGCAGTTAAGACCTTTTAGATCTCCATCTAAAAATCTTAATTTCTTGAAGATATTGTTATTACTGCAATCAAGTGTTCTTTCTCCATAGTAGGATTAGTAACAGTTTACTACTCCCACTGCATGGCAGATATCTGGCTTTCGTACACATCTAGCATATACTAAGCTTCTCGTAACTGATGCACAAGTGCAAGCAGTTCTAGCATTCACTTCCTCAACTCTTTGAGGTGCTATTCCTTTAGATAGGTCAGTACCAAATCTCAAGGAAGGAAGCCTTTCTTGGAATTTCCAGGAATGGAATATGTCCAAGGTGTACTACAAATGCGACAGTCCCAATACCCTCTTTTCTTTGCTTCTGAACAACTTCAGAACTAAGATCTAAGAGGTATTATTGAGATCATATCTCAAGGTATGGAATAGCCAGTCTATAAAACACTTATTATCATCCTTATATCATTCCAAATGATTAGGATATTATCTACATTTAGCACGATGAACACAATGGAACTCCCACTAAGCTTCACATGGTACATCAAGATTATATCTAAAATCATAACACTTATGATTTCATCAAATCTGATGTTCCAACTACAAGAAGCTTATTTGAGTCCATAGATGGATTTCATTAGCTTTCACACATTGCTTTCCTCAACCATGAAGCCCTGGGGTTACTTCATGTGAATATCCTCCAAGAGGTATTCTTAGAGGAATGCAATCTTGAATTACATCTTGAAGATGCAATAGTCAAGTTGTGTAGCTAAGGTTAGCAATATTCTGATGAGTTTAAGCGTGGTTACCGAAGAGCAAGTCTCATTGCAAGCAATGTCTTCTCTTCCGGTGTGTAGCTTATGGCTACGAACCGAGCTTTGAAGGTCTCTACCTTCTCATCAGGTTCCCTCTCTTCTTGAAGATCCATTTACACCTTAATGGGTCTAACCCTTATAGGTGGATCCTCGAGGGTCCATATACAACACTTGTATATGAAGTCTACTTTAGACTTTATTGCTAATATCCGTCATTCCATGTCATGATCCTTAGGAGCTTCATCACATGAAGTCCGATCATTGTCAGACTTGGCTGACACATGGAATACATCCTCAAACTCATTTGAAGAGGTATTAATGTTTCATCTTTAATTGTCCTTTTAGTTTCCGATTTCAGGAGCCTCATTATCTTCTTAAGATTAAATGAGTTCCTTTACTTCATTTTCATCTTGATTCTCAAGAGAGTCATCCTCTAAGAATCACATTCTTAGAGATGAGATCTTTTAAGAATCTCAAGGTCATAAAGTAGGTATCCAATACCATCCTTTATTTTCCTAATGAAGCAGCACTCTCAAGTGCTAGATTCTAGCTTACATGCATGGAATCTTATTAAGGATATATATTGTAGTCTCTACTACACATATATACCAGGAAACTAAGAGGAAATTATGCTAAAAATTCATCATTGATCAAATCATGTCACACATGATCCAATTGTATCTCCCTACAACTCTATTGAGTTCAGGTTTATCAGGAGGAGTGAGATCGAAATGATATTCATATCTCCATAAGGTATTCTTTGAATTTTATCTAATAGGTACAAGCTACCTAGGTTAGATCAAATTCATTATATCTTTCTCCAAACTTTGGTTCTAAACCAAAATTGTGAAATCTTTGAACATTTCAAAGGTTTCTCAGGTGAAGAGAAGAAATCTCATATCATACGTAATCATCAATAGATATCACATATCCATAATGTTCACTATGATATAGATGATCCACATACATCAATATGTATGAGATCCTGAATACCTTGACATCTAACACCATTCCCAGAGAAGGGTGTATTGGACGTTTTACTTCGAATACAATATTCACAAGTATGTAAGATTTGAAATTTTAGACATTCTAAAGTTTCATATCTTACTAGTCTATTGATCAAATCAACAGACAAATGTCCAAGGCTTGATGCCAGATCATTGTCAAATGATCTTCATCCTCCTATTGATCTTATAAGGTTTGATTTTCAGTATTAGAAATCTTAATGAACCATTCATTAAATTTCTAATTTTATGGAGTCCACTAGATGTTAGACTACTATCTGAAATATATCCATCATAACTCTTTATGATAGTTCTATCTCAGAATTCATGTTTATTTCCAACATTTAGAAACAAACAATGGGGTATTCTAATATCTAGGTCATAGAGACATTCTCTAAGACTAAGGGCTCTCCCACTGAGAATATGAAGTCCATCTATCCAACAGAGACTGCTGCAACAATTACAACAATATCCATGTAGATGACTACTAAACCTTAAGATCAAATTTCTAATCTTCTAATATGTATATGCAACCAATTGCAATTGTAATTAGAAGATTGGGATACAATTGTCAGACTTTATCTTATGAAATAAGAAAGTCAGAGTCAATGATTTATGTAGATTATTCTGATGCTCTATTTGAGTCCTTCACTAAGGAATTTAGACAGACTTGATAGTCATACTATCAACACATCAACTTATTGCAGTATTGGCATTCATCCAACTCTTTGGATGTCATATGGAAGTCACAGAAGTATGTCAACTCTTTGACTTTCCTTCTTACTCGGGTCTGACCCATGCTTCCACTGCACTCTCTTAATCTATAAACAACCATTGCTTAAGACTAAGGATCTCTTATGTTGAATTAAAAAAGAAATTCAATGTAAGAGCATTTCAACATTTATACATGCTTCATTAAATTCATACAATATGAATATTATGAAGCTTCATGAATGACTAGAGTATAGATAATAGAATGATGACACTCATCATATCTACATACATCTTAACTCTTAGAGACTTAGGTTCAGGTAGGTATTCAAACATTTTGAATACATCATCTCTTTCGAGCTATCATTCTGCATAATGCAGAGAACCATGTCATTCATGATTAAATGTCTAGAGCACATACGTATGCCAAAATATCTTCTTTTATTTTATAAGGATTATTCGACAATTACGATCACCATCGACATGTCACTTCTAAAGTACATTCGATGGAAGATCAAGAACATAGAGACATACAAACCCTAAGGTGATGTCTTATTGTCTTGTTTAATTGTCATTCCTCATTATGTTGAGGAAACTTACACATTGCAACCACATACATTATGTGTCCAATTGCAAGTACAATATCTGGATCATGAGTCCAATCCAAGATATTTTACTAGTTATTATTGAGTATAATATTGAGTCGGTTTAATGAAGGATTATCTGAAATAAGAAATTTGCATAAGTGTATATATATTATATACATATTTTACTTTGATTTAGGAATTTTTATATCAAAGTTGTCTTGCCTTGTCAACACTGAAAGTTCATTCCCTTAATCACTTTCAATGTAAGAGATATTCTTACCATTATATCTCTAACAAGATCTGGGATCTCCTTTCCTATCTTTGTTGCATCCCAATAATATGAGAACCTACAACTCGGATAAAAAGAAGCGGGAACACATTCCGCCTTGCAAGTCCAACTTGCATTTCCCAATTCGGTCTTTAACACCCGGGCCCACCACCCCTAAGGCAATGTTGACCCGTCATTAATTGAACCAACCGTCAACAGGCTTAATACTCGCTATACGCAATCCAATATCGCCCCAATAATATGAGGACCCGATATTGGGGTCACTACGTATACGGCCTTACTCTTTCGAGAAGCAAAGAACCCGATCCAATTAAATCATGCACAGGATCTGTCACTTCGGACAGGCGTCTCCCATACACAACAACTGGCGACGGAATCCTTTGCCTTGACGGGAGACCATGGATGTCACTTATGTGATCCTCCACCTCATATTCAAATTGTAATTAATTATCGTGAATCATATTCACATAATCAATTCTTCCAAGGGAAATACACATCTATTCATAATAGAGTGTTTATTGGACATAATTAATTTAATCACATTAAATTAATCATCAATCCAAACATCAATCAACAAACATGTCTTTTACTTGAATAGTAGGTATATACTCAAAGTACGTATTATTCGAATTTTAATAATTAGAAAAATAAACATTGTCTGTCTCTGGTATTATACAGTCCCTACCCGCTGTCATGGCCAGTACCGACGAGAGTGGGACGGACCACATACATTGCAACCCGCTACCCCAATGCTCTCCGACTAGGCACCACATCCGCCTCGGGAAAGGATAATACCAGATAGACCATCATGTACTTTGAGATGTTCATCGGTTTTTCAACCGAAATTATACCATATAATATACATCAAAACATTTTTGATTATATTATAAGGAGATTTGCTAGACAAATCCCCAATCCTATTCAAGCAAAAGGGTTTTTCATGTAAAAGTTGTCCTACAACAATTGTAAGATAAACTATGGTTTTCATGAAAGCAATGTTTGTTGATGAACCAATGATCAAGATCTAATATCTCATCATTGCGGTTTAGGCAAGTGTCATTCAATGAAATAATTATCTCTTTAAATATTTCACAAATATTTATCACTAATTATTCCAGAAAATTAACAATTAATTTTCATCATGATAATTGAATGACATATCACAAGGTTCAAGATCAAAAAATGTTAATTTCCAGCAGTGACCCCCAATCACTAAAATTAACTTATCTTGATCAATTTAAATCCAAAAAATGCAAACTCAGTTTCCAAAGATTGCCTATTTGATTTATTAAAGAATCCAAGTGATAATTCACGCATTTCAAGGCGGATTAAAACCGTAATCATCTCATTAATTACGTTCAAATCCGCAGTTCCCGCAACAGTGAATATAGTCATATTCAAAAAGCCATATCTTGAGCAAATAAAGTCCAAATTTAGTAAACTCAAGTCCTATGGTTTCCTTGTTTAATGGGGAACAAAATCCAATTAAAAATTTCGTGTTTAAACATTTTAAACAGAGCCGAAAATTTCAATTATACAGAGGTGCGAAAATTGAAATGCAGTAAAAATTTCGCAACCCTTTCAAGAACCAAATCGTCTAAGGTCTATGGATCATATCCAAAACCTTATTCAACCTATGGCTCTGATACCACTTGAAGGATATTGAAAATCCTCAAGTGCATCACGGAAGCGTGTCGATCGCATCGTATGCAATCGGAGCAACTAGTCGTACTAGATGCTAGATGCAGCGGAAATTAAAATTTTAACTTTAAAGATGAAACCACATGATCACGAGAACACTTCTCGGATCGTTTCATCAAACCACAAAGTACAAGGAATACCTCTTGAAGCGTGGTTGTGATCGCGAGATCCCAAAGTAGAGATCCTCCTATCTTAAGTCCGATCCACGAAGAACGCACTTGCGGGCGCGATGATGAGTCACGTTCCTTCCCGCAATCCTCGATGAAGATCCAAGCGATGGCTCCCCCGATTTCGTCAAACGAAATCCGTCGTCTTCCTTTAGAGTAAGAAACTCCAAAGAAGATGGAGATCCACGAGTCGTCGAAGAAGAAGTCGAGAGTCTCTCCTTTCTCAACACAAAGTGGACGGCCACTTAATGGAGAAGAGAAAGAGAGGGCGAGAATGAGAAAGAGAGAAAGAGAGAGAGTTGTCACCTTGTACAACTCTTAATGATGTACCATGGAAGGCTACCCTAGCCCTCTATTTATATTAGTTTAGGATCCAATGGATCTCAATCCATGGACTCATAGATCCAACGGCTAGGCTTGGTCTATGTAAGATCCATGGCTATGATTGTTGTTGGTTAAAACCAACAACATTTATTTAAATTAAAATATGTTGCAATATTATCAACATAATTTAATTTAACTATTTAAGAGATAATGTGACAACAAAAAGGGAGTCAACTAACCTCCCTAAATCATAGGGGGCGTCACCTATGAATGAGTCATAGGTGGCGCCACCTCTTATTTAGGTGGTTAATTTGTCTCCTTTTTCTTATTATTTCTTAATTAATTTTGCAATAACAATTATCACAAAATTATTCACCAAATTAATTCCAAATTAATTTGTGAATATTTCAATCATGCCATTGAATATTATGTGAATCATATTCACAACCCAAACTAATTAGTAAATTGCATTTCCAATTAATTAATAAATGTGAATCCAATCCACATTATTAATTAACAAATGCTATTTACATAAATTCTCTCTCTTATATATGTATATTATAAATCATATTTATAACACACATATATCATGGATAGTGTTATCCACATTCTCTTAATCCTTGATAATTAAATCTCATTTAATTTATCTTGGATAATAATATGAATCATATTCATATTATGCTTGATAATTAAATCTCATCAAGTCCTTGCTTGGATATTTCATCAAAAGAATTATTCTTGAACCCTTTCATGAATAATGCGCTTTCTCCGCAGATACTTGGAGATAAGGACAGGGCGAATGTATTTTTCCACGTATAGTGACTTCGATGTTGAGATCTCATCTCAAATCCAGATCTTACGGACCTCCCACAGATGCTTGATTAAATCAAGACCGCAAATCCAATCTTCTCATTGGATCTGAATCTCATTCAGACCAATGTCCAACACTTGGACTAAGATCGGATTGCTTCTCTACTGAAAGGAGTCACTAAAATCCAGACCTGTTTCATCACTCCCTCGGAATGGAAGCGTCATGGATATACAATCGTTTATGATCACATCACCCTTCAGGTATTCCCAATACATGTACATCCTGCATACTGGAAGACCCATGGTCAACCCGAAGATCAAGATCTATTTTACACTGTCTTCTTCAGGGTTTGATCACTAAGTTTCTCATTTGATCATTGGGATTTGGTATCGATCATATACTTTCTAAAAGCATATATCATACCTAGGTCTTGATCATATACTTTCCAAAAGTATATATCAAACCTACAAATTCAGTCAAGCTTCCAAAGCGAGACGACCGTGCACGGAATTTGATTCTTCCCAATATCTCATGAGTGAGCTCATGTCTTCCGGATCAGTAGTGAACCTGTATGATCCCTTTGAGAGATCGTATTACTCATATGCCCTTATATGCACACCAACGCGCCGGTGTATAGACCTTGGTTAGGTCATCAACCTATTGGTCTGTCAAATGTACATACTCAGACATATAGCAATACATCTGTCTCCGGTCAGAGGATGCGTGCCTATGCTGTGACAGCATTCAACATAGGACTTAGGTTATCTCGATCTCGTTAAGTCAACTCTTTGACCTAACTAATCTGACACCTCCGAATCTCTATTCCTATGCAGAGGACCTGCATCAAGAGGTCGGTCAGATATCAGCCTATGTGAGAAAGGATTGCCATCTCCTACTCAGGCTGGAGATCACATCTTAACAATCATTTGACGGTGCTTGATGAGTCCTCAATCTAACTCTTTAGATATTCATCCAAGCACCAGCCTCTATGATTCAATCATTGAATCAACAGCGGTATGATCACTAAGACAGCCATGGTACATAACCCTAATTGTACAGAGGGACCTATTATGCAAATTATTTATTCTTTATTTCAGATCAGGGAATGATATTTGCAATAACATTTATTGCATAATGGCTCGCCGTGGGCTCACATGTCCAACAGGCCTTCCTTTCCTCAACAGTTTCAGGAGCCATTCCTTTAGACAGGTGGATACCATGTCTTAAGGGTAGGAATCCTTTCTTAGAACTATCCATACGGAATCGTTCAAGAATCTTCTTAATGTATCCATGTTGTGACAATCCCAAAATCCACTTTTCTCGGTTTCTGAACAGCTTCAGGCCTAAGATATAAGAGGCTTCTCCAAGATCTTTCATCTCAAAGGTATGGGACATCCAAATCTTTACACTGGTCATGATAAGGTATGGGACAAAATCTTCTCCAAGATCTTTCATCTCAAAGTTATGGGACATCCCTGTATCATTCCCAATGATAAGGATGTCATCTACATAAAGCACGATGAACACAATGGTGCTCCCACTAGTCTTCTTGTATACACAAGGTTCATCAGGATTCTGCACAAAATCATAACTCCTTATGGTTTCGTCGAATCTGATGTTCCAGCTACGAGAAGCTTGCTTGAGCCCATAGATGGATTTCTTCAGCTTGCATACTTTACCATCCTCTGTCATGAAGCCCTGGGGCTGCTCCATGTAGATATCCTCCTCGAGGTATCCATTAAGGAAAGCCGTCATGACGTCCATCTGCCAGATGTCGTAGTCAAGATATGCACCTATAGCTAGCAATGTCCTGATGGATTTAAGCATAGCCACAGGAGAGAATGTCTCATCATAATCGATGCCTTCTCTCTGTGTGTAGCCCTTGGCTACGAGCCGTGCCTTGAAAGTCTCTACTTTCCCATTAGGTCCCCTCTTTCTCTTGAAGATCCATTTACACCCAACGGGTTTTACCCCTTTAGGTGGATCCTCTAGGGTCCATACACCATTCTTATGCATGGAGTCAATTTCTGACTTCATTGCTAGCATCCATCTATCCATGTCTTGATCCGTGAGTGCTTCATCAAATGAAGTAGGATCAATGTCAGTTGACACATGGAATCCATACCTTTCAGGTGGTGCAACCACCCTCGAACTCCTTCGAAGAGGTATGGGTGTTTCATCTTTATTTACTTGTTCAGTTTCGGGTCTGGGGAGCTCAGAATCCTCTTGGGATTCAATGAGTTCCTCTACTTCACTTTTATCTTGACCTTTAAGGAAATCATCCTCAAGAAACTTCACATCTCTAGAGACAAAAACCTTATGGGTCTCAGGGTCATAAAGCTTGTATCCAATACCATCTTTAACATACCCAATGAAGTAACACTCTCGAGTGCGAGATTCCAGCTTACTTGCGTCCACGTTCTTTGCATGGACCAAGCAACCCCAAACCCTTACGTGATTGGCACTACGTTTGGTTCCATACCATAGCTCATGAGGAGTCTTAGGTACAGATTTGTTAGGAATCTTATTCAGGATATATATTGCAGTCTCTACTGTATATCCCCAAAAACTAAGAGGTAAATGTGCTTTGCTCATCATTGAACGGACCATGTCCATGATGGTCCTGTTGCGTCTTTCAGCAACACCATTAAGTTGGGGAGTTCCAGGAGGAGTGAGATTTGAAACAATTCCATTCTCCTTAAGGTATTCCTTGAATTCATCTGATAGGTACTCGCCACCTCGATCAGATCGAATCCGTTTAATCTTTCTATCGGTTTGGTTCTCAACCAAAGCCTTAAATTCTTTGAACTTTTCAAAGGTTTCAGACTTATGACGTAGTAGGAAGATAAACCCGTATCGCGAATGTTCATCGATAAATGTCAAATAATATCAGTATCCATTTCGAGTCGCGGTACTGAATGGACCACATACATCGGTATGTATTAGGTCCATAATACCTTCGCATCTTGTAACCTTGTTACGGAAAGGCATCCTAGTCATTTTACCTCGAATACAATGTTCGCAGGTAGGCAAAGATTGAACCTGTAGGAAATCTAAAGGTCCATCCTTTATCAATCTGTTGATCCTATCAACAGACAAATGGCCAAGCCTTTGATGCCAAATCATATTATATTGATTTTTATTCTCCCCAGATCTCTTAGGGTTTTTATTAGTGGTTGTAACATTCATGACATTCTCATTAATGCACAATTCATAGAGTCCTCCAGAAGTTAAAACACCTTCTGCAGTATATTTATCATAATGATTTATGACTAATTTATTACAGAACATGGACGAATATCTACTTATAACTAGCTTAGATACAGATATCAGATTCCTTCTAACTTCAGGTACATAAAGACACTCTTTAAGTACTAGGACTCTTCCACTAGATAATGATAGTCGACATGTCCCGACGACGATTGCTGCAACACTTGCATCAGATCTCATCTCGATGACTATCTCCCCTTCTTCCGGACTTCTAGTTTCCTGAAACAAATGCAACAAATTGCATACATGAACAAAAGCACCGGAATCTATAACCCAACTTCCTTCTCGTCCGATGAGAAAACTAGTTTCAATTATGAAAGTAGATTTCATACCTGCTGGGGCTTTACCTTTGTCTGAGGACTTCAGGTAATCTGGGCAGTTACGCTTCCAGTGCCCCGGCTTCTTGCAGTGGTGACAGACGTCGGTTTTCTTCGACGCCATGAGAGTGGATGCATTGGAAGAAGAGCCAACACTTTGTCCCTTCTTCTTTCTCTTCTGGGCCGGGCCCTTCCGAGAACAATGCTTCCGACCGCGCTTCCCTTTGACCTGTGCAACCATTGCACTACCACTGGGACCATCCTTCTTCATCACATCCTCTGCGGACTTTAATGCAGCAAGGAGAGCAGCACTTGTCAATTCCAATTTATTCATGTGGAATGACACCACAAAGTTATTGAAAGATTTGGGCAATGACAACAGAATGAAGTCAGCTTGCATATCTGCATCCATCGTTGCCCCAAGAGTCTCCAGCTCCGACAAGTACCCAAATATTTTGAGTACATGTTCACGGACCGAAGTCCCTTCCTGCATCTTGCAGCGAATGAGGTCTTTCATAACATTGTACCGCTGAGTGCGGTTAATGTCACCAAACATATCCTTCGGATTCTGCATGATCTCCTGGCAGGTACTCATCTCCACATGTTGCTTCTGTAGAACATTGGAGAGAGAACCTAGGATATAGAATCTAGCCAAGACATGATCTTCATCATACTTGTCATTTAATGCTTTTTCTTCTTTGGACTTAGGGTTCTCATGCTTGTCCTCGGAGAGCACATAACTTATGCGCTCAGCAGAGAGAACAAGCTCCAAATTACGGATCCAATCCGAGTAATTGGGTCCGGTCAATTGGTTGACCTCTAGGAGCCTACTAAGTGGGTTCAAAGACTTCATTTTCTGAAATTAAGAATGCACTATTTTAGGATATAAAAAATATATATTCAAAATTATAATATTTGATTAAGGCATTTTAAATCAAATTGTTCTTGCTCTGTCAACCTTGAAAGTTTATTCCCTTATTCACTTTCAAAGTAAGAGATATACTTACCAATATATTTCAAGCAAGAACTGGGATCTCCTCCTTATCTTTGTCATATCCCAATAATATGAGAACCTATGACTCCAATAAAGAGAAGCGCGAACACATTCCGCATTGCAAGTCCCACTTGCATTTCCCAATTCGGTCTTTAATACCCGGGCCCACCAACCCTAAGGCGATGTTGACCCGTTATTAATTGAACCAACCGTCAACAGGAATACAACTCGCTATGCGCAATCCAATATCGCCCCAATAATATGAGGACCCGATATTGGGGTCACTACGCATACGTCGTTACTCTTTCGAGAAGCGACGAGCCCGATCCAAACGGATCGTATGCAGGAGCTGTCACTTCGTACAGGCGTCTCCTTCATACGATGTCTGGCGACGGAACTCTTCGCCTTGACGGGAGACCATGGATGTCACTTATGTGATCCTCCATCTCATATTCAAATTTAATTAATTATTATGAATCACATTCACATAATTAATTCTTCAAAGGGAATTAATAACTCTATTCATATTAGAGTATTTCAATTGGACATAATCAATTTAATCATATTAAATTAATTATCAATCCAATTCAATCAATCAAACTTGATTATTTTACTTGAATATATATATGGTATTATCTCAAAATACGTATTAATTCGAATTTTTAATAATTAGAAAAATACATCTTAATCCCTCGGACATTATTTCGGCCCTACCCGCTATCATGGCCAGTACCAACGAGAGTGGGACGGACCACATAAGTTGCAACTCGCAACCCCAATGCTCTCCGACTAGGCACCATATCCGCCTCGGGAAAGGATAATGCCAAATTGATTAATTTCTACTTGAGATGATCATCGGTTCTTCAGACGAAATTGTACCATATAGTAATAATCAAAACATTTTTTATTATAAGGAAATTTGCTAGACAAATTCCTAAATCCAATTCAAGCATCAAGTTTGAAAGATTGTGGTATCCAATTATGATTGAGATCACAACTTAATCAATTAATTGGTTGGGGCCAAGTCAATTAGGCAAATAATCATGTTTCAATATTTCTCAAATATTTTTCAAGATTATTTCACGAAATTAACAATTAATTTCACTAATTGACAATCACTTGGTTCTAGATTAGGAATGTAATTTCAGTAAGGACCCCTACTCACTAAAATTAACATATCTCAATCAATTTAAATCCAAATTAAGCAAACTCAATTTTTATAGATTGCTAACTTGATTTAGGACAGAACCTAATAGATTTGCACGCATTTCGGGGCAGATGATAACAGTAATAAACTCTTTAATCATGTTAAAATCTACTGTTCCCGCAACAGTACATACATGTTCATTAAAACAACCATAACTAGAGTATACGAAATCCGATTTACGCAAACTCAGTTCCTATGGTTTCCTTATTTAATGGGGAACAAAATCCAAGTATTAAATTCGTGTTTAAACAATTTAAACAGTGCCGAATTTATCTACTAAACAGATATGCGAAATCAAATGCGATGAAAAATTTCGCGACCTAAACGAACCAAAGTCGTCCTCGGTTTTTCGAATCATATTCGAAACCATCAACCTAAGGCTCTGATACAACTTGAAGGATATGGAGAAATCCTCAAGCGCATCACGGAAGCGTGATCGTCGTATCGGATACGACGAAGAACTACTAGTCGCACTAGTTGTTCTGTGCAGCAGAATTTAAAAATTTTAATCCGATGAAACCACATGATCCGAGAACCATTCTCAAATCGTTTCATCTATAACCACAGCAAGTATAATGCAATACCTCTTGAAGCGTGGTTGATCAAGTGTCTACGAAAAGAGACCTCTTGTCTCAAGTCCGATCGTCGGAGTAACGGCTTGCGAGCACAGAGATGAGTCGTGGTGTCCTCGCAATCCAAGTTGATCCAAGCACGGTTGCTCCTGATCTCGTCGCACGAGATCAAGCGTCTCCTTCATGATTGAAGCACTCCAAGAAGACGAAGAACCGCAGAGCGTCGAAGCGGCAGCACGATGGCGCGGGCGTCGACGATTCTCTCCACCAAGGTGGACGGCCACCAAGAAGAGAGGGAGAGAGAGGGCTGTCGAGTGTGAGAAAGAGAGAGAGAGAGAGAGAGAGAGAATATGTGCTACAATAGCATGTGTAAAGAGAGAGCCAAGTATGCCTCTCCATTTATAGGGTTTTGGGATCCATGGATCTCAATCCATGGGACACATAAAATCAATGGGTGAGATTGATTTATGTCTATCCAATGGCTAGGATTGTTGTTGACAAAAACAACAAATTTAGGTTAAAATATATTTGACAAAATCAAATATAATTTAATCCTAAATCAACACAACAAATAAGGAGAGAAGCCACATGGAGATTTCATCTCCATGTGCCTTCCAAGTGGGCGGCCACACATTCCGTATTGGAATGACGTGCCGCCCATGGAGATTGCATGGAGATTGCAATCTTATGGAAATCCATGGGATTGCATATCTCTTTGAAATCTCTCTTATTTATTTGCAACAAATTTATTGGGTTTTATTCTTCAAACATAATTCATAATTATCTTTGAGAATATTGCATTCTTGCCATGGAAAAATTGTGAATCATATTCACAACCCAAAACAACATATAATTCGTATTGTTAATTAATTACACAATGTGTATCCAATACACATAATAATCAATCAATACATATAAATTATAATTAACTCTCTCTAATACATTATAAATCACATTTATAATATATTATGAATAATTGGATATTTCTATCCACATTATTCTTATCCAAAATAATTAAATCACATTTAATCATATTGGATAGTTTCTCATACATCATGATAATTAAATCACATTTAATTACCAACTTGTCTTTGCTTATATCTTATGGAATTGTTCTTAAACCATTTAAGAACAATGCTATTTCTCCTCAGATACTTGGAGATAAGGACAGGGTGATTTTATTGTTCCACGTATAGTGACTTGGATGTTGAGATCATATCTCAAATCCAGATCCTATGGACCTCCCACTGATTCTTGATCAAATCAAGACCGTAGACTTAATCTTCTCATTGCATCTGAATCTCATTCAGATCAATGTCCAGTTCATGGACTAAGATTAGGTCACTTCTCTAATGAGAGGAGTCACTAAAATCCAAACCTGTTTCATCACTCCCTCGGAATGGAAGCGTCCTGGTTATACAATCGTATATGATCAAATCACCCTTCAGGTATTCCCAATACCTGTAAATCCTACATACTGGAAGACCTATGATCATCCTGAAGATAAAGATCACTTTTACACTGTCATCTTCAGGGTTAGATCATTATGTTTCTCAATCTTGGTCACTGGGACTTGGTATAGATCATATGCTTTCACAAAGCATATATCTTACCTTCAAATACATGTCATGCTTCCAAAGCACGACGACCATGCATGGAATTTGTTCAGTCCCAATACCTCATGAGTGAGCTCATGTCTCCCGGTTCACAAGTGAACATGTATGATCCCTTTTGAGAGATCGCATTACTCAAATGTCCTTACATGCACACCAGCTCGCCGGTATATAGACCTTGATTAGGTCATCAACCTATTGGTCTGCCAAATCTACATACTCAGACATATAGCAATACATCTGTCTCTAGTCAGAGGATGCATGCCTATGTTGTGACAGTATTCAACGTAGGTCTTTGGTTATCTCGATCTCGTCAAGTCAACCCATTGACTTAACTAATCTGACACCTCTGAATCACTATTCCCATGCAGAGGACCTGCATCAAGAGGTCAGTAAGATATCAGTCATATGAGACTGGAGATCATCACTTAGTGATCATTTGATGATGCTTGATGAGTCCTCTATCTAACTCCTTAGATATTCATCCAAGCATCATCCTCTATGATCCATCCAATGAATCAACAGCTGTATGATCATCAAGATGGCCATGGTACATAACCCTGTTTGTACAGAGGGACCCTATAGTGCATTCATTCATTAATCTCAGAAAGGGAGTGAAAAATAATCAATAACTTTCAATGATAATTTATTCATTACAATAACATTTATTGTAGAAACGGTTCGCCCGGGGCTTACATTGCTAACAAGATGGTGGTCGAAGGTGCGTCAAATGGTGGAAGTAGGCGAAACTATATAGTGCTAGGGTCAGAGAAAGAAGGAGATCGGGCACGCAATCCAAAGCTCGGACCCTAAGATGATGGTCGGACGTGGATCAGGGATATATCGTGGATAATGGGGCCTGGGGTTTGAGGAGATAATGATCGGATCAGTGCGGGATAATTCAGTGAAAACGGGTCGGCACAAGGATCTGCCTAGAAGTGGTCCAGGGGGGAGAGTTGACCGGCGATCAACAATCCCCCATGGACCAATCAGATTCTTTCTTTTATTAATTATTTGTCAATTTATTTTAAAATAGTAACTGATTTTATTTCAAAAAAATTTCAACATGAAAAATGTTTATTATTTTTCAAAGCAATTTTTAGTGATTTTTATTTATTTTTTTGAAAAATTAATTAATGTATGTACATAGTATTACATTATATACAGGAATATGTACCTATGTATTTTTTTTATTTTTATTTTTAATTGTTTATTTTTGTATAAGTATGCCTATTTTATATTTTATTTATTTACAACATAAAATATGGGATTCAAAATAATTTTTATTGTGTAATTACAAAGGTAAAATAAATATATATAGGTACATATATACGTGGTATATATAAGGGGAAGAGAGATAATTTATTTTTATTTTATTTTTTATCGTATTTTTATTTTATTTTTATAAATATATACACATTATGAGGAACACGTAATTAATTTTTTTTTTTGAAAATAAAATATATACATAAAGGGGAAATATATGTATGATGGAGAATGGCCCTATCTCTCTCTACTTGTTTTATTTTGCGGTCAGGCCCATGTTGAGCCCTCCCTTGGGTTCAGGTCACTCAATATTTATTCTAAATATTTCCCTATTTTTCTTTATTTCTTTATGTCTTTATTTTTACACAAAAACATGCTAATTATTACAATTTACACAATGCATGCATTTTGACAAATTATTGTATTTACAACTAATTTCATGGTTTTTTGCCAAGATTTCTAGCTAAAATAAAGGAATAAAGAGTGATGAATGGGGATTCATCAGCTGGCAGACTAAGCCATGTACAATTTCCTCTTCAGATGAAGTTGATTTTATCATAGCAGTTTGGTTTTTTCTCCGAGGCCCAATTGTTGCTTCTGTCTCAGTTTCTTATTTTTCAGACTGAGTGCTCGACTCAGTGTCAGGTCTTTGAAACCTAGTTTGCTTCATTTTAAGTTCCACTTTTCCAAAGTGGATTCTCCTGGATGTGTAATCAAATATAGCTCCTGCGGCCTAAGCAAGGGTCGTCCTAGTATCATGTGGGAGTCTTTTTAATTTCTAGGGAAATCCATGTCAAGTATTGTGAAATCTACTTGGTAGTTTTGTCCCTCTATGTTGATGACAACATTTCGAATCCCCCCCTAGGTCTCTTAGTTGATGTTTCTGCGAATTGAAGTACAGCTGTAGATTGCTTACGAGGACCTAGATTCAGATGCTCAAATAGGGTTGTGGGCATGAGATTGATGGATGAGCCATTGTCTAATAAAGTTCTTGCAAACTTGATTTCTTTGATTTGGCTAGTTACGAAGTGAGCACCCGTGTCTCTTTTCTTCCTTGGCGGCTCATTTTTATAAGACGAGATCTGGCAACATAGAGTATGCGTTTTTTTGTTCAGCAATGAGTCTGTTTGTTGACCCTTTTTGGTGTGCATCTCACCATAAGGTAATTTCTAAAAGCAAAGTCTCTTTCTATCATCTCGTCTAAGGAAAGAGTGACCTGAATATATTCTTTGTAAATGCGGGCCATCTTGTCATCATTTTTTTTGGTTTTTTTATGTTTTTCTTCTTTCCTGCAGTAAGAGTACGTGGGAAAGGGATGGATTTGTTGTGATAAAAAACATCACTTTATTTGACTGAAAAATTATTTACAGGACTTGGACTAAAAACAAGGAAATTGGTGGTCATATGTTGCTGGTGTCGGTGGCGTTTCTTTGTCAGATTCAGATTCCGACTCTCCATTATCTCCGGGTGGTGTGGGTGGGACTTCTTCTTTCTCCTCCTGTCTTTCTTCATCAATTCCCCTAGGGTTGTTTGAATTAGTGGACATTGGGGCTATGTCACTGGGTTCCTTCGCTCGATCAGGCATAGTTACAGTCCTTCCGCTCCTAAGAGAAATATGATAAGCGTTATTGTTTGATGAGAGATCGTGTTCAGGTACGAAATACTCAGAGATTAATACCTGATTATGTCTGAAGGTATTTGGGATAACTTGGACTTGAGATGGAATCACGGTATGGGGTGCGGTCACTTCGTCTCTCCATCGAGAGAGTCGATTTATGTCGACTCTCACGTCATGAAACTCGTCCAGCACTCATTGGAGCTCCAGAGAGATAGAAGAAGAGGAGGACCCTTGGCTCTGCCTTGCCTGAGGATGCTGATATTGTCTGAATTGGCCTTGTTGGCCTTGGTGTTGGTTATGTTGTGGCTGAGGTTGCAGGTTCTGATAACCTGTGTGGTACTGTTGTCGCTGCTACTGTTGAGGCTGGTAGGTGGGTCGGGCTTGCGGTGGACAAGGGTTCGGAGTAGAGTTTTGGTCTGAATGGTTGATCGGTTCCAAGTTATACCAAACTCCATTTATCTCCATGACTTGTGGAGGTTCCTCGTAAACAATTTGAGCAGAGGTTTCTTGAGTTTGATGGGACAAGACTTGGTCTCCACCCCAATGGCTTTGTTGACCTACCCGTTGACCTTGAATGTAGTGAATTTTGTGTATGGGTGCGTGGGGTGAAGTCAGGGAAGGTATCTTAGCTACCCTGTCAGCCAATTCCTCCATTTGCTTAGGCAATTTAGCTAATTTTTCTAATTCAGATGATTTATGGAGTTCGTTCACCTTTTTATACACTGCTCAACCATAGTTAGCTTATTAGCTATTATTCCCATATTAGCACTCTGATCGTTCGTCAGATTATTCACCATCTTTTTGGAGCCGACTATGTAAGACCGGTTGGTGGTTTGTGCACGACTGGATTCAGCCAGTCTCTCGAACACCTTGTAGACGGTGTCCTCGTGTCGTCCCATCTAGGTTCCTCCGCAGGATGCACTTACTAACCATTGAGTCTCAAGGTTCATCCCGCTAGCAAGACTTTGGACCAGCATCATTTTACTTATCCCATGCCCTGGGCATTTTTGGATTAAGTCTGTGAATCTTTCCCAGGTTTCATGGAATGGTTCGCTCGGGTGTTGGGTAAAGCTTGTGAGCTTGATCCTCAAATGATTAATTCTACTAACTGGGTAGAATTTCTTTTAAAAACAGAGTCTTGAATGTGGCCCATGTAGTGACTACTTCCCCTGTGTTTTTCAGCCAGTAAGTCGCCTTATCAGTCAAGGTGAAGGGGACAACTCTCAACCTTATGTAGTCCTGGATAACCCTAGGGTGGTAGAGGTTAGCACAGACTAACTCAAAATCACAGAGGAAGATATAAGGCTCTTCATGATTATTCCCTCCGAACTTTGGCAACAGTGCAAGGAAATGTGGTTTGTATTTGAACGCATCCTCAAGGGGTACCGGCCTCAACTAATTATAGTCATCATCCAATTTCGAGAGGTACGTGTCTTCCATAGCAGCCTCGCCTTGTTGCATTACGGCTTGCCCTAAGCGTTTCATTGTATTGTTTAGCAGCGATTATCCTAGCCAAAAGTTCCCAAATAGGGTCATTATCGTTCTTATCGTCACCAGAGTTCTTCTTTGGAGGCATTCTAATTCACCTTCAGAAGAAAAGAGTTCAGTATTAAGTGTCGGAGTTAAGTAAAGATTTGCTAAGATTAAAAGTTTCCTTAGTGGAGGAGTGAAAAGATGATGATCCTAAGACAAGAAGGAACGAGAGATTCTTCACGAGAATGCAGACACAAAGCAAACACAAGTTAAATTCTCAAGTTTACCCACTCAACATTGATGAAGGTACAATTGGGTTCGGCCACTAATCTTTTCAATTTAATTTAATGACAAGACAATCTTGAGAATTAAGCGGAGTTGTTAGGTACCAAAATATTTCACAAAGACTGTCCCAAGTTCGTCCAACTAGTTTCACCAACTCTCAGCCAATATAGGTGTAAGTACGGACCGTTTAAACGTCTACCCATGTTACTTGAGGACGGAGCCTTCCACATTGTCCTTTAAACTACCCACTTTGCTAAGGGAAGTTCGACCGTAGAACGGCTACCCGAGACCCTCACTGAAAAGTAGTTAATTGTTTTTAAAAGCAATAGTCTTTGTGCAATTTCTCAGTTTTGGATCTATCCAAAGTGTGTGTTCTAGTCCTTACAAACAATGAGTATTTCTCTCCACCAGACATAGGTTAAGTTTATGTCAATTTTATTTACAGTCTCCTTGATTAACAGTCCCAGTTTTAAGTTAAGATTATCACTGTAGTTTATGTGAGCACAAAAATTCATGCCTATCGAGCAGTCCCAATTCCTTTAAATCCTAAGTTGTAAAACTTGAGAAAGGAGAATCGGAAAAGCCAATGCAAACATAAATCAATGATGCATGCTTAAGAGAAAGACTTACAATGAATCCTCACGTTCTTCATGGGGGATGCAATACAAGGAATTTAAAATTACACTAAATGATATGCACAGATGAAAAACTCCCTAAGCATATAGTTCTATTAGCGGGAAGAATTGTTTTCAAATTTTGGCTAATGTTGAACGATCTATAGTGCGTATAGTTAGTGAACATATGACCTAAGAATTACGAGTACAATCAATGATAAATAAACAATTGTATATGTGCCTAAGTCCTACGCCACTCAAGCTGGGTCCCAACAACACAGAAGGGGTTGAAACAGACCTGACACAACACAGAAAAGTTCAGTCTGTATTACAAGTGTTCAAAGAGAGGGACCCTGAGAATAATGCAGAAATTTAACCCTAAACTAAGCTCTCTCTCACACAAAAATTAAAGGTTTATCTTCATCCTTTCATATCCTTGATTTAAATTCCAAAATTTTGCTCCCAGTAGTCTGCAAAGAGAGAAAATGTGGTTAGTATCAGAAGTAAGAGAGAAATGCAAAATAAAATGCAGAAGAGAAAAAATGACACAAAAATTAACTTCATAAAAATTAATTACATAAAATGACTTAAAACCCTAAAAATTCGTCGTTCCCCGACAACGATGCCATTTGATGAACGTGAAATTCACCTCTTTAGTTATCTAAAATTGTAGTATAGGAAGCGGAAATCGGTCGATCAAAATACCATAAATATTTTATGTTGAGGAATATTTTTACATGGCAAGTCTACCAAGGTCGAACACAGGGAACGGTGATTCTTAGTTGCATGGTCTTAAATTAACTGAAATAATTTATTAATGTTGATTAATTTCTGTGTTGAGAAAATATACAATGCAATGATGAAGATGATATGCAAAGAAAATAAATAGAGATGATTATGCCCAGGATTTGCGATTTTTAAACGTATTAAATCCCCAAATAATTTGATCTATATGTTCACAAGATTAATCACATATCAACGTGGATCGAACTTAAGCTTGACTCAATGCTTCGGGTTAATCACTTAATGCTCAGAATTATTTGAAGCAATATATCCGGCATCCAATTGTCTTTGATTTAGTTCCTCGAATAGTTGACAATAGTCTAGAGTAAATGATATAGATTTATACCCTATAAAAATAAACTATTTAGAATAATCAACAATGTTTATAATGGTTTCATAAGATAAAAATCATCATTGGAATTCCTACAAAAAATATCATTAATTTCTCAAGCACGCATCTGTCAAAATTAGCCTGCATATTTCAACAGAGATCCTCAAATGATAGATATAAAAAAAACAACCTCAGATATGTCCACAAACTATTCTAAGTGATAGAGCATGAAAAAAGCTTCAAAATGACATATTATACGCTTAAATCAGAGTTCAGATGAAAAATATATGATGAAATAAAATTTCAGGGACTAAAATGTAATTAAAATAAAGTTTTCCTTCAAACAGGTCCCTTGAAGTACTTATCTACAATTTCTGAAAGTTGGGGGGGCTATGTAATTTACTCCTAGCAGGGGTATTTTTGTAATTTCTGAATACATCGGGGGCTTCGATGCGATTTGCCCCCGAGCGCACGTACGCAGAAGGCTTGGAGGCGGCCCTGAGGCTCAGGGTCCCGAACCTGTGGGTTGGGCCCAGGCTCGAGGTTCGGACGCCGAATCGGAGGCTCGGGTCCCAAGACTAAGGCTCGGATGGGAGCGTTGAGGCTCGGGCGGCAAGGTTCAGGCTCGGACGCCCGAGACTACGTGGCATGCTAATGTCGCTTCGGGGACCCGAGCCTCGAGGCTGGGGCCCAGGCTCGGGTAGGGAGGCATGGCGGCTCCTGGGCCATTGGTTCACGGGCCGCCCCTGATCCAACGACAGCTGTAGGTGGTGGCACGGGCGGAGCTGGTCTCCGCGGTGGAGGGTGCTGTTGCGGAGGTGGCACCCCCAGTGTGAGGCAGGGCACAATTGGCTGCGGCGGTCGAAGGTCCTATGCTCATTGACACATGACGGAGCAAGGGAGGCAGTGGTGGAGGCGAGCGACGCGGTGCGCGGAGTGTCTGAGGCGAACCTGCAACGAAACAGATAAGCGGGAAACGCAAGATGGGGAACGGAGCTCTGATGACGGGGGTGAGGGAGCGAGCTGGGTTCCGACCTTTGCAAGGTCAGAGGAACGGTGGACCTAGGAATGGTACGAAGAGGAGGAGTTCCTATAGGCGAGGGGGAGGCAGAGGCGGCGATCTATAGGCCGGAGGCGATCAATGGGGCGGACGACAGGTTGCGAGCGTGGAGACTGGAGCATGGGTGGTTGTGCACGGTGGGCAGAGGGGCATTACCTGATGTGAATGGTCTTCACCTGTGGGTGGAGCTGTCGGCCAACTCCGGGTTCTTGCTTCAATCCTCGACGTAAGAGAAGCTGTGCAACAGCAAGGAGCTCTACTGCTACGAAGGTCCTGACCCCTTCGGATCACATCCCAAGGAGGAGGATATGGTCGTCGTTGCCTGCGATTCCTAGTCTCGTTCTCTCACCATGAGGTACGAAGAGGCTGGGCTTCTCCTCTCGGTAATGGCAGATAGGTAACATGTCGGAGGGGGGAGGAGATTTATAGGGGTGAGAGATGTGTAATGGGCAGGAGTGATGGCGGTCGTAACGGAAAGTGAGCGGCGTGGCCGTTGTGAGAGGGAGGAGGCAGTTTTAGAAGAAGAAGGGGCGGTTCTTGGAAACGACTGGAGGAAGGAGAATATGGGGTCACATGTTGGGCACATGACCCGAGAGTGGCCTGGAGAGAGACAAAGTGGGGGGGGGGGGAATGTGGCACGCCCAGGAGCTGCCACGTGGCGCCCCCAAAAAATTCCATAATTTAAAGATAAAGAAAAATGAAAAATAAATAAGAGGAGACCTCGGATCAAAAAATTTCCTTCACAAAAGTTGGTTGTCTCGACGAGATCTACAACTTTCATGAAGAATCTAGGAGCAAAAGAGATCACCTGTGGGAAGCGGTATTTTTGGTGGTTCTCCGTGTATATAGAAAACTGACTTTTCAAGTTTTAAAATTTTTTGGTGGTTTTACATACGATAAAAAACTAGATAAAATACAATGAAATTACTTACACACTAATATAGTTTTTTTTATTTTTGATAAATAAGAAAATAGGAAAATAAAATAGAAGTGAGAAACACACAATTTTTGTACAAACTCACAACAGACACTTGGACTCAGTCTGGATTTGGATTTTTATGTTGCTTAATAAAACTTTCATCAAATAACACAAATGAAGAAGAAATAAAATTAAAGGGGTTAATTATATACATAAAAACTCAGGTCAAAAAAAGCAAAAGGTAAAAATGCGCAAAAGAGGCCCAAAACCCAACTTTCACATATGAGTTCCGAATTTTACAAAATTGATCTTGTTTTGAAGGTATTTGAAAATGAAGTACTTTAAAAGTGAGTAGACCAAAATCGAATACTATATGAGGTAGATACGTGCGTTTTAGTCCATCAGATGTGAAATTAGACTTTAGGTTTATTTGACAATTATTTGAGTTACTATTTTTTTAGTATCTTTTTAATGAATTTATTATTATCTATACGATGGAGGTAGTTTTGGGTCCATCGGTGTTAGGATGAATTATTTATAAATGTGAGAATTTAGCGACCTTTTGGGCTAATTTACAAATAATTTTTTTAATGCAATTATGCATGATGAAATGCAAATATTATTTACACATTTATGAATGCTAATGATGCTCTGTTAATGATTAAATGCATGTGAATTTTCGAGAACCCGAGCCTAATTGACCAATTTCAGCATGCTGAATACGTGATTCATCAGTGGGTCAGAGGTGTTCATGCCATGTAGAAGGGGATAAGGCGAGCGAGATGTGTGGTGAAGTTGATCCAAGAGGAGCGAAGCGAAGTAGATGACTGATGATAGGTGATAATACGAGACACGTCCTGCATAATTAAGAGAAATTAAAAGAAAATACATAGGAAGATCAGAGGAGGCTAACCTGGGCTATGACGGAGGAAGGGCTTGGGCTTATGTTTCTTGTAGAAGCTCGGGGTCCTCGCACGTCGAGGTCGGCTGGCCTCAGAGCTCGGCAGGGGGAAGCCACCACGACATATATTTATTAGATGTGGGTTGACATCGGAGACTAAGTTGTCACGGCTTTGTCGATCCGACCTCCCCCAATCACGAGGAGGCGGAGAGGAGTAGGGCCTAGCCCCTCGTAAAGGTGGATAGAGGTTATGGTAGACGGAGATTGTTATTTGAAGGTAGAGAAATTGAGACAGGGATGGTTGGCGATGGGTTTTATGGGGACGATAAAGAGTTGGTTAGAGGGAGTCGTGGGGTAAGTGCTTTCCCATGAGGAAGGTGGATGACCGGGCTACGTCATTGGGTAGTCAGAGAGTGGCGAGGGTAGCGGAAGGAGTGGCGAAAATAAGAAGGGTACGACGGGTGTGTGAAGTGGGAGACATGGGAGAGTGAAGGAGCCGAAGGTAGGAGATGAACACTTGGCTATTGGATCTTTCAATCCAACGGTCAAGAGAAGGGCATTGAGGAGCGGTTTGGATTATCTCAATGAAGGCAAGATCAGTGGTTGAGGCTGAGACATGTGTTGCAAGGGGATGTAGGCGAGGGAAAAATGTTTATATGCATTCTCCCTTTTAATCAGATGGAGGATATCAAATATGGCGATGAACGACTGGGATTTTAAGCTCTTAAGAATGATCGGGTGGTGATGGAGGTGGACACGTGGAATGATGAGAAGCAGGTGGAGGTGTGTGGTCTATATGTGATCTGGGCCTTGATTGAAGGACATAAGATGAAGCGGGAAGGAGCGGCTAGGACGGAAAGGGAGGAAGGCGATCAGACGATGGCAAAGGGGTGTGGGGGTGGGTTGTGCACAAAAGGAGTGGGCCACATGGTGCAACCACAAAGTACCACATGGCCCAATCAGGTTATTCAGATATAAAACCTCACAAAAGACGGAGAAAATTACCGAATTTGGAAAAAAACTCATGACATGAAAGTTGTAGATCTTGATGAGATCTACAAGTTTCATGTTGACTAAAAACAAAGACGAGGTCAAATAAAGGGAGAAATATTTTTGTGAGCATTTTTAAGTGTATAAAAACACTACAATTTTAGTTTTGTTATTTTTTGTAATTTAAATTTATTCTAAGACTAAGACATATATAGCATTTTATGTGGTTTTTATTGACACTAGTCTAAGATAGGGAGTTAACATTTGCTCATTATGATGATGAAATCGAATTTCATCACCCCCCTATACTTAAACTATGCTTATCCCCGAGCATCTCAGAAATGAATGAGATGGATTAACCCCCTTATGCATGTGCGTACAAGATTTGATCCGTTCAAGAAGTCCTAATTTTAGAGATTCGAAATTTCAAAGCAAGAGGTATCCAATTCCTCTAATTTCCATGACACTCTATTTTATACATATAAGCTAACGATATGACTTTAAGTGTTCACCACGATCACGAGAGTAGAGTCGCAACATCACCCAAGGTCCCGGTCCAAGAAACTCTCCTGAGGACCCAATCCTCAACTCTAGGGAATAAATCAAATATTACGTACAAACCACCATCTCTTTAGTTGTCAGACTCAGAAGTGTAGGTGGCAGGCCAATTGATGGAGGGTTTAGAATTGTGTCATTTCTTTTCTCCCTCTCATATGAACAAGGTTCCTCTCGAGTGCCTTATTACTCGACGCATATTTGTTGTGTTGATCACTGCGTCCGTCAAGAGATGTTGGAGTCGTATGCACTTGTTTTTCTAGGAATACACCGGGGTATGCCTTTTTTGGGTATCTATTATACCTTCTACACCCAGACTTGTAGCATTTACGATGCAGAGCCCTTTTTTGGTGCATGCCTGACTCCCGATCCTAATAGCGGTGGTCCAAGTGGACACTTTAAAATGGTTGGGAGCACTCGCCTTTAGTGGAAGCTCTTTTGATAGTTGAATTTGTGGTATGAGAGCTTTTCTTTCAACATTGATATTTCTTTGCATTATTTTGGCTAGCTCCACTACTTTTACCAAGAGTTGCCGCACACTTATCAACATTTTTATTTTATTCACACCCTAGCATTTAGGTAGATGTCAAGAGATCAGTACAAGAACCAAGTTCTCATGCTGGCTAAAAATGTTGACCCTCAGGTTTCAAGAAGCCTTTAATGATTTTATCCCATCCTCGAGTGTATTCAAATCAAGTCCGGATTTGAATCCCTCATCCCAATCCCTAAAGTGAAATTCCAATTCATCTCATCATGACCGCAGTCGTGTATGCGAAGCGCTGATCATATTCTTTGAAGGATAAGGAATTATCCTCAAGCGCATCACGGAAGCGTGATCGTCATATTGGATACGATGAAGAACGACTAGTCGTACTAGTTGTTCTGTGCGACAGAATTTAAAATTTTTTCATGCGATGAAACCACATGATCCAAGAACGGTTCTCGGATCGTTTCATCTATAACCACAACAAGTATGAGGAATACCTCTTGAATCAAGGTTGATCGAGTCTCTAAGAGAAGAGACCTCCTATATGAAGTCCAATCATCGGTGAGATCGCTCGCGAGCAAGGGGATGAACCGCGTAGTCCTCGCAATCCAAGAAGATTATCCAAGCACGGTTGCTCCTGATCTCGTCGTACGAGATCGAACGTCTCCTTCGTGAGCGTAACACTCCAAGAAGACATAGAATCGAAGAACGTCGAAGCGGCAACGCGGTGGCGAGAGCGTTGACGAGTCTCTCCTCTAGGGTTTGATGGATGGCCACGAAGAAGAGTGAGAGAGGGTTGGCGTGGGAGAAGAAAATGAGAGAGAGAAAGATCTTCAATATTGCATAGCCTTAGAGAGCATTGTATGCCTCTCTATTTATAGGGTTTTGGGATCCATGGATCTCAATCCATGGGACATATAAAATCAATGGATGAGATTGATTTATGTCCAATCCAATGGTCAAGATTGTTGTTTGTAAAACCAACAAATTTGGATTAAAATATATTTGACAAAATCAAATACAAATCAATCCTAAATTACACCAATAAATAAGGAGAGAATATACATGGAGATTATATCTCCATGTACATACCATGTGGACGACCACCCATTCCAATTAAGAATTGGGTGCCGCCCACCCTTTCCATATGGAGGGCAATCTCATGATATTTCATGAGATTGCATATCTCCATGGAAATCTCTTTATTTATTTCCAACAACTTTTGTTGGGTTTTATTCTTCAAAAATAATTCACAATTATATTTGAGAATATTGCAGTCTTGCCATTGAAAAATTGTGAATCATATTCACAACCCAAAACAACATATAATTTACATTGTCAATTAATTACACAATGTGCATTCAATACACATAATAATTAATCAACAAGTATAAATTATAATTAGCTCTCTCTAATACATTATAAATCACATTTACAATATATTATGAATAATGGGATATTTCTATCCACATTATTCTTATCCATAATAATTAAATCATATTTAATTATATTGGATAATTTCTTCTGACATCAAAATGACTAAATCACATTTAAACATTAGTTCTTCATTGCTTAGATCTTATGGAATTATTCTCGAACCCTTCAAGAATAATGCGATCTCTCCTCAGATACTTGGAGATAAGGACTGGGCGATTGTATTGTTCCACGTATAGTGACTTGGATGTTTAGATCATATCTCAAATCCAGATCCCATGGTCCTCCCACTGATGCTTGATCAAATCAAGACTGAAAACCTAATCTTCTCATTGCATCTGAATCTCATTCAGATCAATGTCCAGTTCATGGACCAAGATTAGGTCACTTCTCTAATGAGAGGAGTCACTAAAATCCAAACTTGTTTCATCACTCCCTCGGAATGGAAGCATCATGGTTATACAATCGTTTATGATCACATCACCCTCAGGTATTCCCAGTACCTGTACATCCTGCATACTGGAAGACCTATGATCAATCTGAAGATAAAGATCTCTTTTATACTGTCATCTTCAGGGTTTGATCATTAAGTTTCTCAATATTGATTACTGGGATTTGGTATAGATCATATGCTTTCCCAAAGCATATATCTTACGTTCAAATTCATGTCATGCTTCCAAAGCACGACGACCATGCATGGAATTTGATCAGTCCCAACATATCATGAGTGAGCTCATGTCTCCCGGTTCACAAGTGAACCTGTATGATCCCTTTGAGAGATCGTATTACTCATATGTCCTTACATGCACACCAGCTCGCCGGTGAATAGACCTTGGTTAGGTCATCAACCTATTGGTCTGCTAAATGTACACACTCAAACATATAGAAACACATCTATCTCCGATCAGAGGACACATGACTATGCTATGACAGTATTCAACATAGGTCTTTGGTTACCTCGATCTCGTTAAGTCAACCCATTGACTCAACTAACATGGCACCTCCGAATCACTATTCCCATGCAGAGGACCTGCATCAAGATGCCAGTCAGATTTCAGCCATTTGAGCAAGGATTGCCATCTCCTACTCAGACTGGAGATCATCACTTAACAATCATTTGACGATGCTTGATGAGTCCTCTATCTAGCTCCTTAGATATTCATCCAAGCATCAGCCTCTATGATTCATTCCATGAATCAACAGCTGCATGATCATCAAGTTGGCCATGGTACATAACCCTTATTGTACAGACGGATCCGATAGTGCATTCATTCATTTATTCTTAGAAAGGGAGTGAAAAATAATCAATAACTTTCATTGATAATTTATTCATGACAATGGTTCTCATTAAATGTTGAATGATTCAGGTAGAATCCTCGAACCCATACTCATTAAATGCTGGTCGAAAACCTTCTGTGTCAGAGGTTTGGTAAGAGGATCAGCAACGTTGTCGGCAGAGGCCACCTTGGTGATGATGATGTCACCACGCTTTTGTATCTCCCGTATGTTGTGGTATTTCCTTTCCACGTGCTTGCTCTTCTGATGCCATCTTGGTTTTTTTACCTGGGCAATGGCTCCCGTGTTATTGTAGAGTAACGGGATGGGAGTATCAGAGGAAACTACGCCAAGCTCCAGGATGAACTTGCGCAACCATACCGCCTCATTTGCAGCATCTGATGCGGCAATGTATTCGGCTTCTGTTGTCGAATCTGCAGTAGTGTCCTACTTCTTGCTTCTCCAGCTCACAACACCACCATTCAACAAGAACACAAACCTCAATGTCGACTTTCGATCATCTACATCCGATTGGAAGTCAGAATCTGTATATCCCAAGACTTGGAGATCACCATCTCCATAGACCAAGATGTAATCTTTCGTCCGTCTTAGATATTTGAATATGTTCTCTACTGCATTCCATTGTTGCTCTCCATAGCAAGATTGGTAACGACTTACCACTCCCACTGCATGGGAGATATCTGGCCTAGTACACATCATGGCATACATTAAACTTCCTATGGTTGATGCATAAGGACATCCAGCCATGACCTTATTTTCCTCAATAGTTTGAGGAGCCATTCCTTTAGACAGGTGGATACCATGTCTTAGGGGTAGGAATCCTTTCTTGGAACTATCCATACTGCAAGAATCTTCTTAATGTACCCATGTTGTGACAATCCCAAAATCCTCTTTTATCGGTTTCTGAACAACTTCAGGCCTAAGATGTAAGAGGCTTCTCCAAGATCTTTCATCTCAAAGGTATGGGATAGCCAAATCTTCATACTGGTCATCATCCCTGTATCATTCCCAATGATAAGGATGTCATCTACGTAAAGCATGATGAACTCAATGGCGCTCCCACTAGTCTTCTTGTATACACAAGGTTCATCAGGATTTTGCAGAAAATCATAACTCTTTATGGTTTCGTCAAATATGATGTTCCAGCTACAAGAAGCTTGCTTGAGCCCGTAGATGGATTTCTTCAGCTTGCATACTTTGCCATCCTCAGTTATGAAGCCCTAGGGCTGCTCCATGTAGATATCCTCCTCGAGGTATCCATTGAGGAAAGTCGTCTTGACATCCATCTGCCAGATGCCGTAGTCAAGATATGCAACTATAGGTAGCAGTGTCCTGATGGATTTAAGCATGGCCACAGGAGAGAATGTCTCATCGTAATCGATGCCTTCTCTGTGTGTAGCCCTTGGCTAAGAGCCGTGACTTGAAAGTCTCTACTTTCCCATCAGGTCCCCTCTTTCTCTTGAAGATCCATTTAGACCCAATGGGTTTTACCCCTTTAGGTGGATCCTCTAGGGTCCATACACTATTCTTATTCATGGAGTCAATCTCTGACTTCATTGCTAGCATCCATCTATCCATGTCTTGATCCACGAGTGCTTCATCAAATGAAGTAGGATCAATGTTAGTCTCACTTGGCACATGGAATCCATACCTTTCAGGTGGTGCAACTACCCTCGAACTCTTTCAACGAGGTATGGGTGTTTCATCTTTAATTATCTCTTCAGTTTCTGGTCTAGGAAGCTCAGAATCCTCAGGGGATTCAATGAGTTCCTTACTTCATTATTGTCTTGACCTTTAAGGAAATCATTCTACAGAAACTTCACATCTCTAGAAAAAACCTTTTGGGTCTCAGGGTCATAAAGCTAGTATCCAATACCATCTTTAACATATCCAATGAAGTAACACTCACGAGAGAGAGATTCTAGCTTACTTGTGTCCACGTTCTTCGCATGGACCAAGCAACGCCAAACCCTCAAGTGATTAACACTAGGTTTGGTTCCATACCAGAGCTCATGAGGAGTCTTAGGAACATATTTGCTAGGAATCTTATTCAGGATATATATGGCAGTCTCTACTGCATATCCCCAGAAACTAAAAGGTAAATGTGTTGTACTCATCATTGAACGGACCATGTCCATGATGGTCCTGTTGCGTCTTTCAGCAACACCATTAAGTTGGGGAGTTCCAAGAGAAGTGAGATTGGAAACAATTCCATTCTCCTTAAGGTATTCCTTGAATTCATCCGAGAGGTACTCGCCACCTCGATCAGATCGAATCCGCTTAATCTTACTATCGGTTTGGTTCTCAACCAAAGCCTTGAATTTTTTGAACTTTTCAAAGGTTTCAGACTTATGACGTAATAGGAAGACAAATTCGTATGATGAATGGTCATCAATAAACGTCAAATAATATCGATATCCATTTTGAGTCGCGGTACTGAAGGGACCACATACATCGGTATGTATTAGGCCAATAATACCTTTGCATCTCATAACCTTGTTACGGAAAGGCGTCCTAGTCATTTTACCCTGAATGCAATGTTTGCAAGTGGGTAAAGGTTGAACTTGTAGAAAATCTAGAGGACCATCCTTTACCAATCTATTGATCCTATCAACAGATAAATGACCAAGCCTTTGATGCCAAATCTCATTTGAGATGTTTTTATCCTCCCTGGATCTTTTAGGGTTTTTATTAGTGGTTGTAACATTCATGATACATTTATCAATGCGCAACTCATAGAGTCCACCATAAGTTAAAACTCCATCCGCAATATATTTATCATAACGATTTATGACTAATTTATTACAGAAAAGGAATGAATATCCGCTTCTAACAAGCTTAGATACAGATATCAAGTTCCTTCTGACTTCTGATACATAAAGACACTCTTTAAGTATAAGGACTCTACCACTAGATAATGATATTCGACAAGTCCCGATGGCTACTGCTGCAACACTTGCATCAGATCCCATCTGGATGACTATATCCCCTTCTTCAAGACTTCTAGTTTCCTGAAACAAATGCAACAAATTGCATACATGAACAGAAGCATCAGATTCTACAACCCAACTTCCTTCTCGTCCGACGAGAAAGCTAGTTTCAAAGATGAAAGTAGATTTCATACCTGTTGGGGCTTTACCTTTGTCTGACGACTTCAGGTATTCCGGAAAGTTACGCCTCCAGTGCCCCGGCTTTTTGCAGTGGTGACAGACGTCGTTTTTCTTCGACGCCATTAGAGTGGATGCATTGGAAGAAGATCCAACACCTTGTCCCTTCTTCTTTCTCTCCTGGTCCGAGCCCTTCCGAGAACCTTGCTTCCGACCACGCTTCCCTCTGATCTGTGCAACCATTGCACTGCCAGCGGGACCATCTTCTTCATTACGTCTTCTGCAGACTTTATGCAGCAAGAAGACCAACGCTTGTCAATTCCAGCTTGTTCATGTGGAATGACACTACAAAGTTATTAAAAGACTTGGGCAACGACAACAGAATGAAGTCAGCTTGCATGTCTGCATCCATGGTTGTCCCAAGAGTCTCCAGCTTCGACAAGTACCCAAACATTTTGAGTACATGTTCACGGACCGAAGTCCCTTCCTGCATCTTGCAGCAAATGAGAACTTTCATAACATTGTATCGCTGGGTGCGGTTAATATCACCAAACATATCTTTTAGATTCTGCATTATCTCCTGACAAGTGCTCATCTCCACATGTTGCTTCTACAGAACATTGGAGAGAGAACCCAGGATATAGCATCTAGCCAAGACATGATCTTCATCATACTTGTCATTGTATGCTTTTTCTTCCTTGGATTTAGGGTTCTCATGCTTGTCCTCGGAGAAAACATAGCTTATGCACTTTGCGGAGAGAACAAGCTCCAAATTACGGATCCAATCCAAGTAATTTGGGCCGGTCAATTGGTTGACCTCAAGATTCCTACTAAGTCGGTTCAAGGACTTCATTTTCTGAAATTAAGAATGCACTATATTAGAATATATAAACATGTATTCAAATTTATGATATTTGATTAAGGTATTTTAAATCAAATTATTCTTGCATTGTCGACTTTGAAAGTTCATTCCCTTAATCACTTTCAAAGTAAGAGATATACTTACCGCTATATCTCTAGCAAGAATTGGGATCTCCTCTTTATCTTTGTCACATCCCAATAATATGAGAATCTGCGACTCCAATAAAGAAAAGCAGGAACACATTCCGCCTTGCAAGTCCAACTTGCATTTCCCAATTCGGTCTTTAACAACCGGGCCCACCACCCCTAAGGCGATGTTGACCCGTTGTTAATTGAACCAACCATCTACAGGAATAGTACTCGCTATGCGCAATCCAATATCGCCCCAATAATATGAGGATCCGATATTGGGGTCACTACGCATACGGCCTTACTCTTTCGAGAAGCAAACTAATTTTAATTCGAATTTTAATAATTAGAAAATACACCTTGATTTTCTTCAGCATTATACAGTCCCTACCCGCTGTCATGTCCAGTACCGACGAGAGTGGGACGGACCACATATGTTGCAACCTGCAACCCCAATGCTCTCCGACTAGTCACCATAACCACCTCGGGAAAGCATAATGCCAGATATATCAATTTGTACTTGAGATGATCATCGGTTTTTCAACGAAATTATACCTTATAGTAATAATCAAAATATTTTATATTATAAGGAAATTTGCTACAGAAATTCCCAATCCTATTCAAGCATCAAGTTTGATGATTGTGTTTCCAATTAAGATTTAGATCAAATCTAATCAATTAATTGGATGAGGCCAAGTCAATTTGGTAAATAATCATCTTCCAATATTTCATTAATATTTTTCATGATTATTTCAAGAAATTAACAATTAATTTCACTAATTGACAATCACTTGGTTCTAGATTAGGACTGCAATTTTAGTAGTGACCCCTACTCACTAAAATTAACATATCTCAATCAATTTAAATCCAAATTAGACAAACTCAATTTTCAAAGATTGCTAACTAGATTTAGGACAGAACCCAAGTGACGTTTCACGCATTTAGAGGCGGATCAAAACAGCAATTAACTCTTTAATCATGTTAAGATCTACAGTCCCTGCAACAGTGCATACATGCTTATTGAAACAACCATATCTCGAGCACACGAAATCCGATTTACACAAAATCAGATCCTACGGTTTCCTTATTTAATGAGGAACAAAATACAAGTAATTAATTCGTGCTTAAACATTTTAAACATGGCCTAAATTATTTACTAAACAGATCTGCGAAATCAAATGCGACAAAAAACTTTTGCGACCGTAACGAACCCAAGTCGTCCTCGGTTTGCGAATCATATTCGAAACCATCGACCTAAGACTCTGATACCACTTGAAGGATATGGAATTATCCTCATGTGCATCACGGAAGCGTGATCGTCGTATCGGATACGACGAAGAACGACTACTCATACTAGTTGTTCTATGTGGCGGAATTTAAAATTTTTCATGCGATGAAACCACATGATCCAAGAACGGTTCTCATATCGTTTCATCTAGAACCACAACAAGTATAAGGAATACCTCTTGAAGTGTGGTTGATCGAGTCTCTAAGAGAATAGATCTCCTATCTCAAGTACGATCGTCGGTGAGATCGCTTGCGAGCGCGGGGATGAACCGCGTAGTCCTCGCAATCCAAGAAGATGATCCAAGAACGGTTGCTCCTGATCTCGTCGTACGAGATCGAACGTCTCCTTCGTAAGCGTAGCACTCCAAGAAGATGGAGAACCGAAGAACGTTGAAGAGGCGGCGCGGTGGCGAGAGCGTCGACGAGTCTCTCCTCTAGGGTTTGATGGACGACCACCAAGAAGAGGGAGAGAGGGTTGGCGTGTGAGAAGAAAATGAGAGAGAGAAAGAGCTTAAATATTGCATAGCCTTAGAGATCATGGTATGCCTCTCTATTTATAGGGTTTTGGGATCCATGGATCTCAATCCATGGGACATATAAAATTAATGGATGAGATTGATTTATGTCCAATCCAATGATCAAGATTGTTGTTGGTAAAACCAACAAATTTGGATTAAAATATATTTGACAAAATCAAATATAAATCAATCCTAAATTACACCAATAAATAAGGAGAGAATATACATGGAGATTACATCTCCATGCATACCATTTGTACGGCCACCCATTCCAATTAGGAATTGGGTGCCGCCCACCCTTTCCATATGGAGGGAAATCTCATGATATTTCAAGAGATTGCATATCTCCATGGAAATCTCTTTATTTATTTCCAACAAATTTTGTTGGATTTTATTCTTCAAAAATAATTCACAATTATATTTGAGAATATTGCAATCTTGCCATTGAAAAATTGTGAATCATATTCACAACCCAAAACAACATATAATTTAGATGTCAATTAATTACACAATGTGTATCCAATACACATAATAATTAATCAACAAGTATAAGTTATAATTAGCTCTCTCTAATACATTATAAATCACATTTATAATATATTATGAATAATTGGATATTTCTATCCACATTATTCTTATCCATAATAATTAAATCATATTTAGTTATATTGGATAATTTCTTCACACATCAAAATGATTAAATCACATTTAAACATTAGTTCTTCATTGGTTAGATCTTATGAAATTATTCTCGAACCCTTCAAAAATAATGTGATCTCTCCTCAAATACTTGGAGATAAGGACAGGGCGATTGTATTGTTCCACATATAGTGACTTGGATGTTGAGATCATATCTCAAATACATATCCCATGGACCTCCCACTGATGCTTGATCAAATAAAGACTGTATTCCTAATCTTCTCATTGCATCTGAATCTCATTCAGATCAATCCAGTTCATGGACCAAGATTAGGTCACTTATCTAACGAGAGGAGTCACTAAAATCCAAACCTGTTTTATCACTCCCTCGGAATGGAAGCGTCATGGTTATACAATCATTTACGATCACATCACCCTCAGGTATTCTTAATACCTGACATCCTGCATACTGGAAGACCTATGATCATTCTGAAGATAAAGATCACTTTTACACTCTCATCATCAGGGTTTGATCATTAAGTTTCTCAATCTTGGTTACTGGGATTTGGTATAGATCATAATGCATTCCCAAAGCATATATCTTACCTTCAAATTCATGTCATGCTTCCAAAGCACGACGACCATGCATGGACTTTGATCAGTCCCAACACCTCATGAGTGAGCTCATGTCTCCCAGTTCACAAGTGAACCTGTATGATCCCTTTGAGAGATCGTATTACTCATATGTCCTTACAAGCACACCAGCTCGCCGGTGCATAGTACTTGGTTAGGTCATCAACCTATTGGTCTACCAAATGTACACACTCATACATATAGCAACACATATGTCTCTAGTCAGAGGATGCATGCCTATGATGTGATAGTATTCAACATAGGCCTTTGGTTATCTCGATCTCGTTCAGTCAACCCATTGACTCAACTAACTTGACACCTCCGAATCACTATTCCCATGCAGAGGACCTACATCAAGAGGTCAGCCAGATATCAGCCATTTGTGCAAGGATGACCATCTCCTACTAAGTCTGGAGATTATCACTTAACAATCATTTGACGATGCTTGATGAGTTCTCTATCTAACTCCTTAGATATTCATCCAAGCATCAGCCTCTATGATTCATTCCATGAATCAACAGCTGCATGATCATCAAGTAGGCCATGGTACATAACCCTTATTGTATAGAGGGACCCTATAGTGCATTCATTCATTTAATCTCAGAAAGGTAGTGAAAAATAATCAATAACTTTCATTGATAATTTATTCATTACAATAACATTTATTGTAGAAATGGTTCGCCCGGGGCTCACATTGCTAACATTCTTAAGTAGGAGAATAAGCATGCAATATAGCACACAAATCTAGAAAACTAGGGAAATGTGGAAATTCAAGTCGACGGCCCTGATGGCTAAGGATGGTTAACCTGAAATCTCAAGACCTCATAAACTAGTGGCCTCGAACATTATGACCCTTGTCGAAGTGAAATTATCGGGGATTTAATCCAACTCTTTCATCAATATTTTTTTTAATTTTTATGAAGACTTTTAAAGACCTAATGACTGACTAAACTCAAATGAATAGAAGCATCTGCATTCAGCCAGTATAGGTGTAAGTACAAGTCGTAGAACGATATCCGTTGCTTGAGGACGGAGCCTTGCACGATGTCCTCTAAACCACCTACTCTACTAAGCGAGACCCTCACTGAATGCAGCTACTTATTTGGGTTTAGTAGTCAATTTGCCTTTTAAAGGATTTGTAGGTTTCATTTATGGTTTTTTTTATAATGTTAGAACACAAGTTAGACTCATTTTCCCTTAAAATAAATAAAATATTTTCCAAACCATGTCATACATATATAATTTTTTCAAACATTTTTCAAACGATTTTTCAAAACAAGTGAACCCCATTTTTCAAATCATTTTCAAAAATATTTTTCTTGAAAATAGTGTAACATAGTATAGATAAATCTTTCAAAGCTTTTAAAATATCTTGTCCACTTAGTTCAAAAAGATTATACTTTAGCCCAAATAGTTTTAAATTTTTCAAATATTTTTAAAATATAGCTAAATTATATATATTGTATATACAGTATACCCCCTATACTTAAATTTTGATATGCACTCATTGTAGTAAATCCAAAGACCCATTTACGTATAGAAGAATATACTGGAATTAAGAAGGAAACACCCTATACATAGGTTAGAAATAACCTAAGTATCAAGGAAAGGATAAATGAGTAAGAAAATCATGGGGTCTCAGATCCCCTACTTAGACTGAGAGTAGCCTAAGTATAAAGATGGATAATGATGTTGGAGAGACCTAAGGGGAACAAAGAAGTTAGGGTTGATGTACAAGTGAGTGATTGCATCATCAGAGATGAATGGAGTACTTAGGTTCACTAGGAGGGTGTCGGAGCAATCAAGGCTCAATCAAGCATTCAATACCCTTTAATTCACCAACTCACACGTGAAACCAACAAGTGTTGGTTAATTATCTTCTCCATTTTTATTGGTGATTAAAACATTCTAATTTATGCAACGATCAAGAAAAACGTCAAATAAGACCATCCTACGTAAACAAGGTTGTTGCTATCCCAAAACATGATTTTACTCTATTTTAGATCAACTTGCATCTAACAATCCCAATTTTAAGCTTAAGGTTATCACTGTTTAAATGTGAGCATAAATCAATCAATCAATCGTCTACCGCTCATTCTCAATTTCCTATGACAATAGCTCAGAGAATCGCGTGCCTGATCCTAGGTCAACACTCAAGTGGAGCGATTCCCCCACAACCACAGAGATATTCATTCATTTATACGCGCGAGTCTTTGAACGAAGACCACTATAAGATGATTATTACATGAAATGCAATAAAATGCAAGAAACACATTTTTTTCTTCTTTGATTTTTCTCCCAAATTTGCTTCTGCGGCTCCTTGCAGCGAATACTCCTACTCATCTCCTCCTTGGTCACCAAGGGCCCTACCGCAAATGCATGCGTTAGATATCAATTGAAGAAAGATTAATGATGCAAATAACAACATGACCTATGAATTAGAAATTAATACTCAATTAAATATTAAAAAATCCAAATATAATGAAAGATGAGTAGTGTCCTCGGCAACGATGCCATTTGACTAATCACAAATTCAGTCATTTAATAGTGTAGAATTAATACTTCTAGTGTCATTGTAGTCAGGCTAAATTGGACTCTTCAAAAAACAACTTAATTAATTTGTCAATAAAATCAAATGGTCGATGTTTATTTTACCGGGCAAGCCCGAGATCGAACTTAGGGACACGAGCCTCTTAAGATATTATCAAGACTTAGAAATCCAGAGGTTAATGCACACAGATATGCCATCAATGCAGACACAATGCATAAAGAAATAATGTAACAGATATTTTCTTTTTATTTGCTATTTAATATGCAACAAAAATGCAAGAATATCATGATGCAAATATGCCCGAATTATACAAAATATTTGAGCAATTAAACAGTAGTCAACTTCAGACTCGAATCATGAAGCAAGTTCTTATTGTTCAATTAAGGCAAGGCATAAAAAGTACTACGTAAATGACACTTAATTGTTAAAATAAAACATCAATTCTCAAAGTGTCAAAACAGAGATAAAGCAATTCCATTAGACAGAGAATTAAAGTAGCTTCAAAACAAGACCGAAATCAACTCAAACGAAACTCGGATGCTCAAGATATGAAACATTCAGAGGTATAAACACAAAGAAAACATGGAAATAAATCTGGAAAACAAGGCAAACCGGTCCCTGGGAGGGACTAAAAAGCAATTAAAGTTAAGCGTGAGGCCTTCCTTAAAAATTACCCACACGTGCGGGGTATAACTGCAATTATTAAAACCTGCTGGGGGTCGGTAGCAATTTACCCTAGGCGCACGCGGTTTCCATGTGCTAGTAGGACCTATCTACATTTATGAAAAGTTGCGGGAGCCTCCCTGCAAATAACCCCGACCTCACATGGTGGGGCACGTGAGCCGAGGCTCTGCAATTAATACAGGCTCGAGAAGGCTCTAAATATCTTCGGTTGTTGGGCTCAGCTTTAGAGTGTAACTCGTTAGGCTTGGAGGAGGATCGGGTGCTTAGAGCCTGAAGGTTGGCGCTGAAACTCGGGGCTGATGATGTGGACGCCTGTGGAACATCCGACTAAGAAGATCGGATGGTAGCTGTAGCGTACGGAGGAGGAGACATGGCCGTCTCAGGGCAGTTCGATCTTGCCAATCGGACAGTACATGTACTCCGAGTTCCTCCTCGTCGCCACCTCCTATAGAGGACTTGGTTAAGCTCCAGCAATGCTATCCTTGGTCTGGCACTCCTCTCAGGCCTCGATGGAGCTCCATGGAGCATCTGGAAGCTATGGCGAGCAACATACAAGCTCGGGAGAGGAATTAGAGTGGTCTGGAGCTTGCTATTAGGCTCCTTCGTCGGAGACGGAGCCCAAGAAGGTTGCTCCAATGAAGCTCCAGTTATTAGTGATTTAGTTACCTACAGTGTTAGCGACTAGCTGAAGAACAGAGCATGGAGTGACGTGAGTGGAATGGAGTTCCATGTGAGCATAGGTTGAGAGGAACCAGAGCTCCACCTCTGACGAAGTGACGAGGAGGTGGGTCAGAGGTGTTCATGCCATGTAGAAGGGGATAAGGCAAGCGAGATGTGTGGCAAAGTTGATCATGGAGGAGTGAAGCGATGTAGATGATTGATGATAGGTGATAATCGTGAGGCGTACTACATAATTAAGAGAAACTAAAATAAAATACATTGGAAGATCAGAGGAGGCTAACTTGGGCTATGGCGAAGGAAGGGCTTAGGCTTATGTTTCTTGGATAAACTCGGGGTCTTTGCACGTCGAAGTCGTCCGGCCTCAGAGCTCGGTGGGGCGGAGCCACCACGACACAACTTTATTAGCTGAGGGTCGACATCAGAGGCTAAGTCATCATGGCTTTGTCGATCCGACCTCCCCCATCCATGAGGAGGCGGAGAGGAGCTGGGCCTAGACCCTCGTAATGGTAGACGGAGCTAATGGTAGATGGAGATAGGTTATTTGAAGGCAGAGAAGTTGAGGCGGGGATGGTTGATGATGGGTTTTGTGGGGATGTTACAGAGCTAGTTAGAGGGAGTCGTGGGGCGAGTGGTTGCCTATGAGGAAGGCGGATGACCGGGCTACGTCCTGGGGTAGTCGGAGAGTGGCGAGGGTGGTGGAAGGAGTGGAGAAAATAGGAAGGGTACGATGGGTGCGTGAAGTGGGAGACGTGGGAGAGACAGGGAGCTGGAGGTAGGAGATGGACTCTTGGTCGTTGGATCTTGCAATCCAACGGTCAGGAGAAGGGCGCAGAGGAGTGGTTCAGATTTGCTCGATGAAGACAAGATCAAAAGTTAAGGCTTAGACATGTGTCGTGAGGAGACATAGGCGGGGGCGGAAGGTCTCAATGCGTTCTCCCTTTTAATCAGATGGAGGAGATCAAATGTGGGGGTGAATGGATGGGATTTGAAGCTCTTAATAATGATCGGGTGGTGATGGAGGTGAACATGTGGAATGAGGAGAGGCAGATGGAGGCGTCTGATCTAGATGTGATCTGGGCCTTGATCGAAGGGCGTAAGATGAAGAGGGAAGGAGCGGCTGGGATGGAAGGGGAGGAAGGCGATCAGATAGTGGCAAAGGGGTGCAGGTGGCGCACAAAGGAGCAGGCCACGTGGCGCAACCAGAAAGCGCCATGTGGCCCAATCATGTTATTTAGATATAAAATCTTGCAAAAGAGGGAGAAAAGGACCGAATTTGGAAAAACTCAAACATGAAAGTTGTAGATCTTAATGAGATCTACAAGCTTCATGTTGACAAAAAACAGAGACGAGGTTAAATAGAGGGAGAAATATTTTTGAGCAATTTTAAAGGTATAAAAGCACTACAATTTTAGTATTTTTTATATTTTAATTTATTCTAAGACTCAGACATATATAACATTTTATCTGGTTTCTATTGACACTAGTTTAATCCAGGGGGATAATATCTGCACATTATGATGATGAAATCGAGTTTCATCACTCCTCAACTCTTCTCGCCTCGAGCACTTCATTAACCTTGTACAACACACCTCCCTCCATCTCGCCATACCTATATGCTTTACCAACCACAATAAGGTTGTACGTAATCTGAAGGTCAACTTTACCCCTCGTAGTGTCTATAAAATCTAACATTCACCTTCCTTTCACTTTTTATCCATTTTCATCTTCTATAACCCCATGAATCCCTAGATGGCGTGGGTCCTAGAGATAGGAGAAGTTCCCCTCATGGTTCTATGGTGTGGAGAAGGCAGTTGAAGGCTGATCCACTTCACCGGAGTTCACTTCTGGTGAAGGATTTTCTCCTCGATTTTTCACCAGGTTTGAGTTTCTAGGATTAGCATTTTAATTTTGTATTTTAATTTCTAATATATCTTTGCGTTTCCTTTCAGTCGGTTTCCTTTTATTTGCACCAAAAAATCAATTTTGTAGTTCATCGGAGCTTAGAGCTCCGGCCACTATCCCATTGTGATTCATTACTGTTTTGACGCATCTGATCATCCCATCAGCTTCCTCACTATCTTCTCCATCTGAATCACCCATCCAATCAACCTGATCTTGCACAGATCAGCGAATCAAGTTGGCACCTATGCCCTTCACTGGAGATCTTCCCGATCAACTCCCCTTTGTATTATACAACTTTAATCTAGATCGAGGCGAGTTGCCCTCAAACCCTCTTACGTTTTGACCAGGTTAGAGCCCTCATTATGACTCTTGGAAGTCAGATTGTATGAAGAACAATAGTCTGGGTCGCTGAACAAAAATCAAGCTCGAGGCCTCTTCTGACGAGGTCCAGACCTATTAGTTCCTACCTATATTTTTAGAGCATATAGGAAGATTTTGTGCCCCTCAAGAGCAAGAGAGATGATTAGGGGAAGAAGTTCTTCCCTGTTCTTCATGAGCCTATAGGATCGTCGGATGGAGGAAGTGATCGAGATCTAATTTGGAGCATTGAAATCAAGTGAAGTGGTACACAATCTCAACCCTCCACGTGGATAAGTGGGCGCGCCAAAATTGTTGATTAGTGTCTCATGCCATGCACACACCAACTTGGGTATATTACACCCGCTATTTTGTATTTTCTTTTTAGTATTGTAAATTAAATATGTAGTGTGAAAATATTTAGGTAAAATTACAAGTTGGACTTGAGCAAGTATTTTGTGGTATTTATCCTAAACTCTCCAGACCTATTATGAAATGAAATTTTAGTTTTTAATATTAGAAATAGGTCCATGCCTATTTAGCACTTAACTATATTTTCCTATTTTAATAAATATAAAAAACATGTGTTTTCTTCTCTTTAGTTGTTAAAAATCCATAAAATTAAAATATAACTTCAAAATTTCCAAAAAAAAGAATAGCCATATTATAGTGCATTCTAGCACATTATCTAAAAATCACCAAAAAAAATACAAAATATAGAAAAATCATTAAATTAAAAATCTTATAAAAATACAAAATCACTGTTTTCTATTTCTGAATTTTCTTTATTGTACACATTCTATATTAAAATAAGTTTTGGGTTAATTTTAGGCTTATAAGTATTAACTAAACCCTAAACAAGCTCGGATATTTAATGTATTCATTGTTTGACTTATTTTAAATTTTAAAAATCCATAAAAAATAGAAAAAGCAATAAAATTACTAAAATAGGAAAAAATATAATACACAAAAGCATTTAATTTTAATTCTTTTGAAGGTCGATCCACTTTGCCAGAGTTCACTTCAGGTAAAGGTTCTACTCCTTGGTTTGTTATTAGGATCGAGCTGCTAGGTTTAACATTTTAATTCCATATTTTAGTTTTTACTATGGCCTTGCATTTCTTTTTACTTGGTTTTCTTTTATTTGCACTAAAAATATCAAATTTGCAGTTCACGGGAGCTTAGAGCTCCGATCACTATCTCATTGTGATTCATCACTGTTTCGACACATCTGATCATCCCATCAGCTTCCTTACTATCTTCTCCATCTGAATCACCCATCTGATCAAATGATATTGCATAGATAAACGAATCAAGTTTGCACCTCTTCCCTTCGTCGGAGATCTTCTCATTCACCTCCCTTTTGTACTATTCAACTTTAATCTAGGTCGAGGGGAGTTTCCCTTGAGCCATCTTTCTTTTTGACCAGGTTAGATCCCCCTATAGGACATTTGGAAGTCAGATTGTATGAAGAACAATAGTCATGGGTCATTGGACAAAAACCGAGCTCTATGACTTCTCCGACGAGGCCCAGACCTATTAGTGTCTACCTGCACGTACATAGGAGCTCCAAAAATAAGAGAGTTGGTCATGAGGAGGAGTAATCTACATTTGAAGATCGACATGGAAGAAGTTCTTACATGTTCTTTATGAGCCTATAGGAGCGTCCAATGGAGGAGGCGCTCTAGATCTTATTTAGGGCTTTGAAATCAAGGGAAACGGTACACAATCTCAACCCTCCGTGTGGATAAGTGGGTGCACCAAAAGCATCTATCAGTGCCACGTGCCCGCACATGCCACCTTAGCTATATTTCACCTTTACCCTCAACCATTTTGTATTTTCTTTATAGTATTGGTAATTAAATATGCAGCATGAAAATATTTAGATAAAGTTACAAGTTGGTCCCCTGCATGAGAAAACTTTGGGTATGTGGTGATATTTAGCCTAAACTCTCTAGACTTATTATGATATCAAATTTTAGTATTTAGATACTGCAATAGGTCTTTACATATTTTATTTTATGTATATTGAATGTAGTGAATATTTTCTTTATGCCAAAAATTATAGGGAAAATATCATAAATGCTTGGAATCAAGTTTTTTCATGTATAAAATTTACTTGGCATTTCAATCTATTTTCCTATTTTAAAAAATATAAAAAACATGGATTTTTCTCCTTTTTAGTTATTAAAAATTCATAAAAATGAAAATATAACTCCAAAATTTTAAAAAATATATTAGCTATATTATAGTGCATTTTAGCACACTATCCAAAAATCACCAAAAAATGAAACATAAAAAAATAAACTCGTAAAATCATAAAAATCTAATAAAATTTAACAAAATTCTATGAAAAATTCGAAATCATTGTTCTCTATTTCGGGATTTTCTTTATTATAGACATTATATATTACAATTAGTTTTGGGTTAATTCTAGACTTATAAATATTTATTAAACCTTAACGAAGCTTTGATATTTAATATATTAAATGTTTGACTTATTTTGAACTTTAGAAATCCATAAAAATGAGAAAATCAATAAATTACCAAAATAGAGAAAATATATAAAAACAAAAAGTATTTTATTTTAATTCCTTTGAAGGTCGACTTTACCATAGTTCACTTTAGATGAAGGTTCTGCTCCTTGGTTTCCAACCATGTACGAGCTACTACGTTTAACATTTTAATTCTCTATTTTAATTTCTAGTATAGCCTTGCATTTCCTTTCAGTTGGTTTCCTTTTATTTGCACTAAAAAAATCAAATTTATAATACACCAAAGCTGAGAGCTTCGACCACTATCCCAATGTTATTCATCACTGTTTTGATGCATCTGATCATCCCATCAGCTTCCGCATTATCTTCTCCATTTGAATCACCTATCTGATCAACCTGGTCTTACACAGATCAATGAATCAAGTTTGCACCTCCGCCCTTCATCGGAGATATTCCCATTCACCTCTCCTTTGTACTATTCAACTTTAATTTGGGTTGAAGCAAGTTGACCTCGAGCCCTCTTGCTTTTTAACTAGGTTAAAGCCAACTATAGGATACTTGGAAGTCATATTGTATGAAGAACAACAATCACATGTCACTGGACAAAAATCGAGCTCTAGGCCTCCTCCGACGAGGCCTAGACCTATCAGTGCCTACTTGTAGTTACAAAGGAGTTCCAGGAAGATTTTGCGCTTCTCAAGGAGCAAGAGATATGGTCGGGAGGAGGAGTAATCGACATTTAAAGATTGACAAGAACTAATTTCTTACTTGTTCTTCATGAGCCTATACTAGCATCCGATGGAGGAGGCGCTCCAGATCTAATTTAGAGCATTGAAAACAAGTGAAGTGGTACGCAATCTCAACCCTCCACATGGATAAGTGGGCGCACCAAAAACGTCGATAAGCACCACGTCACTTGGATGCGCAACCTTGCAAATATTTCACTTGTACCATCCACCCTTTCGTATTTTCTTTTTAGTATGGTAAGTTCATTATGCAGTGTGAAAATATATAGGTAAAGATACAAGTTGGACCTCGAGCTATATTGTATTTACTATTAGGTCCTTTCTAGGTCATCTCACGCGGTCCCCCACGTGAGAAAACTTTGGGTATTTGTGATATCCTAAACTCTCTAGACCTGTTATGAAATGATATTTTATTTTTAAAATATTGCAAATAGGCTCCTATTCGATGTATATTTTATTTTTGTGCATACTTCATGTATTATAAATTTTCATTATTCCAAAATTATGAGTAGAATATATAGATGCTTAGAACCATGCTTTCTCATGTATAAACTTTATTTGGCATGTATCTCTATTTTTCTATTCTAACAAATATAAAAAACATGCAATTTTCTCCTATTTAATTGTTAAAAATACATAAAAATTTAAATATAACTCCAAAATTTCCAAAAAGTATATTACCTATATTATAGTGCATTCTAGCACACTATCCAAAAATCACAAAATATACAAAATATAAAAAATAAAAATTGCAAAATCGTAAAAATCTTCTAAAATTAAAAAAATATATATATAAAAATCCAAAATAAGTTTTTATATTTCTCAATTTTCTTTACTATGTACATTATATATTAAAATTAGTCTTGGATAAATTTTAGACTTATGAATATTTATAAACCCTAAACAAGCTTAGATATTTAATATATTAACTATTTGACTAATTCTCAACTTTAAAAATCCATAAAAATAAGAAAAATCAATAAAATTACCAAAATTGAAATATAAAAAATGAAACAATTTTTTATTTTAATTCTATTGAAGGTCAATCCACTTCGCTAGAGTTCACTTCAAGTGAAGGCTCTACTCCTTGGTTTCCGAACATGTTTGAGCTACTGGGATTATAATTTTAATAATGTATTTTATTTTCTATTATAGACTTGCATTTCCTATCTATTGGTTTCCTTCTGTTTGCATAACATAAATCAAATTTGTTGTTCATTGGAGCTTAGAGCTTTGGCCACTATCCCACTATGATTCATCACTGTTTCGATGCATCTGATCATCCCATCAGCTTCCTCACTATCTTCTCAATCTGAATCACCCTTCTAATCAACCTTACCTTACACAAATCAATGAATCAGGTTTGCACCTCTTCCCTTCATTAGAGATCTTCCTATTCACCTCTCCTTTGTACTATTCAACTTTAATCTTATTTGAAGCAAGTTGCCCTCGAGCCCTCTTGATTTTTGACTAAGTTAGAGCCTCTGATAGGATACTTGAAGTCATATTGTACGAAGAACAACAGTCACAGGTCAGTGGACCAAAACCAAGCTCTAGGCCTCCTCTGACGAGGCCCAGAACTATCAGTGCCTACTTGTAGTTACGAAGGAGATATAGGAAGATTTTGCGCTCCTCAGGAGCAAGATATATGGTTGGAAGTGTTAGCAATGTGAGCCACGGGCGAACCATTCCTACAATAAATGTTATTGTAATAAATAAATTATCAATGAAAATTATTGATTATTTTTCACTCCCTTTCTGAGATTGAATGAATGAATGCACTATGAGGTCCCTCTATACAATAAGGGTTATTTACCATAGTCAACTTGATGATCATACAGTTGTTGATTCAATGAACAAATCATAGAGGCTGATGCTTGGATGAGTATCTACGGAGATAGATAGAGGACTCATCAAGCATCGTCAAATGATTGTTAAGTGACGATCTCCAGCCTGAGTAGGAGATGACAATCCTTTCTCAAATGGTTGATATCTGACTGACCTCTTGATGCAGGTCCTCTGCATGCGAATAGTGATTCGGAGGTGTTAGATCAGTTGAGTCAATGGGTTGACTTAACGAGATCGAGATAACCAAAGACCTATGTTGAATGCTGTCACAACATTGGCATGCATCCTCTGACCTGACTAAGTATGTACATTTGGCAGACCAATAGTCAATCCCTGAAGATGATAGTATAAAAGTGATCTTTATCTTCAGAAAGATCATAGGTCTTCCAGTATGCAGGATGTACAGGTATTGGGAATACCTGAGGGTGATGTGATGATAAAAGATAGTATAACCATGACGCTTCCATTTTGAGGGAGTGATGAAACATGTTTGGATTTTAGTGACTCCTCTCATTAGAGAAATGACCTAATCTTAGTCCATGAACTGGACATTGATCTGAATGAGATTCAGATGCAATGAGAAGATTAGGTCTACGATCTTGATTTGATCAAGCATCGGTGAGAGGTCCATGGGATCTGGATTTGACATATGATCTCAACATCCAAGTCACTATGCGTGGAACAATACAATCGCCCTATCCTTATCTCCAAGTATCTGCGGAGAAATCACATTATTCTTGAAGGGTTCAAGAATAATTCCATAGATCTAAGCAATGAAGAAACAATGACAATGTGATCTAATCATCTTGGTGTGTGCAGAAATTATCCAATATAATTAAATATGATTTATTTATTATGGATAAGAATAATGTGGATTAAGATATCCAATTATTAAAAATATATTATAAATGTGATTTATAATGTATTAGAGTGAGCTAATTATAATGTATAGTTGTTGATTAATTATTATGTGTATTGGATACACATTGTGTAATTGATTGATAATGTAAATTATATGTTGTTTTGGGTTGTGAATGTAATTCACAATTTTTCAATGAGAAGATTGCATTATTCTCCAATATAATTGTGAATTATTTTTGAAGAATATATCACAACAAAATTGTTGGAAATAAATAATGAGAGATTTCCGTGGAGATATGCAATATCATGAAATCTCATGAGATTGCCTCCATGAGAAATCAAGTGGTCGGAACCCAATTCCTAATTGGAATGGGTGGCCGTCCACCTTGAATAAGCATGGAGATGAGATCTCCATGTATATTCTCTCCTTATTTGGATGAGGTAATTTACGATTGATTTATATTTGATTTTGTCAAATATATTTTAATCTAAATTAGATCATAATTTGTTGGTTTCACCAACAATAATCTTGACAATTGGATTGGACATAAATCAATCTCATCCATTGATTTTATATGTCCCATGGATTGAGATCAATGGATCCCAAAACCCTATAAATAGAGAGGCATACCATGCTCTCTAGGACTATGCACTATTGGAGCAAACTCTCTCTCTTTCTTTCTTCTCACACGCCATCCCTCTCTTCCTCTTCTTGGTGGCCGTCCACCAAACCCTAGAGGAGAGGTTCGTCGACGCCTTCGCCACCGCGCCGCCACTTCGACATTCTTCGGTTCTCCATCTTCTTGGAGTGATACGCTCATGAAGGAGACGTTCGATCTCGTACGATGAGATCAGGAGCAACCATGCTTGTATCATCTTGTTGGATTGCGAGGACTACGCGGTTCATCCCCGTGCTCGCAAGCAATCTCTCCGACGATCGGACATGAGATGGGAGGTCTCTTCTCTTAGAGACTCAATCAACCACGCTTCAAGAGGTATTCCTTATACTTGTTGTGATTATAAATGAAACGATCCAAGAACCGTTCTTGGATCATGTGGTTTCATCGCATGAAAAGTTTTTTAAATTCCGTTGCATAGAACAACCAGTACGACTAGTCGTTCTGCGTCATATACGATACGACGATCACGCTTCCGTGATGCGCTTGAGGATAATTGCATATCCTTCAAGTTGTATCAGAGCCTTAGGTCGATGGTTTCGAATATGATTCGCAAATCGAGGATGATTTGGGTTCGTTAAGGTCGCGAATGTTTTTTGTCGCATTTGATTTCGCATATCTGTTTAGTAAATAATTTCGGCCATTTTTAAAATGTTTAAGAACGAATTATTTACTTGTATTTTGTTTCCCATTAAATAAGGAAATCATAGGATCTAAGTTTGCGAAATTCGGATTCCGTATGCTTGAGATATGGTTGTTTTAATGTAGATCTTAACATGATTAAAATGTTAATTACTGTTTTGATCCGCCTCGAAATGTGTGAAATATCATTTAGGTTCTGTCCTAAATCAAGTTAGCAATCTTTGAAAATTGAGTTTGTCTAATTTGGATTTAAATTGATTGAGATATGTTAATTTTAGTGAGTAGGGGTCACTACTACAATTGTCGTCCTAATCAAGAACCAAGTGATTGTCAATTAGAGAAATTAATTGTTAATTTCATGAAATAATTATGGAAAATAATTGTGAAATATTATAAGATGATTATTTCCTTAATTGGCTTGGCCTCAACCAATTAAATAATTAGATTTGATCTAAATCATAATTGGAAACACAATCATAAAACTTGATGCTTGAATAGGATTGGGAATTTGTGTAGCAAATTTTCTTATAATAAAAATTGTTTTGATTATTACTATATGGTATAATTTCGGTTGAAGAACCGGTGATCATCTCAAGTACAAATTGATATATTTGGCATTATCCTTTCCTGAGGTGGATATGGTGTCTAGTCGGAGAGCATTGGGGTTGCAGGTTGCAACGTATGTGGTTCTTCCCACTCTCGTCAGTACTGGCCATGACAGTGGGTAGGGACTCGATATTGCCGGAGAAAATCAAGGTGTATTTTCTAATTATTGAAATTCAAATTAATATGTACTTTGAGATATTACCATATTTATATTCAAGTAAAATAATCTAGTTTGTTGATTGAATTGTATTGATAATTAATTTAATATGATTAAATTGATTATGTCCAATTAAAACACTCTATTATGAATAGAGTTATTATTTCCCTTGGAATAATTAATTATATGAATGTGATTCATGATAATTATTAAAATTTGAATATGAGGTGGAGTATCACATAAGTGACATCCATGGTCTCCCGTCAAGGCGAAGGGTTCCATCGCCAGGGATTGCATGTGGGAGACGCCTGTCCGAAGTGACAGCTCCTGTATGAAAGCGCATCTGGATCGGGCTCTTTGCTTCTCGAAAGAGTAAGGCCATATACGTGGTGACCCCAATATCGGATCCTCATATTATTGGGGCGATATTGGATTGCACATGGCGAGTACTATTCCTGTTGACGGTTGGTTCAATTAACGATGGGTCAACATCGCCTTAGGGGTGGTGGGCCCGGGTGTTAAAGACCGAATTGGGAAATGCAAGCTGGACTTGCAAGGCGGAATGTGTTCCTTCTTCTCTTTATTGGAGTCGCAGATTCTCATATTATTGGGATGTGACAAAGATAAAGAGGATATCCCAATTCTTGCTATAGATATAGCGGTTAGTATATCTCTCACTTTGAAAGTGATTAAGGGGATGAACTTTCAAAGTCGACAATGCAAGAATAATTTGATTTAAAATACCTTAATCAAATATCATGAATTTGATTATATGTTTATATGTTCTAATATAGTGCATTCTTAATTTGAGACACTGAAGTCCTTGAACCCACTTAGTTGGCTTCTTGAGGTCGACCAATTGACCGACCCAAATTACTCTGATTGGATCCGTAATTTGGTGCATGTTCTCTCTGTAGAGTGCATAAGTTATGTGCTCTCCGAGGACAAGCATGAGAGCCCTAAATCTAAGGAAGAAAAAGCATACAATTACAAGTATGATGAAGATCATGTCTTGGCTAGATGCTATATCCTGGGTTCTCTCTCCATTGTTCTGCAAAAGCAACATGTGGAGATGAGCACATGCCAGGAGATAATGCAGAATCTAAAAGATATGTTTGGTGACATTAACCGCACCAAGCATTACAATATTATGAAAGAACTCGTTCGCTGTAAGATGCAAGAAGGAACTTCGGTTCGAGAGCACGTACTCAAAATGTTTGGGTACTTGTCTGAACTGGAGACTCTTGGGGCCAACATGGATGCGGACATGCAAGCTGACTTCATTCTGTTGTCCTTGCCCAAGTCTTTCAATAATTTTTTGGTTTCATTCCACATGAACAAGTTGGACTTGTCGAATGCTGGTCTTTTTACTGCATTGGAGTCTGCAGAAGACATAATGAAGAAAGATGGTCCCGCTGGCAGTGCAATGGTTGCACAATTCAGAGGGAAGCGCGGTCGGAAGCAAGGTTCTCGGAAGGGCCCGACCCAGAAGAGAACGAAGAAGAGTCAAGGCGCGGCTCATCTTCTAGTGCCTCCACACTGATAGCGTTGAAGAAATCCGACGTTTGTCACCACTGCAAAGAGTCGGGGTACTGGAGGCGTAACTGCCCGGAATACCTGAAGTCGTCAGACAAAGGTAAAGCCCCAGCAGGTATGAAATCTACTTTTATCATTGAAACTAGCTTTCTCGTTGGACAAGAAGGAAGTTGGGTTGTAGATTCTGGTGCTTCTGTTCATGTATGCAATTTGTTGCATTTGTTTCAAGAAACTAGAAATCTAGACGAAGGGGAGATAGTCATCCAGATGGGATCTGATGCAAGTGTTGCAACAGTAGCCGTCAGGACTGGTCGACTATCATTATCTAGTGCTAGAGTCCTTATACTTAAAGAGTGTCTCTATGTACCCGAAGTCAGAAGGAACTTGATATTTGTATCTAAGCTTGTTTGAAGCGGATATTCATTCCTTTTCTGTAATAAATTAGTCATAAATCGTTATGATAAATATATTGCCGATGGTGTTTTGACTTCTGGTGGACTTTATGAGTTGTGCATTAATAAATGTATTATGAATGTTACAACCACTAATAAAAACCCTAAAAGATCCAGGGAGGGTAAAAACATCTCAAATGAGATTTGGCATCAAAGGCTTGGTCATTTATCTGTTGATAGGATCAATAGATTGATAAAGGATGGACCTTTAGATTTTCTACTGGTTCAACCTTTACCCACTTGCAAACATTGCATTCTGGGTAAAATGACTAGGACACCTTTCCGTAACAAGGTTACGAGATGCGAAGGTATTATTGATCTAATACATACCGATGTATGTGGTCCCTTCATTATCGCGACTCGAAATGGATATCGATATTATTTGACATTTATTGATGACCATTCACGATACAGGTTTGTTTTCCTATTACGTCATAAGTCTGAAATCTTTGAAACGTTCAAAGAGTTCAAGGCTTTGGTTGAGAACCAAACCGATAGGAAGATTAAGCGGATTCGATCTGATCGAGGTGGCGAGTACCTCTCAGATGAATTCAAGGAATACCTTAAGGAGAATGGAATTGTTTCCAATCTCACTCCTCTTGGAACTCCCCAACTTAATAGTGTTGCTAAAATATGCAATAGGACCATCATGGACATGGTCCATTCAATGATGAGCAAAGCACATTTACCTCTTAGTTTCTGGGGATATGCAGTAGAGACTGCAATTTAGAACTTGAATAAGATTCCTAGCAAATTTGTACCTAAGACTCCTCATGAGCTCTGGTATGGAACCAAATTTAGTGTTAATCACTTGAGGGTTTGGTGTTGCTTGGTCCATGCGAAGAACGTGGACGCAAGTAAGATAGAATCTCGCTCTCGTGAGTGTTACTTCATAGAGTATGTTAAAGATGGTATTGAATACTAGCTTTATGACCCTGAGACCCAAAAGGTTTTCGTTTCTAGAGATGTGATGTTTCTGGAGAATGATTTCCTTAAAGGTCTAGACAAGAATGAAGTAGAGGAACTCATTGAATCCCCTGAGGATTCTAAGCTTCCTGGACCAGAAACTGAAGAGATAAATAAGGATGAAACACACATACCTCTTCGAAGGATTTCAAGGGTGGTTGCACCACCTGAAAGGTATGGATTCCATGTGTCAAGTGAGACTGACATTAATCCTACTTCATTTGATGAAGCACTCGCGGATCAAGACATGAATAGATGGATGCTAGCCATGAAGTCAGAAATTGACTCCATGCATAAGAATGGTGTATGGACCCTAGAGGATCCACCTAAAGGGGGTAAAACCCATTGGGTGTAAATGGATCTTCAAGAGAAAGAGGGGGCCTGATGGGAAAGTAGAGACTTTCAAGGCACGGCTCGTAGCCAAGGGCTACACACAGAGAGAAGGCATCGATTACGACGAGACATTCTCTCCTGTGGCTATGATTAAATCCATTAGGACACTGCTAGCTATAGCTGCATATCTTGACTACGACATCTGGCAGATGGACGTCAAGACGACTTTCCTCAATGGATACCTCGAGGAGGATATCTACATGGAGCAGCCCCAGAGCTTCATAAGTGAGGATGGCAAAGTTTGCAAGCTGAAGAAATCCATCTATGGGCTCAAGCAACCTTCTCGTAGCTGGAACATCAGATTTGACGAAACCATAAAGAGTTATGATTTTGTGCAGAATCCTGATGAACCTTATGTGTACAAGAAGCTTAGTGGGAGCTCCATTGTGTTCATCTTGCTTTGCGTAGATGACATCCTTATCATTGGGAATGATATAGGGATGATGACCAGTGTAAAGTTTTGGCTATATCATACCTTTGAGATGAAAGATCTTGGAGAAGGCTCTTACATCTTAGGCCAAGCCTCTTACATCTTAGGCCTGAAGTTGTTCAGAAACCGAGAAAAGAGGATTTTGGGATTGTCACAACATGGATACATTAAGAAGATTCTTGAACGGTTCCGTATGGATAGTTCTAAGAAAGGATTCCTACCCTTAAGACATGGTATCCACCTGTATAAAGGAATGGCTCCTCAAACTGTTGAGGAAAAGAAGGCCATGGCTGGATGTCCTTATACATCAGTTGTAGGAAGCTTAATGTATACCATGATGTGTACTAGGACAGATATCTGCCATGCAGTTGGAGTGGTAAGTCGTTACCAATCCTGCTATGGAGAACAACACCGAAATGCAGTAAAGAACATATTCACATATCTAAGATGGATGCAAGATTACATCTTGGTCTATGGAGATGGTGATCTCCAAGTCTTGGGATATACAGATTCTGACTTCCAATCGGATGTAGATGATCGCAAATCGACATCAGGGTTTGTGTTCTTGTTGAATGGTGGTGTTGTGAGCTGGAGAAGCAAGAAGTAGGACACTACTGCAGATTCAACAACAGAATCCGAGTACATTGCCGCATTGGATGCTGCAAAGGCGACGGTGTGGTTGCACAAGTTCATCCTGGAGCTTGGTGTAGTTTCCTCTGATACTCCCATCTCGTTACTCTGCGATCACATGGGAGCCGTTGCCCAGAAAAAGGAACCCAGATGGCATCAGAAGAGCAAGCACGTGGAAAGGAAATACCACATCATTCGGGAGATACAAAAGCGTGGTGACATCATCATCACCAAGGTGGTCTTTGCCGACAATGTTGCTGATCTGTTGGAAATGCGAGCCCACGGTGAGCCATTATGCAATAAATGTTATTGCAATTCACTTCTTAATCTGAAATAAAGAATACATAATTTGCATAATAGGTCCCTTCGTACAATTAGGGTTATGTACCATGGCCATCTTAATGATCATACAGCTATTGATTCTGTTATTGAATCATAGAGGCTGTTGCTTGGCTGAATATCTAAAGAGTTAGATTGAGGACTCATCAAGCACCATCAAATGATTGTTAAGAGATGATCTCCAGCCTGAGAAGGAGATGGCAATCCTTTCTCTAAAGGCTGATATCTGACCGACCTCTTGATGTAGGTCCTCTGCATAGGAATAGAGATTCGGAGGTGTCAGACTAGTTAGGTCAAAGAGTTGACTTAACGAGATCGAGATAACCAAAGTCCTATATCGTATGCTGTCATGATATAGGCACGCATCCTCTAACCGGAGACAGATGTGTTACTATATGTCTGAGTATGTACATTTGGCAGACCAATAGGTTGATGACCTAATCAAGGTCTATACACCGGCGCCCTTGTGTGCATATAAGGGCATATGAGTAATACGATCTCTCAAAGGGATCATACAGGTCCAGTTACTGAACCGGAAGACATGAGCACACTCATGAGATATTGGGAAGAATTAAATTCCGTGCGCACGGTCGTCTCGCTTTGGAAGCTTGACTAAATTTGTTGGTTTGATATATACTTTTGGAAAGTATATGATCAAGACCTAGGTATGATATATGCTTTTTGAAAGGATATGATCAATACCGATTCCCAATGATCGAATGAGAAACTTACTGATAAAACCATGAAGTAGACAGTGTAAAGATGATCTAATACTTCGGGTTTATTCTGAGTCTTCCAGTATGCAGGATGTACAGGTATTGGGAATACCTGAGGGTGATGTGATCATAAACGATTGTATAACCATGACGCTTCCATTCCTAGGGAGTGATGAAACGGGTCTGGATTTTAGTGACTCCTCTCAGTAGAGAAGTAACCTAATCTTAGTCCAAATATTGGACATTGATCTGAATGTGATTCAGATCCAATGAGAAGATTAGATTTACGGTCTTTATTTAATCAAGCATTTATGGGAGGCCCGAGATCTGGATTTGAGATGTGATCTCAATATCCAAGTCACTATACGTGGAACAATACAATCACCCTGTCCTTATCTCCAAGTATTCGCGGAGAAAGCGCATTATCCTTGAATGGGTTCAAGATAATTTCAATGTTGATAAAATGTATCCGAGCATTGAGAAAATGAATAATTAAATGTGATTTAATTATCAAGATTAATATGAATTTGATTCATACTATAAAGAGAGTTATCTAAGATAATTGAATATGATTTAATTATCAAAGATGTGAATAATGTGAATGTGATTCATATTATTTGAACACATGAGATAAAGAGATCCAAGATGATTAAATATGATTTAATCATCATGGATAAGAATAACGTGGATAGCAATATCCAATTATTCATAATATACTATAAATGTGATTTATAATGTATTAGAGAGAGCTAATTATGATTTATATGTGTTGATTAATTATTATGTGTATTGGATACACATTGTGTAATTAATTGACAATGTAAATTATATATTGTTTTGGGTTGTGAATTTGATTCACAATTTTTTCCATGGCAAGATTGCAATATTATTAAATATAATTGTGAATTATTTTTGAAGAATAAAAAGCCAACAAAAGTTGTTGGAAATAAATAAAGGAGATTTTCAAGGTGATATGCAATCTCATGGATTTCCATGAGATTGCTCTCCCCATGGAAAGAGTGGGTGGCATATCATTCCTAATAGGAATGTGTGGCCGTCCACATGGAAGGTGCATGGATATCAAATCTCCATGCACATTCTCTCCTTATTTATTGGCTTGATTTAGGATTAATTTATATTTTATTTTGTCAAATATATTTTAACCTAAATTTGTTGGTTTTACCAACAACAATCTTGACCATTGGATTGACATAAATCAATCTCATCCATTGATTTTATATGTCCCATGGATTGAGATCCATGGATCCTAAAACCCTATAAATAGAGAGGCATACCCATGCTCTCTCTTTACACAAAATGCTTGAGAAGCATCTCTCTCTCTCTCTCTTTAGGCATCATCCCTCTCTCTCCCTCTCATGGCCATCTACCATGGATGCTATGGAGAGGTTCTCCATCACCGCAGCATCGTCGTTATGCTGCCCGATCATCTGCTCATGGATCTACGTCTCCTTCGGTGCACCTCGCTCGTGAAGAAGATGACGGATCTCGTGTGTCGAGATCAGGAGATCCGCCGCTTGGATCATCAACATGGATTGCAAGAAGCACGTGGTTCATCCCCGCACTCGCAAGCGTCTCCTCCATCGGATCGGACTTGAGATAGGAGGTCTCTTTGTTTAGAGACTCGATCACAACCACACTTCAAGAGGTAACCCTAATACTTGTTTGTGGTTTAGACGAAACGATCCGAGAAGTGTTCTTGGATCATGTGGTTTCGTCACATGAAAATTTTTAAATTCCACTGCATCGAGCAACTAGTCAGACTAGTCGCTCCTTGTCGTATTTGATACGACGCACATGCTTCCGTGATGCGCTTGAGGATTTTACCATATCCTTCATGATCCTCTTACCAAACCACCGACACAGAAGGTTTTCGACCAGCATGTAATGAGTATGGGTTTAAGGATTGTACCTGAATGGTTCTGAGGGCTAGTGGGAGATTGTTAGCAATGTGAGCCGCTTGTGAACCATTCCTACAATAAATGTTATTGTACTAAATAAATTATTAATGAAAATTATTGATTATTTTTCACTCCCTTTCTGAGATTGAATGAATGAATGCACTATAAGGTCCCTCTGTACAATAAGGGTTATGTAACATGGCTAACTTGATGATCATACAGCTGTTGATTCATTGAATGAATCATAGAGGTTGATGCTTGGATGAATATATAAGGAGTTATATAGAGGACTCATCAAGCATCGTCAAATGATTATTAAGTGATGATCTCCAACCTGAGTAGGAGATGGCAATCCTATCTCAAATGGATGATATCTGACTGACCTCTTGATGCAGGTCCTCTGCAATGGAATAGTGATTCGGAGGTGTTAGATCAGTTGAGTCAATGGGTTGACTTAACGAGATCGAGATAACCAAAGACCTATGTTGAATGCTGTCCCAGCATAGGCATGCATCCTCTGACCAGAGACAGATGTGTTGTTATATGTCTAAGTATGTACATTTGGCAGACCAATAGGTTGATGACCTAACCAAGGTATATACACCGACGAGCTGGTGTGCATGTAAGGACATATGAGTAATACGATCTCTCAAAGGGATCATACAGGTTCACTTATGAATCGGGAGACATGAGCTCACTCATGAGGTATTGGGACTGATCAAATTCCATGCATGGTCGTCATGCTTTGGAAGCATGACATGAATTTGGAGGTAAGATATATGCTTTGGGAAAGCATATGATCTATACCAATTCCCAGTGACCAAGATTGAGAAACTTAATGATCAAACCCTGAAGATGACAATATAAAAGTGATCTTTATCTTTAGAATGATCATGGGTCTTCCAGTATGCAGGATGTACAGGTATTGGGAATACCTGAGGGTGATGTGATCATAAACGATTGTGTAACCATGACGCTTCCATTCCGAGGGAGTGATGAAACCGGTTTGGATTTTAGTGACTCCTCTCATTAGAGAAATGACCTGATCTTAGTCCATGAACTGGACGTTGATCTGAATGAGATTCAGATGCAATGAGAAGATTTGGTCTACGGTCTTGATTTGATCAAGCATCAGTGAGAGGTCCATGGGATCTGGATTTGACATATGATCTCAACATCCAAGTCACTATACGTGGAGCAATACAATCGCCCTGTCCTTATCTCCAAGTATCTGCGGAGAAATCGCATTATTCTTGAAGGGTTCAAGAATAATTCCATAGATCTAAGCAATGAAGAAACAATGATTAATGTGACTTAATCATCTTGATGTGTGTAGAAATTATCCAATATAATTAAATATGATTTAATTATTTTAGATAAAAATAATATGGATTAAGATATCCAGTTATTCATAATATATTATAAATGTGATTTATAATGTATTAGAGAGAGCTAATTATAATTTATATTTGTTGATTAATTATTATGTGTATTGGATACACATTGTGTAATTGATTAATAATGTAAATTATATGTTGTTTTTGGTTGTGAATGTAATTCACAATTTTTCAAAACCCTATAAATAGAGAGGCATACCATGCTCTCTACGACTATGCAATATTGGATCAAACTCTCTCTCTTTCTTTCTTCTCACACACCATCCCTCTCTTCCTCTTCTTGGTGGCCTTCCACCAAACCCTAGAGGAGAGGTTCGTCGATGCCGTTCGATGTTCTTCGGTTCTCCATCTTCTTGGAGTGCTACGCTCACGAAGGAGACGTTCGATCTCGTACGACGAGATCAGGAGCAACCGTGCTTGGATCATCTTGTTGGATTGTGAGGACTACGCGGTTCATCACCGCGCTCGCAAGCAATCTCTCCGACGATCGGACTTGAGACGGGAGGTCTCTTCTCTAGAGACTCGATCAACAGGCTTCAAGAGGTATTCCTTATACTTGTTGTGGTTATAGATGAAACGATCTAAGAACCGTTCTTGGATCATGTGGTTTCATCGTATGAAAATTTTTTTAAATTCCGCTGCACAGAACAACTAGTACGACTAGTCGTTCTGCGTCGTATACGATACAACGATCACGCTTCCGTGATGCGCTTGAGGATAATTCCATATCCTTCAGGGAGGACGAGTAATCGATGCTTGAATATTGATAGGAAAGAAGTTCTTACGTGTTCTTCATGAGTCTATATGAGCGTCTGATGGAGGAGGCGCTCCAGTCCTAATTTGGAGTATTGAAATCAAGTGAGGCGGTATGCAATCTCAACCCTCCACATGGATAAGTGGGTGCACCAAAATCGTCGATAAGTGACACATGCCCTGCATGCACCGCCTTAGGCATATTTCACATGTACCCTCTGTCATTTTATATTTTCTTTTTAGTATTGTATATTAAATATGCAGTGTGAAAATATTTTAGGTATAGTTACAAGTTGGACCCTGAACTATATTGTAATTACTATTAGGTACTTGCCAGGTCAACTAACGTGGTCCCCTACGTGAGGAAAACTTTGAGTATTTTGGTATATTTATCCTAAACTCTCTTGACATGTTATGAAATGGAATTTTTAACTTCTAAATATTGCAAATAAGTCCCTATCAATTGTATATTTTGTTTTTATGTATATTGCATGTATTAAATATTTTCTTTATGCCAAAAAATTATGGAGAAAATATTATAGAGGCCTGGAATAATGCCTATTCATGTAAATTTTATTTGGCATTTAACTCTATTTTCCTATTTTGACAAATATAAAAAACTAGCATTTTCTCCACTTTTCTTGTTAAAAATCCATAAAATTTTGAATATAACTCCAAAATTTCCAAAAAAATATTAGCTATATTATAGTCTATTATAGAATATCAAAAAATCACCAAAAATACAAAATATAAAAATGTAAAAGGTAAAATCGTAAATCTTAGAAAATTAACAAAATTCTTTAAAAAATCAAAAAATAATGTTTTCTATTTTTGAATTTTATTTATTATGTACATTATATACTAAAATTAGTTTTGGGTTAATTTTAGACTTATAAATATTTATTAAAGCCTAAAAAAGCTCAGATATTTAATATATTCACTGTTTGATTTATTTTCAACTTTAAAAATCCACAAAATAGAAAAATCAATAAAATTACAAATATAGAGACGAATATAAAAAACACAAAAGCATTTTATATTTTATTTTGATTTTTTTGACTTATTTTAAAAAAATAAAGCTATATATATTATATATTACTTTTATATAATATATAATATCTATTTATCAACATTATTATTATTTTATTCTAGAAATAAAAAAGAGAGAAATATTTTAAAATTAGAAACATAATATAATATTAAATATTTAAATTTAAAATATCAAAACAAATTAAAATACACGAAAATTAAATACAATAAAAAACCTGAAAATAAGAAAAATAAAGAAGTAATTATTATTAATTAGCAATAATTAATAATAATTCTCTACCCTCCTTGTGTTCCCAGTGTTAGATACCCTACCTACTTACACCTGTACATATTCATGTAGACTTGTACTAAATTTTGACCCACATACATTTTGATCGCTTAGTCTAATTATGGGTTGATTGTTGTTTGATTGAGTGCATGGTCAACACAATAATTGCTTGGCTAGCTTGTTAGCAGGAGCAAACCAGGCGCTCATCAACACTCACTTAAGGAATACATAAAATAACTTACCTCTGGTGTTTCTTTCTAAGAAAAATAACATGAAATTAAAAAGACCCTTAAGGAAAACATAGATGCGGACAATTTTCCCAATAGTCAGAGTTACATGAGTAATTAATTATTTCAGTTGTTGCATTTGTATATTTTTGGTCCCTCATGTTCTTGATTAGCAAGGGATCATGTTCTATCTAATCGATGTGGATGAATTTTTCAAACTCGTCTTTTATGTTATTATTGAGTATGTTCATTTTGATAATAATTTGGAATTTTGTTTTGGTCATTTATCTCAATTCCTTAAGTCTTTTGGGATACTCCATCAAACTTTGTATATCCAGAATTCCAAAAGAATAGTGTTAATGAGCACAAACAATGCCATATCTTATATGTTACCAAGACTCTCCTGATATAGAATCTTACTCCCCACTATTACGAGAGAGATGTTGTCATTGCTACTTGCTACATCATCAGACATTTGTCATCTTCCATGTTAGAGAAAATTTTATTTATTCAATTTAATTTCCCGAAAAAGGAAGTCTTATATCTTGCAGCTCACATCTTTGGCTGTATGGCCTCTGCCCATGAGCTGACTCCTATTTGTAACTAGCTCTCTCTTAGATCTATCAAATGATCCTTTATTGGCTTATTCACATATCCAAAAAGGGAACATGTACTTGGATATTATTAGGTGGAAGTACTTTGTTAGTGATGGCATCACACTCTGTGAGTTTGCCATGTATTTTTCTTGCACGAGTGATGGGATGACACCTTCAAAGTTCGATGAGGAGGTTTACATTCCAATTCCTTCTTTTTCCTCCATTTCCACCACACATCGTATGTCACAGCATTTTCCTAGATTCTATGTTTGCAGATTCATCACTACCGGAACCCCGACTCCCATGCCATCCCCAAATCAGCATTCCCTAGGTAAATTTTGAACACAGTCTCCATTGATGGCACTATCAATATTTTTATACAATAGGAGACTTAGAATATAGAGGATGAGAATGCAACTACTCAGGATATTGTCTAGGAGGTGGATCCTTCAGAGGACTTCGATCGACTCATTGCACTTTGAAGAGGAGCCATGTTTTAATGGGACATCAATCTTAGGGCTTTATAGTGTTTGTGGTGGGATGTCAATAGTTATAATCCCACACACGTATCAAGAGGCTATGATGGATAGTCAATAATAGATGTTTTCCATTTTTTAGGCACATGGAGATAGGTTATTGCCCTAATAGGGGATGTTGTGGTTGGCTACAAGTCAATCTATACAATGAAGCATAGCATGGACGATAGTGTTGACTGCTACAAGGACATACTTGTGGCACCTTGATTCAATCAAACAGTTAGGTTGGACTATCAGGACACTTTGTCTCATGTGCCATGCCACTCCACTGTAGGGATCCTCTATTCTATTGATATAAGAGAGATTGGATGTTATCCCAACTTTATATCAAGAATGCCTTTTTGTATGGAAACATGCAAGAGAATGTCGATATGCAGCAACCACGAGGTTTGCTATTAAAGGGTGTGTCAAAAGACATGCAAATTTAATAATTTATGGCCTTAAGTAAATCCCTAGAGCATGATTCGTGGAGCTTCAGATCTGATAGAGAAGCATGGCTTGAAGAGATCAAATGAATATCATTCACTCTTTCTACAAAAGGAATCATGATGTATTTTTGTTATTCTTGTATATGATGACGATATTATTATAAAAGAGATGATTTACATGGGATTCCTGAATCGGTGATTCATCACCACTATTTTGATTTGGTATCCCTCTTTCTTATACTATTCAAGTAATATAACAACTAAATAATTACAGTTAACTTCTAACACAAATATCTTTATTTTCTATGTTTCTCTGTTTTTAAAATAGAATAAAATTAGAATAATATTGTATACAATTTATTGTACATCATTCTTCTTATAAAAAATACAAAAAATTCTAAAAGAAATAAAATAAGTATTTTATCTATTAAAAATACTTTTAAAAATATTAAATATGTAAATATGATATATTTTGACCTTGAATTCTACGTAAAATTGTAGATCATGAAAAGATACATAACTTTCATGCTCATCAATTTTGGTTTTGATGTCTTCATGAAAGTTGTAGATCTCATTGAGACGAGCAATTTTCGTGACGAAACATTTTCGATCCGAGGTCGTCTACTTTTTATTATTGATTTTCCAAAGTATTTAACCAGCGATTTTCTGGTGCTGACACGTGACCGCCCCTGGGGCCGCCACGTGTCAGTGTTTTTCAGCCTTTTTATAATTCATTTAGAAAAATAAAAAAATAAATTAATGGACGCACGTGCGAGGTACGTAGCCCAAGGCGCGTGCAAAGCACGTGCGGTGCACCCCTCTTTCTAAACACCCGACACGTGTCGCTACAGGGGTCGTTCGATCTCGCTTGATCAAACGGCGACTGTGCATCGTCCTCCCGCGCCCCTTTCCGCACCTACTGCTAAACTGCCTCACCGCAAATCTCGCAACTACTGCCCTTTGACCGCGCCGCCAAACGAACTCCACTTCTCTCGCTCGCGGCCAGCCACCTCCGGAGCTCTCGCGCCGCCTACCCCTCGCAACCTATTTAAGAGCTTCGATAGCCCTCATCTCCCTTATCCGTCGACTGCACGTAAGAAAAAATCGGAGTGACAACCCGAACTCTTTCTTCTCCGGCGAGGTCCGAGGCTTGACGCCTCGTTGCAGGAAGGTCTCCAGCCAACTGCTTCGCTCCAGGTTCCATCCCTATCGAGCCCCCTTCACCAGGTACACACCTGCTCCGCTTCACCTCCTTCTTCCCGTCCGCAACCTCCATCCCCGATCTCTCTCTCTCTCTCGATCAACAGCTTCGTCTATGACCTACAACTCCGCTGTCGCCTTCATTTCCATCACCTCCGAAGAATCTTATGCTTCTCTGACCACCACATAGCTCCGAACTCCATCGAGCCAACGCTTCATCACCTCCGCCTCTCCCACGACTTTGCCAACTCCATCGACTTCAAATCTCATCATCTTCGACAACCACCGTCCAACGCCAATAATGACTCCGACTCGCTTTATCGCCAACACCGCCTTCGTCGTCAACTCCAATGTCAAACAATTGCCGGCCAGCCTTCCGCCCTCTCAACGCCACCGCCGAGGCTGGGCTTCGCCTCCTCCGTCTTTGCCAGCCAAGTCTCCAGGAGCTGCACCACCACCGGGCACACAGCCCGAGACCCCCCACGTGCGAGGCACGTGCGTGTGGGGGAACGTCTGCTGCTTCAACCCTGGGTCACATGCGCTGCACGTGACCGCAGATAAATTGCAAAGACCCCCCCCCCAGAGGAGCCTCTATTTTCCAACACACCCCCATCAACCAGTGATCACGTATACGACAAGTGATTGGCTGGAATTTTGCGAAGAAACCCCCACACCTTATCAGAAATTGCATCTAGGCCCCCTGCGCATTTTATTTATATTATTTTGCAGAAACACCCCTATCTTTCCTCTTCATTTTAGACCCCTACCATGCATTATTTAATTATCCAAAAAATAGCATGATGTTCTTCCTTTAATCCTCTACTGTTTGACATATTGTGGACATTTTTGTGATTGATGGTTAATTACTGATTAATTATTTTGTGGAAAATTGCAAACTTTGCCCCTTTTATGCTCTTAAATTTGCCATTGATTAACCACTGCTCTAAAAAATTCCCCAAAAAATCACATATTATAGAGTTAATTGTGTTTGACATTGTGCCTAAAAGATTTGCATTTGCATGATAGTTTGCCCTCTAAAAATCATTTTGCAGATTTCAGTGTTTAATGTTTAATATGTATTAGATCTCACATTTTCAAGGTTTAGGATTTTTCTGAGATCAATCACCTAGTGATAGATCTTATATAATTTTGGCACTCGAAAATAAGTAGTTTTAGTATTTATCATAATTAAATATTGAAATTCATTTTGTTTGCACTTAAAAATTCATAAAAAAATCATATTGCATCCAAAAATTCCAAAAATATTACAGTGCATTCATTTCATCATAATTTACATTGTGGCCAAGTTTCGTATTTTTCGGACATCGTTTGAATGTAGTTGAAATTTTAGTCCCTAAAATAAGCCGAAATAGCATCTTGCATCCCTTATTTGCATTAAAAAATCCAAAAAAAAGACCGCCTCGAAAATCGTGTACGAATTTTGATTGACATAATTCTAGGTTGTTCTTTACCTCCTTGTGTTCGACCTTGGGATTTGCGCAAGTAAAATAAACATAAAACCACGAGATTAAAAATTGATTAGATTTTTGTGTGGTTATTTTCTTGACCGATTCCGATTGCTGCCTACAACGCACGACACGTTATTCTTTAAGCACGAACAATCACATAAAAATATCTTTTTAAATCCACGATTTCGGACTCGTCAGATGGCGCCGTTGCCGGGGAGGCAAACGGCTTAGTTTTGTGTTTTGAAACTTCTTGCTCGGTTTTCCGCATATGGGTAGTATGACCCCCAAACTTTTCATTGTAAATTCCATTTTTATTTCATGTAATTTTTTTAGCATTTATTTCGCTTATTTTAATCTTAATTATTTTTTGAGTCACTCTCTTACACAAATCTCTCTTATTTTTCTTGCGAGGTACCCGGCGTACGTGGAGCGGTTTTTCAGGAAACCGAAGCATCTTCACTGACATCCAAAAAAGCCACAATTAATTTAAGATTGAGTCGAATCGTGAGAGAGCGTAGAGTCTAGGTTTTTAATTTCTGCAATTTTGTTTAACTACTCATTTACAGCGGTGTCCGTTTGGACTCTCGCGCATGTAAAAAGACCTTGAACTTTTATGTGCTGAGTCGTAGCCTATTTCACTATCCGGTGAGGATGGGGCCCGATTTAAGTGGCGATTAGGATAGACCTGCATATATGGCTCTCAGAGTATTTATATTTTTGATTGTGGTCGTAAGATCTAAGGCCACACTACACTTTAATTAAGACGCACATTAGATCATTCAACTTAGCCAAAATTCAACTCAATTCTTTCCCGCTAATAGAACTTTCTGCTTAGGTACGGTTTTTCATCGGCTTGCATTCAGTTAGAATAACTTTTCAATTCTGTATTGCATCTCCAATGGAGATTACGAGGAAGCACTGTAAGTCTTCTAACTGATCATACATCATTGTTTTCGCATGCATTAGCTTTTCCCGAACTGCTCCCTCTTATTTTATCACATAATTTTAAAGGAAATTGGGACTGGACGGTAGATGTGTACTTGTGCTCATTTAAATTTTTCAGTGATCATCTAACTAAAATTGGGACTGCTAAACATAGCCGATCTTAAGAACCCATAAAATCAAGAATTCTTGTAGGAGAGCAACCCCGACATTTTTTGATTTTATCTTGCAGCGAGGAGAGAGATGCACACTAGGATAAAGCCAAGCCAAGATTTTCATATAGACTACTGATTCTAAAAACGATTAGCTACTTCTCAGTGAGGAATATGGGTAGCCGTTTTACGGTCCGGACTTCCTTAGCAGAGTGGGTGGTTTAAAGGACACTACGCAAGGCTCTGTCCTTAAGTAACACGGGTAGCCATTTTACGATCTTTTCTTACACCTATACCGGCTGAAAGTGGATGCAACTAGTCGTACGAACTCGGGATAGTCTTTACGGAAATTTTGGTACCTAACAACTCGTTAAAAGGTTTGCAAGATTTGAATTCTCACCAATTTAAAACTGACAAGATAATTGGCCGAACCCTTACGGCCTTCGAGTCAGTTGGTGAAAGAATTCCTTGTATTGTGTTTGGTTTGTGCGTAGAAAATAAGCAATCAACGAATACCGCACACCTGTGCCTACATCATAAATCATGAATCTCTTGTTGACCTCGAGAATGGAAGATTGTGGTAATTCTCGTTCGAACTCCACGAACCCTTCTATCACTACCACAAACTCTCCAATCTCAAAAGCCTAGAGAGACTCTTTCTCTAGACCTCCTTGGCCTTAGGGAAACCCTTCCCAAGAACCCTATTCCAACGATTCCTTCTTCTTTCTAGAGGGAGGACATACCCACACTATCTCTTTCTCACCAAAACAGATCGAGAAAAACTTTTACATCAATTCTTTCCATTCTATTAACTCGAACCCCTTATATTCTGAAGGTGAAGAAGAAGAGATGCCTCCCAAGATGTCTTCCAAGAAAGATCCTGAAGATGAAACCAATGACGATACTATTCATATGATTCTAGCAAGATTGGCTACATCTGAGAAGCAATAACAGTTACTGAGGGAGCAGCTAGAACAGTTGAATGTGTGGGAAGAACTGCCAACGGAAGTCGCATACAACCCTAGACAGTACAGAGTGAGGAATTATTTGCAGCCACCACAGCCAGAGATTCACTATGAACTGAAGCCACATTTTGTAAGTCAATTAGCTCAATTCCATGGTAATACGACTGAAGAGACATATGAATTCTTGCGTGACTTGGAGCTGATATGCTCGAATCTGAGGCACCCGCAAGTCAGCCAAGACTACATTCGTCTCATTGCACTACCTTTCGCCTTGAAATGGAAGGTAGACTACTGGGTGAAGAACTTAGGAGTGACTGTGACTACTTATGAGAGGTAGAAAAACCTATTTTTGAAAAATTCTACCCATTGAGTCAGACCAACCAAATGAGGACTCGCATCACCAGTTTCTCTTTTATGCCCAATGAACCACTCTGTGAGGCTTGGGATAGGTTTTAAGACCTACTACAGAAATGTCCCTACCATAATCTGGATAACAACGTCCTAGTCCAGTCACTCTACTCTGGCCTCAACTACGAGACTCAAGGGTTAGTTAGCGCTGCCTGCGGAGGGAATTACACATCGCGTGGAGCTGAGACCGTCTGGAAAGTACTGGAGCAAATGTCAAAAACAAGTCGTTCTCAGATTGCCAGTAGAGCATACACCGATTCCCTGAACACCCTTCAAGCCAAAGGCAGGAAGCAGACTATCGCAGAAATAGCAGAGGATTTGATCCCAAACATGAACTTCATAGCTGATAAATTGATAGTCGTGGATAAGTGGATGAACGACATCGACAACAGGATCTCCCACTTCCCAAAGCAGATGGAGGAGCTCACTACGAAGGTGTCCAAGATGGGGATGCCTACTACTCATACGGTCCCGATCTATCATGTGCATCATGTCCAGGAGAAGCCAAGATCAGAACAACATCAACCATGGACTCAGGACCAATTCTTTTCCCAAGCTTCCCAGCAGCCACCCTTACCAGCCGAGATAGTCAAAGAAGCCCCACCTCTGACATAAACGGCATTTGGTACACACTGGACACTACCCGACAGGGTAATATGGGGGGCCGTCAGCCTTATCAACGTCCGGCCACTTTTTATAATGTCGCATTTCCTCCGCCTCCACAACACACTCATAACACTGCATCTTTCCAGCATCTGAAGCAGCAGCCCTACAATCGCCATAACCAACCTCAGCAATATCGTCAGCAATATCAAGCTCCCAAACAATCAGCTCAATCATCCAACCCCCCGGAAGAACTGGTCGATATCCAGAGGCAAATGCTTGAAGAAATTCGCAACTTCCGAAATGAGCTATACGATCTACGGGCTGATGTCAATCGTTTATCCCATTGGAAGGATGAGCAGACAGCCCCAGCCACAACCATTCCCGCCCAAGTTCAAGCTAACCCTAATAGCTTAAACAAATCTCAATCATCTCAACACAATGGCCAGGTATATTATTCAGATTTTTCCACATCTGAACATGAGATCCTTTCGTTTGACAATATCAATGCCATGTCACTCAGGAGCGAAAGGACCGTGGTCGTACCTGATCGAGCTAGGGAATCAGACCCTGAAGAGACGGAAGATCAGCCGAAGGATGCTTCCGAGGAGGATGAAGAAGGATGCCTGAATATCCTAGCACAAGAGAAAGGGAAAGCATCTATGGAGTCTGCAGAGGACCTTGAACCTCTAGTTGCTGCAAAAACACCTTTGTCATCTTTTCAGCAACCTGATTTTGATTATTATCAGAAATCTTATGATTGTAATAAGAACTCCAAGTCTAATAAAGATGCTCTTATCTATGATTCTGGCTCTTTATCTCATGTTTCAAATGCTTCCATTTCTTTCCCCCATGCTCTTAAGAAGGAAAAAAAAAGAAAAATATTCAGGATGACCCAGTGATCGAAAAGTTCTGCCAGCAGAATATCACAGTCAAAGTACCCTTGGTCAGTATGTTGCCAGTAATCCAGCCTTTCAAAAGTACTTAAAGGCAAAATGCACTCCCACCAGGACTCGTACAAAGAAAACAAGTCAATTTGTGGAAACTCATATCTTGACAGTTGCCACTACCAAATGTGTCAAAAATCAGCATTTGCTGAGAAAGAAAAGGGATCTGGATGCCCATTATGTGGAGAGTCTCATTGGCGGCATTGCGTTTGCACGCACACTCCTTGACAATGGTTCCTCCATAAATCTTCTTCCCTTAGCCTTATATTATAGATTGGAGTTAGGCCCTCTCAAGAAATCATTATTTTTACTCCAATTTGCTGATAAATCCACTAAAAGACCTAAGGGAGAAGTAAAAAATGCCATCATCGTGATCGAGGGTACGGAATACAAAGTGGACTTCACTGTCCTTGATATGGAGACCCCGAACCATTGGAAAGAATCACAAATCATTCTTGGAAGACCGTTCTTAAGAACCGCCAAAGATGTATTTGATTACGATTCTGGAATGATGAAATTATGTTCTCCAGACGGAAAGGTAGACTTGGATATGAAACAAACAAAGTGGCAAAGGCCAGACTCTGAATCCACAACTGATTATGCCGAAACATCATAATGCAATCTCCTCAGCACTATTGGGCCGTGGGACCAATTGGCAGACCTGCAGATTGAAAGCACAACATCAGAAGAAGAAGCAATGCACAGTGCAGTTTACAAAATATTGCCAAACATATCTAGACACCTAGATTACTACAGTCTTGATGACACAAAAATCCTGTCGGATTTGTCAATCCCATCATCTTCGGGACAATCAAGAAATATCGATGACGAGTCGGACGCGGATCTGGCCGAATTACCATTCTACTTTAGCGATCCGACTCACCTTTCTTCGGAATAGGTGGCCAGCATCTTACACAATGATTTTCTGCCAACCGACACTGAGCCAGATACAAAGATCATTCAGCCAGACTTAATTGATGATTCAGATATGCCAGAGCTGAAACCACTGCCTCCCACACTAAAGTATGCATTTCTAGATGGACCCAAAGAAAAATTCCCTGTGATCATTAGCTCATCATTAACCATAGACCATGAATCTAGATTACTTGAAGTCCTTGAGCGAAATTGAAAAGCCATCGGTTGGACTGTGTCGGATCTCGTAGGAATAAACCCCGCTCTCTGCTCGCACCAAATTTATGTTGAGGATAATGCAAAGCCTTCCCGTGAATTTTAGAGAAGATTAAACCACAATCTTCGGGAATTGGTTAAGAAAGAGATAGAGAAATGGTGCAAAGCAGGATTTATATTTCCCATTTATAACTCCAAGTGGGTGCCCCCCTTCATGTCGTCTCAATGAAGTCGGGAATACAGATGGTCACCAACGAGGAGGTGGTAGAGATCGCGACTCGAGTGCCCACGTCATGGCACGTCTGTGTCGATTACAGATGCCTGAATGCGACGACCAAGAAAGATTACTTTCCACTTCCATTTATTGATCAAATCTTGGAGAGACTTGCAGGGAAAGCATTCTTCTATTTTCTTGATGGGTACTCCGGCTACAATCAACTAGCTATCGCTCCCAAGGATCAGGAAAAAAACCACGTTCACATGTCCCTTCGGTACCTACGCATTCAAGCACATGCCATTCGAGCTTTGTAATGCCCCAGACACATTTCAGCGGTGCATGATTGTTGTATTCGCCGAAATGGTTGGTGATTTCCTGGAAGTCTTCATGGATGACTTCTCGGTTCATGGTGATTCATTTGATACATGTTTAGCGCACTTGGACCGAGTCCTCCAAAGATGCAGGGAGGTTAATTTGGTACTCTCCGGGGAGAAATGCCACTTTAGGGTGACTGAGGATATCGTGTTGGGGAATGTCATCTCCAAAAAGGGAATGGACGTCGACACTACCAAGGTGGATGTGATCAAGAAACTTGAGCCACCAACCAACGTTAAGTCAGTGAGGTCTTTCTTAGGGCATGTTGGATTTTATCGAAGGTTCATCCCTGATTTTTCAAAGATCGCTCGCCCACTGACTGAGCTCTTAGGCAAAGACACCGAGTTTATTGTAAATCATAGGTGTCTAGAGGCCTTCGAGCTCCTGAAAAAGAAAATATGTGAATCGCCGATCTTACAAGCTTCCGACTGGTCTCTTCCCTTCGAAATAATGACTGATGCATCGGATTTTGCTGTCGAAGCAGTACTTGGACAAAGAAGAGAGGGAATTCCTTATGCAATTCACAACGCGAGCAAAGTGTTAGATCCTGCACAAAGAAACTATACAGTGACTGAAAAGGAAATGCTCGCAGTTGTTTGGGCCCTTGAAAAATTCAGATCATACATATTGGGATCCGAGGTGACTATTTTCACAGATCACACGACAATTAGATATCTCATGGATAAAAAGGATGCCAAGGCACGACTCTTGAGATGGATCTTGTTAGTCTAGGAATTTAATTTGGAAATCAAGGATAAACCTGGAAGAAAGAATGTTGTCGCTGATCACCTCTCCCGAATTGAAAAAAATGATTATCCTGACACTGGACCAATTAAGGAAACTTCCAGACGAATCAGTTTTCATTATTGATTCGACCCCATGGTATTCCGACATATTGAACTATCTTGTCTCCAATAAGTTCCCTATGGTTGGACCAAGAGAATGATTGATCGATTAAAGTCAGATTCAAGAAAATACCATTGGGACGATCCTTTCCTTTTCTATGAAGGACCGGATTGTGTCTGGCAAAGATGTATTCCTCAGGAGGAATATCAGAGTGTCCTCACACATTGTCATTCTCTCGAGGCTGTAGGACACCATTCGAGAAAGAGAACCGCGCACAAGGTACTCCAATGTGGATTTTACCGGCAGACCTTATTTAGAGATGCCAATGAATTTGTACGGTCATGACATATTTGTCAAAGAATGGGAGGGATCGTCGGTCATAGAGATGAAATGCCCATGCAACCAATGATTTTCTGTGATGTTTTCGATGCATGGGGGGTTGATTTTATGGGTCCCTTTCCCAATAGCAATGGATTTGAGTACATATTGCTAGCGGTTGATTATTTATCAAGATGTGTAGAGGCTATTCCAACCCGAACCACAGATAGCAAAACCGTCTGTAAGTTTATTAAGGATAGTATCATTGCAAGATTCAGGGTACCAAAAGTTTTGATTTCTGATGAAGGTAGCCACTTTGTGAACAGGGAGATGATATCTTTGGCTAAGGAGTACGAATTTGAGCGTAGAATAGCCAACCCATATCATCCACAATCTAATGGCATGGCGGAGGTTTCTAACAGAGAGGTGAAGGGTATTCTTTAGAAGTTGGTTCCTCCAGATAGGAAGAATTGGTCGAAGCTGTTGGACCAAGTTCTATGGGCCTATTGGACAACCTATAAGACTCCACTCGGTACTTCACCTTTTAGGATGATCTATGGCAAGACATGCCATCTACCTGCAGAATTTATTCGCAAATCAGAATGGACGATCAAAAAGTTGAATTGGAGTTGTCACCTTGGGAAATTATGTCGAGAACTAAATCTGAATGAGCTAATTGAAATTCGAAATCGGGCATATGACAACAGTGTGATTTGTAAGTATAAGGTCAAGAGATGGCATGATAGGCACATTCGAGACAAGACCTTTGTCCCTGGGCAGAAAGTGTGGTTGTTTAATGCTCAGTTAAAGATTTTTCATGGGAAACTGAAATCAAAATGGACGGGTCCTTACATTGTCATTGATGTGCATACCAATGGAAGTGTAGATATTGCCGATCTCAAAGAGGATGCACAACCTTTCTCAGTAAATGGACAGTTGCTGAAGCCATATATTGAATCACCCAAAGAGCAGACAGTTCAAGTTGAGGTCATCTATTCACACTGAGCAAGGACATTTAAGATTCATCAGCTCATTCCCATCCTCCCTCAGGACCACATCGATCCCCTTGTACATCTTCTTCCTCTACTTAGGCCAAAGACTAAGTATAGGGGGGACCGATGCCATCTATATATACCATCCTTCTCCTATCTCTCGATCGCCTCACTTCCACCCTTCTTCTATACTTAGGCTGACCAGAGTCTAAGTGTAGGGGGAACTGACACTCAACTGTATATACTCTCCTCATTCACATATTCTGACCGCCTCTTTTTTGCTCTTCTTCTATACTTAGACTGTGAATATAAATTTTTAGCTCTCTTCCGCTTAGCCCGAGCTATGTCTTCTTTTCACTTCTTGTGCTCTGAGGACACAACACTTGCTAAGTATAGGGGGGTCTGTATATATACTTTTTATATATTTTACCCATATCTCGTACTTTCACATAAGTCTATATGTATTTACAGGGTGGGTAATTAAAAAGAAGAAGAAAAAGAGAGAAAGAGAAAAGAAAAGAAAGAGGATTTTTGCTACTAACACTGACTTTGCCCAAAAATTTTGAAAATGGCTTCTCATTTGCATAAAAAAAATTCCCTTGCATAAAAAGAAAAAAAATGTGTGTCTGCATTTCACACACCTGCACTTCATCCGGCATCGCATTCATCTGCATCTGTGAAAAGTCATTGGGTCCTGAACCGAGTTGTGAGCAGAAACCGAGAGTGGTCTAGACTTGACCTTAATCCACCTAATTTTCAGAGGAACTTCACCAAGAAATAGGATTTTAAGAGCTTCATGTCTTTTGACTTAAATCTTTAAGTTCCACATGACAATGTGCAGCGTTTGACTCTTAGTGTCTAACCTGGTCTCTTCATTCTGGGTACAACTCTGGAATAGGGAATTAATTTGTACTCTCGCACTATGCACTTGGCTCAACTCGTACGAGATGTTGGAAGACTGTGTGAATCTCTTTTCTAGTAGCGTCGAAATCTGACGACTGGAGTACGGGTTGAAATAAAGCTTCGGAAAAGGGATGGATAGCTGGGCACAATTTTTTCTAAGATCCCAAAAAATGTACGGAATAAAAAGATTCTATATCCGTACGGGCACAACAAGATCCAAGCTGAACCACCAAAAATTCCAAATACAAAGTAGCATTCTACCAAATAAAATCTGACTAAAAAGGTCCAAGCTTCAAGAAACCTGCAGATCTTGGTGGAGACTCGGCTACGCTAGCCAGCTTCATAAGGAGAGGTGACTACATTGGCCACCCTCCTGTTCTTTTCCCCTTCTTCTATCTTCTCCCCCAATTCAATTGTGAACACAACACGACATACCTTAGATGGAAATACCTGACTCCCTGAGGACGAGTTAATGGAGAGGAGAGGATCATGGTAGTCCGGCAGTCTGGATGGGGAGAGCTAAAACCTTTCACACACATGAGTCGGTTGTTCAATATTCATAGGGTATACTTTGGGAAGATGATTGATCTAAGATGACTTCTGAGCTGAAACTAGGACGATGATGTGTAGAACATGAAGGCTGTTGATTTTAAAATTCTAAGTCTCACAGAAGTTACGCCACACTATTAATCCAAAGGTCGAGTCTCGTTTCATTTTCACCTTTAGCTCATGGTCATGGTATGGAACCCAATCTCATTTCACCTCATGGCATTTCTTTTTCATGCTCAGGGATGAGCATGATTTAGTATAGGGGGATGATGAATATCGAATTCATCACTCTAAATCTCATTTATTAAGCTCAAATCCCTCAAAATCAACAACATTCATGCATCTATTCTACATAATTAACATTCATGCATGTTTTCATAGGAATTGCATTTTATCCATAATTTCTGCACAAAATAAGAAGCCAAAAATCTCTACCAAAATTGACCTGTAAATAGCCTAACATGCCTGATTTTTAGCTTCTTCATACTAACTCCGAATTATCCAAAACCACCACCAAAAATAAATGAAAAATACAAAAAATCATTAACCCAAATAAGTGAACCAAAAACCCAAACCCTAATTTCAGGATTTTCGGATTAAAAGACACATATCTTCCCCATCCAATGTCTGATTTGATCCTACTTACTTTTGAACTAATGTACGTTCAATTACCTTTAAAACAAGACCAAGTTCAAGTGAATCGGAGTTCATATGTGAAAGTTGGGTTTTGGGCCTCTTTTGCACATTATGTATTTTAGCGGTTTTTTACCTTACATTTTATGTACATATTTTCATAATTAATAAAAAATCCAAAAAAATTAGATCAATGTGTAAATATTTATCTCTAATTTTTACCATATTTTTCCGTATTTTTATCTGATTTAAAAAATGTCATAAAAATTACAAAACCTAAAAAATCCAAGTATTCTATGTACATGGGATATCCCAAACAATTACTTTGTGCATCTGATTGATTTTGGTTTTGATGTCTTCATGAAATTTATAGATCTCAACGAGACAAGCAATTTTTGTGAAGAAATTTTTTCGATCCGAGGTCGTCTACTTTTTATTATTGATTTTCCAAAGTATTTAATCGGCGATTTTTCTGGTGCTGGCACGTGCCCGCCCCTGGGGCCGCCACGTGTCAATGCTTTTCAGCCTTTTTATAATTCGTTTAAAAAAATAAAAAAATAAATTAATGGACGCACGTATGAGGCACGTGCGGCGCGTTGGAAATGCGAGCCCACGGCGAGCCATTATGCAATAAATGTTATTGCACATATCATTCCCTGATCTGAAATGAAGAATGAATAATTTGTATAATAGGTCCCTTAGTACAATTAGGGTTATGTACCATGGCCATCTTAATAATCATACAACTGTTGATTCAACTATTGAATCATAGAGGCTGGTGCTTGGATGAATATCTAAAGAGTTAGATTGAGGACTCATCAAGCACCATCAAATGATTATTAAGAGATGATCTCCAGCCTGAGTAGGAGATGGCAATCCTATTTCTGAAGGCTGATATCTGACCGACCTCTTGATGCAGGTCCTCTGCATAGGAATAGAGATTCGGAGGTGTCAGATTAGTTAGGTCAAAGAGTTGACTTAACGAGATCGAGATAACCAAAGTCCTATATCGTATGCTGTCATGATATAGGCACGCATCCTCTGACCGGAGACAGATGGGTTACTATATGTCTGAGTGTGTACATTTGGCAGACCAATAGGTTGATGACCTAATCAAGGTCTATACACCGGCGCGCTGGTGTGCATATAAGGGCATATGAGTAATACGATCTCTCAAAGGGATCATACAGGTTCAGTTACTGAATCGGAAGACATGAGCTCACTCAAGAGATATTGGAAAGAATCAAATTCCATGCGCATGGTCGTCTCGCTTTGGAAGCTTGACTGAATTTGTAGGTTTGATATATACTTTTAGTATATGATCAAGACCTAGGTATGATATACGCTTTTGGAAAGTGTATGATCGATACCAACTCCCAATGATCGAATGAGAAACTTACTGATAAAACCATGAAGTAGACAGTATAAAGTTGATCCAATACTTCGGGTTTAGTCTGAGTCTTCCAGTATGTAGGATGTACAGGTATTGGGAATACCTGAGGGTGATTTGATCATAAACGATTGTATAATCATGACGCTTCCATTCCTAGGGAGTGATGAAACGGGTCTGGATTTTAGTGACTCCTCTCGGTAGAGAAGTGATCTGATCTTGGTCCAAGTGTTGGACATTGATCTGAATGTGATTCAGATACAATGAGAAGATTAGATTTACGGTCTTGATTTAATCAAGCATCTATGAGAGGCCCGCGATCTGGATTTGAGATATGATCTCAATATCCATGTCACTATACGTGGAACAATACAATCGCCCTGTCCTTATCTCCAAGTATCTGCGGAGAGATTGCATTATTCTTGAAGGGTTCAAGAATGATTCCATAAGATCTAAGCAATGAAGATATAATGATTAAATGTGATTTAATCATCTTGATATGTGAAGAAATTATCCAATTTAATTAAATGTGATTTAATTAATGTGGATAAGAATAATGTGGATAGAAATATCCAATTATTCATAATATATTATAAATGTGATTTATAATGTATTAGAGAGAGCTAATTATAATTTATATGTGTTGATTAATTTTTATTGGTATTGGATACACATTGTGTAATTAATTAACAATATGAATTATATGTTGTTTTGGGTTGTGAATATGATTCACAATTTTTCCATGGCAAGAATGCAATATTCTCAAAGATAATTGTGAAATATTTTTTGAAGAATAAAACCCAACAAAATTTGTTGCAAATTAATAGGAGAGAAATCCAAGGAGATATGCAATCTCATGGAAATCCATGAGATTTCTCTCCATTGGGAAACAAGTGGGCGGCACCCAATTCCTATATGGAATGGGTGGCCGTCCCCTCTTGATTGCACATGGAGATTTGATCTCCATGTGTATTCTCTCCTTATTTGTTGGGATGATTTAGGAATAATTATATTTGATTTTGTCAAATATATTTTGACCTAAATTTGTTGCTTTTGACAACAACAATCTTGGCCATTGGATTGACACAAATCAATCTTACCCGTTGATTTTATGTGTCCCATGGATTGAGATCCATGGATCCCAAAACCCTATAAATAGAGAGGCATTCTATGCTCTTTAAAAAAAGATGAAATATTGGAGCTCTCTCTCCCTCATTTCTTCATACACGCCAGCCCTCTCTCCCTCTCTTGTTGGTGGCCGTCCACCATACCCTAGAGGAGAGAACCGTCGTCGCCTTCGCCACCGCGCCGCCGCTTCGACGTTCTTCGGTTCTCCGTCTTCTTGGAGAGTTCCTCTCACGAAGGAGACATTTGATCTCGTGCGACGAGATCAGGAGCAACCATGCTTGGATCATCTTCTTGGATTGCGAGGACAACGCGGTTCATCCCCGCGCTCGCAAGCGGTCTCGCCGACGATCGGACTTGAGACAGGAGGTCTCTTTCCTTAGAGACTTGATCAACCACGCTTCAAGAGGTATTGCATTATACTTGTTGTGGTTATAGATGAAACGATCTGAGAATGGTTCTCGGATCATGTGGTTTCATCGAATAAAATTTTTAAATTCCGCTGCACCGAACAACTAGTGCGACTAGTAGTTCCTCGTCGTATCCGATACGACGATCACGCTTCGGTGATGCGCTTGAGGATTTTTCCATATCCTTCAAGTGGTATCAGAGCCAGGTTGACGGTTTCGAATATGATTCGAAAAACCGAGGACGACATGGGTTCGTTTAGGTCGCGAAAGTTTTCGTCGCATTTGATTTCGCAGATCTGTTTAGTAAATAAATTCGGCACTGTTTAAATTGTTTAAACACGAATTTAATATTTGTATTTTGTTCCCCATTAAATAAGGAAACCATAGGAACTGAGTTTACGTAAATCGGATTTCGTATGCTCTAGATATGGTTGTTTTAATGAACATGTATACACTGTTGCGAGAACTGTAGATCTGAACGTGATTAAAATGTTAATTACTGTTTAGACTTGCCTCGAAATGCGTGTAACATCACTTGTATTCTGTCCTAAATCAAATTAGCAATCAATCTATGAAAATTGATTTTGTCTAATTTGGATTTAATATGATTGAGATATGCTAATTTTAGTAAGAAGGGGTCACTGCTGAAATTACAGTCCTAATCGAGAACCAAGTGATTGTCAATTAGTGAAATTAATTGTTAATTTCGTGAAATAATCATGAAAAATATTTGTGAAATATTTGAAGATGATTATTTACATAATTGACTTGGCCTCAACCAATTAATTGATTAGATTTGATCTAAATCTTAATTGGAAACACATTCATCAAACTTCATGTTTGATTGGTGATTGTCATTTAATCATTTAGTGAAATTAAATTGTTTAATTTCGTAGAATAATTGTGCATAAATATTTGTGAAATATTTGATGATAATTATTCCCTTAAATGACATTGCCTTAACCAATAATTGATTAAGATGTGATCTAAATCATAATTGGAAACCACAATCTTTCAAACTTGATGCTTGAATAGGATTTGGGAATTTGTCTAGCAAGTTTCCTTATAATCAAAAATGTTTTGATTATTACTATATGGTACAATTTCGGTTGAAGAACCGATGATCATCTCAAGTACAAATTAATCAATTTGGCATTATCCTTTCCCGAGGCGGATATGGTGCCTAGTCGGAGAGCATTGGGGTTGCGGGTTGCAACGTATGTGGTCCGTCCCACTCTCGTCGGTACTGGCCATGACAGCGGGTAGGGCCGGGATAATGTCCGAGGGATTAAGATGTATTTTTCTAATTATTAAAATTCGAATTAATACGTATTTTGAGATATTACCATATATATATTCAAGTAAAATAATCAAGTTTGATTGATTGAATTGGATTGATAATTAATTTAATATGATTAATTTGATTATGTCCAATTGAAATACTCTAATATGATTAGAGCTAATAATTCCCTTGGAAGAATTAATTATGTGAATGTGATTCACGATAATTAATTAAAATTTGAATATGATATGGAGGATCACGTAAGTGACATCCATGGTCTCCCGTCAAGGCGGAGGGTTCCGTCGCCAGGGATTGCATGTGGGAGACGCCTGTCCGAAGTGACAGCTCCTGTATGCAAGCGCATCTGGATCGGGCTCGTCGCTTCTCGAAAGAGTAAGGACGTATGCGTAGTGACCCCAATATCAGGTCCTCATATTATTGGGGCGATATTGGATTGCGCATAGCGAGTTGTATTCCTGTTGACGGTTGGTTCAATTAATGATGGGTCAACATCGCCTTAGGGGTGGTGGGCCCGGATGTTAAAGACCGAATTGGGGGATGCAAGTTGGACTTGCAAGGCGGAATGTGTTCCCGCTTCTTTTTATCCGAGTTGTAGGTTCTCATATTATTGGGATGCAACAAAGATAAGGAGATCCCAGATCTTGCTTGAGATATAATGGTAAGTATATCTCTTACATTGAAAGTGATTAAGGGAATGAACTTTCAGTGTTGACATGGCAAGATAACTTTGATATAAAAATTCCTAAATCAAAGTAAAAAGTAAATATATATATTTATATAAATTTATGCAAATTTCTTATTTCAGATAATCCTTCATTAAAACCTACTCAATGATATACTCAATAATAACCAGTGAAATATCTTGGATTGGAATCATGATCCAGATATTATACTTGCAAATGGACACATAATGTATGTGGTTGAAATGTGCAAGTTTCCTCATAATATTGAGGAATGACAATTAAATAGATAATAGGACTGCAACCCTAGGGTTTGTATGTCTCTATAGTCTTGATCTCATTGGATGTACTTTGGAAGTAACATGTCGATGATGATCGCAGTTGTCAAATAATCCTTATAAAATCAATGAAGATTTTCTGGCATACATATGTGCTCTTGACATTTAATCTTGGATGACATGGTTCTCTGCATCATGTAGAATGGTAGCTCTATAAAGAGATGATGTATTCAAATTGTTTGAGTACCTACCTGAACCTATGTTTTAAGAGTTTAGATGGATGTAGATGATGAATGTCATTGTTCTACTATCTATACTCTAGTCATTCATGAAGCTTCATAATATTCATATTATATGAATTTAATGAAGCATGTATAAATGTTGAAAAACTCTTACTTTTAATTCTTTTGAATTTAAAATAAGAGATCCTCTGTCTTGAGCAATTGTTGCTTATAGATAAAGGGAGCGCAATGGAAGCATGGGTTGGACCCAAGAAAGAAGGAAAGTCAAAGAGTTGACTGGACTTCTGTGACTTCCATATGACATCCAAAGAGTTGGATGAGTGCCAATACTGCAATAAGTTGATGTGTTGATAGTATGACTATCAAGTCTGTCTAGAATCCTTAGAAAAGGACTCAGATGGAGCATCAGAATAATCTACATAAATCATTGATATTGACTTACTTATTGAATAAGATAAAGTCAAATAATTGTATCTCAATCTTCTGATGACATTTGCAATGGGTTGCATATGTTTTTAGAAGACTGGAAAAAATTTGATCTTAAAGGTTTATAGTTATCCACGTGAGTATTGACGCAACTGTTGCAACAATCTCTGTTGGATTAATAGACTTGTTAATTTCAGTGGGAGAGCCCTTAGTCTTAGAGAATGACTCTGTGACCTAGATATTAGAATACACTCATTGTTTATTTCTAAATGTTGGAAATAAACATGAATTCTGAGATAGAACTATCATAAAGAGTTATGATGGATATATTTCAGATAGTAATCTAAAATCTGGTGGACTCCACTAAATTAGAAAAATTAATGAATGGTTCATTAATATTTCTAAATACTGAATTAAAACCTTTGTAAGATCAATAGGAGGATGAAGATCATTTGACAATGATCTAGCATCGAGCCTTGGACATTTGTCTATTGATTTGATCAATAGACTAGTAAGAGATGAAACTTTAGAATGTCTAAAATTTCAAAACTTACATACTTATGAATATTGTATTCAAAAAGGAAAAATGTCCAATACACCCTTCTTTGGGAATGGTGTAAGATGTCAAGGTATTCAGGATCTCATACATATTGATGTATGCGGATCATCTATATCATAGTAATCATTGTGGATATGTGATATCTATTGATGATTATATGATATGAGATTTCTTCTCTTCACCTAAGAAACCTTTGAAATTTTTAAAGATTTCGTTAAATTTGGTTTATAAACCAAAGTTTGAAGGAAGATAAAATGAATTTGATCTAATCTAGGTAGCAAGTACCTACTAGATAAATTCGAAGAATACCTTATGGAGATATGAATATCATTTCTATCTCAATCCTCCTAACACACCTTAACTCAATAGAGTTATAGGTAGATACAATTGGATCATGTGTGACATGATCTTATCAATGTTGATTTTTAGCATAATTATCCCTTAGTTTCCAGGTATATATGTGTAGTAAAGACTACAATGTATATCCTTAATAAGGTTCCATGTATCTTGGAATCTAGCACTTGAGAGTGCTGCTTCATTAGGAAAATAAAGGATGGTATTGGATACCTACTTTATGACCTTGAGATTCTTAAAATATCTCATCTCCGAGAATGTGATTCTTAGAGGTTGAGACTCTTGAGAATCAAGATGAAAATGAAGTGTAGGAACTCATTTGTCTTGAGAAGATAATGAGGCTCCTGAAATTGGAAATTAAAAGGACAATTAAAAATGAAACACTAATACCTCTTCAAATGAGTTCGAGGATGGATTCCATGTATCAGAGATATCTGACAATGATTTTTTAACTTCATGTGATGAAGCTTCTAAAGATCATAGCATGGATAAATGGATAGCGATAAAAGTCTTATGTAGACTTCATATACAAGTGTTGTATATGGATCCTCGATGATACACCTATATGGGTAATACCTGTAGAGGTGTAAATGGATCTTCAAGAGAAAGGAAACCTGATGAGAAGGCAGAGATCTTCAAAGCACGGTTCGTAGCCATAAGCTACACACTGGAAGAAAAGACATTGCTTGCAATGAGACTTGCTCTTCGGTGACCATGCTTAAAACCGTCAGAATATTGCTAACCTTAGCTACACAACTTGACTATTGCATCTTCAAAGATGTAAGTCAATATTGCATTCCTCTATGAATACCTCTTTGAGGATATTCACATGAAGTAGCCCCAGGGCTACATGGTTGAGGAAAGCAAGGTGTGCAAGCTAAGGAATCCATCTATGGACTCAAATAAGCTTCTTGAAGTTGGATCATAAGATTTGATGAAATTATAAATGTTATGATTTCAGATAGAATCTTGATGAACCATATGAAGCTTAGTGGGAGTGCTTTTGTGTTCATCGTGCTAAATGTAGATGATATCCTAATCATTTAAAAATGATATAAGGATAATAATTAGTGTTTTATAATCTGGTTGTTCCACAACTTGAAATATGATTTTAAAGATACCTCTTAGATCTTAGTTCTGAAGTTGTTCAGAAGCAAAGAGAAGAGGATATTGGGACTGTCACATTTATAGTACACCTTGGACATATTATATTCTTAGAAATTCCAAGAAAGGCTTCCATCCCTTAAGATATGGTACTGACCTATCTAAAGGGATAGCACCTCAAAGAGTTGAGGAAGTGAATGCTAGAACTACTTGCCCTTGGGCATCAGTTCTGAGAAGCCGGGTGTGTGCTAGATGCTAGATGTGTACAAAAGCCAGATGGCTGCTATGCAGTGGGAGTAGTAAAATGTTACTAATCCTACTATGGAAATAAAACACTTGGTTGCAGTAATAACAAAATCTTCATAGATGACAAGATTTTTTGAGATAGTGATCTCAAAGTCTTATCTTCAAAAGTTTAAGACTTTATAGATAGTGACCTAAAAGGTCTTAACTAAAGATACCTTAGGAGATAGAGATCTCCAGAAATAAGGATATTCTTATAAGGATTATGGAAATACTGGTTATGATAATTGTTAAGCTGTAGTGTCAAGGACACTATAACTAACAAGATTGAGTATTAGTTGCATAAGATGCAACATTCGCATTGGATGCGAGCACTGTTACTGGGGATATGCAAGTGCCGTAAAAGGACTTGGCATAGTCTCGCGGGAACAGAGTGACTGATCATCTTACCTAGCTATTTTCTAAATAGCCTATGATTGTCACATGAGTGCGGGTTTAAATGATTAGCCCATTAATGGCTCTTTGGGCTAGTGGGAGATTGTTGGAAATGCGAGCCCACGGTGAGCCATTATGCAATAAATGTTATTGCACATATCATTCCCTGATCTGAAATGAAGAATGAATAATTTGTATAATAGGTCCCTTAGTACAATTAGGATTATGTACCATGGCCATCTTAATAATCATACAGCTGTTGATTCAACTATTGAATCATAGAGGCTGGTGCTAGGATGAATATCTAAAGAGTTAGATTGAGGACTCATCAAGCACCGTCAAATGATTATTAAGAGATGATCTCTAGCCTGAGTAGGAGATGGCAATCCTATTTCTGAAGGCTGATATCTGACCGACCTCTTGATGCAGGTCCTCTGCATAGGAATAGAGATTCGGAGGTGTCAGATTAGTTAGGTCAAAGAGTTGACTTAACGAGATCGAGATAACCAAAGTCCTATATCGTATGCTGTCATGATATAGGCACACATCCTCTGACCGGAGACAGATGTGTTACTATATGTCTGAGTGTGTACATTTGGCAGACCAATAGGTTGATGACCTAATCAAGGTCTATGCACCGGCGCGCTGGTGTGCATATAAGGGCATATGAGTAGTACGATCTCTCAAAGGGATCATACAGGTTCAGTTACTGAACCGGAAGACATGAGCTCACTCAAGAGATATTGGGAAGAATCAAATTCCATGCGCATGGTCGTCTCGCTTTGGAAGCTTGACTGAATTTGTAGGTTTGATATATACTTTTAGTATATGATCAAGACCTAGGTATGATATACGCTTTTGGAAAGTGTATGATCGATACCAACTCCCAGTGATCGAATGAGAAACTTACTGATAAAACCATGAAGTAGACAGTATAAAGTTGATCCAATACTTCGGGTTTAGTCTGAGTCTTCCAGTATGCAGGATGTACAGGTATTGGGAATACCTGAGGGTGATTTGATCATAAACGATTGTATAACCATGACGCTTCCATTCCTAGGGAGTGATGAAAGGGGTCTGGATTTTAGTGACTCCTCTCGGTAGAGAAGTGATCTGATCTTGGTCCAAGTGTTGGACATTGATCTGAATGTGATTCAGATACAATGAGAAGAGTAGATTTACGGTCTTGATTTAATCAAGCATCTATGAGAGGCCCGCGATCTGGATTTGAGATATGATCTCAATATCCATGTCACTATACGTGGAACAATACAATCGCCCTGTCCTTATCTCCAAGTATCTGCGCAGAGATTGCATAATTCTTGAAGGGTTCAAGAATGATTCCATAAGATCTAAGCAATGAAGATATAATGATTAAATGTGATTTAATCATCTTGATATGTGAAGAAATTATCCAATTTAATTAAATGTGATTTAATTAATGTGGATAAGAATAATGTGGATAGAAATATCCAATTATTCATAATATATTATAAATGTGATTTATAATGTATTAGAGAGAGCTAATTATAATTTATATGTGTTGATTAATTATTATGTGTATTGGATACACATTGTGTAATTAATTAACAATATGAATTATATGTTGTTTTGAGTTGTGAATATGATTCACAATTTTTTCCATGGCAAGAATGCAATATTCTCAAAGATAATTGTGAATTATTTTTTGAAGAATAAAACCCACCAAAATTTGTTTCAAATTAATAGGAGAGAAATCCAAGGAGATATGCAATCTCATGGAAATCCATGAGATTGCTCTCCATTGGGAAACAAGTGGGCGGCACCCAATTCCTATATGTAATGGGTGGCCGTCCCCTCTTGATTGCACATGGAGATTTGATCTCCATGTGTATTCTCTCCTTATTTGTTGGGATGATTTAGGAATAAATTATATTTGATTTTGTCAAATATATTTTGACCTAAATTTGTTGCTTTTGACAACAACAATCTTGGCCATTGGATTGACACAAATCAATATTACCCATTGATTTTATGTGTCCCATGGATTGAGATCCATGGATCCCAAAACCCTATAAATAGAGAGGCATTCTATGCTCTCTAAAAAAAAGATGAAATATTGGAGCTCTCTCTCCCTCATTTCTTCATACACGCCAGCCCTCTCTCCCTCTCTTGTTGGTGGCCGTCCACCATACCCTAGAGGAGAGAACCGTCGTCGCCTTCGCCACCGCGCCGCCGCTTCGACGTTCTTCGGTTCTCCGTCTTCTTGGAGAGTTCCTCTCACGAAGGAGACGTTTGATCTCGTGCGACGAGATCAGGAGCAACCATGCTTGGATCATCTTCTTGGATTGCGAGGACAACGCGGTTCATCCCCGCGCTCGTAAGCGGTCTCGCCGACGATCGGACTTGAGACGGGAGGTCTCTTTCCTTAGAGACTTGATCAACCACGCTTCAAGAGGTATTGCATTATACTTGTTGTGGTTATAGATGAAACGATCTGAGAATGGTTCTCGGATCATGTGGTTTCATCGAATAAAATTTTTAAATTCTGCTGCACCGAACAACTAGTGCGACTAGTCGTTCCTCGTCGTATCCGATACGACGATCACGCTTCCGTGATGCGCTTGAGGATTTTTCCATATCCTTCACGGCGCGCCCCTCTTTCTAAACACCCGACACGTGTCGCTACAGGGGTCGTTCGATCACTCTTGATAGAACGACGCTTGTGCATCGTCCTCCCGCGCCCCCTTCCGCACCGGCCGCCAAACCTCCCCACCGCAAACCTCGCAACCGCTGCCCTTTGACCGCTCCGCCAAGCGAACTCTGCTTCTCTCGCTCGCGGCCAACCACCTCAAGATCTCTCGCACCGCCTACCCCTCGCAGCCTATTTAAGAGCTTCGACAGCCCTCATCTCCCTTATCTGTCGACTGCACGCAAGAAAAGAATCGGGGTGACAGCCCGAACTCTTTCTTCTCCGGCGAGGTCCGAAGCTTGACGCTTCATTACAGGAAGGTCTCCAGCCAGCTTCTTCTCTCCAGGTTCCATCCCCGTCGAGCCCCCTTCACCAGGTACACACCTGCTCCGTTTCACCTCCTTCTTCCCGTCCACAACCTCCATCCCCGATCTCTCTCTCTCTCTCTTTCTCTCTCGATCAATATCTTCGGCTACGACCTACAACTCCGCAGTCGCCTTCATTTCCATCACCTCCGACGAATCCTACGCTTCTCCGACCACCACCTAGATCCGAACTCCGTCGAGCCAACGCTTCACACCTACGCCTCTCAAACGACTTCGCCAAATCCATCGACATCAAAGCTCATCGTCTTTGACAACCACCGTCCAACGCCAATGACGACTCCGACTCGCTTCATAGCCAACACCGCCAATGTCGTCTACTCCAACGTCAAACAAGTGCCGGCCAGCCTCTGCCCTCTCAATGCCACCGTCGGGGCTGGGCTTCGTCTCCTCCGTCTTCGCCGGCCAAGTCTCCAGGAGCTACCCCACCACCGGACATGCAACCCGAGACCACCCAGGTGCGAGGCACGTGCGTGTGGGTGAACGTCTGCTGCTTCAGCCCCAGGTCACGTGCGTCACACATGACCGCGGATAAATTGTAAAGATCCCTCGTAGGAGCCTCTATTTCCCAACACGCCCCCATCAACTAGTGATCATGTGTACGGCACGTGATTGGCTGGAATTTTGAGGAGAAACCCCCACATTATCGGTAATTGCATCTAGTCCCCCTGCACATTTTATTTATATTATTTTGCAGAAACACCCCCGTCTTTCCTCTTCATTTTATACCTCTACCTTGCATTATTTAATTATCCAAAAAATAGCATGATGTTCTTCCATTAACCCTCTACTGTTTGACATATTGTGGACTTTTTTGTGATTGACGGTTAATGAATGATTACTTATTTTGTGGAAAATTGCAAACTTTGCCCCTTTTATTCTCTTAAATTTGCCATTGATTAACCAATGTTCTAAAAATTCCATAAAAATCACATATTGTAGAGCTAACTGTGTTTGACATTGTGCCCAAAAAGATTTGCATTTGCATGCATAGTTTGCCCTATAAAAATCATTTTGCATAGTTCAATGTTTAATTTTTAATAGGTATTAGATCTCACTTTTTCGAGGTTTAATATTTTTCTGAGATCAATCACCTAGTGTAGATTTTAGATAATTTTGGCCCTCGAAAATAAGTAGATTTAGTATTTATCATAACTAAATATTGAAATTCATTTTGTTTGCACTTAAAAATTCATAAAAATTCATATTGCATCCAAAAATTCCCAAAATATTACAGTGCATTCGTTTCATCATCTTTACATTGTGGCCAAGTTTCGTATTTTTCAGATATCGTTTGAACGTAGTTGAAATTTTAGTCCCTAAAATAGGCCGAAATTACATCTTGCATCCCTCATTTGCATTAAAAATTCCAATAAGAAAGACCGCCTTAAAAACCGTATACAAATTTTGATAGACATAATTCTAAGTTGTTCCTTTGCCTCCTTGTGATCGACCTTGGGACTTACCCAAGTAAAATAAACATAAAACCACGAGATTAAAAATTGATTAGATTTTTGTGTGGTTATTTTCTTTACCGATTCCGATTGCCGCCTACAACGCACGACACATTATTCTTTAAGCACGAACAATCACATAAAAACATCTTTTTAAAGCCACGATTTTAGACTCCTCAGTGGCAGAACCTTATTGGGATCTGAACGTAAGACCTAACAGACTTCAAGTTCCATAGGTCTTCTATTCAAGACGCCTCAACGGTCAGGTCAGAACAAATCCTCAAACGTAAATTTTTGATGACTGTGATTCTTACTTGTACTGTGTAAGTGAAATATAGCTCTCCACATCAGAAATGGCAAAGAACCGGCCTCCCCTAGCAGGGTAACTCTAATTCTCCGGTCTAGTAACTCTTTCCTCGAGGAGAGGGGTATTCCCTTATAAGTTCAAGTGAGACCAACTCAAGAGGAGGGGGTGAAGAAAAAATGGATGATAGCCAGTGTAGCTACCTATCCTAGAATGCTTGACCAGTGTAGCCAAGTCATCCAGCTGCAAACTTCTTGGTAATATACATACTGCGACAGACATTTTATTTTCTCTCAGGCATGTCTTATTTTTTGGAGTTCTTGCATTTTTTTGAAATACAAGGTGCATCATGTACATCAGGAGTTTTTCCTCTTGAGCCAGTAGATTATCCCTCTTTTGAAGCATTATTGCAACCAACAACATCACGTCCTTAGATGTCAACATCAATAAACTAGGTTGAGAAGCACATCCCACCCTAGAGGAGGACGGATGTTTCCACCCTTGTGCTACTCCATGCTAAAGTATTCTACCTCCTCACCACCTCATCAATGAAGAGCTACGTGCATGGTGCTTGTCCAAGTTAGGTCACTGTCTAAAAGAATCATGTGTGCGCATGAGATTTTCTACTTAGACGAATCAAGATGACATGTGAACATAGACTTGCGGACTGAAAGAATTATCACTTGACCTGTGAAATATTAACTCCAGTTCCTATAAGGTTCCTCTGAAATTAGGTAAATTAAGGTCAAATCAAGTCCCTCCTCAACATCTATTCATTACTTGGTTCAGTACCCACTAACTTTTCATTTTTCATATGTAAGCTATGCAGATGAGATGTAGGTGGCATGCTATGCAAGACTCTTTTTTCCTTTTTAAAATACAGGGATGATATGCAAGAGTAAACAAGTAACCTTTGAATTTATTATTATTATTATTTATTAATATTTTCTTTTTCAAATATACATGTGTATTACAAATATACATGTATTTACAAAAAAACAATTTTTACCCACCCCTTAATAATTGTATAGTGTACATGCAAAAGTACGAGCTATGGGTAAAGTGTATATGTAATATATACACTCCCCCCCTATACATTGCATGTTCTATGTCCTTAGAGCATGAAAAGCGAGGAAAAAGACAGCCCGTGCTAAGCATAGGAGAGCAAAAAGTATAGAAGTCTCTCCGCCACCCCTATACTTAGGATATGGTAGCCAAAGTATAGAAGACGATAAAAAATGAGGCGGACGAGATCGAGAGGGGAAATGGATGAGTATGTACATGGCGGGCATAGTACCCCTATACTCAGGCTCAGATCAGACTAGCTATAAGACAGGAGTGAGTGTGAGAGATCTGGAGAATGTACAGAGAATGATGTAGAGATTCGAGCCAGTCTTCCCCCCTATACTTAGGATCTGGTCATCATAAGTATAGTTAGAAAATGATAAGATATGGAGTTGTTGTAAGTGACTGGAGTCGCGGAAGGGAGGGAAAGAATATACAGGAAGGGTGAGTGTATACAATGATCATGATCTGAATCTTTTCGATGCTGCTGATGGCGAGGGCTCACTATTGCAAGGTCTTATGCACGGTTTTATGTATGTCTGTTGATTTTGCCTTGCACTTGAAAACAATCTCCTCAACATGGACTAACTGTTCACTGGGTTCGACGAAGTGTTTCAGCAGTTGTCCATTGACTAGGGATGTTTGTGCTCCATCTGTAAGATCTGAGATCTCTACACATCGACTATCATGCACAACATGGACTGTGAACGGACCCGTCCACTTGGATTTCAGCTACCTTGGAAAACCATCAAGCTCGCATTGAACAACCATACTTCTGTCCAAGAACAAAGGTCTTTCATCTGATAAATCTGTCATGCCAATGCTTTACTTTGTCTTTGTACACCAAATTATTGTCATATGCCCAGTTTCTGATTTCCACAAGTTCATTCAGATCCATCTCTCTCTGTTTCTACCCTAGGGGTGTGTTCTAGTTACCTTCTTGATTGCCCATTCAGATTTGTGCACTAATTCTGCAGGCAAATGGAACAACTTTCCAAACACCATTCTGAATGGTAAGGTTCCTAAAGGTGTCTTGTAAGTTGTCCTATAAGCCTAAAGGACTTGATCCAAGATCTGAGAGCGGTCCTTCCTGTCTGGACGAATAGGCTTCTGCAATATGGTCTCTACCTCCCTATTCGACACCTCTACCATGCCATTGATCTGTGGGTGGTAAGGACTAGTGACACGGTGTTCGATGTTTTAATTCTTTAACAGTTTCTTCACTTATATGTTCACAAAATGGCTACCCCCATCAGATATCAACACTTTGGGGATCCCAAATCTGGTGATGACGTGATCTCTAATAAAATTGCAGACAGTCTTGCTGTCCGTGGCTTGGGTCTGGATATCCTCCACCTACCTTAACAGATAGTCTATTGCAAGAAGGATATATTTGAATCCATGGCTAACCGGGAATGGAACCATGAGGTCAATGCCCCATGCATCAAAGACATCACAAATGATGACATGCCGCATTGGCATCTCATCCTTGGAACCAACGGTTCCTCCCATTCACTGCATACTGGGCACGACTTTGCAAAGGTGAGCGCATCACGAAATAGAGTCGTCCAGAATAAGCCACATCGAAGTATCTTCCATGCGATCCTCTTCTCGGAGTGGTGTCCTCCTGCCTCTAGACTATGGCATAAAGTAAGGACACTCTAATATTCTTCCTGAGGCTTACACTTCCGCCAGACACAATCCAGTCCTTCAAAGAAAAGGATCGGATCCACCCAATGGTAATGTCTTGTGTTTGTCTTAAGTTGGTCTACGTGATTCTTGGGCCAATCTTCGGGAACTTTCTTGGATACAAGATAATTCACGATGTTGGCGTACCATGGGAGTGAGTCGATAACAAATACCGACTCCTCAAGGAAGGAGTCTCGAAAAGTCGTATCATCAGAAGCATCAAGATTTTCGAGACGGGAGAGGTGATCAGCCACTATGTTCTTCCTTCCAGGTTTATCTCTAATGTCCAAATCAAATTCCTGGATGAGTAAAATCCACCTTAGACGATGCGCCTTCGCATCCTTCTTTTCCATTAAGTATCGTATTGTTGTGTGGTCCATGAACACAATCAGCTTTGATCCAATTAGATGAGATCTGAATTTATCCAAGACGAACACTACCACAAGCATCTCCTTTTCGGTAACTGTATAGTTACGTTGAGAAGTATCAAGCACTTTGCTTATGTAGTCTATGGAAAATGGGACGCCATCCCTCCTCTGTCCTAACACAGCCCCATCAACAAAATTTGCGGTGTCAATCATGATCTCAAAAGGAAGAGACCAATATGGGGCTTGTAGGATCGGAGTGTCCATGATCATCCCTTATATTTGCTTAAAGGCCTCTAGATATTTATGATCGACAGTATACTTCATGTCTTTGCCTAAAAGCTCAGTTAGCACTCAGGAAATCTTCGAAAAATCATTGATAAATCTTCGATAAAATCCAACATGCCTGAGAAATGACCGTATCGATTTCACGTTGGTTGGTGGCTGTAGTCATCTGACCACATCCACCTTGGCAGGGTCAATCTCCATTCCTCTCTTGGAGATGACATGCTCCAACACAATGCCCTCTATCACCATGAAGTGTCTTTTTTCCCAGGAGAGCACCACATTGACCTCACAGCACCTTTTGAGGACTCAGTCTAGATTCCTAAGACAGATATATAAGGAATCGTCGTCGATCAAGAAGTCATCCATGAAGACTTCCAGGAATTCACCGACCAGTTCGGCCAATATTGCAATCATGCACCTTTGAAATGTATCGGGAGCATTGCATAACCCAAAAGGCATGCGCCTGAAAGCATAGGTACCAAAGGGGCATATGAAAGTGGTTTTCTCCCGATCCTCTAGAGTGATGGCTACTTGATTGTAGCCCAAGAACCCATATAAGAAGCATAAGAATTCTTTTCCCGCTAATATTTCTAAGATTCGATCAATGAATGGTAGGGGAAAATGATCCTTCTTCGTCGCGGCATTCAGGCGTCTGTAATCCACACAGACGTGGATACTCATATCAAGATCTCCTCTCTGTCCTCATTGGTGGTCGTCTGAATTCACGACTTTTTCGGGACAACATGGATAGGTGCCACCCACTTGGAGTCGGAGATGGGGTAAATAAACCAGTGTCACACCATTTCTCAATCTCCTTCTTCACTACCTCTCGTAAATTTAGATTCAACCTACATTGGAATTCACGAGAGGGTTTAGCCTCATTATCTAGGTAGATATGGTGCGAACACAAAGCGGCATTTATCCCGCGCCAACCTATCACCTTGAAGTTTTTCTCTAGGATCTCTAGCAAGCGAGATTCCTTCTCCAAGGTCAATCATGAGCTGATGGTGATCGGATACGTCCTCTCTTGTCCCGCAAGGAATACATATTTAAGAGTTGTGGGTAATGGTTTGAGCTCAGGTAAGATGTGATCATCGAGGAAGTCTGGCTCAATCAGTTCTAGCTCTGTGCTGGTAGTGGTTAGATCTATCTTTGAAGTTACTACCACCAATCATTCAGCTATGGAGTCAGATCGTCAAAAGTTTCCAAGCAATCGGCAAAAGCCATGTCCGACTCATCATCCTCATCTTCTGATTGTCTGAAAGAGGGAAGTACTGACAGACCCAGCTCATATGCAATATACATTCAGATACATTCAAAATGAGGCCAATTTCATTTAAATCAGATCTCGTATGCAAAACTTGGGTTTTTGCCCCCCCCCATTGTATATTATATGTACTTGTATTGGTACCCTTGTATTTTATTACTTCATTTGACCTCGTTTCCATTTTTGGTCAACATGAAACTTGTAGACCTCATCAAGGTCTACAACTTTTATGTTTTGAGTTTTCAAAATTCGACCATTTCTCCCTCTTGTTTCACCTTCTTATTCGACTAATCAAATTGGGCCACGTGGCGCCCTCTGGTTACGCCACACAACCCAGCTATCCGCTCTCCACGCGACCCCTTTTCTTGGCTGTCAGGTTACCTTCTTCCTCTTCAAATCTCGATCATTCATTGCTGCCTCAATCTTGGCCATTAGATCGAGGCCCATATCGCAACTGGGCCGATCATTTCCGCCTCCACCTCCTAGAGCCACGTGTCACACCCATAGCCACCCGATCATCCTCTACATACACAGATCTTTGTCGTTAAATACCGCTTCATCACTCAACCATCTGATCTACCATCAGACTCCATCTCCACCGTTCACCAACACCCGTACCTACGCTTGCCACGTGGCAACATCCATCGCCCTTCGATCACACCACTCCGATTAAATCCTAACCCTTCCTTAACACCCCCACTCTAAGCTGTTGGATCACTAGATCCAACGGTCGAGAGATCATCTCCAACCTCCGCAAACACCTCTTCCACGTCGCCCCACCTCGCACTCCATCTCCATCCTTTCTATTTTCGTCACCATATCCACTGCCTTCTCCACCCATTGATCGCCCCACGATGAAGCTCGTACCACCATCATCCTCGCCAGCAACCACAATCTCCTGTACACTCCATACACTGCACGCAAACCACCTCCTCCATCGCATGTACTTCTACCTTCTCCCTATAAAAACTCCACCTCCATTGAGATTCAACCCCATCCGCCCTTGCATGAGAAAACCTAGAGCTCCATTCCACTTATTAGTGACAATGATTGGGCATAGAAGTGAGTGATGACAGGTATCCTTCTCCGGCAAGATCAGTGGCATTACTTCACCGTGCAGCAGCTCCTCCGACGAGATGCTCGAGCTCATGTTGCTATCAGCCCTTGAGCGACGACCAGAGTCTCCCCTTCGAGCCTCCAATACCAGGTAGCCTCCTCCATTTCTCCCCCGATCTTATTCTTCTTTTCATTCGATTTTCTCCCAATTTTCTCACCTTCCTCGCTAGACATCACTTCCCGTTGACCATTTCCTGAGCTCCGCCTTGGAGCTCCCATCTTCGCGTACCCCTTCACTGACCTTTACGACACATCGAGCGACCTCTAACCACTGCACCGCCAATGACGGAAGAACGCCACATTCCGTTCACCCACTTCGCCCATAGGCCTCCAGTCACTCCTTGCATTCCACATGAGCACCTGCATGCTTCGGCTACATTCCCTAACTTTGCAGGAGATGTTCTCTTCATTGGTTGGAAGAGTCATCGAAGCTGCTTCGAGCTTCATCGACTCCGACCTACGGACCACCTCAACATCTTCCAGAACCTCCTGCAGCTCTGCCATGCTTCTACAATGGTGTGTTGCCACTCAGGAGCCCCCGAGGATCAGCATCGAGCGAGAACTAAGGTGGCGGAGCCAGGAGGGATGCGTCAAAGCCCAGACAAGTCTGCCGCAGGAGGCGGCAGCCTAGAGGAACAAGACGCACAGCCACCCTCCGATCGTATTGATCGGACAGCAACAGTGGTCCAAGTCGCCATCACCAATAGCTCCAGATACTGTTCGATTAATTTCGAACGGTCCTCCTTACGCCAGGTCGCCCGCTCTAGGAGTCTTCCCCGTCGTTAGATCTATCTTGATTAGATGGATCCAAGGCACACCACGTCCTCCACTTCAGCAACCATTGGATCCATCTAGATCTAACAGCCTACATCGCGCCACGTCTCCAGCTCCGAGGTGCTTCCGCGACCTTTAGGATGGGAGCACCCGAGCCAGCTCCAAAGCACATCCTAGCATGTGGAGCACCCGAGCTCGCTGCCGAGCCTCCATTGTCATCTGAACCTAGATCTCACGAGTCCCTCACATGTGGTCTGGGTAAATTGCATTGAGGCCCCAGCATTATCATTGTAACCAGTAGCGGACTGGGTAAAGGCACATGTGTTCTTTTGGACATTTTGCACGCAAAACCCCAACAATATAGGTAATAGCATTTTAGTCCATATACACATGTTTTGATTTAATCAATTCTAATTCATGTCCCTATGTTTGCATGTTTATTTAGGCATTCATTTAGCATCATTTTTAAATTCCAAAAATTGCATGTTGCAGAGAAACTTGTGCTTTATCATTGTGGACACTTGTCATTTTTTTGTGAGCTTCGAAGAATTTAATATTATCAATTTTGTGGTAACTTACATAGTTTGCCCACCGTGTGCCTTTTATTCCATATTAAATTATTTGTAGCTCCAAAAATAACTAAAAAATAACAATAGATTTAGTTTCACTTTTCTACACTATGCCCAAAAATCATATAATTAGCAGACATAACAGGTCCTAAATGAATTAATTAGTATTTTTGCAATTTGATTTTTAATAGGTCAAAAAATACAACATTTTTTAGATCTGTCAATTTTCCCGGATTCCTCTCACATAGAAATATCTAGGATATTTTTTATTTTTAAAAATGAATTATTTGATATTTATTAAAATTAATTTTACAAAAACTACCCTACATTCGTATTTAATTCATGTTTAATTTATTTAGAGTTGAAAATATCCAAACAAATTACAGTAGCCTAATTACATTGCATTCCATATACTGGCCAAGTTCCGTCATTTCTTGATTAATTTCACCATACTTCAAATTTAACCTAAAAATTTAGCTTCAATTACATCTCATTTTCTTTAAATTGTGTAAAAAAATACGAAAAATATTCTCCTGAAAATCTAAAATCTAAATTGACTTCAAATTAACCTAAAGAAAAGTTGCCTCCCTGAGTTTTACCTTGGGCTTGCCCAAGTAAAATAAAAAACTTTTCCACTTGTGCTTAATTCGATATTAATCTAAGTGGTTTTTGATCAATCTCAATTTACCTGACTACAACGAATGCAACAATTAATTCGATTATTAACTCGGTCGAATTAGGTAGGGTAGGTTGAAGGCTCGTCAAATGGCGCCAATGCCGGTTAGCCATGGATTCAAATATATCCTTCGTGCGGTAGACTATCTGTCAAGGTGGGTGGAGGCTATCCTGACCCGTGCCGCAGACAGCAGGATTGTCTGCAAATTTATTAGAGATCCCATCATCTCTAGGTTTGGGATCCCCAATGTGTTGATACCTTATGGGGGTAGCCATTTTGTGTGCAGATAATTGAAGAAAATCTTAAAGGATTATGGAATCGAACACCGTGCCCCTAGTCCTTACCACCCACAGACCAATGGCATGGCAGAGATGTCAAATAGGGGGGTGAAGATAATATTGCAGAAGCTTGTCCACCCAGACATGAAGGACTTGTCTCAGATCTTGGATCACGTTCTTTGGGATTATAGGACGGTTTCCAAGACACCTATAGGAACCTCCCCATTCAGAATGGTGTTTAGAAAGTCGTGCCATTTGCCCGCAGAAGTACACAAATCTGAATGGGCAATCAAGAAGGTCAACTAGAACACACACCTAAGGCAGAAACAGAGAGAGATGGGTCTGAATGAACTTGTGGAAATAAAAAATCGAGCATATGACAACAGTTTGGTGTACAAGGACAGGGTAAAGCATTGGAATGACAGATATATCAGACGAAAAACCATTGTTCCTGTACAGAAGGTATGGTTGTTCAATGCGAGGCTGAAGGTTTTCCAAGGTAAGCTGAAATCCAAGTAGACGGGTCCGTTCATAGTCTATGATGTGCATGATAGTGGACCGATGTCCGCCATGTATAGGGGGGGACCGATGTCCACCATGTATATACTTATCCATTTCCCCTCATGACCTCATCCGCCCCATTTTTGATCTTCTTCTACACTGAGGCTGCCAGAGCCCAAGTATAGGGGGCGGAGCGACTTCTAAACTTTTTCCTCTCCTACACTTAGCACGATCTATGTCTTTTTCCTCGCTTTTCATGCTCTGATGACATAACACATGCTAAGTATAGGGAGGAGTGCATATATTACATATATACTTTACCCATAGCTTGTACTTTTGCATATATACTATAAAATAATTATAGGGTGGGTAAAAATTGAAAAAAAAACTAAAATACATGTATATTTGTAATACACTTGTATATTTGAGAATAAGTATTAATAAATAATAATCAAAATAAAAGGCTTCCTATTTACTCTTGCATATCAACCTTGCATTTTAAAGAAAGAAAAAAGAGTCTTGCATAGCATGTCATCTACATCTCATCTTCATAGCTTACATATGCAAAATGAAAAGTTAGTGGGTTATGAACCAAGTTTTGAATAGATGTTGAGGAGGGACTTGATTTGACCTTAATTTACCTAATTTTATAGGAACCTTAAAGGAACTGGAGTTAAGATTTCTCAGGTCAAGTGACTTAATTCTTTGAGTCCGCAAGTCTATGTTCACACGTCATCTTGATTAGTCTAAGTAGAATATCTCATGCACACATATGACTCTCTTAGATAGTGACCTAACTTCGACAAGCACCATGCATGTTGCTCTTCATTGATGAGGTGGTGAGGAGGTAGAATCCTATAGGTTGGAGTAGCACAAGGGTGGAAACTTCCGTCCTCCCCTAGGGAGGAACGTGCATCTCAACCTAGTCTGGTGATTTTGACATCTAAGGATGGGATGATGTGCGTTGGAATAATGCTTTAAAAGAGGGATAGTCTACTGGCTCAAGAGGAAAAACTCCTAATGTACATGCTGCACCTTGTATATAGTTCAAAAAAAATGCAAGAACTCTAGATAAATAAGACAAGTCTGAGAGAAAATAAAATTCTTTTCGGAGTATGTATATTAGAAAGAAGCTTGCAGCTGGATGACTTGGTTATACTGTTCAAGCATCCAGGGATAGGTAGCAACACTGACTATCGTCCATTCTTTTAGCAACCCCCCTCCTCTTTAGTTGGTCGTAATTGAACTTAGAAGGGAATACCCTGCTCCTCGAGGAAAGAGTTACTGGACCGGGGAATTAGAGTTACCTTTTTAGAGGAGATTGGTTCTTTGCCATTTCTAATGTGGAGAGCTATATTTCACTTATACAGTACAAGTAAGAATCATAGTCATCAGAAATTTGCGTTTGAGCATTTGTTCTGACCTGACTGTTGAGGCATCTTGAATAGACGAATTGTGGAATTTGAAGTCTGTTAGGTCTTAGGTTCATATCCCAATGAGGTTCCCCCAACAATTAATCCAAAGGTCGATCCAAGCTCAATTTTCAACTTTTGTTCATGACCTTGCTATGGAACACAAAATCATTTCACTCTTGCATTTCATTTTAGTTGCTCAGGGACGAGCAAGGTTTAAGTATAGGGGGTTGATGACTCTGTGATTCATCACTCTAAAAGATGAAAATAGAGCCTTGTTCCCGAGTAATTAGAGGAATATTTCCACATATATTACATAATTAACATTCAGGCATGCATTGATAACATCTGCATTAAATAAGAAGACCAAGTCACTTGTAAAAATCACTCATTTGTATATATTTTATACCAACTCCAAAGCCCATACTTTTAATTCTGTAGTGTACATATTACTACCACAAATAAAGGAAAAATATCAAAATAAAGTACTAACTTGTAAAATTAACCAATAAAACTCAATCCAAGTTTGAGACAATGGACCTTAAAATGTGTGTATCTCTTTCATACAGCCTTCGATTTAGGTATACTCACTTTTAACATAATATACATTCAGAGAATTTCAAAATGAGACCAATTTCATTTAAATCAGAGCTCGTATGCAAAACTTGGGTTTTGCCCCCCCCCCCCCCTATTGTATACTATATGTACTTGTAGTTGTACCCTTGTATTTTATCACTTCATTTGACCTCGTTCTGCTATTGGTCAACATGAAGCTTATAGATTTCATTGAGATCTACAACTTTCATGTTTTGAGTTTTTCCAAATTCGACCATTTTATCCCTCTTATTTCACCTTCTTCTTCGACTAATCAGATTGGAGCACATGGTGCCCTCTGGTTGCGCCACGCGGCCCAGCTATCCGCTCACCCTGCGACCCCTTTTCTTGGCTTTCAACTTGCCTCCTTCCTCTTCAGATCTCCACCATTCATAACCACCTCAATCTTGGCCATTAGATCGAGGCCTAGATCGCATATGGGATGATCATTTCTGCCTCCACCTCCTAGAGCCACGCATCACACCCATAGCCACCCGATCGTCCTCTACATACACAGATCATGGCCGTTAAATCCTGCTTCTTCCCTCAACCATCTGATCTACCCTACTATACCATCTCCAACGTTCGCCAACGCCCGCACCTATGCTCGCCATGTGGCAGCATCCATCGCCCTTCGATCGCACCGCTCCGATTTAATCCTAACACTTCCATAACGCCCCTCTCTGAGCTGTTGGATCACTAGATCCAACGGTTGAGAGATCGTCTCCTACCTCTGCAAATGCCTCGCCCACGTCACCCTACCTCGCGCTCCATCTCTGCCCTTTCTATTTTCTCACCAAATCCGTCACCTTCTCCACCCATTTATTGACCCACGATGAAACTTATACCCCCATCATCCTCTCCAACAACCACGATCGCCATGACCCCCTCTCCCTCGCTCCATGCACTCTGCGTAAACCACCTCCTCCATCGCCTGGACCTCTACCTTCTCCCTATAAATACTCCACCTCCGAGAGCTTCAACCCCATCCTCCCTTGCACGAGAAAACCTAGAGCTCATATCCACCTATTAGTGACAGTGATTGGACGTAGAAGTGAGCGACGATAGGTATCCTTCTCCAGCGAGATCTGCAGTGTAACTTCGTCGTGCAACTGCTCCTCCGATGAGCTGCTTGAGCTCGGGTTGCTACCTTCCCTCGAGCGACGACCAGAGAATCCCCTTCAAGCCTCCTATTCTAGGTAGCCTCATCCATTTCTCCCCTGATCGTCTTCTTCTTTTCATTTGATTTTCTCCCAATTTTCTCGCCTTCTCGCTAGACATCACTTCCCATTGACCATCGCCTGAGCTCCGCCTTGGAGCTCCCATCTTCTCGCAACGCTTCATTCATCTTTACGACACATTGAGCCTCCTCTGACCACTGCATTGCCGATCATGGCGGAAGAACGCCGTATTCCGTTCACCCACTTCACCCATAGGCCTCCAGTCACTCCTTGCATTCCACGCGAGCACCTGCATGCTTCGGCTACATTCCCTAACTTTGCAAGAGTTGTTCTCTCCATTGGTCCGGAGCGTCGCCAGAGCTGCCTCGAGCTTCATCGACTCCGGCCTACGGACCACCTCAGCACCTTCCAGAACTCCTGCAGCTTCGCCATGCTTCCATGGTGGTGTCTAGACACTCAGGAGCCCTCGGGGATCAACATCAAGTGGGAATCAAGGCGGCAGAGCCAGGAGGGTTGCGCTAGAGACAACCAAGTCCGCCGTAGGAGGCGGCGGCCCGGAGGAACAAGACACGCAGCCACCATCCGATCGTTTTGATCGGACAGTCCTCAACGGTTCAAGTTGCCATCGCTAGCAACTCCAGATACCGTTGGATCAATTTCGATCTAGTGGTCCTCCGTACACCACATCGCCTGCTCCAGGAGTATTCCCCCCCGTTAGATCTATCTTGATTTGACAAATCCAAGGCGCACCACGCCCTCCACTTCAGCAAACGTTGGATCCATCTTGATCTAACAGCCTACATGGAGCTATGTCTCCTACTTCGAGCCGCTTCCCCGAACTTTAGGCTTGGAGCATCCGAGCCAGCTTCGATGAACATCCGAGCCTGTGGAGCACCCGAGCCAGCTCTCGAGCCTCCATCATCATCCGAACCTAGATCTCACGTGTCCCTTATGTGCGGTTTGGGTAAATTGCACCGAGGCTGCTGCAAGTTTCCAATATAGCACTTTAGTCCCTACCAGGTGTGTCACGTGAGGTGCGCGTGTTCCCGTGGATATTTTGCACGCATAACCCCAACATTATATGTAATTGCATTTTAGTCCATGTACGCATGTTTTCATTTAATCAATTTTAATTCATGTTTGCATTTTGGTCCCTATGTTTGCACGTTAATTTAGGCATTTATTTAGCATAATGTTTAAATTAAAAAAATCACATGTTGTACAGAAACTTGTGCTTTATCATTATGGACACTTATCATATTTTTGTGAGCTTCAAAGAATTTAATAATATTATTTTAAGGAAATTTACATAGTTTTCCCAATGTGTGCCTTTTATTCCATATTAAATTCTTTGTAGCTCCAAAAATCACCAAAAAATCATAATAGATTTAGTTTAAGTTACACTATGAGCAAAAATCATATCATTTGCATGCATAACGAGGCCTGAATAAAGTAATTAGTCTTTTGCTAAATTGATTTTTAATAGGTCCAATATACATCATTCTTTAGGTCTATGACATTTCCTGGATTCCTCTCACATAGAAATATCTAGGATAATTTGTGTGTCTGAAAATGAAGAACTTTGGTATTTATTAAAATTAATTATGTAAAAACTACCCTGCATTCATACTTAATTTAAATTTGATTTATTTAGAATCTAAAAATTCCAAAAAAATCAGTAGCTTAATTACATTGTATTCCATATTCTGGCCAAGTTCCATCTTTTTTGGGCTTAATTTAAAGAATGTGCGATGCAATTGAAGCCAAATTTTAAGGTTAAATTTGAAGTACGGTGAAATTAAGTCCAAAAATGATGGAACCTAGCCAGAATATGGAATGTAATGTATATAACCTACTGCATTTTTTTGGAATTTTTTGGCTGTGAATAAATTAAATATGAATACAGGGTAGTTTTCGCAAAATTAATTTTAGTAAATACAAATTACTTCATTTTCGTACACAAAAATTATCCTAGATATTTCTATGTAAGAGGAATCCAGGAAAATTGATAGACCTAAAAAATGATGTACATTGAACCTATCAAAAATCAATTTAGCAAAAAACTAATTAATTTATTCAAGACTCGTTATGCGTGCAAATGATATGATTTTTGGGCACAGTGTAGAAAAACTAAAATTAAATCTATTGTGATTTTTTGGTGATTTCGAGCTACAGATAATTTAATATGTAATAAAAGGCACACAGTGGGGAAACAATGTAAATTTCCACAAAAATAATATTATTAAATTCTTCGAAGCTCACAAAAATATGACAATGTCCATAATGATAACGCACAAGTTTCTCCACAAGATGCAATTTTTGGAATTTAAAAATGATGCTAAATGAATGCATAAATAAACGTGCAAACACAGAAACCAAAATGCAAACAGTAATTAAAATTGATTAAATGAAAACATGCGTGCAGGGATTAAAATGCAATTACCTATAATGTTGGGGTTATGCCTGCAAAATGTCTACGGGAACACACGTACCTCGCGTGACGTGCCTGGTAGGGACTGAAGTGCTATATTGGAAACTTGCAAGGACCTCGATGCAATTTACCCAGATCGTACATGAGGGACATGTGAGATCTAGGTTGGACGGTGATGAAGGATGGGGAGCTGGCGTGGGTGCTCTGTAGGTTCGGATGTGCTTCGAAGCTAGCTCGGGTGCTCCAAGCCTAAAGGTCGGGGAAGCGGCTCGAAGCTAGAGACATGGCGCGATGCAGGCCATTAGATCAAGATGGATCCAACGGTTGCTGAAGTGGAGGGTCTGGCACGCCTTGGCTCCATCAGATCAAGATAGATCTAGCGGTGGGGAAGACTCCTAGAGCAGGTGACATGGCGTGTAGAGGACCGTTAGATCAAACATGATCCAACGGTATCTGGAGCTTCTAGCGATGGTGACTTGGACCGCTGAGGACCGTTCGATCAAGATGATTGGACGGTGGCTGTGCGTCTTGTTCCTCCGGGCCATCGCCTCCTGCTGCAGACTTGGTTGGGCTCCGACACAGCCCTCATGTCTCCTCCTCCTTGGTTCTCGCTCGATGTTGATCCTCGGTGGCTCCTGAGTGGCTAGACACCACCGTGGAAGCATGGTGGAGCTATAGGAGGTTCTAGAAGATGCTGAGGTGGTCCGTAGGCCGGAGTCGATGAAGCTCATAGCAGCTCTGGCAATGCTTCTGACCAATGAAGAGAACAACTCCTACAATGTTAGGGAAGGTAGACGAAGCGTGCAGGTGCTCGTGTAAAATGCAAGGAGTGACTGCAGGCCAGTGGGCGAAGTGGGTGAACAGAATGTGGTGTTCTTCCACCGTGATGGATGACGCGGTGGTCGGAGGTGACTCGATGTGTTGTAAAGGTGAATTAAGGGGTGTGCAAAGATGGGATCTCCAAGGCGAAGCTCAGACGATGTTCAGTGGGAAGTGATGTCTAGCGAGGAAGGTGAGAAAATTTGGTGAAAATCGCATGAAAAGAAGAAGAAGATCGAGGGAGAAATGGAGGAGGCTACCTGCGATTGGAGGCTCGAAGGTGAGTCTCTAGTCATCGCAAGAGGGTCGATATAAACCGGAGCTCGAGCAGCTCGTCGGAGGAGCTGCTGCACGATGAAGTTATGCTGCGGATCTCGTCGGAGAAATCACTGTCACTAATAGGTGGAAGGGAGCTCTCGGTTTTCTCGTTCAAGGGCAGATGGGGTCGAAGCTCGTCAAAGGTGGAGTATTTATAAGGATAAGGAAGAGGTCCAGGCGATGGAGGAGGTGGTTTGCGTGGAGTACATGGAGCGAGGGAGAGGGGGTCATGGAGATCGTGGTTGCTGGCGAGGATGATGGTGGTACGTGTTTCACCGTGGGGCGATCAATGGGTGGAGAAGGTGGCGGATATGGTGATGAAAATATGAAGGGCAGAGATGGAGCACGAGGTGGGGCGATGTGGGGGAGGCGTTTGCGGAGGTAGAAGATGATCTCTCGACTGTTGGATCTAGTGATCCAACGGCTAAGAGTAGGGTCTTAAGGAAGTGTTGGGATTAAATCAGAGTGGTGTGATCGAAGGGCGATGGATGTTGCGACATGGCGGGCATAGGTGGGGGCGTTGGAGAATGGTGGAGATGGAATTTGAGGGTAGATTGGATGGTTGATGTATGAAGCGGGATTTAACGGCCATGATCTGTGGATGTAGAGGGTGATCGAGTGGCTGTGGATGTGACGCGTGGCTCTAGGAGGTGGAGGCGGAAATGATCAGCCAAGATGTGATCTGGGCCTCGATCTAATGGCCAAGATTGAGGCCTCAATGAATGGTCAAGATCTGAAGAGGAAGGAGGCGAACTGACAACCAAGAAAAGGGGTCACGTGGCGAGTGGATAGCTGGGCCGCGTGCCGCAACGAGAGGGTGCCACGTGGCCCAAGCTGATTTGTTGTAGAAGAAGCTGAAATAAGAGGGAGAAAATGGTTGAATTTGGAAAAAATCAAAACCTGAAGTTGTTGATCTCGATGAGGTCTACAAGTTTCATGTTGACCAAAAACAGAAACGAGGTCAAATGAAGTGATAAAATACAAGGGTACAAATAAAAGTGCATATAGTATACAATGGGAGGCCCAAAACCCAAGTTTTTCATACGAGCTCCGATTTAAATGAAATTGGTCTCATTTTGAAGGTTGCTGAATGTATATTATGTTAAAGTGAGCATACCTAAATTGGAGGTTGTATAAGAGAGAGATATGTGCATTTTAAAGTCCATGGTCTCAAACTTGGATTGGGTTTTATTGGTCAATTTTACAAGCTAGTATTTTTTTTATTTTTCCTTTATTGGTGTTAGTAATATATACACTATAGATTTAAAAGTATGGGCTTTGGAGTTACAATAAAATATGTCAAATGCGTGATTTTTACAAGTGACTTTTGATTCTTATTTAATGTAGATATGGATGCTAAAATGCAGATATTATCAATACATGCATGAATGTTAATTATTTAATATAGGTGGAAATATGCCTCTAATTACTCAAGAACAAGGCTCTATTTTCAACTTTAAGAGTGATGAATTAGAGATTCATCAACCCCCCTATACATAAACATTGCTCGTACCCGAGCAACTAAAATAAAATGCGAGAGTAAAATGATTTTGGGTTCCATACCAAGGTCATGAACAAAAGTTGAAAATGGATCTTGGCTCGACCTTTGGATTAAATGTGTGGCGGACCTTATTCGGATCTGAACTTAAGACCTAACATACTTCAAGTTCCACAAGTCTTCTATTCCAGACGCCTCAACAGTCAGGTCAGAACAAATACTCAAAAGCAAATGTGATGACTATGATTCTTACTTGTACTGTGTAAGTGAAATATAACTCTCCACATCAGAAATGGTAAAGAACCAGCCTTCTCTAACATGGTAACTCTAATTCCCCGGTCCAATAACTCTTTCCTCGAGGAGCGAGGTATTCCCTTCTAAGTTCAAGTGCGACAAACTCAAGAGGAGGTGGTGGAGATAAGAATGGACGATAGCCAGTGTAGCTACCTATCCCTGGATGCTTGACCAATGTAGCCAAGTCATCCAGCTGCAAGCTTCTTGCTAATATACATACTCTGACAGGCATTTTATTTTCTCTCAGGCCTGTCTTGTTTTTTTGGAGTTCTTGCATTTTTTAACTATATACAAGGTGCAACATGTACATCAGGAGTTTTTCCTATTGAGACAATAGACTATCCCTTTTTAAAGCATTATTGCAACCTACAACATCCCGTCCTTAGATGTCAACAGCACCAGACTAGGTTGAGATGCACTTTCCTCCCTAGAGGAGGACGGATGGTTCCACCAGTTGATGAATCTCGGATTCATCACTCTAAATCTCATTTATTAAGCTCAGGTCCCTCAAAATCAACAGCATATCTGCATCTATTCTGCATAATTAGCATTCATGCATGTTTTCATTAAAATGGCATTTTATCCATAATTTCTGCACAAAATAAGAAGTCAAAAATCCAAGCCAAAAATGACCTATAATTAGCCTAACTTCCCCTATTTTTAACTCCTCCTTGCTAACTCCGAATGACACAAAACTACCTCCATTGTGTGCACATCACTAACAATAATAAATAACAAAATACAAAAAATAACTAACCCAAAGAAGTGGACCAAAAACCCAAACCCTAGTCTCAGAATTTTCGGACTAAAAGCCCCATATCTTCTCCATCCAGTGTCCGATTGGATCCTACTCACTTTTAAACTAATGCTAATTCAATGACCTTTAAAACAAGACCAAGTTCAAGTGAATCAGAGCTCGTATGTGAAAGTTGGGTTTTGGGCCTCTTTTGTACATTGTATATTTTAGCGGTCTCTGACCTATATTTTATGTATATATTTTCTTAGTCAATAAAAACCCAAAAAAAATAGATTAAGGTGTATTTATTTATATTTGATTTTTCTTTATTTTTTTCGATTTTTTTATCTTGTTTAAAAATGACAAAAAAATTAGAAAACCCAAAAATCAAGGTATTCTATGTACATGGGATACCCCAAAAATTCACTTTTTACATTTGACCGATTTTGGTTTTTATGTCTTCATGAAAGTTGTAGATCTCATCGAGACGAGCATTTTTCGTGAAGGAAGTTTTTCGATACGAGGTCGTTTACTATTTATTTTCGATTTTACAAAAACTTATTTACGGATTTTTCTTGTTCTGACACGTGGCCGCCCCAGAGGCCGCCACGTGTCAGTGATTTTTGGGATTTTTAAATTTTCGTTTTTATAAAAAAATTTAAAAAAATTTAGAAGCGCCCGCACGTGCGACACACGTGCCCCCAGGCACGTGCTCCACACGTGCCGCCCCCTACTCTCTCACCCCCTCGCCACGTGGCGAGATCTCAACCATTCGATCTCTCTTTGATCGAACGGTTCCTACGCATCTCCTACCTCCCGCGCCGCTCGTCCGCAACCACCGTACCTCCCCTCCGCGGATATCGCCAACGCCCCCCCCCCTTCTTCGCCGGTCAACACCAACCACCACCGCCTAACCCATCGTCTTCGCCAACGAACCTCCGTCAACCTCGCAACGCCCCGCCTGCTCCCCTACCTTCACCCTATTTAAAGAGCCCCGTCGCCCCCCTGATCGATCATCCGCCGCTTCGAGCTTCACGAGGGTGACAGCCTCGCCTGGTCAAAGCCGGCGAGATCCGAGGGCACTCAACGCCCCTCGTTGCGGTTGCGACCTCCTCGCCTGAGCTGCTCTTGCTCCGACCACCTTCCATCTCCGTCGAGCCCACGACTCCACCATCCCCCTTCGCTACTTCTCTGCCTTCAAAAATCTTCTTCTCCGACAAGCTACGATTCCGATAACCTCCGCTTCAACTACAACTCCACGACGTCGCTCATCAACACTTCAACCTCCATCTCCGCCTCGCGCTCTCCATCGACTACAACAACGCCTAAGATCCTCCGCGGGCTATAGCTCCGTCGCCAACAATGTCGCCGACGACTCCTGGCCGTGTGTCGGCCAACGGCGACTGCCAACGCCTCCGCCTGCGGTCGGCCTAAGCTTCAACTCTAGCCTCCGCCTCGACGAGCAACTCCAGGTGCATCTGCCTCGACGACCTCGGCGAAGCTTCGTCCTTCATTATCAGCAACCTCCAGGAGCGGAGCCCTCCTTCATTCGCCAACAACGCCTGGCCATCGCATCTTCCGCCGGAGGCACACCTCATTTGCTGCCCACCGCCTCTCTCCACCGGGCGTGCTGGACCAACAGCCTCAGGGGTCACGTGCTACACACGTGACCTCCTGGGTTATTTGCAAGGACACCTCGGGAATTACTCATATTTGTGCGAGACCCCACATACCAGCGATCACGTGCAAGTAACATGAATTTTGTGAATTATGCAGAGACGCCCCCATAAGTATCGGTAATTGCTCTTAGGTCCCCCTCTGCATTTTTAATATTTATTTTATTTATATTGATTTGCATTTGTACCCCTGTGTTCTCCATTCATTTCAGACCTCTACTTTACATCATTTTATTTATTTAAAAATAGCGCTGTGTTCCTCATGTGATTCTCAACATTTTGACATACTGTGGGTATTTTTATGATCAGTGGTTAATTAATAATTAATTGATTGGTGGAAATTAGCATATTTTGCTCACTTTATGCTATGAAATTCATAATTGATTAATCGTTGCTCTATGAATTCCCCAAAAATTACATATTGTAGATATTAGTGTGCTTGACATTGTGCCCAAAAAGATTTCATTTGCAAGCATAATTTGCCTTATAAAAACCATTTTTCACATTTCATTATTTAATTTTTAATAGGTATTAAACCCCACATTTTCGATGTTTAGGATTTTTTTAAGATCAATCACCTAGTGATAGATCTTAGATAATTTTGGTCCTCGAAAATAAGCAGGTTTGATATTTATTATAATTAAATATTGAAAATCATTTTGTTTGCATTTAAAAATCCATAAAAAAGTTAAATTCCATCCAAAAATTGCAAAAAAAATACAGTGCATTCATTTCATCATCATTTACATTGTGGCCAATTTTTCATATTTTTCGGACATTTTTTGATTGAATTTCAAATTTTAGTCCCTAAAATAGGCTGAATTGGCATTTTGCATCCCTTTGTTACATTGAAAATTTCAAAAAAAATACCACCTTGAAAATCGTAAACGAATCTTGACAAGCACAACTCTAGGTTGTTCCTTTGCCTCCTTGTGATCGACCTTGGGACTTGCCCAAGTAAAATAAACATAAAAACCACTTGATTAAAATTGAATAATATTTTGTGGTTATTTCTTTACTGATTCCGATCGCCGCCTACAACGAACGACACATTATTTTATTTTATTTTCACGCACAACGATAAAAACAACTTTTTAACTCGGCGTTTCCGGACCCGTCACCCGTGTACTACTCCAAGCTAAAGGACTCTACCTCCTCACCACCTCATCTATGAAGAGCTACGTGCAAGATACTTGTCCAAGTTAGGTCACTGTCTAAAAGAATCATGCGTATGCATGAGATATTCTACTTAGACTAATGAAGATGACATGTGAACATAGACTTGCGGACTCAAAGAATTAAGTCACTTGACCTAAGAAACCTTAACTCTAGTTCCTATAAGGTTCCTTTGAAATTAGGTAAATTAAGGTCAAATCAAGTCCCTCCTCAACATCTAGTCATAACTTGGTTCAGAACCCACTAACTTTTCATTTTGTATATGTAAGCTATGCAGATGAGATGTAGACGACATGCTATGCAATACTCTTTTTTCTTTCTTCAAAATGCAGGGATGATATGCAAGAGTAAATAAGAAGCTTTTGATTTTGATTATTATAATTTATTAATATTTTTTTAAATATACAAGTGTATTACAAATATACATGTATTTTACAAAAAAATAAATTTTTACCAACCCCATAATTATTGTATAGTGTATACGCAAAAGTATGAGCTATGGGTAAAGTATATTTGCAATATATACACTCCCCCTATACTTAGCGTGTGCTATGTCCTTAGAGCATGAAAAGAGAGGAAAAATACATAGCCCGTGCTAAGCGTAGGAGAGCAAAAGTATAGAAATCGCTCCGCCCCCCTATACTTAGGCTCTGGTAGCCTCGGTGTAGAAGAAGATAAAAAATGGGGCGGACGAGGTCAAGAGAGGAAATGGATGAGTATATACATCGCGGGCATCGGTCCCCCCTATACATTGGCTCAGATCAGCCTAAGTATAAGACAGGAGTAAGGGTGAGAACCGATGAGAACTGAAGAATGTACAGAGAATGATGTAGAGATTCGAGTCACTCTTCCCCCCTATACTTAGGATCTGGTCATCCTAAGTATAGTCAAAATGATAAGATATGGAGCTGGGGTAAGTAACTGGAGTCACGGGTAGAAGGTAAAGAATATACAGGAAGGGTGAGTATATGCAATGATCATGATCTGAATTTTTCGATGCAACTGATAGCGAGGGATCACTGTTGCAAGGTCTCATGCACGGTTTTATGAGTCTACCTTGCGCATGAAAACAATCTCCTCAACATGGACTAACTGGTCATTGGGTTCGACGAAGTGATTCAACAGTTGTCCATTGACTAGGGATGTTTGTGATACATCTATAACATCTGAGATCTCTACACATCCACTATCATGCACAACAGACTATGAACGGGTCCGTCCACTTGGATTTCAGCTTACCTTGGAAAACCTTCAGCCTCGCATTAAACAACCATACCTTCTGTCCAGGAACAAAGGTCTTTTGTTTGATATATCTGTTATGCCAACGCTTTACCTTGTCCTTGTACACCAAACTATTGTCATATGCTCGGTTTCTGATTTCCACAAGTTCATTCAGATCCATCTATCTCTGTTTCTGCCCCAGGCGTGGGTTCCAGTTGACCTTCTTGATTGCCCATTAGGATCTGTGTACTAAATCTGCGAGAAAATGGCACGGGTTTCCAAACACCATTCTGAATGGGGAGGTTCCTAAAGGTGTCTTGTAAGTTGTCATATAAGCCCAAAGGACTTGATCCAAGATTTGAGACCGGTCCTTCATGTCTAGGCGGACAGGCCTCCGCAATATGATCTTCACCTTCCTATTCGACACCTCTTCCATGCCATTAGTCTGTGGGTGGTAAGGACTAGCGACACGATGTTCGACGTCGTAATCTTTTAAGAGTTTCTTCACTTATATGTTCACAAAGTAGCTACCCCCATCAGATATCAACACTTTGGGGATCCCGAACCTATAGATGATGTATTCTCTAATAAATTTGCAGACAGTCCTGCTCTCCATGGCTCGGGTCGGGATAGCCTCCACTCACCTTGACAGATAGTCTAACGCAAGAAGGATATATTCGAATCCATGGCTAATCGGGAATGGGACCATGAAGTCGATGCCCCAAGCATCAAAGACATTACAAATGATGATCGAATGCATTGGCATCTCATCCTTGGAACCAACGGTTCCTCCCATTAGCTGACATACTGGGCACAACTTCGCAAAGGTGAGCGCATCGCGAAACAGAGTCGACCAGTATAAGCCACATTGAACTACCTTCCATGCGGTCCTCTTCCCGGAGTGATGTCCTCCTGCCTTCAAACTATGGCATAAAGTAAGGACACTCTGATATTCCTCCTGAGGGATACACCTCCTCCAGACACAATCCAATCCTTCAAAGAAAAGGATCGGAACCTCCCAATGGTAATGTCTTGCATCCGACTTAAGTCGGTCTATGTGGGTCTTGGACCAATCTTCGGGAACTTTATTGGAGACAAGATAATTCATAATGTTGGAGTACCATGGGAGTGAGTCGATAACAAAAACTAACTCGTCAGGGAAGGAGTCTCGAATAGGCGTATCATTAGAAGCATCAAGATTTTCGAGACGGGAGAGGTGATCAGCCACTATGCTCTTACTTCCAGGTTTATCTATAATGTCCAAATCAAATTCCTGGATGAGTAAAATCTACCGAAGAAGATGCGCCTTCGCGTCCTTCTTTTCCATTAAGTATCATAGTACTGTATGGTCTTTGAACACAATCACCTTAGATCCAATTAAATGAGATCTGAATTTATCCAAGGTGAAAACTACTGCAAGCATCTTCTTTTCGATATCTGTATAGTTACGCTGAGCAGTATCAAGCACTTTGCTTGCGTAGTGTATGGCAAATGGGATGCCATCCCTCCTCTGTCCTAACACATCCCCAACAACAAAATCTTAGGCATCCGTCATGATCTCAAAAGGAAGAGGCCAATATGGGGCATGTAGAATCGGAGCATCCGTGATCATCCCTTGTAATTGCTTAAAGGCCTCAGGACATTTATGATAGACAATAAACTCCATGTTTTTGCCTAAAAGCTCAGTTAGCAGTCGGGCAATCTTCGAAAAATCTTTGATAATTTCCGATAACAATGACGAAATTGTAACAATGATGTGTAGAACTTGAGGGCTGTTGATTTTGAAATTCTAAATCTCCCAGAAGTTCCGTCACACTATTAATCCAAAGGTCGAGTTTAGTTTAACTTTCACATTCATCTCATGGTCTTGGTATGGAACCCGATCTCATTTCACCTCATGGCATTTCTTTTTTATGCTCAGGGATGAGCATGGTTTAAGTATAGGGGAATGATGAATCTCGGATTCATCACTCTAAATCTCATTAATTAAGCTCAAGTCTCTCAAAATCATCAAAATTTTTGCATTTATTCTACATAATTAGCATTCATGCATGTTTTCATAAGAATTGCATTTTATGCACAAAATAAGAAGCCAAAAATCTCAGCCAAAATTGACCTATAAATAGCCTAACTCCCCTGATTTTTAACTTCTTCATGCTAACTCCGAATAACCCAAAAACACCTCCACTGTGTACATGTCACTAACAATAATAAAGAAAAATACAAAAAAAAATCACTAACCCAAATAAGTGGATCAAAAACCCAAACCCTAGTTTCAGAATTTTCGGACTAAAAGCCACATATCTTCCACATCCAGTATCCGATTTGATCCTACTTACTTTTGAACTAATGTACATTCTATTACCTTCAAAACAAGACCAAGTTCAAATGAATCAGAGCTCATATGTGAAAGTTGGGTTTTGGGCCTCTTTTGTACATTGTGTATTTTAGCGGTTTTTGACCTTACATTTTATGTATATATTTTCTTAATTAATAAAAATCCAAAAAAATTAGATTAAGGTTTAATTATCTATCTTTGACTTTACCATATTTTTTCCAAATTCTTATATGGTTTAAAAATGACAAAAAGTTACAAAACCCATAAATATAGGTACTCTATATACATAGCATACCCCAAAAATTCACGTTGTGTGTTTGATTGATTTTGGTTTTGATGTCTTCATGAAAGTTGTAGATCTCATCGAGACTAGCATTTTTATGAAGGAACTTTTTAGATCCGAGGTAATTTGCTATTTATTTTTTATTTTACAAAATCTTTATCTTCGATTTTTCTAGTAATGACACATGGCAGCCCCTGGGGCTGCCACGTGTCAGCATTTTTTGGCCTCTTTTAAATTCTTTTGATAAAAAAAATTATTAAAATACCTGCACGTGCGAGGCACGTGCCGCCCAGGCACGTGCCAAGCACGTTCCTGCGCCCCCCTTTTTTTCCTTCATCGCCACGTGGCACAATCCTAGCCATCCTCACGGCCGATCGAACGGCTGCTGTGATTCTGCAACCTCCCGCGCCCCCTTTCCCAAACAAGAGGCCGTCGCTGCCTCCGTAACTGCCGCCGCACTCCTCGCCAACCATCGCCCCCGCCTTTGTCGCCAACGACCTCCCTCGTCCTATTTAAAGACACCATCGACCTCCATCTACCCCATCCATCGATCGACCAACAGGATCCTCCTCCGGCAGTGACAGCCGCGAGCTCCTCCACGGCGTGATCTGAAGCCTTCAACCTCGTCGTAGTCCGCCTCCTCCGTAGCAGCTGCTCCAACTCCAGCATGCACCGCCGTCGAGCCCCTCCTCTCCATGTACACCCTCCTTCCTCCGCCTCATCTATCCATCTCCGAGAAACCACAAAGATCCAACTTCCGATTGTCATCTCCACCTACATCCATCCTCATCGCCGACTACCTCTACCATCTGCGGTCTTCGACCTCCAACGCTTCATCGCCCACGATTCTCCTACATCCGCATCGATTGCCTCCGACTGCTCTCCGACCAACCTACTTCGTCACCGACACCGTCTGCAACGCCGTCGAAGACCACCTCCATCAACCTTCGACCGTCCCTCCTTCGCCTCCGAGCCTTCGTCTCGAGCCGGGACTCCACCGCCTTGCATCTCCACTGTCGCCCCCTGGTCGTGTGTCAACCGACGCCAACCACATGTCATCAATAGCAACACTGAGGCTCCATCGTCCTTCAAGACCGGTCCACCCCTCTGCCTCTATCACTCCGCCATGCGACCGGGCGCTCAGGCCCGAGGCCCTCCCCGTGTGCGAGGCACGTGACGGGAGGGATTACGTGAGGAGCATCATCCGCTGGGGTCACGTGCCCCGCATGTGCCCCGTGGAAAAATTACATAACCCCCCCCCCTCCGGGTTCCTCTAAATTATAGAACAGTCCACCCCAAAGGGCACGTGCGTTTTGTAGAAGGCTTCCCTCCACTTCTGGTAATTACGCTTAGATCCATCACTGCACTTTTGATATTTATTTTATCCATTTATCTGTACCCATGTATTCCCCTTTACTTTTAAACCTCTACATGACATTTATTTTATCATTAAAAATAGCATGATGTTCCTCGTTTAATTATCTACATTTTGATATATAGTGGACATTTTTGTGATTAATGATTTATTAGTAATTAATTATTTTGTGGGAAATTGCGAATTTCCCCATTTTTTGTTATTAAATTTGCCATTAACTAACCATTTATCTAAAAATTCCCTAAAAATCACATATTGTAGAGTTAATTGTGCTTGATATTGTTCCCAAAAAGATTTGTATTTGCATGCATAATTTCCCTCTAAAAATCATTTTGCATATTTCAGTATTTAATTTTTAATACACATTAGACCCCACATTTTCGAGGTTTAGGATTTTTTTAAGATTTATCATCTAGTGATCTATCTTACATAATTTTATCCCCTAAAAATAAGTAGGTTTAATATTTATTATAATTAAATATTAAAAATCATTCTGTATGGATTTAAAAATACGTAAAAAATTCATATTGCATCCAAAAATTCCAAAAAAATTAAAGTGCATTCATTTAATCATAATTTACATTGTGGCCAAGTTTCGTATTTTCGGACATCATTTGAATGTAATTTATATCTTAGTCCCTAAAATAGGCCAAAATTACATCTTGCATCCTTATTTGCATTAAAAATTCCAAAAAGACTGCCTCGAAAACCATGCATGAATTTTGATAGACAATTATAGGTTGTTCCTTTGCTTCCTTGTGATCGACCTTGGGACTTGCCCAAGTAAAATATATATAAAACCATGTGATTGAAATTGAATAAATATTTGTGGTTATTTTCTTGACCGATTCTGATTGCCGCCTACAACGACGACAATCCATATTTTTGACACGAACAAATAAAATCATAGTTTTAATGTTGCGATATCAGACTCATCAGATGGCACCGTTGTCGGGGAGGCAAACGGCTTAGATTTGTGTTTTGAAATTTCTTGTTCGGTTTTTTGCATTCGGGTAGTCTGACCCCAAATTTTTTCATTGTAAATAACATTTTATTTTCTGCATCTATTTTTCATCATTTATTTCGCTTATTTTATTATTCTTTGAGTCACTCTCTTACATAAATCTCTCTTATTTTTCTTGCGAGTTACCCGGCGTACCTAGAGCGGTTTTTCAAGAAACCGAAGCATCTTCACCGACATCCGAAAAAGCCACAATTTATTTAAGATTGAGTCGAGTCGTGAGAGAGTGTAGAGTCTAGGTTTTTAGTTCTTGCAATTTTATTTTTTGCTCATTTACAGTGGTGTCCATTTGGACTCTCGCGCATGTAAAAAGACCTTGAACTTTTCTGTGGTGTGTCGTGGCCTGTTTCACTCTCCGGTGAGGGTGGGGCCCGACTTGAGAGTCGATTAGGATAGACCTACACATACGGCTCTCAAAGCATTTATATTTTTTATTGTGCTCGTAGGATCTAAGGCCACACTACACTTTAATTGAGACGCACATTAGATCATTCGATTTGGCCAAAATTTAACTCAATTCTTTCCAGCTAATAGAACTTTCTGCTTAAGTGCAGTTTTTATCAGCTTGCATTCATTTAGAATAACTTTTCAATTATGTATTGCATCCCACATGGAGATTGCGAGGAAGCACTATAAGTCTTCTAACCGAGCATACATCATTGTTTTCACGCGCATCAGCTTTTCTCGAACTCCTCCCTCTTGTTTTATCACATAATTTTAAAGGAAATTGGGACTGGATGGTAGACTTTTACTTGTGCTCATTTAAATTCTTTAGTGATCACCTAATTAAAATTGGGACTGCAAAATATAGCCGATGTTAAGAACCCATAAAATCAAGAATTCTTTCGGGAGAGCAACCTCGACATTGTTTGATTTTATCTTGCAGCGAGGAGAGAGACACACACTAGGATAGAGCCAAGCCAAAATTTTCATATAGACTACTGATTTTAAAAACGATTAGCTACTTCTCAGTGAGGAATACTGGTAGCTGGTAAACGGTCCGGACTTCCTTAGTAGAGTGGGTGGTTTAAAGAACACTACGCAAGGCTCTGTCCTTAAGTAACATGGGTAGCTGTTTTACGGTTCGTACTTACACCTATACTGGCTGAAAGTGGATGCAACTAGTCGTATGAACTCGGGATAGTCTTTAAGGAAATTTTGGTACCTAACAGCTCGTTAAACGGCTTGCAAGATTTGAATTCTCACCAATTTAAAATTGACAAGATAATTGGCCGAACCCTTACGACCTTCACTGAGTGAGTTCGTGAAAGAAATCCTTGTATTGTGTTTGGTTTGTGCGTAGAAAGTAAGTAATCAACGAATACCGCACACTTGTGCCTACATCATAAATCACAAACCTCTTGTCGACCTCGAGAATGGAAGATTGTGGCAATTCTTGTTCGGACTCCGCGAACCCTTCTCTCACTACCACAAACTCTCCAATCTCAAAATCCCAGAGAGACTCTTTCTCTGGACATCCTTGGCCTCAGGGAAACCCTTCCCAAGATTCCTATTCCTACGATTCATTCTCCTTTCTAGAGGGAGGACAAACCCACACTATTTCTCTCTCACTAAAACAGGTCGAGGAAAACTTTTACGTCAATTCTTTACAGTCTATTAACTCGAACTCCTTATATTCTGAAGGTGAAGAAGAGGAGAAGCCTCCCAAGATGTCTTCCAAAAAGATCCTGAAGATGAACCCAATGATGATCCTATTCAGATGATTCTGGCTAGATTAGCCGCTTCTGAGCAGCAACATATGTTACTGAGGGAACAACTTGAGCAGTTGAATGCTGGGGAAGAACTGCCAATGGAAGCCGCATACAACCCTGGACAATATAGAGTGAGGAATTATTTGCAGCCACCACAGCCAGAGATTCACTATGAACTGAAGCCACATTTTGTAAGTCAATTACCCCAATTCCATGGTAATAAGACTGAAGATCCATATGAATTCTTGCGTGACTTGGAGCTGATATGTTCTAATCTGAGGCACCTACAAGTCAGCCAAGACTACATTCGTCTCACTGCACTACCTTTCGCCTTGAAAGGGAAAGCAAACTACTCGGTGAAGAACTTAGGAGTAACTGTAACTACTTACGAGAGGTTCAAAAACCTATTTTTGAAGAAATTCTACCCCTTGAGTCAGACCAACCAAATGAGGACCCGCATCACCAGCTTCTCTCAGATGCCCAATGAACCACTCTATGAGGTTTGGGATAGGTTTAAAGACCTGCTACAGAAATGTCCCTACCATGACCTAGATAACAACATACTAGTTCAGTCACTCTAATCTGGCCTCAACTACGAGACTCAAGGGTTAGTTAGCGCTGCCTGCGGAGGGAATTACACATAGCGTGGAGCTGAGACCGTCTGGAAAGTACTAGAGCATATGGCAGAAACAAGCCATTCTCAGATTACCAGTAGAGCATACACTGATTCCCTGAACGCCCTTCAAGCCAAAGGCGGGAAGCAGACTGTCGCAGAAATAGCAAAGGATTTGATTCCAAACATGAACTTCATAGCTGGTAAGTTGACAGTAGTGGATAAGAGAATGAACGACACCGACAATAGGATCTTCCAATTCCCAAAGCAGATGGAGGAGCTAACTATGAAGGTGTCCAAAATGGGGATGCCTACTACACCTATGGTTCCGATCTACCATGTGCATCATGTCTAGGAGCAGCCAGGGTCAGAACAACAACAACCATGGGTGCAGGACCAATCCAATGTCCAAACTTCCCAACAGCCACCCCCACCGGCCGTGACATTCAAAGAAGCCCCGCCTCTGACATTCGAAGTAAATGGCATTTGGTACGCACAGGACACTACCCGCCAGGGTAATATGGGGGACCGTCAGCCTTATCAACGTCTGCCCACTTTCTATAATGTCGCATTTCCTCCGCCTCCACAACACACTCAAAACACTGCATCTTTATAGCATCCGAAGCAGCAGCAGCCCTACAATCGCCAGAACCAACCTCAGCAATATCGTCAGCAATATCAATCTCCTAAACAATCTGCTCAATCATCCAACCCTCCAGAAGAACCGGTCGATATCTAGAGGCAAATGCTTAAATAAATTCGCAACTTCTGAAATGAGCTATACGATCTACGGGTCGATGTCAATCGTCTATCCCGTTGGAAGGATGAACAGACAGCCCCATCCATAACCATTCCCGCCCAAGTTAAAGCTAACCCCAATAGCTTGAACAAATCTCAATAATCTCAACACAATGGCCAGGTATACTATTCAGATTTTTCCACATCTGAACATGAGATCCTTTGTTTGACAATATCAATGCCATGTCACTCAGGAACGGAAGGACCATGGTCGTACCTGACCGGGCATGGGAATCGGACCATGAAGACTCGGAAGATCAGCCGGAGGATGCTTCCGAGGAGGAAGACGAAGGATTCCAGAAGATCCCAGCACGAGAGAAAGGGAAAGCATCTATGGAGTCTGCAGAGGACCTTGAACCTCTAGTTGCTGCAAAAACACCTTTGTCACCTTTTCAGCAACTTGATTTTGATTATTATCAGAAAACTTATGATTGTAATAAGAACTCCAAGTCTAATAAAGATGCTCTTATTTATGATTATGGCTCTCTATCTCCTATCTCAAATGCTTCCATTCCTTTCCCCCATGCTCTTAAGAAGGGAAAACAAAAAAAAACATTCAGGATAACCCAGTAATGGAAAGGTTCTTCCAGCAAAATATTACAGTTAAAGTACCTTTTGATCAGTATGTGGCCAGTAATCTAGCCTTTCAGAAGTACTTGAAGGAAAAATACACTCCCACCAAGACTTGTACAAAGAAAACAAGTCAATTTGTGGAGACTCGTATCTTGACAGTTTCCACTACCATATGTGTCAAAAATCAGCATTTGTCGAGAAAGAAAAGGGATCTGGGAGCCCATTATGTGGAGAGTCACATTGGTGGCATTGCGTTCGCACGCACACTTCTTGATAATGGTTCTTCCATAAATCTTCTACCCTTAGCCTTATATTATAGATTGGAGTTAGGCCCTCTCAAGAAATCATTATCTTTACTATAATTTATTGATAAATCCACTAAAAGTCCTAAGGGAGAAGTAAAAAATTTCATCATCGTGATCGAGGGTACGGAATACAAAGTGGACTTCACTGTCCTTGATATGGAGACTCTGAACAATTGGAAGGAATCACAAATCATTCTTGGAAGACCATTCTTAAGAACCGCCAAAGCTGTATTCAATTACGATTCAGGAATGATGAAATTCGATTCTCCGGGCGGATAAGTAGACTAGGAGATGACACAAACAAAGTGGCAAAGGCTAGACTCTGAATCCACCACCGAATATGGCGAGACATCAGAATGCAACCTCCTCAGCACTACTGGACCGTGGGACCAACTGCCAGACATACATAGTGAAAGCACATCATCAGAAGAAGAAATTGTGCACAATGCAGTTTGCGAGATATTACCAAACATCTCTAGTCACCCAGATTACTACAATCTTGATGACACAGAAATCCTTTCGAATATGTCAGTCCCATCATCTCCGAGACAACCAAGAAATATCGATGACAAGTCGGACACAGCTCTAGACGAATTACCATACTACTTTAGTTATCCGACTCACCTTTCTTCGGAATTGGTAGCCAGCACCTCACATAGTGATTCACCGCAAACCGACACTGAGACAGATGCAAAAATCATTCATCCAGACTTAATTGATGATTCATACTTGCCGGAGCTGAAACCATTACCTCCCACACTGAAGTATGCATTTCTAAATGGACCCAAAGAAAAATTCCATGTGATCATTAGCTCATCATTAACCATAGACCAATAATCTAGATTACTCGGAGTCCTTGAGCGAAATCGAAAAGCGATCGGTTGGACTATGTCGGATCTCGTAGGAATAAACCCAGCACTGCTCACACCAAATTGATGTTGAGGATAATTCAAGGCCTTACCGTGAATTTCAGAGAAGATTAAACCTCAATCTTCGGGAAGTGGTTAAGAAAGAGATAGAGAAATGGTGCAAAACACGATTTATATACCCCATTTCTGACTCCAAGTGGGTGCCCCCCTTCATGTCGTCCCGAAGAAGTCGGTAATCCAGATGGTCACCAACGAGGAGGGGGTAGAGATTGTAACCCGAGTACCCACATCGTGGTGCGTGTCGATTATAGGCGCCTGAATGCTGCGACCAAGAAAGATTACTTTCCAGCCATTTATTGATCAAAATTTGGAGAGACTTGTAGGGAAACCATTCTTCTGTTTTCTTGATTGTTACTCCGGCTACAATCAAGTAGCTATCGCTCCCGAGGATCAGGAAAAAACCACGTTCACTTGTCCCTTCGGTACCTTCGCATTCAAGCACATTCCATTCGGGCTTTGTAATGCCCCAGGCACATTTCAGCGTTGCATGATTGTAGTATTTACCGAAATGGTTGGTGATTTCCTGGAAGTATTCATGGATGACTTCTCGATTCATGGTGATTCATTTGATAAATGTTTAGCGCACTTGGACTGAGTCCTCCAAAGATGCAGGGAGGTCAATTTGGTACTCTGTTGGGAGAAAAGTCACTTTATGGTGACTGAGGGTATTGTGTTGGGGCACGTCATCTCCGAAAAGGGAATGGAGGTCGACCCTGCCAAGGTGGATGTGATCAAGAAACTTGATCCACCAACCAATGTCAATTCAGTGAGGTCTTTCTTAGGGCATGTTGGATTTTATCGAAGGTTCATCCTTGATTTTTCAAAGATCGCTCCCCCACTGACTGAGCTCTTAGGCAAAGACACCGAGTTTATTGTAAATCACAGTTGTCTAGAGGCCTTCGAGCTCCTAAAAAAGAAAATATGTGAATCTCCGATATTACAAGCCGCCGAGTGGTCTCTTCCCTTCGAGATCATGACTGATGCATCGGATTTTGCTGTCGGAGCGGTACTTGGACAAGGAAGAGATGGAATTCCTTATGCGATTCACTACACGAGCAAAGTGTTAGATCCTGCACAAAGAAATTATACAGTGACTGAAAAGGAAATGCTCGCGATTGTTTGGGCCCTTGAAAAATTCATATCATACATATTGGGCTCCAAGTTGACAATTTTCACAGATCACATGGCAATTAGATATCTCATGGATAAGAAGGATGCCAAGGCACGACTTTTGAGATGGATCTTGTTAATCTAGGAATTTGATTTGGAGATCAAGGATAAAACTGGAATAAAGAATGTTGTTGCTAATCACCTCTCCCGAATTGAGCAGAACGATTAGCCTGACACTGGACCAATTAAGGAGACTTTTCGAGACGAAACAGTTTGCATTATTGATTCAACCCCATGGTATTCCGACATAGTGAACTATCTTGTCTCCAAGAAGGTTCCCTTTGGTTGGACCAAGAGAATGATTGATAGATTAAAATCAGATTCGAGAAAATACCATTGGGACGATCCTTTCCTTTTCTATGAAGGATCGGATTGTGTCTAGCGAAGATGTATTTCTCGGGAGGAATATCAGAGTGTCCTCACACATTGTTATTCTCTCGAGGCTGGAGGACACCATTCGGGAAAGAGAACCGCGCACAACTTACTCCAATGTGGATTTTACTAGCAGACCTTATTTAGAGATGCTAATGAATTTGTACGGTCATGCCCGATTTGCCAAAGGATGGGAGGGACTGTTGGTCATAGATATGAAATGACCATGCAACCAACGATTTCCTGTGATGTTTTCGATGCATGGGGAATTGATTTTATGGGTCCCTTTCCCAACAGCAATGGATTTGAGTACATCTTGCTAGGGGTTGATTATTTATCAAGATGGGTAGAGGCTATTCCATCCCGAACCGCAGATAGCAAAACCGTCTGTAAGCTTATCAGGGATAATATCATTGCAAGATTCGGGGTACCAAAAGTTTTGATTTGTGATGGAGGTAGCCACTTTGTGAACAAGGAGGTGAGATATTTGACCAAGGAGTATAAATTTGAGCATAGAATAGCCAATCCATATCATCCACAATCTAATGTCATGGCAGTGGTTTCTAATACAGAGCTGAAGGTTATTCTTCAGAAATTGGTTCGCCCAGATAGTAATAATTGATCGAAGCTGTTGAACCAAGTTCTATAGGCCTATTGGACAGCCTATAAACTCCACTCGGTACTTCACCTTTTAGGATGATCTATGGCAAGCCATGCCATCTACCTACAGAATTGATTCACAAATCAGAGTGGGCGATCAAAAAGTTGAATTGGAGTTATCACCTTGGGAAATTATGTCGAGACCTAAATCTGAATGAACTAATTGAAATCCGAAACCGAGCATACGACAAAAGTGTAATCTATAAAGACAAGGTCAAGAGATGGCATGATAGACACATTCGAGACAAGACCTTTGTTCCTGGGCAGAAAGTGTGGTTGTTTAATGCTTGGTTAAAGATTTTTCATGGGAAACTAAAATTAAAATGGACGGGTCCTTACATTGTCATCGATGTGCATACCAATGGAAGTGTAGATATTGCCGAACTCATAGATGATGCACAACCTTTCTCAGTAAATGGACAGTTGCTGAATCATATATTGAATCACCCAAAGAGCAGATAGTTCAAGTTGAGGCCATCTATTTCACGCAGAGCGAGGACATTAAAGATTCATCAGATCAGTCCCACCCTCCCTTCGGACCACATCGATCTCGTTGTATATCTTCTTCCTCTACTTAGACCAAGGCCTAAGTATAGGGGGAGACCGATGCCATCTGTATATACCATTTCTCTCATCACACTTCTCTTTCCCGATCACTCCATTTCCACCCTTCTCCTATACTTAGGCTGACCAGAGCCTAAGTATAGGGGGAACCGACACCCACTGGTATATACTCTCCTCATTTACATATACTGACCACCTCTTTTGCGCTCTTCTTCTATACCTAGATTGTTCACAATCTATATATAGGGGGGCGGACCATTGTATATAAATTTTGCACTCTCTTCCGCTTAGCCCGAGCTATGTCTTCTTTTCACTTCTTGTGCTCTGAGGACACGGCACTCGCTAAGTATAGGGGGGTTTGTATATATACTTTGTATATATTTTACCCATATCTCGTTCTTTCGTGTAAGTCTATATGTATTTACGGGGTGGTAATTAATTAAAAAAATCCCTTGCATAAAAACAAAAAAAAGTGTCTGCATTTCACACACCTGCACTTCATCCAGCATCGCATTCATCTGCATCTATGAAAAGTGATGGGATTCTGAACCGAGTTATGAGCAGAAACCGAGAGTAGTATGGACATGACTTTAATCCACCTAATTTTCAGAGGAACTTCAACGAGAAATAGGACTTTAAGAGCATCAAGTCTTCGACATAATTCTTTAAGTTCCACATGACAATGTGTAGCATTTGAATCTTAGTGTCTAACCTGGTCTCTTCATTCTGGGTACAACTCTGGAATAGGGAATTAATTTGTACTCCCGCACTATGCACTTAGCTCAACTCAGACGGGATGTTGGAAGACTGTGTAAGTTTCTTTTCTGGTAGCGTGGAAATCTAAAGACTGGAGTACGGGTTGAAATAAAGCTTCGGAAAAGGGATGGACGGCTGGGCACAATTTTTTCTAAGCCAAAAAATGTACGGAATACAAAAAAATCTATATCCGTAGGGGCACAACAAGATCCAAGCAAAACCACCAAAAAATCAAATACAAAGAAGCTACTGCCAAATAAAATCTGACCAAAAAGGTCCAAGCTTCAAGAAACCTGCAGATCTTGGTGGAGACTCGGCTACACTGGCCATCTTCACAAGGAGAGGTGACTACACTGGCCACCCTCCAGTCCTTTTCCCCTTCTTCTAACTTCTCCCCCAATTCGATTGTGAACACAGCACGACAGACCTTAGAAGGAAATACCTGACTCCCCGAGGACGAGTTACTAGAGAGGAGACGAGCATGGTAGTCCGACATTCTGGATAGGAAGAGCTAAAACCTTTCACACACATGAGTCGATTGTTTAATGTTCATAGGGTATACTTTGGAAAGAGGATTGATCTAATATGACTTCTGAGCCGAAAGTGTAACAATGATGTGTAGAACTTGAGGGTTGTTGATTTTGAAATTCTAAGTCTCATAGAAGTTCCGTTACATTATTAATCCAAAGGTCGAGTTTAGTTTAACTTTCACCTTCATCTCATGGTCTTGGTATGGAACCCGATCTCATTTCACCTCATGGCATTTCTTTTTAATGCTCAGGGACGAGCATGGTTTAAGTATAGGGGGATGATGAATCTCGGATTCATCACTCTAAATCTCATTAATTAAGCTTAAGTCTCTCAAAATCATCAGCATTTCTGCAATTATTCTGCATAATTAGCATTCATGCATGTTTTCATAAGAATTGCATTTTATGCACAAAATAAGTAGCAAAAATCTCAGCCAAAATTGACCTGTAAATATCCTAACTCCATTGATTTTCAACTCCTTCATGCTAACTCCGAATAACCCAAAAATACCTCCATTGTGTACATATCACTAAGAAGAATAAAGAAAAAATACAAAAAATCACTAACCCAAATAAGCGGACCAAAAACCCAAACCCTAGTTTCAGGATTTTCGGACTAAAATCCACATATCTTCGCCATCCAGTGCCTGATTTTATCCTACTCACTTTTGAACTAATGTACATTCAATTACCTTCAAAACAAGACCAAGTTCAAATGAATCGGAGCTCATATGTAAAAGTTGGGTTTTGGGCCTCTTTTGTACATTGTGTATTTTAGCGGTTTTTGACCTTACACTTTATGTACATATTTTCTTAATTAATAAAAATCCAAAAAAATAGATTAAGGTGTAATTATATATCTTTGACTTTACCATATTTTTTTCCAAATTCTTATCTGGTTTAAAAATGACAAAAAATTACAAAACCCAAAAATATAGGTATTCTATGTAAATGGGAAACCCCAAAAATTCACTTTGTGCATTTGATCGATTTTGGTTTTGATGTCTTCATGAAAGTTGTAGATCTCATCGAGACGAGCATTTTTTATGAAGGAACTTTTTCGATCTGATGTCATTTGCTACTTTTTTTGATTTTACAAAGTCTTTATCTTCAATTTTTCTGGTGATGACACGTGGTCGCCCCTGGGGCCGCGACGTGTCAGCGTTTTTGGCCTCTTTTAAGTTCGTTTGATAAAATTATTAAAATACCCGCACGTGCGAGGCACGTGCCAGGCACGTGCCCGCGCCCCCCCTTTTTTCCCTTCATCGCCACGTGGCACAATCCCAGCCATCCGCTCATGGCCGATCGAACGATTGTTGTGATTCTTCAACCTCCCGCGCCCCCTTTCCCAAACAAGCGGCCTCCGTCGCCTCCATAACCTCCACTGCACTCCTCGCCAACCGTCGCCCCTGCCTTCATCGCCAACGACCTCCCTCGTCCTATTTAAAGACACCATCGACCTCCATCTACCCCATCCGCCGATTAACCAACAGGACCCTCCTTCGACAGTGTCAACCGTGAGCTCCTCCACGGAGTGATCCGAGGTCTCCAACCTCATCGCAGCCCTCCTCCTCCGTAGCAGTTGCTCCAGCTCTGGCGAGCACTGTCGTCAAGCCCCTTCTCTCCAGGTACACCGTCCTTCCTCCGCCTCATCTCTCCATCTCCGAGAAACCACGAAGCTCCACCTTCTAATTGTCATCACCGCCTACATCCATCCTCGTCGTCGACTACCTCCGCCATCTGCTGTCTTCAACCTCCAACGCTTCATTGCCCACGATTCTCCTACTTCCGCATCGATTGCCTCCGATCAACCTTCGTCGTCACCAATACTGTCTGCAAAGCCGTCGAAGACCACCTCCATCAACCTTCGACCGGTCCTCCTTCGCCTCCGAGCCTTCGTCTCCAACCGGGTCTCCACTGCCTCACATCTCCACCGCCGCCCCATGGCCGTGTGTCGGCCGACACCAACCACACGTCATCACCAGCAACACCGGGGCTCCACCGTCGTCCAAGACCGGTCTGCCCCTTGAGCCCTATCACTCCGCCGCGCGGCCGGGCGCTCAGGCCCGAGGCCCTCCTCGCGTGCGAGGCACGTGCTGGGAGGGATCACGTGAGGAGCATCATCCCCTGGGGTCACGTGCCTTGCACGTACCCCATGGAAAAATTACATAAGCCCCCCCTGGATTCCTCTGAATTACAGAACAGTCCACCCCAGAGGGCACGTGCCACGCACGTGCCACTCTGGTCATTTTGCATAAGGCCGCTCTCCACTCCTGGTAATTACGCTTAGATCCCCCACTGAACTTTTGATATTCATTTTATTCATTTGCATTTGTACCCCTGTGTTCCCCGTTATTTTTAGACCTCTACATGACATTTATTTTATCATTAAAAAATAGCACGATGTTCCTCATTTACATCTCTACATTTTAATATATGGTGGAAATTTTTGTGATTAACGATTAATTAGCAATTAATTATTTTGTGGAAAATTGCGAATTTTGCCCATTTTTATTATATTTGCCATTAATTGACCATTGCTCTAAAATTTCCCCAAAAATCACATATTGTAGAGTTAATTGTGCTTGATATTGTGCCCAAAAAGATTTGCATTTGCATACATAATTTGTTGTGTAAAAATTATTTTGCATATTTTAGTATTCCCACATTTTCGAGGTTTAGGATTTTTCTGAGATTCGTCACCTAGTGATAGATCTTAGATAACTTTATCCCCTGAAAATAAGTAGGTTTAATATTTATTATAATTAAATATTGAAAATCATTCTGTTTGCATTTAAAAATACATAAAAAAATTCATATTGCATCCAAAAATTCCAAAAAAATTACAGTGTGTGCATTTCATCATAATTTACATTGTGGCCATGTTTCGTATTTTTCAAACATCATTTGAACGTAATTTGTATTTTAGTCCCTAAAATAGGCCGAAATTGCATCTTGCATCCCTTATTTGCATTAAAAATTCCAAAAAGACCGCCTTGAAAATCGCGCATGAATTTTGATAGACATAATTCTAGGTTGTTCCTTTGCCTCCTTTTAATCGACCTTGGGACTTGCCGAAGTAAAATAAACATAAAACCATGTGATTGAAATTGAATAAGTATTTGTCATTATTTTCTTGACCTTTCTGATTGCTGCCTACAACAAACGAAAACATTATTTTAACGCTGTGATATCGGACTCGTCATCCAGCCGCACCTCTTGCATCACTGACACCACTTTATGGGAGAAACAAGGAGCTAGACATGATTCTTCAGGATGTATGATATCCTACCACGACCGACAGACCAACACTCCAGACTACTACTCAGGTCATCCGGCTTCAACGAGCATCGACTTCTTCATCAAAGCATATACTTATTCTTTTAAGATCTGACTTCTCCTCCGCACTGGACTTCTTCTATAGGGATTCTTCTCCAGGCACAACAAAGATATGTTCCGGTGACCTGCAGGCACGACAGAGATAGGTTCTGGTGACCTGATATCGCAGTGACTCTACTGGCATGACAGAGATACGTTCCGGTGACCTGAAAGCCGCAGACCCATCCTCGAGCAAGGTCTTCTACGAGTAGCGGACAGATGTTCTTTTGATGCATCGTGTGAAGATGTGCTGTATACTTTTTCTTTTTATTACAAGATGTAGCTTTCTCAGCTCCAACTTGAGGGGGAGTGTTAGAATTATCAGATTTACATTTATGTTTGTAACCCTTCAGGTTCCGTAACCTCTCGTGACCCTTCGGGTTCTGTAACCCTCTGTGACCCTCCGCATTCTGTAACCCCTGTAACCATTCGGGTTCTGTAACCCTTGTACTCTCCAGGGTTTTCTCTTTATATAAGAGACCCTAGCTTTATGGAATAAACACCCCATTCCTTCCTCTTCTCCAAAGTGTCCAAGTAATCAGCAAAAGCCACGTCCGATTGATCATCCTCATCTTCTAATTGTCTGAAAGAGGGAAGGATTAACAGGTTCAGCTAGGCCTCTACGTCATCAAAGATGTAGGGGGATGCATTTTCTGTGTTGTACGTGTTCTTAAGGTTCGCACAAACTGTCTCATGCACAAGATCTTCTCCAAAGGAGAGGTACTCATCGGTGCTAGCTGGGTTCTGTCTCCATGGATTAACGGTGTTTACATGAATACAATCTGCTTATGACGAAGAGTATTCGGTGTTGAATTCAGAATCTGGCCTCTGCCACCTTGTCTACTTCATTTCAAGTTCCTAATCTCCGCATGGAGCTTGGAACTGAATTCTCCCAATCTTGTAATCAAATAAGGGTCATGTTGTTCTGTGGAAGGGCCTTCCTAAGATGATCTAAGAATCTCTCCAATTTCGAGGGGTCTCCATATCAAGTATTGTAAAGTCCAGCATGTAATCCTGACCCTCGACTTTGATGATAACATTCCTCAATTCTCCCTAGGAACTCTTGGTTGATTTGTCTGCGAACTGGAGTAAAGCTCTGGATTTCCTAAGAGGTCCAAGATTTAGCTGCTCAAAGAGGGTCGTGGGCATCAAATTAATTGAGGATCCATTATCTAGGAGGGTGCGTGCAAAGGCGGTGTTATAGACATGACTCACCACATAATGGGCACCCGTGTCCCTTCATTTCCTTGGAAACACATTCTTTATGGTGCAAGTAGTAGCTACTGACAAAATGTGCTTCTGAACACAACTTTTGGTTTTCTTGCTGACCCTAGTAGGTGTGCATCTCACCTTAAGGTATTTCTGAAATGCATGTGTCATGTCCACATACTTATCAAAGGGGATTGTGACCTTGATGTACTTGTTGCAGAATTCTGCCATCCCATGGTCATCTTTTTGGATTTTTCTTTATTTTCTTCTTCTTTCCACCCTTACGAGCACGAGGGAAAGGGATTATTGATGACAACTCAGATTCTGAAACTGAAAGATTTTCATTCAAACGGGAAACTGAGTTCTGTACAGGACTCTGACGCTGACTCAGACTCTGACTCGGATGAAAAAAAAATCTTGTGGCAAAACAGGTGATGCATCTTCCACGACTGCAGGGACATCCTCCTCGGATGGAGGTGTGGGCTCCTCATCGGTATCTCCTGATCCACTGCTGGTGCTCCTCTCCTTCTTCTTTGAGGACATGAAAATCCTCTTATTCTGTTGGTGATGGTGATGGTGGTGTTGCTCCTCCGCCTCCAAGTTCTCCTTAGGTAGAGACTTGGGGGTGTCTTCCTCATGTGCCCGCGCCCGATCAGGTATGGTCACGGTGCTTCCCCTCTTGAGGGACATATGATTTACATTATCATATGAAAGGATATCATGTTCAGATAGATAGAAATCTGAATAGTCTACTTGATCATGGGGTCGGTGCTGACCCTGATTCAGGCTATTTGGGTTAGCCTGAACCTGGGAGGGAATTGGGGTCTTTGGTGCCATCTGCTAGTCCTGGGTACGTGAAACGCGGTTCAAATCCGTTCTGATATCCAGGTAATCATTATGTATATGTTGGACCATATCAGACAGGGTCTGGATGGCCAAGGTAAGGGACTCCAATTCACTAGTGGGTGGGGCTTGCTACTGCTAACTAGAAGATGAGAGATTCAGCTGTCTATACAGGCCTTGTTGGTCGTGCTGATACTACTGAGGGTGGGAAGGTGGTGGAGGGCCCTGCTGGCCTGAGTGGAATGTGCATTGATGATAGTGTTGTTGAGGTTGGTATCCTTGTCCTGGTGGGGACTGTATGAAGCGTGGTGCGGGGACGAAGCTGGTTTTCTGGTAAGCTAGGCAAGGTCGATGTGGCTGATAATTCCCTATCCCTGACTGTGTGCTGACGGGTCGTGGCTGTACCACAGCCCGTTGATCTTGAACATCTGTGGAGGCTCCTCATAGACTATCTCCACCTATGGGGGTGTGCGTTTCTCCTGCTGAGTGTACTATTGCTCCTCAACCTAGCTACTTTGAGGCCCCTGTACCAACTCATGTACAAGATGAACTCGATGTACATGCACAGGTGGTGCAGAAAGGGCAGGTAGTCGTATCTTGGTTACCTTCTCAGTTAATTTTTCCACTTATTTTGACAATCGTGAAAGCGCCTCAAGGTCAGTGACCCTCTTGTGGATCTGCTCTACCATGGTGAGCTTGTAAGTTATTATCCCCATGCTAGGGATGAGGTCATCTGTCAGATCGGCTACAGTCCTCCTGGTTATCTCATTAGATAAGCATTAAGGAGACAACTGATATTCTCTAGTGGCCTGAGATCTTCCTGTTTCCACCATCTTCTCTAGGATCTTCCATACGGCATTTTTGTTCTTGCTCAGATAGCTACCTCTACAGGTTGCGCTAACTAACCCCTGCATTTCTGGTGTCATGCCACATGACAAGGTCTGTTCTAAGATCGCCGTGCTAATGCCATGATAGGGGCATTTTGGATCAAGTCATTGAATCTATCCCAAGCTTCATGAAATAGTTTGTGGGGACCTTGGACAATCGAGCGATCTTCATCCTCATCTGGCAAGTCCTACTGAGTGGATAGAACTTCTTCAAGAATAAATCTTTGAATTGCGCCCAAGTCGTACATCTAACCTCGAGATTCTTAATCCAATGAGCAACCTTATCTCCAAAGATAAACGGGGTTGCCTTCAACCTTATGTAGTCTTCTCCAACCCTAGGGTGACTAAGGTTGTTGCAAGCTAGCTCGAAGTCTCTCAAGAAAGCATATGGTTCTTCGGTGGCATTCCCATTAAACTTCGATAGCGGACTTAAAAATGGGGCTTCAATTTGAAGCTTCTGGGGGTACCTCAGGTGCAAGCCATTTATGTATCTCATTCTCAGTTGGGTTGTAGGCATCCACCATCGGTTTGTCAGTTCCACCCGCCACGATAACCTGTCCCATCATCGCAACAATATCCGCATTCTATTGTTTGGTTGCGGCTAAGAGGGCAAGGATTTGATGTATAGGATCATCTATGTGTTCCTCTTCCTCCGGGGGTCTCTTAGTATGCATCTTGGTCTCTGGTTCGTCCTCTTTACCTGTGTAAAGAATGTGCTCTTGGTTAGAGGACGTAGCAATGAATACATTTTCATCAAGGCGATGGTTTTCCTCAGTGAAATGAGAGGAGAGTTAAGGAATGGTTTAAGGGTAACCATCCTGGAGCTGGGGAATCCCGAAGTCAAGAGGGTCATGAGCTCGGGTTGGACCAAGTTGTGCTTGGGTCGATGAAGACGAGCTTCGTGGGGGGTTCAATGAGAGATTTGCAAATCTGGAGTAGATATATCCCAGTCAGTCATCTTGGATGGCAAGAAGAAGAGTATAAGTATAAAGATAGGATTTTACTCCTACCTTAAGCAAGCAAATGAATCACAAACCCTTTTTTTCACACTCAACACGGTGAAGGACTCGAAACCGAGTCCGATTAGTCTGGTTGATTTTAAGTGTGATTTTTCAGACATATAGTAAGGATTACGTGACCTATAGGGAAGTCAGCTCAAAGTTGAATGCGTCTTCCCTATTTATCCTGTTGCCTAAGATATCGGCTCCCTTCCTTTCTTCGCTCCTATCCCAAGATGAGGAGTTCAAAGATCTGCCCCTATCTACTTACTGAAGTAGGCGGAGGATGACAAGGCTGGGACTTCACTCCAAAGGGTTACCACCAACTTATCGCAGAGCACTGCTGGTTCACCCCTATCTACCTGCCAGAACAAGCAAAGGCTACTTGGTGCTAGTCAGCGAACCTGAAAGAATTCAACTTGTGATATTTTCTAGGATCGGGGTACGTGATATAGAAGGCGGGGATTTTGGCTCTGCCTTAGGGTGTGCACACTCACTCTGTACCCTTACACAGCCTGCAATCAAGGTCGGGGTTGTTCTCCCACAAACAGAATTTTTGATTTTATTTGATTTTTTGGTTAATTTGTTTAGTAGTACCGATTTTAAGTTAGATGATCACTTGATTAATCAACCACACAATGCACGCCTATCATCCTCTCCCAATTTCCTTTAAACCTATGTTTGAAAAACCATGGGAGAAGGAGTCGAGAAAACGCGATACATAATGAAACAATGATGTATGCCAAGTGTAGAAGACTTACAGTGATCCACGTTCTTTATATGCAGGATGCAAAATAGAATTGAAAATTTTACACTATATTAATGCAAGCGAAAAAGCCTCTCCTAGACAAGCAGTTCTATTAACGAGTGAAGAACCAGTTAAATTTGGCTATAGTCTTGCGGTCGAAGTACATCTTTTAGTGCAACATGTGGTCCTAGATATTACGAGAACAAACATTCGTAAGAGGGCTCTAAGAGCCACAAGTGCAGGTCCTATCCTATTTCAAGCAACTACACAGCAGGCGGGGACTCGTTTTATTATGACTTACATGCACGAGAACCCAAACGGGAACCACTGGAAATGCAAAATAATAAAAAAAGTTACAAGTCCTCTCAAAAACTCTCAATTTATTTTGATGCAGGTTCCTTGGCTCGCTTGGCAAAGTGCCTTCGACTCCTCGTATTCCACGCACGAAAATAAATGATGGTCAGATAAAGGACGACACAAAATAAACAAATAAAATTGATCAGAAAATATTTACAAGCAAAACTAGGAATCAGACTACCCGGGGATGGAAAATCTAAAATCCAAATTTCCTAAAAATTAACATAAGTCGTGCCTCCCCGGCAATGACGCCATTTGACGAAGCCTTCGACCTACCCTACCTAATTCGACCAAGTTAATGATCGAATTAAATTTTGTGTTCATTGTAGTCGGGTAAATCAAACTAATCGAAAACCACTTAGATTAATATTGAATTAAACACAAGCGACAATTCTTTTTATTTTACTTGGGCGAGCCCAAGGTCCAACTCAGGGAAGCAACTTTTTCCTTAGGTTAATTTGAAGTCAATTTTGATGTTAGATTTTCAGGAGAATATTTTTGGTATTTTTTATGCAATTTATAGAAAATGCGATGCAATTTAAGCCAAATTTTAAGGTTAAATTTGAAATATGGTGAAATGAAGTCCAAAAGTAATGGAACTTGGCAAGAATATGGAATGCAATGTATTAAGCTACTGCAAATTTTTTAGAATTTCTCGACTCTAAATAAATTAAATATGAAATAATTATGAATGTAGGGTAGTTTTTGCAAAATTAATTTTAATAAATACCAAAGTGCTTCATTTTCAGACACAAAAGTTATCCTAGATATTTCTATATGAGAGGAATCCAGGAAAATTGATAGACCTAAAAAATGATGTATATTGGACTTATTAAAAATCAATTTAGCAAAAGACTAATTAATATATTTAGGCCTTATTATGCATGCAAATGATACGATTTTTGTTCATAGTGTAGAACTACTTAAATTAAATCTATTGTGTTTTTAGGTGATTTTGGGATATACAAATAATTTAATATGGAACAAAAGGCACATAGTGGACAAACTATGTAAATTTCCTCAAAAATAATATTATTAAATTCTTCGAAGCTTGCAAAAATATGACAAGTGTCCACAATTATAAAGCATTCTCTACAACATGCAATTTTTGGAATTTAAAAATGATGTTAAATGAATGCCTAAATAAACGTGCAAACACAGGGACCAAAATGCAAATAGGAATTAAAATTGATTAGATCAAACATTCGTACAAGGACTAAAATGCAATTTCCTATAATGATGGGGTTATGCATGCAAAATATCCACGTAAACACGTACACCTCACGTGATGTGCTTAGTAAGGACTGAAGTGCTATATTGGAAACTTGCAGGGGCCTCGGTGCAATTTATCCAGACCACACAAAAAGGACACGTGAGATCTAGGTTCGGACAACGATGGAGGCTTGAGAGGTAGCTCGGGTGCTCCACAGGCTCGGATGTGCTTCGAAGCTGGCTCAGGTGCTCCAAGTCTAAAGGTTGGGGAAGCGGCTAGGAGTTGGAGACATGGCGTGATGTAGGCCGTTAGATCATAATGGATCCTACGGTTGCTGAAGTGGAGGACGTGGCACGCCTTGAATACGTCAGATCAAGATAGATCTAACGGTGGGGAAGACTCCTGGAGTAGGAGATGTGGAGTAAGGAGGACCGTTAGATCGAAAATCATCCAACGGTATCTGGAGCTGCTGGCGATGCGACTTGGACCGCTGAGGATCGTCCGATCATGACGATCGGATGGTGGTTGTGTGTCTTGTTCCTCCGGGCCGCCGCCTCCTGCGGCAAACTTAGCCGGGCTCCAGAACAGCCCTCCTGGCTCTACTGCCTTGGTTCTCGCTCGATGTTGATCCTTGGGGGCTCTAGGAGGTTCGGGAAGATGTTAAGGTGGTCCGTAGGATGGAGTCGATGAAGCTCGAAGCAGCTTTGATGACGCTTCCAACTAATGAAGAGAACAACTCTTGCAAAGTTAGGGAATGTAGCTGAAGTGTGCAAGTGCTTACGTGGAATGCAAGGAGTGACTAGAGGCCTATGGGCGAAGTGGGTGAGCGTAATGTGGCATTCTTCCGTCGTGATCGGTGGCACAGTGGTCAGAGGTGGCTCGATGTGTCGTAAAGGTAAATGAAGGGGTGCGCGAAGATGGGATCTCCAAGGGGGAGCTCAGGTGATGGTCAGTGGGAAGTGATGTCTAGCGAGGAAGGCGAAAAAATTGGGAGAAAATCGAATGAAAAAGAAGAAGAAGATTGGGGGAGAAATGGAGGAGGCTACTTGGGATTGGAGGGTCGAAGGGGAGTTTTTGGTCATCTCTCGAGGGCCGATAGCAACCCGAGCTCAAGCAGCTCGTCAGAGGAGCTGTTGCACGACGAAGTTACGCCGTAGATCTTGCCAGAGAAGGATACATGTCGTCGCTCACTTCTACGCCCAATCACTGTCACTAATAAGTGGAAGGGATCTCTAGGTTTTCTCGTGCAAGGGCAGATGGGGTTGAAGCTTGCCGGAGGTGGAGTATTTATAGGGAGAAGGTAGAGGTTAAAGCGATGGAGGAGGTGGTTTGCGTGGAATGTATGGAGAGGGGGAGAGGGGGTCATGGTGATCGTGGTTGCCGACGAGGATGATGGTGGTACGAGCTTCATTGTGGGGCGATCAATGGGTGGAGAAGGTGGCGGATATGGTGATGAAAATAGAAAGGGAAGAGATGGAGCGTGAAGTGGGGCGACGTGGGTGAGGCATTTGTGGAGGTAGGAGATGATCTCTCAACCTTCGGATCTAGTGATTCAACGGCTCAGAGCAGGGTGTTAAGGAAGGGTTAGGATTAAATCTGAGCAGTGTGATCGAAGGGCGATGGATGTTGTCATGTGGCAGGCGTAGGTGCAGGTGCTGGCGAACGGTGGAGATGGAATCTGAGAGTAGATTGAATGGTTGAGGAATGAAGCAGGATTTAATGGCCATGATCTGTGGATGTAGAGGATGATCGAGTGGCTATGGGTGTGATGTGTGGCTCTAGGAGGTGGAGGTAGAAATGATCGGCACAGTTGCTATCTAGGCCTCGATCTAATGGCCAAGATTGAGGCGGCAATTAATCGCCAAGATATGAAGAGTAAGGAGGCGATCTGATGGCCAAGAAAAGGGGTCGTGTGGCGAGCGAATAGCTAGGCCACATGGTGCAACCAAAGGGCGCCACATGGCCCAATCGGAATAGTCGAAGAAGAAGGTGAAATAAAAGGGATAAAATGGCCGAATTTAAAAATCCCAAAACGTGAAAGTTGTAGATCTCGATGAGATCTAAAAGTTTTATGTTGACCAAAAATGAATCGAGGTCAAATGAAGTGATAAAATACAAGGGTATAAATACAAGTACGTATAGTATACAATGGGGGGCCAAAAAGCCAAGTTTTTCATACAAGCTCTGATTTAAGTGAAATTAGTCTCATTTTGAAGGTCTATGAATGTATATTATGTTAAAAGTGAGTAGACCTAAATCAGAGGTTGTATGAGAGAGATATATGCATTTTAAGGTTCATGGTCTCAAACTTAGATTGGATTTTATTGGTCAATTTTACAAGTTAGTATTTTTTATATTTTTCCTTTATTAGTATTAATAATATATACACTATAGAGTTAAAAGTATGGGCTTTGGAGTTAGTATAAAATATGTACAAATGAGTAATTTTATCAAGTGACTTAGACTTCTTATTTAATGCAGATGTGGATGCTGAGATACAGATGTTACCAATGCATGCCTGAATGTAAATTATGTAATATAGATGGAAATATGCCTCTAATTACTCGGGAACAAGGCTCTATTTTCAACTTTTAGAGCGATGAATCACATATTCATCATCTATCTGGACATAGCAGAGATTGAGCCCCCCTCATGCCTTCATGCTCTTCACCATACATTCGGAACATGCTCTGACCTTTAGCTTACTCAGAGTAACAAGGAGGAGTGGGGGATAATTTGTCGTAGTGCATCCTTCTCCTCTATTCAAGGCGGAGCAACATTAGGGAGAGGATCAACATGTACCATTGGATTATTGTGATCCTACCGCTGGATTCGTACCCGAGCCATCATCTCAACCCTTATCTTGAGGAAGATCCAGACCAACTCTGAAGCACTAGGGTTTGCCAAATCACCCAAACCTTCGTGCTACTCGAGTGTAGAGAATCACACGATCGGCACATGAAGCGCTTGAGATTTTCATATCTGAGACCCATTTGATTTCAATTATTTCAGTTATACCCCCGCGTGGGCATATTTTAAAAAATAAGGCGACCCATTAAGTCCCTGTTTGGACCTACATGTGATGTTTATTTGAATTTTTAATTATTTTTGTTTGTAGAAATGTCCTTTTATTAAACCTCTAATATCTTAAGATTTATAAATCCAAATGAAGTTATTTCAGTTCTATTTTAAAGTTTGTGATAGTCAATTCATTGTTATCAAAATTTCATAAGAGCTATCTTGCTTAACACTGATTAAATTCACCATAACTATTAATATTAGCCTAGTTAATGCACATACTAGTTCCTTGATTTTCTTAATGTATCTAGGAATTGATTAGTTAGCCAATTAAATCCTAATTAAGTGCTTAAAATATATTAAGTGAAGTGGGAACTCTTTGATGTAAGTGAACTGCTTAATAAGATAAGATGATGATTTTGGATTAATTCTTTCTAAATAAAGTACTATGTTTGAGCTTTAGATGTAGGGATATTGTTAGTGTGTTTTGATGTGTTACATTGCGTTTATTTTATTGCTCTATATTTTGAAGCATATCATTAACTTGACTTGCATTATAAAAACCAATAAAAATTCTTGCATTCATCTTGTTCTATTTTGACCTAGATAACATTAGAAGCCACTTAACCTAGGTATTTAGAGTCTAATTAGATAAACTAGGAGCTCTTGTCCATATTTTCAACCATGGACTTATCTATGTTTAATTAAATTAAGCTCTCTTCACTGAGATTCCTAAGCTTGATTCTGATTAGTTGTTCATCGATTGTATTACAATGAGACCTAATTATATCAGTTGGCTAGAGACTCATCAGACGAAGACATTGTCAAGATAGCACGAAGAAACCAAGAAATTACGTGAAGAGTCACGTCTTAGACATAGCCACTACTTATTGTATCAAAAACCAGCGTCTTCAAGAAAGAAGAGAGATTTCGGTGCACATTATGTAGTGAGTCATGGTGATGACATTGCATTTGCATGCACTCTCCTAGATAATGGATCTTCTATTAACCTTTTACATGAGCCTTGTATGAGAGACTTGAGTTAGGACCTTTACGTAAATCAAAAGCATTACTCAAGTTTGTAGATAAGTCTATTAAGAGGGTTAAGGGTGAAGTGAAGAATGTGGTTATCTCGATTGCAGAAAAAGAATACCTGCTAGACTTCATTGTCTTCAATATGGAAATTCCCAATCATTGTTGAAACTCTCATATCAATATAGGAAAGCCTTTCCTTAGAACCATTGGAGCTTCCTTTGATTATCAGACTAGAATGATGAAGTTCCATTCTCTTAACAGAGAATTGAAACTAGAGATGAAGCACATGAAATGGTAGCAACCTAACTCAAAGACTGGCCCATGTTACTCATCTTCTGAGGTAGAATGCATAGCATTAGACATAGTTGGGCCATGTAAATAGACCCTAGCGTTACTAAGTGAGACCCTATCCTCTAGAGAGGACATTGTCAATGATGAATTTGACTAGTATTGTAGAGTTTCTTTATTGATGCATCCCCTTGACCCCACGACGATGTAGAAATCCCTTTGGATATGTTAATTCCATATTTCATAAAAAATAAAGGGGTGAGGATGGAACATCAGACGTAGCTTTGGTCAAACTACCGCAGATTTTTGGCGATCCAATTCAAGACACAATAGAGTTGGTGGAAAGCACATCACAAACAGACCCACCTTCATGCATCACATGCTAGATCCAGAAATGGTGCATCCTAATTTAATTTATGTTGCAAAATTGCCACAAATAAAATAGAAGTAGAGGAGTATGGGGGAGGAAGAACCAGCTTGCTAGATATACATCATCTCTGCCTTATTGCAGAGGAGTTCATGTGACTTCAGGATGGATATATTATTCGATCACACTGATCTGTCAAACTAAATGTGATCCAAGACTCCACACAAACCACTACCCTCAATAGAACTGAGCTGCTTCAAAGCACCCAAGCCAACCACGTAGCCCAAACTACTTGCCCTGAACAAACCAAGAATCAGACCTCACCTGCACGTGCTCGTAGGTGGTGTTGGAAATGCGAGCCCACAGCGAGCCATTATGCAATAAATGTTATTGCAAATATCATTCCCTGATCTGAAATGAAGAATGAATAATTTGCATAATAGGTCCCTTAGTACAATTAGGGTTATGTACCATGGCCATCTTAATAATCATACATCTGTTGATTCAACTATTGAATCATAGAGGCAGGTGCTTGGATGAATATCTAAAGAGTTAGATTGAGGACTCATCAAGCACCGTCAAATGATTGTTAAGAGATGATCTCCAGCCTGAGTAGGAGATGGCAATCCTCTGAAGGCTGATATCTGACTGACCTCTTGATGCAGGTCCTCTGCATAGGAATAGAGATTCGGAGGTGTCAGATTAGTTAGGTCAAAGAGTTGACTTAACGAGATCGAGATAACCGAAGTCCTATATCATATGCTGTCATGATATAGGCACACATCCTCTGACCAGAGACAGATGTGTTACTATATATCTGAGTATGTACATTTGGCAGACCAATAGGTTGATGACCTAACCAAGGTCTATACACCGGCGCGCTGGTGTGCATGTAAGGGCATATGAGTAATACGATCTCTCAAAGGGATCATACAGGTTCATTTACTGAGCCGGAAGACATGAGCTCACTCATGAGATATTGGGAAGAATCAAATTCCGTGCACGGTCGTCTCGCTTTGGAAGCTTGACAGAATTTGTAGGTTTGATATATACTTTTGGAAAGTATATGATCAAGATCTAGGTATGATATATGCTTTTGGAAAGTATATGATCTATACCAACTTCCAATGATCGAATGAGAAACTTACTGATAAAACCATGAAGTAGACAATGTAAAGTTGATCTAATACTTCGGGTTTAATTTGAGTCTTCCAGTATGCAGGATGTACAGGTATTGGGAATACCTGAGGGTGATGTGATCATAAACGATTGTATAACCATGACGCTTCCATTCATAGGGAGTGATGAAACGGGTCTGGATTTTAGTGACTCCTCTCAGTAGAGAAGTGATCTAATCTTGGTCCAAATGTTGAACATTGATCTGAATGTGATTCAGATACAATAAGAAGATTAGATGTGCGGTCTTGATTTAATCAAGCATCTATGGGAGGCCCGCGATCTGGATTTGAGATATGATCTCAATATCCAAGTCACTATACGTGGAACAATACAATCGCCCTGTCCTTATCTCCAAGTATCTGCGGAGAAAGCGCATTATCCTTGAAAGAGTTCATGGATAATTCTATTGTTGATATATGTATCCGAGCATTGAGAAAATGGATAATTAAATGTGATTTAATTATCACGAGTAATATGAATTTGATTCATATTATAAAGAGAGTAATCTAAGATAATTAAATGTGATTTAATTATCAAAGATGAAAATAATGTGAATGTGATTCATATTATTTGGACACAAGAGAATAGAGATCTAAGATGATTAAATGTGATTTAATCATCACGGATATGAATAATGTGGATAGCAATATCCATATTAGTCATGTATATTATAAATGTGATTTATAATATATAAGAGAGGGCTATTTGTAATTGACATTTGTTAATTAAATGTTAATGTGAATTGGATTAACATTGGACATTAAATTGAAAATGTAATTTACATTTTATTTTGTGTTGTGAATGTGATTCACAATTTTTCAATGGCAAGATTGCAATATTCACAAAATAATTATGAATTATTTTGTAGAATAATTTACAACAATTGTTGTTGCAAATATTGGAGATATATGCAATCTTGGAGATTGCATTGGAATCTCCCTTTCCTAATAGGAGAGGGGGGACAACCACTAATATGGAAGGGAGGAGCCTCCTTTCCATTATCTCCAATGTGGATTGATTTAATTTGGTGATTGAGTTATGTTGATTTATCAATATAGATTTAATCTAAATTAAATTAATTGTTGTTGATTTTTACCAATACAAATCTTAGCCATTAAAAGAAACACAATCAATGTTAACCATTGGATTTGTGTTGTCCCATGGATTGATATCCATGGATCCCAAAACCCTATAAAAGGAGAGGCACCCCATTGCTCTTCTTTACACATAATGCTTGAGAAGCATATCTCTCTCTCTTTCCCTTTCTCTCCCTCTCATGGTCGTCCACCATGGATGCCCTAGAGCGGCTCTCCATCGTCGCGGCACCGTCGTTATGTTGCCCGATGTTTTGCTCGTGGAATTCCGTCTACTTCGGCGTGCCTTGCTCGTGAAGAAGACGTCGGATCTCGTGTGTCGAGATCAGGAGATCCACCGCTTGGATCATCAACATGGATTGCGAGAAGCACGCGGTTCATCCCCGCGCTCGCAAGCGTCTCCTCCGACGGATCGGACTTGAGACAGGAGGTCTCTTCGTTTAGATACTTGATAGCAACCACGCTTCAAGAGGTAATCCTAATACTTGTTTGTGGTTGAGACGAAACGATCCGAGAAGTGTTCTTGGATCATGTGGTTTCGTCGCATAAAAAATTTTAATTTCCGCTGCATAGAACAACTAGTGCGACTAGTCGTTCTTCGTCGTATCCGATACGACGATCACGCTTCCGTGATGCGCTTGAGGATCTAACCATATCCTTCAAGTGGTATCTGAGCCAGGTTGACGGTTTCGAATATGATTCGCAAACCGAGGACGACTTGGGTTCGTTAAGGTCGCGAAAGTTTTTATCGCATTTGATTTCGCAGATTTGTTTAGTAAATAATTTAGGCCATGTTTAAAATGTTTAAGAAAGAATTATTTACTTGGATTTTGTTCCCCATTAAATAAGGAAATCATAGGGTCTGAGTTTACGTAAATCGGATTTCGTATGCTCTAGATATGGTTGTTTTAATGAACATGTATGCACTGTTGCGGGAACAGTAGATTTTAACATGATTAAAGAGTTAATTACTATTATCATCCGCCTCGAAATGCGTGAAACACCACTTGAGTTCTGTCCTAAATCAAGTTAGAAATCTTTGAAAATTGATTTTGTCTAATTTGGATTTAAATTGATTGAGATATGATAATTTTAGTGAGTAGGGGTCACTACTCAAATTACAGTCCTAATCTAGAACCAAGTGATGGTCAATTAGTGAAATTAATTATTAATTTCGTGAAATAATCTTGAAAAATATTTGTGAAATATTGGAACATGATTATTTGCCTAATTTACTTGGCCCCAACCAATTAATTATTTAGATTTGATCTAAATCTTAATTGGAATCACAATCATCAAACTCCTTGCTTGAATAGGATTGGGAATTTGTCTAGCAAATTTTCCTTATAATCAAAATTGTTTTGATTACTATATGGTATAATTTTCGGTTGAAGAACCGACGATCATCTCAAGTACAAATTAATCAATCTGGCATTATCCTTTCCCGAGGTGGATATGGTGTCTAGTCGGGGATCGCTGGGGTAGCAGGTTGCAACGTATGTGGTCCGTCCCACTCCCGTCGGTACTGGCAATGACAGCGAGTAGGGCCAGGATAATGTCCGAGGGATTATGATGTATTTTTCTAATTATTAAAATACAAAATTAATACGTACTTTGAGAATAATACCATATATATTCAAGTAAGATATTCAAGTTTGTTGATTGAATTGGATTGATAATTAATTTAATATGATTAAATAGATTATGTCCAATTAGAATACTCTAATATGATTAGAGTTAATAATTCCCTTTGAAGAATTAATTATGTGAATATGATTCATGATAATTAATTAAAATTTGAATATGAGGTGGAGGATCACATAAGTGACATCCATGGTCTCCCGTCAAGGCGAAGGGTTCCGTCGCCAGATATTGTTTGTAGGAGATGCCTGTCCGAAGTGATAGCTCCTGCATATGATCCATTTGGATCGGGCTCTTCGCTTCTCGAAAGAGTAAGGACGTATGCGTAGTGACCCCAATATCGGGTCCTCATATTATTGGGGTGATATTTGATTGCGCATAGCGAGTTGTATTCCTGTTGACGGTTGGTTCAATAAATGACGGGTCAACATTGCCTTAGGGGTGGTGGGCCCGGGTGTTAAAGACCGAATTGGGAGATGCAAGTTGCACTTGCAAGGCGGAATGTGTTCCCGCTTCTTTTTATCCGAGTTGTAGGTTCTCATATTATTGGGATGCAACAAAGATAAGGAAGGAGATCCCAGATATTGTTGAGATATGTTGGTAAGTATATCTCTTACATTGAAAGTAAATAAGGGAATGAACTTTCAGTGTTGACAAGGCAAGACAACTTTGATATAAAAAATCCTAAATCAAAGTAAAATATGTATATATATAAATATGTATACTTATGCAAATTTCTTATTTCAGATAATCTTTCATTAAAACCCACTCAATAAATACTCAATGATAACCAGTAAAATATCATGGATTGGACTCATGATCCAGATATTGTACTTGCATTTGGACACATAATGTATGTGGTTGCAATGTGCAAGTTTCCTCATAATATTGAGGAATGACAATAATATAGATAATAGGACTACAACCCTAGGGTTTGTATGTCTCTATAGTCTTGATCTCATCCGATGTACTTTGGAAGTGATATATCGATGATAATCACAATTGTCAATTAATCCTTATAAAATCTAAGAAGACTTTCTGGCATACATATGTGCTCTCAATATTTAATCATGAATGACATGGTTTTCTGCATCATGCAGAATGGTGGCTCCATAAGAGATGATGTATTCAAAATGTTTGAATACCTACCTGAACCAATATTTTAAGGGTCTAGATGGATGTAGACATGATGGCTGTCATCATTCTACTGTCTATACTCTAGTCATTCCTGAAGCTTCATAATATTCATATTGTATGAATTTAATGATGCATGTATAAATGTTGAAATACTCTTACATTGAATTCTTTTGAATTTAACATAAGAGATCCTTAGTCTTAAGCAATGGTTGTTTATAGATAAAGGGAGCGCAGTGGAAGCATGGGTTGGACCCAAGTAAGAGGTATAGTCAAAGAGTTGACTGTACTTCTATGACTTCCATATGACATCCAAAGAGCTGGATGAATGCCAATACTGCAATAAGTTGATGTGTTGATAGTATGACTATCAAGTCTGTCTAGAATCCTTAGAGAAGGACTCGGATAGAGCATCATAATAATCTACATAAATCATTGATATTGACTTGCTTATTAAATAAGATAAAGTCTTGTAATTGTATCTCAATCTTCTACAACACTTGCAATGGGTTGCATATGTTTTAGAAGACTGGAATAATTGATCTTAAGTTCTGTAGTTATCCACATGGATTTTGATGCATTGGTTGCAATAATCTCTGTTGGATTGATAGACTTGTTAATTTCAATGGGAGAGCCCTTAGTCTTAGAGAATGTCTCTATGACCTAGACCATTAGAATACACTCATTGTTTGTTTCTAAATGTTGGAAATAAACATGAATTCTAGAATGGACCTATCATAAGGAGTTATGATGGAGATATTTCAGAAAGTAATCTAAAATCTAGTGGACTCCACTAAATTAGAAAATTAATGAATGGTTCATTAACATTTCTAAATACTGAAATTAAACCTTAAGATCAATAGGAGGATGAAGATCATTTGACAATGATCTATCATCAAGCCTTGTACATTTGTCTATTGATTTGATCAATAGGCTAGTAAGAGATGAAACTTTAGAATGTCTAACATTTCAGAACTTACATACTTATGAATATTGTATTCAAAGTAAAATGTCCAATACACCCTTCTTTGGGAATGGTGTAAGATGTCAAGGTATTCAGGATCACATACATATTGATGTTAGTGGATCATCTATATCATAGTAAACATTATGGATATGTGATATCTACTAATGATTATGTATGATATGAGATTTCTTCTCTTCACTTAGAAACCTTTGAAATGTTCAAAGATTTCATCGTTTTTGGTTTACAACCAAAGTTTGAAGGAAGATAAAATGAATTTGATCTAATCAAGGTAGCTTGTACCTGTTAGATGAATTCAAAGGATACCTTATGGAGATATGAATATCATTTCTATCTCAATCCTCCTAACACACCTTAGCTCAATAGAGTTATAGGGAGATACAATTGGATCATGTGTGGCATGATCTTATCAATGATGAATTTTAGCATAATTATCCCTTAGTTTCTAGGTATATATATGTGTAGTAGAGACTACAACGTATATCCTTAAAAAGGTTCCATGCATGATGGAATGTAGCACTTGAGACTGTTGCTTCATTAGGAAAATAAAGGATGGTATTGGATACCTACTTTATGACCTTGAGATTCTTAAAATATCTCATCTCTAAGAATGAGATTCTTAGAGGTAGAGACTCTTAAGAATACAGATGAAAAATGAAGTATAGGAACTCATTTAATCTTGAAAAGATAATGAGGAATCTGAAAATGGAAATTAAAAGGACAATTAAAGATGAAACACTAAAACCTTTTCAAATGAGTTTGAGGAAGGATTCCATGTGTCAGAGAAATCTGACAATGATCGAACTTCATGTGATGAAGCTTCTGAAGATCATAGCATGGATAGACGGATGTTATCAATAAAAGTCTAATGTAGACTTCATATACAAGTGTTGTATATAGAACCCCGAGGATCCACCTATATGGGTAAGACCTGTAAAGGTGTAAATGGATATTCAAGAGAAAGGGAACCTGATGAGAAGGTAGAGACCTTCAAAACACGGTTCGTAGCCATGAGCTACACACTGGAAGAGAAGACATTGCTTGCAATGAGACTTGCTCTTCGGTGACCATGCTTAAAATCATCGGAATATTGCTAACCTTGGCTGCACAACTTGACTATTGCATCTTCAAGATGTAAGTCAAGATTGCATTCCTCTATAAATACCTCTTTGAGGATATTCACATGAAGTACCCCAAGGGCTTCATGGTTGAGGAAATCAAGGTGTGCAAGCTAAGGAATCCATCTAAGGACTCAAATAAGCTTCTTAAAGTTGGACCATAAGATATGATGAGATTATAAATGTTATAATTTCAGATAGAATCTTGATGAGCCATGTGAAGCTTAGTGGGAGTGCCTTTGTGTTCATCATGCTAAATGTAGATGATATCCTAATCATTTAAAATGATATAAGGATAATAATGAGTGTTTTATTATCTGATTGTTCCATAACTTGAGATATGATCACAAGGATACCTCTGGGATCTTAGTTCTGAAGGTGTTCAGTAGCAAAGTGAAGAGGGTATTATGACTGTCACATTAGTAGTACACCTTGGACATATTCCATTTTATGGAAAATTCCAAGAAAGGCTTCCATCCCTTAAGATATGGTACTGACCTATCTGAAGGGATAGCACCTCAAAGAGTTGAGGAAGTAAATGCTAGAACTACTTGCACTTGTGCATTAGTTACGAGAAGCTGAGTGTATGCTAGATGTGTACAAAAGCCAGATATCTGCCATGCATTAGGATTAGTAAACTGTTACTAGTCCTACTATGGAGATAGAACACTTAATTGCAGTAACAACAAAATCTTCATAGATGACAAGATTTTTGAGATAGTGATCTCAAAGTCTTATCTTCAAAAGCTTAAGACTTTATAGATAGAGATCTAAAAGGTCTTAACTGTGGATACCTTAAGAGATAGTGATCTCCAGGAATAAGGGTATTCTGATAAGGATTATGGAAATACTAGTTATGATAATTGTTAAGCTGTAGTGTCAAGGACACTATGACTAACAAAAATTGAGTATTGGTTGCATGAGATGCAACGTTCGCATTAAATGCGAGCACTGTTACTGGGGATATGCAAGTGCCGTAAAAGGACTTGGCATAGTCTCGTGGGAACAGAGTGACTGATCAGCTTACCTAGCTATTTTCTAAATAGCCTATGATTGTCACATGAGTGCGGGTTTAAATGATAAGCCCATCAATGTCTCTTTGGGCTAGTGGGAGATTGTTGGAAATACGAGCCCACGGCGAGCCATTGTGCAATAAGTGTTATTGCAAATATCATTCCCTGATCTTAAATGAAGAATGAATAATTTGCATAATAGGTCCCTTAGTACAATTAGGGTTATGTACCATGGCCATCTTAATAATCATACAGCTGTTGATTCAACTATTGAATCATAGAGGCTGGTGCTTGGATGAATATCTAAAGAATTAGATTGAGGACTCATCAAGCACCGTCAAATGATTGTTAAGAGATGATCTCCAGCCTGAGTAGGAGATGGCAATCCTTATCTCTGAAGGCTGATATCTGACTGACCTCTTGATGCAGGTCCTCTGCATAGGAATAGAGATTCAGAGGTGTCAGATTAGTTAGGTCAAAGAGTTGACTTAACGAGATCGAGATAACCGAAGTCCTATATCATATGTTGTCATGATATAGGCACACATCCTCTGACCAGAGACAGATGTGTTACTATATGTCTGAGTATGTACATTTGGCAGACCAATAGGTTGATGACCTAACCAAGGTCTATACACCGGCGCGCTGGTGTGCATGTAAGGGCATATGAGTAATACGATCTCTCAAAGGGATCATACAGGTTCATTTACGGAGCCGGAAGACATGAGCTCACTCATGAGATATTGGGAAGAATCAAATTCCGTGCACGGTCGTCTCGCTTTGGAAGCTTGACTGAATTTGTAGGTTTGATATATACTTTTGGAAAGTATATGATCAAGACCTAGGTATGATATATGCTTTTGGAAAGTATATGATCTATACCAACTTCCAATTATCGAATGAGAAACTTACTGATAAAACCATGAAGTAGACAGTGTAAAGTTGATCTAATACTTCGGGTTTAATTTGAGTCTTCCAGTATGCAGGATGTACAGGTATTGGGAATACCTGAGGGTGATGTGATCATAAACGATTGTATAACCATGACGCTTCCATTCCTAGGAAGTGATGAAACGGGTCTGGATTTTAGTGACTCCTCTCAGTAGAGAAGTGATCTAATCTTGGTCCAAATGTTGGACTTTGATCTGAACGTGATTCAGATACAATAAGAAGATTATATTTGCGGTCTTGATTTAATCAAGCATCTATGGGAGGCCCGTGATCTGGATTTGAGATATGATCTCAATATCCAAGTCACTATACGTGGAACAATACAATCGCCCTGTCCTTATCTCCAAGTATCTGCGGAGAAAGCGCATTATCCTTGAAAGAGTTCATGGATAATTCTATTGTTGATATATGTATCCGAGTATTGAGAAAATGGACAATTAAATGTGATTTAATTATCACGAGTAATATGAATTTGATTCATATTATAAATAGAGTAATCTAAGATAATTAAATGTGATTTAATTATCAAAGATGAAAATAATGTGAATGTGATTCATATTATTTGGACACAAGAGAATAGAGATCCAAGATGATTAAATGTGATTTAATCATCATGGATATGAATAATGTGGATAGCAATATCCATATTAGTCATGTATATTATAAATGTGATTTATAATATATAAGAGAGGGCTATTTGTAATTTACATTTGTTAATTAAATGTTAATGTGAATTGGATTCACATTGGACATTAAATTGAAAATGTAATTTACATTTTATTTTGGGTTGTGAATGTGATTCACAATTTTTCAATGGCAAGATTGCAATATTCACAAAATAATTATGAATTATTTTGTAGAATAATTTACAACAATTGTTGTTGCAAATATTGGAGATATATGCAATCTTGGAGATTGCATTGGAATCTCCCTTTCCTAATAGGAGAGGGGAGACGACCACTAATATGGAAGGGAGGAGCCTCCTTTCCATTATCTCCAATGTGGATTGATTTAATTTGGTGATTGAATTATGTTGATTTATCAATATAGATTTAATCTAAATTAAATTAATTGTTGTTGGTTTTTACCAAAGCCATTAAAAGAAACACAATCAATGTGAACCAGTGTTGTCCCATGGATTGAGATCCATGGATCCCAAAACCCTATAAAAGGAGAGGCACCCCATTGCTCTTCTTTACACATAATGCTTGAGAAGCATATCTCTCTCTCTTTCTCTTTCTCTCCCTCTCATGGTCGTCCACCATGGATGCCCTAGAGAGGCTCTCCATCACCGCGGCACCGTCGTTATGCTGCCCGATGTTTTGCTCGTGGAATTCCGTCTACTTCGGCGTGCCTTGCTCGTGAAGAAGACGTCGGATCTCGTGTGTCGAGATCAGGAGATCCACCGCTTGGATCATCAACATGGATTGCGAGAAGCACGCGGTTCATCCCCACGCTCGCAAGCGTCTCCTCCGACAGATCGGACTTGAGATAGGAGGTCTCTTCGTTTAGAGACTTGATCGCAACCACGCTTCAAGAGGTAATACTAATACTTGTTTGTGGTTGAGACGAAACGATCCGAGAAGTGTTCTTGGATCATGTGGTTTCGTCGCATAAAAAATTTTATTTTCCGTTGCATAGAACAACTAGTGCGACTAGTCGTTCTTCGTCGTATCCAATACGACGATCACGCTTCCATGATGCGCTTGAGGATCTAACCATATCCTTCAGGTGGGTCACTGGTATTTTGCAACCGAGCACCCATAGCTTCTCCCAATTGTAGATTAGTCCTACCCTCATCGCCACATGGGATGTGCATGTGCCTTTTGCGCAAGCACCCTACTGGTTATAATTACTTATAAAAATAACCCACACACAGTGGCTATTTACATAAACTCCAATCGATTTTCCTTAATTGCATGTATTCCCAACTTTGGACTTAAATGCATTGTTTGCGCTATTTTAAATTATGTTTTAATTACCAAAATGCCTCTGAATTAAGACATTAATATCTTTTGAACCATAAATCCACTTGAAGTGATTTTTGTCTTTTTTAAATCATAGATGTGTCTCTTTAATGTGATTCAATTGATTCTCTGAGTTGATCATTTTATTGATATTAATAATTCACAGTACTTCTCTGTTTATTCATAATTGAATTCAATATCATTAATGCATTATATTGCATTAACTAAATTCTGATTATGATTTATGTGCCTAGAATCTAATAAGGTTATTCATATATTGAAGCCATCCTTTTTATTACATGATTGATTGCTAGACAAACATTAATTAATCTTGGGGCAGTCATAAATAAATACATTGACGCATCAACTTGAATATTGAGAATACATTTAGATCTTAGAATTTACTTGCATTAATTGGATTTCAGGGATATTGATTTAACTTAAGAGCATTATGTAGTGAATATGCATGTGTATGTATTGTATTACAATGCATTTCATTCTTTAGAATTATATATCACATTTAACTTGCATTAAAAATCAATAAAAATGCAAGCATTCATATGTAATGTTTAGTTTGCATCTGACATGTGTGACACTACTGATCACTAAACTAGTTATTTAGATATATGATTAAATACATTAGTAATGTGTGTCCTTGCGTTCGACCCTGAACTTATCCATGTATAAATTTTACCGAGCCACTCCTTACGGAGATTAATAGCTTGGTTCTAATGCATTGTTAATAGGTTATACTACAACGAGTTTAAATTAGATTAATTGATTGATGGTTCATCTCTGAACTTCTTAATAAGATAAAATCGGATCTTCAAATGGATGATGACTTTGGATTAACTCTTGCTTAATTAGATATCGTGTTTGAGGTTTAGATTTAGGTGTATTGTCATTGTGTTTTTGTATTACATTGTGTATATTTTATTGCTCTACATTTTGAAGCATATCATTAACCTGACTTGCTCTTTAAAAACCAACAAAAATGCACGCATTCATCTTGTTCTATTTTGACATTGATAGTGATAAAAGCCACCTAACCTAGGTATTTAGATTCTAATTAGATAAACTAGGGTCTTGTATCCTTATGTTCGACCCTGAACTTATCTAGGTTTAATTAAAATCAAGCTCTCTTCGCTGAGATTCCTAAGCTTGATTCTTATTAGTTGTTGATCGATCGAATTACAACGAGACCTAATTAGATTAACCGATTAGCAACTCATCAGGGATCGACAATGTTAATACATTCATTCAAATACTAGTTTTCCATCAATGAACATGAAGAACTACGATACTTTGGATTTAATTTACTATGAATCAGAGAATACTTGTGATGACATACATACATACTATTACTCATACGGATCCCCGCATGCAGCATTATGCTAATAATAGAGATGAAGTGGATAAGATGAGATATAGGGAGCTTGTTAGGAAGGCTCTTATATGTAACTATCATCAGGACACAGATCTTCTTTATACTGAGCAAAGTGAGTAAGTTTATAGAGTATCCATGTTAGGCTCATATGGATGTAACTTCCGTGATATGTACATGAAGTCTTTGTCAGGTAAATGGATATTATTCAGCGGAAAGACATCTCTTGAGATCATGACATGTACATATGCTGATTATACATGATGCTCAAAATACAAAAAGTCAAGTTCTGGAATTACACTATTTATTGGGAGGTCATTGGTCTCATCCAAAAGCAACAAACAAACAGTTGTTTCTAGGTTAATTGTTGAATCTGAATATAGTGCCATGTGCATGGACACACTGAGATGATGTGGGTCAAGTTTATTCTGACTATCCTAGCTATTGATGCACCTTTTCTCATGTAGGTACTATGTGACAAGTATGATGCGTTGTTCATTGCCAACAAGCCATCATTCCATGAGTGGACCAAATACATCAAGGTGGTTTGCCACTACATTAGACGTGATACAGAAGGCTTCATCTCTACCTATCATGTAAGCTAAGAGGAACATATGGAAATACATCTATTGAGGCTCTAACCAGAGGGTCATTCTATAATTGTTCTTCTTAGCTAAGCATGGTAGATATCTATTGTAACTTGAGGGGGAGTGTTATAGAAAATAATATTAATGTACTGTTTATTTCCTTTTTCTGTATATTTCCCTTTTGGTTATTTATCTTCTAGGTTTCTCATCTATATAAATCAGCCCTACGACCTTATAATAAAAAGTCATTCATTTTAACCGCAAGGTTAAATTATTAATCATACTGGGAAGAACTAAGGGAATCTCTAACATTTGAGCCCTAATAACTTAGTTATTTTGTGTGATTCTCTCTTGAGTATTTGAACAATGATTTTATTTGAGGTTAGATGATCTAACCAAACAAATAATACATAGCGACTTTCTGAACTTTGTGCATAGCAATCATGGGAAGTGGGAACGATAGAAGTCCATTTTTACTTGTGGGAGTACTTAAGAGTGCTCAACAAAAGATTCATTGAATTTTAGTGATATTAAAAAATATTCTATATTTTATAGATTGGGAGTTTCAATTTGAAAGAATTTACTAAAAAGTAAGTCAAAGGTAATAAAATACATTGTTCTTATGTTAGATGTAAGAGCACTCGAACTAATACTAGAAATCAAGTATATTGTCATCTAATATTACATGAGTTTTAATTGCATTATACAGTCTATACATATCATGGAGAAGATATATAATAATTATCTTTACTAAATGAAGCGACAATGATAGATATTTAATGCAGATTAATAATCATGGTGAACTTTTTAACATTAAGATGATATACACAAGATTGATACATATGTGTCTGATAAAGCAATTGATGTGAGAAGTTTCAAGAAATACCAACATATGCTAAAGTTATGTTGTCTCTAGAGGTTGAAATGTCTCAATAAAAATTATATTAGAGATATTTAAAATAAAAATGAAAAATTATTATATAGTTGTAATAATGGCATATGCTTTATAGGTTTTAGAAAATATACTAAACAAGCAATGCCAGTTTTCAACGATCGAAAAATGCCAAATCATGCTTTTAATAGTTCTGACTAAAATATGAGAAAGTTGATGTGCACCATAATGTTGGAAACAGATTCCCCGTATAAATTGAATTGCGGAAAAAAATAACCAAAGTCGATAGGAGGATCCTGCACGATATATTACCTATGAGAAGGTATCTCAACCACACAAAAAAATCAACCACAGATGCACTGAGAATTTTAACATAGAAAACACTCAATGTGAGGGAAAAACCACGGGGTTGATCGCAACCCAAACCGAGCACTATAATCAAAGTAATCTTTCATGAGGGGCTTATAAAAGGCCGACCCTCAATATAGTGCTATAAATCACCAAACAATGGAGAATAGTTGAGAGGAGAAATATCACCAAACGCATAAATCCCTCGCCAAACTGTAGGGAAGAATGCTGGAGAAGAACTCCTACAAAGGTTACTCCCTCCAAACTTCACGGCAACCACAGACCTTCTTTTTCTCCCTCACTCTCTCTCTCTCTCTCTTATTTCTTTCTAGTGCTAGAAGAGCTTATGTTGGGATGATCATGGTATGCATCCCATACATCCTATTTATACTCCATGGAGATGAGTAAATAAGAAAACATGGACTCCTACTTCTAATACGATTAGGAAAATATAATTCTTTATCCTAAAAGGTAATTGATCTCCTTCTCCAATCAATAATTGATTTTCCTTTTCCAAATAGGACTACCAATGACCTATATATATATGGAATAGGTTACCACAAGGAGGGAAACCCATCCAAGAAATCTCCCCCTCACCAACGATATGGGAACATCTCCAAACCTACGAGGGAGTGTCATCTCTCGAACATTCCAAGCGGCAAAGTCTTTGAATCATATCAGCATCGTTGTCATCTGTATGGATCTTATCAAGTACAAGCAGATTCGATTCTAACGCATCACGTATCTAATGATATCTGACATCGATATTCTTCGATCTTGCATGCAACGTAGGATTCTTGCCAAGGTGAACAACACTTTGACTATCACAGTAAGGCACATATTTGTCCTGATGAAAATTAAGTTCCTGCATGAATTTCTTCATCCACAACAACTCCCTGCATGCCTCTGTAGCTGCAATGAACTCTGCCTTTGTAGTGGATAAAGTAACAGACTTCTGGAGACGAGACTGCCAAGAAACTACGCCACCTACAAAGGACATCATGTAGCCAGATATGGATCTTCTTCCATCAATGTCACATGCCATATCTAAATCTGTGTATCCAAGAAGAATAGGCTTATCTGCTCCAAAGCAAAGAGAGTAACTGCTAGTACCTTGAACATATCTCAAGATCCATTAAAATGCTTCCGAATTTTGTTTTCCTGGATTTGAGATGAACCTACTAACAGCTCCAACTGCATGAGAAATATTTGACCTCATACAAACCATGGCATACATGAGACTATCTGTGGCTGATGCATAGGGAACTCTTTCCATATCTGTCTTCTTTGCATTGCTCTGTGGGCTATCTTTAGAACTTAACTTGAAATGTGCTCCAAGAGTGATGCTAGATGGCTTTACTTTCTCCATATGAAATCTTTGAGTATCTTCTCAATGTACTTCTCTTGTGAAAGTTGAAGTTTCCATATTCCCTTATCTCGAGTGATCTTCATTCTCAGTATCTGACTTGCATGCCCCAAGTCCTTCGTAGCAAAGGACTTGCTCAACTCTTTCTTCGAATTAAAAATTCTCTCTCCATTATTGCCTACAATTAGCATGTCGTCAACATAAAGCAACAATATAATGAAATTATCGCTTGAGAATTTCTTCACGAACACACAATGGTCTGAAGTAGTCTTGGAGTAACCATGCTCCCCCATGAATGAGTAAAACTTCTTGTACCACTACCTGGGTGCTTGCTTCAAGCCATATAGACTCATCTTCAGTCTAAAAACATAGTCTTCCTTGCCTTTGTTCCTCCTCAATGTCACCATAGAGGAAAGTTGTCTTACATTCATCTGTTCAATCTCCAAATCAAGACTAGTTGCCAAGCTGAGAACCATCCTGATAGAAGACATCTTTACCACAGGAGAAAAGATCTCCTCAAAGTCAACTCCCTTCCTTTGGTTCAAACCTTTCACAACCAACCTAGCTTTATACCTTGGGTTTGTAGAGTATTCATCGTGTTTCACTCAATAAACCCACTTGTTTCTCAATGCTAGCTTGCCTTTGGGCAACTTGATAATCTCAAAGGTATGATTATCATGAAGGGACTCTATTTCCTCTTTCATAGATTCTACCCATTTCTCCTTGTTTGCATCTATCAAGGCTTCTTTATAGTATTCAGGCTTACCATTGTATGTCAACAAAATGTACTCATGTGCAGAATACTTGGTGGAGGGTCGCCTCTCCCTCATGGGTCTTTGTGGTAGGAGAGCCTCGAAAGAAGAAGAGCTTCGTCATCCTGCCCACCATGATCACTATCATCATCTGCATCATCATCATCATGAGTGGTGATCTGTGGTGCATCCTCCTCATGTCTTGCATCTGGTACCTGCTCAAATGCATCATCTGGAACCACATGTGGAGCCCTCTGCAAAGGTATTGGCTCCATATCATCTGGCTGATAGATGCTCGAAGGAGAGTCCTTAGTAGCCTTCTTGATGTCTTCAATGGTTTGACCTCCATAGAATATAACATCCCTGCTCCTTACCAGCTTCTTATCAACTGGATCATACAACCTGTAGCCAAGCTCATCTTGTCCATATTCCAACAAGATGTGTTGCCTTGTCTTTGCATCCAACTTGGACCTTTCATCTTTTGGGAACATGCACAAATGCACGACATCCAAAGACCCGCAAATGGTTGTATGATACAATCTTTCCATGCCAAACCTGGTCAGGAACATCACCATCTAAGGGTACATGTGGAGATTGATTAATAACATGAACAATAGTATAAAGTTCTTCACACCAAAAAGAGTTAAGCAACTTGGCTTCATAAAGGAGACATCTGATTCTCCCCATCAAGGTCATGTTCATTCTCTCTACAATGTTATTCAACTGTGGCATCTTGGGTGGAGTCTTCCGGTGCCTAATTCCATGATGTCTGCAATACTCATCAAATGGATCAATATACTCACCAGTGTTAGTCACAGCGGATGCACTTATGTTTCTTCCCATATTGTCGCTCCACTAGCGCATGGAAGTATTTGAAAACACCAAGGACTTGGTCCTTCCTCTTTAAGGAGTAGACGCAAACTTTCCTGGATAAATCATCAATGAATGTAACAAAGTAAAGTGCACAACCAAGATAACTTACTTTAAACGGACCACAAATATCTGTGTGAACAAGCTCCAATTTTTGTATCTTCCTAGAAGATGGATGTCTCTTGAATCAGACTTTCCAAACCAAGCAGTGTGTGCATCTCTCTAGCTTCTCTTTCTTAACATCTGCCAGTATATTCTTTCACATCAAACACTGCAACCCCTTCTCGCTCATGTACCCCAATCGTCGATGCTACAACTCAATAATTTTTCAACTCCAATCACATGTGCAACAATATGGGAGATGGATGCATTCATGATGTAAAGATTGTTGCTATACTTTTTGCCACAAGCAACAACCAAGGATCCTCGGGTAGGCTTCAATTGAGAACCACTAAAAGTGTTAAGATATCCTTCATCATCAAGCTTGCCTATAGAAATAAGATTTAAGTGTGTATCTGGTGCATGCCTCACAGCTTTGAGCATCAACACAACTCCATTGGCATTCTTCAATGCAATTTTTCCAATGCCAACAACATGGGACAAAGAACCACTCCACATCTTCATTGTGCCTAAATCACCAACTGTTTATGAAGAGAAAAACTCTCTCTGAGATGTGACATGTAGAGAAGATCCACTATCAACAAGCCAAGAAATACCATCATGTGCGACATTTACCATCTCCTCATCATAGACAATGAGGAGCTCATGTTGTGTAGCTGGAGCAACTTGTTCATTCTTTTTCTCTTTCTTGTCTCCATCATTCTTGTTATCTCTCTTAAAATGGAAGCAATACTTCTTGATGTGCCCTTTCTTCTTGCAATAGTGGCACTCCATATTTTGGTATCTGGATATGAACTTGCTTCGAGCATTATATCTAACTTCATCAGTCCTAGTACAGCTCCTCCCCATTTCTCTGTGACAAGAACCTCTAAATGTGAAGAGCTTCCTTCGGTTTTTATTCGTATCTCCTCATTGAGAATGCCAGACTTAACTGTCTCCAAGGAAACGATCTCATTGACTACAGAATTTGTTAGGAGATTATGAAAGTCTCCCACGAATCTGGTAGAGTGGCAAGCAGTAACAGTCCCAACATCTCATCTTCAACTTTTATCCTCATGCTCATCAACTGGCTAGTTATTCCTTGGAACTCATTCAGAAAATCTAGTACAGAGTTGCCTTCCTTGAAACTCAAGTTCGCTAGTCTCTTGAGAAGAAACAGTTTGTTACTTCCCATCTTGGAGGTGTAAAGATTTTCCAACTACAACCACAAGCTTCTAGCATGACTTTCATCTTGAATATGGTTTTAGAACTTCTCATCAACAAACTATCTTATGAAGCAACAAACATGCTCATGTTCAAACTCCCATTTCTCTTCTATTTTGGCTTCGGGCTTCTGCGTGGAGAACACCAGAAGATGCATAGCCTTCACATATAAAAGATCCTTCATCTTGTTTTTCCACAATTTGTAATTAGTTCCATTAAAACTAATCATCCTGTTTGAATCAAACTCCATCTTGTAATCTACCATTGAACCTTGCTCCGATGCCACTTATTGGGAACAGATTCCCCGTATGAATTGAATTGCAGAAAAAAAAAACTAAAGTCAATAGGCATATCCTGCATGATATATTAACTATGAGAAGGTATCTCAAGAACACAAAAAAAACAACCACAGATGCACGGAGAATTTTAACATGGAAAATCCTCAATGTAAGGGGCAAACCTACGAGGTTGATCGCAACCCAAAACCAAGCACTATAATCGAAGTAATCTCTCGTGAGGGGCTTATAAAATGCTGACCCTCAATATGGTGCTATAAATCACCAAACCATGGAGAATAGTAGAGAGGAGAAATATCACCAAATGAATAAATATGTACCATATTGTTGGGAAGAATGCCGGAGAAGAGTTGCTCCTAAGTGTTACTCCCACCATACTTCGTGGCAACCACGTACCTTTTCTTCCCCTCTCTCTTATTTCTTTCTCGTGCTTGCAAAGCTTGTGTATTGATGATCCTGGTATGCACTCCATACCCCCTATTTATACTCCATGAAGATAAGAAAATAAGGAAAGCTGGACTCCTACTTCCAATAGGATTTGGAAAAGATAACTCCTAATTCTATAAGGTAATTGATCTCCTTCTCCAATCAATAATTGATTTTTCATTTTCCAAATAGGACTACCAATGTCATATATATATATATATATATAGGAGAAACTTCAAATGAGGCGGGGTCTCACCATATATATGGTGAGCCACCCTCAATTTAGGTATTTTAAAATGTATTTTAAAATTTCTTATTTCATACATACAACAATAAATATTAACACAACATGTTTAGTGAAATAAAATTGTGAAAATATTATTATATTGCATGGAAATGTTAATTTAAATTTGGATGTTATATTTTACAAAATTCATTTTTTTACAATGTGCAGTTTATGCTTTTACAAAACTGTTGCAGAGTTTTTACTAAATTCACAGTGGCCTTTACAATTTCAGAAATCCCCCACCTCATTTGAAAGGTCCCCTATATGGGGCTTTTCTGAAATTGTAAAGGCCACTGTGAATTTCGTAAAAACTTCGTAACAGTTTTGTAAAAATATAAACTACACATTATAAAAAAATGAATTTTGTAAAATATAACATCCAAATTTAAATTAATATTTCCATCCAATATAATAATATTTCATAATTTTATTTCACTATACATGTTGTGTTAAGCTTATTGTTATATGTATGAAACAAGAAATTGTAAAATATATTGGAAAGATGCCTAAATTAAGGGTGGCTCACCATATATATGGTGAGACCCCAACTCATTTGAAGTTTCTCCTATATATATTTATATATATATATATATATATATATATATATAATGTGGTGAGACCCCACCTCATTTGTTTGGAAGAGAAAGTCTTTAAATCATAGAATGTAATGCTTGCACATATAATGGTATTCACATGCAAAGTAGTTGATGGGTTACAAAGGATACATCAAGGAAATGGTAAATATAATAAATATAATATATATATAGACAATAGAAATATATAATACTATTATTTTATTTTATTTTTTATCCTCAAATTCTCTTTGAGCAGCTGCTATGAAATATCACTCCAGTTGCATAGCCAACACACTTGAGAGAGCTGCTTAACTATTTGACAAGTAATGTATAAAGTAGTAAATTATAACTTAAATTTTTTTATTTATTTATTAATAATTTAATAAATATCTATAAAAGTTATAAAATATAAATACGAACAACGTGCAAAAGGGGTTCGAATATACCCAGAAAATGGTCTGGAAAAAAACGAGCTAGTTACTTGAGCAGTGGTGGGTATATTAATGAATCCTAATTTCCTGACTTGTTAATAAATATTATTCCTCCTAGTATCGACAGAATGTAAGCATGGGCTTGACATAGTATCATCTCATGGTTTGCATCCTGTAGAAGGATTGAGAAGTGTTCCACAAGCCAAGTCATGTGGATCTGCACACCATCAATGTTGGGCCTCTCGGGCATCATACCAAGTAATCGTTTGTAATGTGCTGACCAACTGGGGCATGTTGTGTAGCCTGTAACTGCATTCCCATCAATCTTCACACAAAAAATGTATGCCAAATCCCATAATGTAATTGTCATCTCCATGTGGCACATATGAAATATGTGGGTCTCCGTGTGCAATCTCTCTACCAAGGCAATGATCAATGCCAGTCTAGTGAGATGAACGCCAGCTGCATCACCCAAAAAAAGGACTATTGTATATATATGCTCTATTAATCTCTTGTCAATATGTACATGGCGCAATACACCCTCTCTACTCTAACAACTTAACTAGAAACCTTTTGCAAGTCAAAAAGAAGAAGAAGGAAATCCATTAGAATACCAACAAAATAAATGTAAGAAACACTTATGTAGTTCATTTCATATGTGCATGCATCTCACTGCCAGACTATCCTAGAACAATGGGAGCATTGCTATCATAGAACTGATTGGTCAATGGCATCTGACTCCATATGCAAAATTGAAAATAACATTACTATCGATAAATATGAAAGAAAGACAATGTAAACTTTGGCAAAAACATAAAATGCATGAACAAATAAAAGAACATTACTATGTAACAAACAAACATGCAGATTACCTCTATGATTGTTATTAAGAAATTTCCTCCTATTGTGTCCTACCCCCACACAAATCTCACTTGTTGGTGCTTGGAACTACATGCCTCTTATTTCGAGAAGTGTGGCCATCCAAGTGACAAGTACCACATTGTTGTTGAATGTCTCCATCTCACAAATCCATCTCATTGTGTATCATTTTCGAATTCGGTCGACCCTTGAGTTGTATTTTGTTTGGATATGGGATAATTTTTTTCATATTCGAACTTTGGTTGGTTCTCCTCATCTCCTATGGGATAGAAGATTCCTTCATCAATGTTTAGATGACCCTGCCACGTGTACCATGGACCTACATGCTTGTTCGCATCAACATTGAGATGTGATAAGACAAGCATGTGTGCGAGCAAGGGATTCTATGAATTTATCACCTTTAACATGTGCAAGATAAGTTGCTAACCATAGCGGTATGTTTCCTCTCTCCCTTCAAGGTGAACTATCTGACCCATTTCCCGTTAGAACCTAACATAAATGCACTGAAGCTCCCCATATACATGTGATTTGATGGTTGATGTTTATGTCCATCAAGCCTTCAACATATCATCTTTTCCGCTGTACGAACATCTCTTTTTGTTATCTTGAGAAGAGGGCATTCCCATTTGATGTTTACTTTTTTTGTTGCAGTGGTAACAAATAATTATTTTTGCTTCCCTCCTTTTCTTTTCAATTCACGATGCCTCTTCAAATAATTCTTGAAATGTCTGGTGATGAAAGATATTTCTTACTGCTTATAATCTTTACTGGAAGTTGAAGCTTCTATATCATTTGAATATGAACTGTCTTCCAATTTCCGTTCATTCTATACTTTGTAGAAAAAGAGTTTTTCGCTAACCTCATTCAAAGGAAGTGTATCTGTATTGTTTGATTCTGTGATCACTATGGGTCTGGTCCTCCACTCATCCGTAAGCAATCTAAGAAGCTTCTTGACAAGTACTGCTTACTTTATCTCCATGTTCAAATTTAGAGCAAGTCCACAATTTCTATGAAGTGAGTGTACATCTCATTGATACTTTCTCCTTCTTTCATCATGAAAAGCTCATATCTTTGTTGTAATAAATCGATTGCATTTTCTTTAAATTTTGATGTACCTTCTTATATCATGGTGAGTCGGCTCCATATTCATAGGAAGATTTACACGAAAGTACCATGCTAAATTCTTCCATGCTCAATCCATCGAATAAAATGCTCGTCTACTTAGAGTTGTCCATTACTAACTTCTTCTCCTTATTGGTGGGGAGGATTTCTCTGAGCCTTTGGTATTTACTTTCAGTCACATCTAATATCTCGTATTCCACACTTTCCAAATGAATATGTATGCACATCTTTCAATAGAAAACTTAGTGCCTCCAAACAATGGAGGTCTTATTGTGGATTGTCCTTCGATGTTGTTAGTGATGGAGGCCTTAGCACAGATCTCAGTGACATTATCTATGCGAACCAAGCACCGATACCAAATGTGAATTTCCCTATATCGTTAACCAAAAAGTTATGGTAAACAAACAAATGTAACAAATAATAATCACCACATATGTAAGAAATCAATCCACAAAACAAGAACAACCACAAGAGACAAGGATTTTAACGTGGAAACTCCACTGGGTAAAAATCATGACTTAAGTCGCCTGACTCAAGACTTCCTAATTGACCGAGTCTACCAATTATTCCACTCTCTTGAGTTATTTTCCCATGGATAACTCAATTGTTTACAAGTACATCGGATCACACACCAAAGTCTTTCTCACAATATGGATCAAACGCCAAGTCATTTCTACACCTTTAATCAAACACAAAGGGTTAAAGTACATTAGTAAAGTAAAGATTATAACAATCTATAAAGTCTAAAATATCAATATGTAATACAAATAATAAGGCTAATAAATGCACAATGTAATAAATAATTGAATTTCATACTAAGCTTCTTGACGATTGGTTCTCAAGGTGTGATCTTCAAGTGGAGAATACAAGAGACAACCTCGAATAGAGGTTTGAGTGAGACAGAGAGGATTTACCTTGGAATGTGTGTTCTAAACAATGGTTCTAGGATCCTATTTATAGTGGTAGGAAGGAGCTCTCAAAATAAAGTTGTTGGAAATAAATCCGAAAAGAAATCATCGAGATTTGATACATATGATCAATCATACAAGGAAGGTGATCGATCATTTCAAGTAGATCAATCTTGTAGATCAAGATGATCGATCATGATATAGTCGTTGGGAGCCTGAATTCAAATTGGGATAGATTATAAAAGGTAGTTGGTTGATTAAGGGTGATCGATCAGGTCAAGTGAGTTGGTAGGTCAGCAATGACCGATCATGATAATTAGGCTGACCGATCAGAGGAAATTGATCGGTGAAATCAAAAAGGTTGATCGATCATAATAGCTTGGACCTAATATGCCTACATGATACACATGCTTATATGTTTGAGACTTCTTACATATGCTTATTACAAAATTCTTCTTTCTTCTTCTAACTTTATCCATAACTTTCAGCTTGTCCACATCTGTTGTACTTCATACTTGAAGTGTACCTACCATGGAATCTATAGAGCTGACTATGCTCACAGAGATTTGTTATCATCAAAATAATGATGTAATTAGTATGCAATCAAGATACTAATAACAATTTGGGTCACCTGATGTCCAGGTACGGTTCTACTGCATCCTACTAAGAGAAGCTATCTGCCCGATTGGCTGGGTTATATCGAGCCCTTTAGAATGTAGCAAACTGACGTACCAAACACATCTCTCTAAGGTCGACGTGAGCACTTGAAGTTCTCGAATGCACAAGAGTCAGATCTAGAGACTTAGGGTGCAGGTCTAGGGATTTGAGCTCTAACCTTAAAGTATGTGTCCTCACTCACAAGTTTGAATAGTACTGTGTCCAAGGATGTGGTTTATCTCCCACAAATCAATTATCGATTTTATTCAATTATTTTGGTTCAATATGCATTACATTCTTGATTTTAAGAGTATCATCCACATGTAATTAATCTAACTACAAAACACACCTAATGATTAGTCTTGATTTCTTTTAATGTCTTAAGTTATAAAACAAAGAAGAAAGTCGAGAAAGCTTATGCAAATGATGAAGCTATGATGAATGCTCAGGATAGAGAAACTTACTATGCCTATAGCTATCTACATGTGAGATGCAATACAATGTTGAATTTTCTTTACACAAAATGAATGCAAGTCAGAGAAAAATCGCACCTATCATGCACTTCTATTAACGAGGAAGAACTGATTTATTTGATATAATTAGAATGTGATAATGTGCATCTTATTAATAATGTGACGTGGTCCTATAAATTACTAGCACAAACATATTTAAAACTTAAGTAAGATCTATGAAATGTGAGTGCATGTCTATCCTACGACAATCACAATCACACTAATCACGAGGGCCTCGACTACACTCGGTCGAAACAAGTCCTAAAAGTCCAGTTCTAATATATGCGTGAATCTTTAATCAAAGATCACTAGAAATAAACAATTAAATTACACATTATTACAAAAATCAATGTGAAAAAATAATTGTCTCTATTTCTCTCTCAAAAATAAAATGACAATATCTTCGACTCTTTTCAGTAGGATCAGTCCACAAAATCACATGCCTCCGGTCACTTCGAGTTATGGAGACTTTTGAGAAAGCCACTCCAAATTGTAGGTTCCCTCGCACAAAAAGATATAAATACGTAAGAGTGTTTAACCTAATATATACAAAAGTATAGAAGAATATGAATAAATAAAAATATGCATACAAATGAAGAGATCTAATTATAAAAATGGATCAGGGTCAAACTACCCGAGAGTTTGGAAAACCTAACTATAAATTTTATAAATTGAACATAGTCATTTTCTACCCCTACAACGACGTCATTTGACAATTCCAAATTACCTAATGTTAATCATGTGAAGTTGTTGTAGTCCGGCAATTAAAGATCAATCAAAAATTACTTAAGAATAAGGAAATTGGACCAAGAGATTTTAAGTTTCTTTTACTTGAGGAAAGCCCAAGGTCAAACAGAAATAAGCAAGGGGCTCGATCTCAATTCAAATAACTTAATACTCAACTTTCAAAGGAAGAATTTTTTTTATATGCATTATAAATACAATGAAAATACAAATGAACCGTGTTCTTAATAAAATCCAATCAATTTAGCCCATTAAATTTTAATACGGACCATGCTACATCGAAGAACGCCTCACCATGTGGTTCATAAAAGTACCCAATACAATTGTAATAGGTCTTTTAACCTAATGATGTGACCATGAGAGATCATCTTTCAATATGATGTTATAACTCTCAATAAAATTGGAAGTGGTACACCCGAATCTATGGCCAACGTTGAAAGCTGAACTCTGAAGGATATGGTTAGATCCTCAAGCGCATCACGAAAGCGTGAGGATCGCATCGTATGCGATCGGGAGAGATTAGTCGCACTAGTTGCTCGATGCAGCAGAAATTAAAAATTTTCATGTGATGAAACCACATGATCCAAGAACACTTCTCGGATCGTTTCGTCTAAACCATAAACAAGTAATAGGATTACCTATTGAAGCGTGATTGTGATCGAGTCTCTAAACGAAGAGGCCTCCTGTCTCAAGTCCAATCCGACGGAACAGACGCTTGCGAGCATGTTGATGAAACACGTGCTTCTTGCAATCCATGTTGAAGATCCAAGCCACGGATCTCCTGATCTCGACAAACAAGATACGACGTCTTCTTCACAAGAAAGGCACGATGAAGTAGACGGAGATCCACGAGAAAACGATCAGGCAGGATAACGATGATGCTACGGTGATAGAGAACCTCTCTAGGGTATTCAAGGTGCACGACCACATGAGAGAGAGAGTGGGCATGAAGAGAGAGAAAGAGAAAGAGAGACTTATGTTCTCTTGGATGTAAATAAGAGCAATGGGGTGCCTCTCCTTATATAATATTTTGGGATCCATGGATCTCAATCAATAGGCAACACAAATCCAATGGCTCTCATAGATTTGTGTTTCTTTTAATGGCTAAGATTTGTGTTGGTAAAAATCAACAACAATTAATTTAATTTAGATTAAATATATATTTATAAATCAATATAAATAAATCCTAAATTAAATCAATCAAGCATGGAGAGTATGGAATGAAGATAGACTCCTTCCACGATATTGGATTTGGTGGCAATCTGATGCAATCTCATGAGATCTCATGAGATTACATTATTCCATGGAAATCTCCAAGATTTACAACAACTCTTATTGTAAATTATTCTACAAAAATAATTCATAATTATTTTGTGAATATTGCAATCTTGTCATTGGAAAATTGTGAATCACATTCACAACCCAAAATAAAATGTGAATGACATTTTCAATTAATTGTTCAATGTGAATCCAATTCACATCAACAATTAATTAACAAATGTAAATTACAAATAGCTCTCTCTTATATATTATAAATCACATTTATAATATATATGACTAATATGGATATTGCTATCCACATTATTCATATCCATAATAATTAAATCACATTTAATCATCTTGGATCTCTATTCTCGTGTGCCCAAATAATATGAATCGCATTCACATTATTCACATCTTTGATAATTAAATCACATTTAATTATCTTAGATAACTCTTCTTATATCATGAATCAAATTCATATTATTCATGACAATTAAATCACATTTTATTATCAATTTTCTCAATGCTCGGATACACATATCAACAATAAAATTATCCAGAACTCTTTCAAGGACAATGCGCTTTCTCCGTGGATACTTGGAGATAAGGACAGGGTGATTGTATTGTTACACGTATAGTGACTTGGATATTGAGATCATATCTCAAATCCAGATCACGGGCCTCCTATAGATGCTTGATGAAATCAAGACCGCAAATCCAATCTTTTCATTGCATCTGAATCACATTCAGATCAATGTCCAACATTTGGACCAAGATCAGATTACTTCTCTACTGAGAGGAGTCACAAAAATCTAGACCCGTTTCATCACTCCCTAGGAATGGAAGCGTCATGATTATACAATCCTGTATGATCACAACACCCTCAGGTATTCCCAATACCTGTACATCCTGCATACTTGAAGACACAGAATAAACCCGAAGTATTAGATCAACTTTATACTGTCTACTTCAGGGTTTTTATCAGTAAGTTTATCATTCGATCATTGGGAGTTGGTATCGATCATATACTTTCCAAAAGCATGTATCATACCTGGGTCTTGATCATATACTTTCCAAAAGTATATATCAAACCTATAAATTCAGTCAAGCATCCAAAGCAAGACGACCGTGCACGGAATTTGATTCTTCCCAATATCTCATGACTGAGCTCATGCCTTCCAGTTCAGTAAATGAACATGTATGATCCTTTTGAAAAATTGTATTACTCATGACCTTATATGCACACCAGCGCGCTGGTGTATAGACCTTGGTTAGGTCATCTACCTATTGGTCTGCCAAATGTACATACTCATACATATAGTAACACATCTGTCTCTAGTGAGAGGATGCGTGCATGTATCGTGACAGCATACGATATAGGACTTTGGTTATCTCGATCTCGTTAAGTCAACTCTTTGACCTAACTAATCTGACACCTCCGAATCTCTATTCCTATACAGAGGACCTGCATCAAGAGGTCGGTCAAATATCAACCTAATTGAGAAAGGATTGCCATCTCCTACTCAAGATGGAGATCATCTCTTAACAATCATTTGATGGTGTTTGATGAGTCCTCAATCAAGCCCTCTAGATATTCATCCAAGCACCAGCCTCTATGATTCAATTATTGAATCAACAACTGTATAATTATTAAGATGGCCATGGTACATAACCCTAATTGTACTAAGGGACCTATTATGCAAATTATATAGTCTTCATTTCAGATCAGGGAATGATATGTGCAATAACATTTATTTCATAATGGCTCGCCGCGGGTTCGCATGTCCAACAATCTCCCAATAGCCCAAAGAACCATTAATGGGCTAATAATTTAAACCCGCACTTATGTGACAATCATAGGCTATTTAGAAATTATCTAGGTATGTTGATTAGTCACTCTGTTCCCACGAGACTACGCCAAGTCATTTTACGACACTCGCATATCTCTAGTAACAGTGCTCGCATCTAATGCGAATGTTGCATCTCATGCAACCAATACTCAATCTTATTAAAGTGGCTATTGTGTCCTAGACACTACTACTCAATAATTATTATAACCAGTATTTCCATAATCCTTATCGGAATACCCTTATTCTTGGAGATCTTTATCTCCAAAGGTATCTACAGTTAAGACCTATTAGATCACTATCTATAATGTCTTAAGCTTTTGAAGATAAGATTCAGAGATCACTATATCGAAAGTCTTGTCATCTTTGAAGATATTGTTATTACTGCAATCAAGTGTTTTATCTCCATAGTAGGATTAGTAACAATTTACTACTCCCACTACATGGCAGATATCTGGCTTTTGTACACATCTAGCATACGCTCGACTTTTCGTAACAGATGCATAAGGGCAACCAGTTTTAACATTCACTTCCTCAACGTTTTGAGGTGCTATACCTTTAAATAGGTTAATACCATATCCTAAGGGATGGAATCCTTTCTTGGATTTTTCCAGAAAGTGGAATATGTCCAAGGTGTACTATTAATGTGACGGTCCCAATACCCTCTTCTATATGCTTCTGAACACCTTCAGAACTAAGATCCAAGAGGCATCTTTGGGATCATATCTCAAGTTATGGAACAACCATATTATGAAACACTTATTATCATCCTTATATCATTCTAAACGATTAGGATATTATCTACATTTAGCATGGTGAACACAATTGTCACTCACTAAGCTTCATATGGTTCATCAAGATTCTATCTGAAATCATAACAATTATAATTTCATCAAATCTTATGTTTCAGCTACAAGAAGCTTATTTGAGTCCATAGATGGATTTCTTTAGCTTGCACATCTTGCTTTCCTCGACCATGAAGCCCTGGATCTACTTCATGTGAATATCCTCAGAGAGGAATGCAATCTTGACTTCTTTCTCTTGAAGATCCATTTACATCTTTATGGGTCTTACCTAAATAGGTGGATCCTCGAGTGTCCATATACAACATTTGTATATGAAGTCTACTTTAGACTTTATTGCTAACATCCATCTTTCCATGTCATGATCTTCAGAGACTTCATCATATGAAGTCATATCATTGTCAGACTTAATTGACACATGGAATACATCCTCAAACTCATTTGAAAAGGTATCTGTGTTTCATCTTTAATTGTCCTTTTAGTTTCCGATTTCAGGAGTCTCATTATCATCTCAAGGTTAAATGAGTTCCTTTACTTCATTATCATCTTGATTCTCAAGAGAGTCATCTTCTAAGAATCACATTCTCAGAAATGAGATCTTTTAAGAATCTCAAGGTCATAAAGTGGGTGTCCAATACCATCCTTTATTTTCCTAATAAAGTAGCACTCTCTAGTGCTCGATACCAGCTTATTTGCATGGAATCTTATCAAGGATATATAATGTAGTCTCTACTACATATATACCAGGAAACTAAGAGGAAATTATGCTAAAAATTCATCATTGATCAAATCATGTCACACATGATCCAATTGTATCTCCCTACAACTTTATTGAGTTAAGGTGTGTTAAGGAGGAGAGAGATAGAAATTACATTCATATCTCCATAAGGTATTCCATGAATTCATCTAATAGGTACTTGCTACCTTGGTTAGATCAAATTCATTTAATCTTCCATCACTCTTTGGTTCTAAACCAAATGTGTGAAATCTTTGAACATTTCAAAGGTTTCTAATGGTAAAGGGAAGAAAACTTATATCATAAGTAATCATTAATAGATATCACATATCCATAATATTTATTATTATATAGATGATCCACATACATCAATATGTATTAGATCTTGAATACCTCGACATCTTATACCTTTCCCAAAGAAGGGTGTATTGGACATTTTACTTTGAATACAATATTCATAAGTATGTAAGTTTTGAAATTTTAGACATTCTAAAGTTTCATCTCTTACCAATCCATTGCTCAAATCAACAGATAAATGTCCAAGGTATGATGCCAGATCATTGTTAAATGATCTTCATCCTCATATTGATCTTTTAAATGTTTAATTTCAATATTAGAAATCTTAATGAACCATTCATTAATTTTCTAATTTAGTAGAGCCCACTTGATGCCAGAATACTATCTGAAATATATCCATCATAACTCTTTATGATAGGTTTATTTCATAATTCATTTTTATTTCCAACACTTGGAAATAAACTGTGAGTATATTCTAATATCCAGGTCATAGAGACATTCTCCAAGACTAAACGCTCCCACTGAAATAATGAAGTCTGTATATCCAATAGAGATTGTTGCAACAATTGCATCAAAATCCATGTAGATGACTATTAAACCTGAAGATCAAATTCTCCAGTCTTCTAAAAGATATGCAACCAATTGCAAGCATCATTACAAAATTGAGATACAATTATTGGACTTTATCTTATCAAATAAGAAAGTCAATATCAATGGTTAAATGTAGATTATTTTGATGCACTATCCGAGCCCTTCTCTAAGGATCCTAGATAGTCCATATAGTCATACTATCAATTCATCGACTTATTGCAGCATTGGCATTCATCCAACTCTTTGGATGTCATGTGGAAGTTATAGAAGTACGGTCAACTATTTGACTATCCTTCTCATCTTGGGTCTGACCCATGCTTCCATTACGCTCCCTTTATCTATAAACAACCATTGCTTAAGACTAAGGATCTCTTATGTTGAACTCAAAGGATTTCAATATAGGAGCATTTCAACATTTATACATGCTTCACTAAATTCATACAATATGAATATTACGATGTTTCATGAATGACTGAGTATAGACAGTAGAATGATGACATTCATCATGTCTACATCCATCTATACTCTTAAACATTGGTTCAGGTAGGTATTCAAATATTTTGAGTACATTATCTCTTATAGAGACACGATTCTGCATGATGCAGAGAACCATGTCATTCATGATAAAATGCCAAGAGCACATATGTATGCCATAATATCCTCTTAGATTATAAGGATTAATTGACAATTATGATCATCATCGACATGTCACTTCCAAAGTACATTTGATGATATCAAGTATATAGAGACATAGAAACCCTAGGGATGTAGATCTATTGTCTATTTAATGGTCATTCCTCATTATTATGAGGGAACTTGCACATTGTAACCACATACATTATGTGTCCAACTGCAAGTACAATATCTGGATCATGGGTCCAATCAATGATATCATACTGGTTATTATTGAGTATAGTATTGAGTGGGTTTAATGAAGGATTGTCTGAAATAAGAAATTTGCATAAGTATATATTTATATATATATATACATATTTTACTTTGATTTAGGAATTTTTATATCAAAGTTGTCTTGCATTGTCAACACTGAAAGTTCATTCCCTTAATCACTTTCAATGTAAGAGATATACTTACCATTATATCTAAAGCAAGATATGGGATCTCCTTTCTTATCTTTTTTACATCCCAATAATATGAGAACCTGTAACTCGGATAAAAAGAAGCGGGAAAACATTCCGCCTTGCAAGTCCAACTTGCATTTCCCAATTCGGTCTTTAATACCCGGGCCCACCACCCCTAAGGCAATGTTGACCCATCATTAATTGGACGAACCATCAACAGGAATACAACTCGCTATGCGCAATCCAAGATTGCCCCAATAATATGAGGACCCGATATTGAGGTCACTATGCAAACGTCCTTACTCTTTCGAGAAGTGAAGAGCCCGATCCAAATGGATTGTATGCAGGAGCTGTCACTTTGGACAGGCATCTCCTACATACAATATCTGGCGACGGAACCCTTCGCCTTGATGGGAGACCATGGATGTCACTTATGTAATCCTCCATATCATATTCAAATTCTAATTAATCGTTATGAATCATATTCATTATGATTAATTCTTCAAAGGGAAATAAAATCTCTATTCATAATAAAGAGTTTTAATTTTAATTGAATTCCAATTAATCCAATCATATTAAATTAATGATCTAATTAATATCCAATAAACATTCTTAATTATTACTTGAATTATGGTATTATCTCAAATACATATTATTTCGAATTTAATATTTAGAAATACATCATGATTTCTTAAGCATTATACTAACCCTACCCGTTGTCATGGCCAGTACTGACGGGAGTGGGACGGACCACACACGGTGCAACCTGCTACCCCAACGCTCCCCGACTGGACACCATATCCACCTCGGGAAGGATAATGCAAAATAGATCAATTTGTACTTGAGATGATCATCGGTTCTTCAACTGAAATTATACCATATCATAATAATCAAAACATTTTTTATTAACATTATAATGAGATTTTCTAAACAAATCCTAAATCCTATTCAAGTAACATGTTTGTTGGAATGTAGATCATGTAACCAATTTTGTTATATAGATCACATATTATCAATTATTGGTTAAGGTTGTGTCATTTAAGGAAATAATTATCATCAAATATTTCACAAATATTTATGCACAACTATTCCAGGAAATTAAACAATTTAATTTCACTAATTGATTAAATGACAATCACTAGGTTCTTGATTAGGAAAGTATTTCCAACAATGACCCTCACTTACTAAAAATACCATATCTCAATCAATTTAAATCCAAATTAAGCAAAATAAGTTTCTGAAGTTTGCTTATTTGATTTACAACAGAACCTAAGTTGAACGCATTTCAAGGCATTTCAAATCCACAATTAACTCTTTAATTACGTTAAGATTTGCAGTCCCCGAAACTGTGAATATATGTTCACTAAAATGATCATATCTCGAGCATACGGAATCCAAATTACGTAAACTCAGATCCTACGGTTTCCTTATTTAATGGGGAAAAAATATAATTATTATTTTCATGTTTAAATAATTTAAACAGTGTAGAAAATAATCTCAAAACAGATATGCGAAAATGAAATGCGGGAAAACTTTCGCAAACCCTAACGAACCCAAGTCGTCCTCGGTTCATAGATCGCATCCAAAACCTTCCGACCTAAGGCTATTATACCACTTGAAGGATATGGTTAGATCCTCAAGCGCATCACGGAAGCATGAGGATCGCATCGTATGCGATCGGGAGCGACTAGTCGCACTAGTTGTTGGATGCAGCGGAAATTAAAAATTTTCAGGTGACGAAACCACATGATCCAAGAACACTTCTCGGATCATTTCTTCTAAAAATAAACAAGTAATAGGATTACCTCTTGAAGCGTGATCGTGATCGAGTCTCTAAACGAAGAGACCTCCTGTCTCAAGTCTGATCTGATGGAGGAGACGCTTGAGAGCATGTTGATGAAACACGTGCTTCTCGCAATTCATGTGGAAGATCCAAGACACGGATCTCCTGATCTCGACAAAAGAGATAGGACGTCTTCTTCATGAGAAAGGCATGCCGAAGTAGACGGATATCCACGACCAAATGATCGGACAACATAACGACGACGCTGCGGCGATGGAGAACCTCTCTAGGGCATCCACGGTGGACGGCCACATATGAGAGAGAGAGGGTGTGTAGAGAGAGAAAGAGAAAGAGAGACTTACTTTCTCTTGTGTGTAGAGAAGAGCAATGGGGTGCCTCTCCTTTTATAATATTTTGGAATCCATGGATATCAATCCATGGGCAACACAAATCCAATGGCTCTCATTGATTTGTGTTTCATTTAATGGCTAAGATTTGTGTTGGTAAAAATCAACAACAATTAATTTAATTTAGATTAAATCAATATTGATAAATCAATATAAATCAATCCCAAATAAATCAATCAAGCATGGAGATTATGGAATGAAGATTGCCTCCTTCCATAATATTGGATTTGGTGGCAATCTCATGCCATCTCATGAGATCTCATTAGATTACATTATTCCATGGAAATCTCCAAGATTTACAACAATACTTGTTGTAAATTATTCTACAAAAATAATTCATAATTATTTTGTGAATATTGCAATCTTGCCATTGGAAAATTATGAATCACATTCACAACCCAAAATAAAATGTGAATTATATTTTCAATTAATTGTCCAACGTGAATCCAATTCACATCAACATTTAATTAACAAATGTAAATTACAAATAGCTCTCTCTTATATACTACAAATCACATTTATAATATATATGACTAATATGGATATTGCTATTTACGGGCCGCGGACCTACCCTTGTTAATAGTGTTGTCTAATTTGACTATTTCATTGCAGTCAGATAGATCTGCGTCGATCAAAAAATTAACCACACAAATTGATGATTCGTCGAATGAAATTAATGTACGATGTTTATTTAGCCTGGGCAAGGCCCAGCGTCGACTCAAGGAGGCAAAGGAACAACTCGGGATTAGCAAAATGTCAATGCACAAATGCGGATGAACAAGGTTATTAAGGAAATTAACAACTTAGCCAAATTAAATTTTTGATGAGAAATTAATCCAAATTGACCAAATTGTATTTTTTCTGTTAACCTAATTCAATGATTAATGCAAAATCGATTTTTTAGAATTTTTGTATTTAAAATGCACAAATGAAAAATACAAACGTTTTTGGGGTTTTTATGCAATTTTTCGTGCAAATGAAATGCAAAAATCATGAAACTTTTACTGGAAGTTAAATATGATGAAATGAAGCTACACTATTATTTTTAGAATTTTCTGACACTATGATTTTTTTATGAATATTTTACTAAAAATAGAGCGACTGCGAGTATTTAATTCCTAATAAATCCACGAAATTAAATTATCTACGGAGCTATTTATCTCAAATGGATATTTCAATAAGGAATCCAGGAGAAATGAAATTTCTCAAAAATCTTATTCGTAAATTTAATTAAAAATCAATTACAAAAATCACTATATAATTTATTTCATGCACAAGACAACTCTAAATTGGACGAAATTTGGATAGTAATTAAAGCATAATTTACAATTTTTGAAGCAATAAGTAACTATGTGCGAATTTCAGAGTATAATTGGGCAAAATATCACAAATTTTCAATCTCTGATTTTTAATAAATAATCTGATGCTCATAAAAATACAAATAGATAGCCACGAGATAAAGAATTAGTTGCTCATCAAAGTACTATTTTTTGATAAAAAAATTGATGCGAAAATAACTTCCAAATTAATGATCAAAGTCAGGGTTGTCCATGCAATACAAAATGAAAGTTGAATGAACTGAAATGTGGACAGGGACGTTTTTACAATTAAACAAACTTGAAAGGACGAAGATGCAATTTTTACAAAATAAATAAATAAAACTTGACCTTGTTCTCATCCATGCTAGGGCACAAGTAGGTAACCTCAAGGGGGCGATGGCTATGCGCACGTGGCAAGGGTCGTGTTGGACGACGCACGAGCCGACCACGCGCGGGTGGAGGCCGCTTGACGGCGGTGGCACGAGGGCGAGCTGAGACGATGGGGTGCGCGCGGAGGCGACAACGCGAGGACGGCAGCGCGCGGGGACGAGGCGCCGCTCCAAGCTGCGCGCGGAGAACGGCGAGCGCGGGAAAGGCACGGGCGTGGCGCACGTGGTGCCATTGAGGAAAGGGTGCAGCGGCCTTGTAGAGGAAGCGCGCCGCACGGGGCGTCGGCGTGGAGGAGCTGGGTTGAGCTCGGGCGGTACGGGGCTTGGAGGGCGGCGCGCGGCGTGCCGCTGCTGGGCGAGGGGCATTGCACCGCGCGGAGCGGGCGCACGGGGATGGCGGCATCGACAAGGATGGAGCGGCACTGCGCGGCCACGGGGGTGCGCAGTGGTATGGGCGGAGACCTGGCTGGCGGACAGGTTGTTGCGCGGCCGGTTCGAGCAGAGCCGCGATGTTGGGTCGGCGGCCACGCACCTGGAGGCGGTGGTGGTTCTGGTGAGGCGGCATTGGCGGCTTGGAGATGCATGGCCGGCGGTTGTTTCCTGTCCTATGTTTTTTTTTGTAAACAGGAAAAATATAAAGAGGTGGATTGTGATGGTAGTGGTGATAATGGTGATTGTGATGGTTATGAAGATGTTTGGGTGATGGTGGTTTTTGTATAATGATTTGTGTGTGATGTGTGGTGAAAAATGTGGTGATAAAGATTATGATGTGATGATCAACAAGGAAAAATTGTTAGATAAAAAATAATGTAGAAATAGAGATAGAGAAATTTCCTGTGTTGTTCGTCAGATTGTGGAGCCGCGTCGTGCGGCTTCCGATTGTGGCCTCGATCCGGTTCGACGAAAAATCGGAGAAGCTTTGCGATCTTGATGGGAAGTTCGCTACGTGGATATTAACCGCGGATCTCGTCAGCAGGTCGTCGTCGCTCAATGTCTAAGGGGGAGCTGTCACCTCACGGATTAAATAGGGCTCGAACATTTCTATCTCGCGGATGATGGAAAATGGAGGAGAGGATGGGAATATAAAGAGGAGGATGGAGTTGGAAAAGAGATGGAGAAAGTAGGGGAAATGGGGAGTTATTTACTTGGAGTGGAAAACAAGTAAGGAGGAATAAGTAAAGGGAGTCAAATAAATAAAATAATAAAATAATATAGTTGGCTACTAAAAATAATTAAAATATCAATAGTAAAATAATAATAAATAATAAATCCGAAAATAATAAGATAAATCCGAAACTAATAAAATAATAAAAAAATGGGGTGACACGTGGCGGCTCCCGGAGTTGCCACATGTCGCTCCTTGAAAATTCAAAAATTAAATATAAAGAAAAATCAAAAATAAATAATAAAAGGGATTAAATCAAAAAGTGGTCAACACGAAAGTTGCTCGTCTCGATGAGATCTACAACTTTCATGAAGGGCCAAAAATCAAAGGAAGTGATTTGTATAAAAATGTTTTTTTGGGTGGTACCTTATAGATATAAAATACCGTATTTTATCTTTTTTATTTTTTTTGTCATTTTTCAATAAGAGAAAAATCAAAATAAAAATTGAGAAAATATGAGAAGAATATTTACAACTTAATCTAATTTTTTGGGATTTTTAATAATGAAGAAAATAAAAGGATAAGATACAGGGGTAAAACGGTCAATATGTACAATATACAAAAGGGACCCAAAACCCATGTTTTGCATACGAGCTCCGATTTTAATGAAAAATATCTTGTTTCGAAGGTCTTTGAATGTATATTACTCTAAAAGTGAGTAGACCTAATTCAGTGTTTGTATGAGCAAGATATGCGCATTTTAAGGCTCCTAGTTTCAAATTTGGATTAGGGTTTTATTGGTCAATTTTGCAAGTTAGTATTTTTTTGATATTTTCTTTTAATTAATGTTAGTCATATATACACTATGGAGTTGATTTTATTAGATTTGGATTTAGTATACAATATATACAGATAAGTGAAATATTGTGAATATACATGTGAATATTTACAAGTGAAATGGGCTTTTTATTTATGCAGTATGAATGCTAAAATACAGATGTTATCAATGCATGCATGAATGCTAATTATGCAATGTAAGTGGGAATATGCATCTAATTACTTGAGAACGGAGCTCTATTTTCAACTTTTAGAGTCAAGAATCACATATTCATCACCCCCCTATACTTAAACATTGCTCATCCCTGAGGAACAAAAATGAAATGCAAGAGTGAAATGATTTTGGGTTCCATACCAAGGTCATGAACAAAAGTTGAAAATGGAGCTTGACTCAACCTTTGGATTAATTGTGTGACGGAACCTTATTGAGATATGAATTAAGACCTAACAGACTTCAAGTTCCACAAGTCTTCTATTCAAGACGCCTCAACAGTCAGGTCAGAACAAATCCTCATACGCAAATTTCTGATGACTATGATTCTTACTTGTACTGTTTAAGTGATAAATAGCTCTCCACATCAGAATAGCTCAGAACCAGCGTCCTCTAACATGGTAACTCAAATAACACAGTCCAATAACTCTTTCCTCGAGGAGAGGGGTATTCCCTTCTAAGTTCAAGTGCGACCAGCTCAAGAGGCGGGGGTAGAGAAAGAATGGACGGTAGCCAGTGTAGCTACCAATCCCAGGATGCCTGACCAGTGTAGCCAAGTCATCCAGCTGTAGACTTCTTGCTAATATACATACTCCGATATGTCTCTCTGTTTTTTTTTCTCATATGGCATGTCTATTTTTTTGGAGTTCTTGCATTTTTTCTTTTCTTCTTTTTTGGGAATTATATACAAGGTGCGGCATGTACATCAGGAGTTTTTCCTCGTGAGCCAGTAGACTATCCCACTTTTGAAGCATTATTGCAACCTATAGCATCCTGTCCTCAGACTTCAACACCACCAGACTAGGTTGAGATGCACTACCCTCCCAAGAGGAGGACGGATGTTTCCACCCGTGTGCTACTCCAAGCTAAAGGATTCTACTTCCTCACCACCTCATCAATGAAGAGCTATGTGCATTGTGCTTGTACAAGTTAGGTCAGTGTCTAAAAGAATCATGTGTATGCACGAGATATTCTACTTAGACTAATCAAGATGACATGTGAACATAGACTTGCAGACTCAAAGAATTAAGTCACTTGACCTGAAAAATCTTAACTCCAGATCCTATAAGGTTCCTCTGAAATTAGGTGGATTAAGGTCAAATCAAGTCCATCCTCAAGATCTACTCATAACTTGGTTCAGAACCCACTAGCTTTTCACCTTGCATATGCAAGATATGCAGATGAGGTGTAGATAACATGCTATGAATGAAATGCAAGACCTTTTTCTCAAATGCAAGGATGATATGCAAGAGTAAATAAGAAGCCTTTATTTTCAACATTTTCATTTTATTTTATGTTAAATAACAATTTTTACAACAATTTTTAGTTTGTAATAATATACATAGTATACAAGTTTTTTTTGGTATACATCCTATTTTACAACAAATTTTACAAAAGTATGTTTTACAAGAATTTTACAAAATTTTATATAAGTATTATACATATAATACAAAATTATACAAATTTTTTGTTCAAACTTTACCCATCCCATAATTATTGCATAATATACACAAAAATACACGAAAATACGCGAAAGTATGAGCTATGGGTAAAGTATATATGTAATATATACATGCCCCCCTATACCTAGCGTGTGTTATGTCCTCAGAGCATGGAAAGCGATGAAAAAGACATAGCTCGTGCTAAGCATAGGAGAGCTAAAAGTACAAAAAGTATAGAAGTCGCACCGCCCCCCTATACTTAGGCTCTGCCAGCCTAAGTGTAGAAGAAGATCAAAAATGGGGCGGAGGAGGGCAAGAGGAGAAATGGATGAGTATATACATGGTGGGCATCGATCCCCCCTATACTTAGGCTCTGGTCAGCCTAAGTATAAGACAAGAGTGAGTATGAGAACCGATGTGATCTGGAGGATGTACAGTTAATAGATGTGGGTCACTCTCCCCCCTATACTTAGGATCTGGTTATCCTAAGTATAAAATGAAACGATATGGGGCTGGGGTGAGTGATTCGAATCACTGCGAAGGGAGGGAGAGAAAGTATATACAAGAAAAGAGTAAGAATATACAAGGATTAAGAAGGCTTGTGACGAACCTTCTTGCGGACGCGAGGAGGTGGATAATATACATATGTGTCGCTGTCGGAATCGTCCTCAAATGAATAATAGTGAGGTGTAGGGATCGTCCAACGAGGGTCGACACACGGCTGCTTGCTTAGATATGGCTTGAGAACAGTCGAACTGAGCTCACTCATATAAATCACCTTATCCGGACCAGATGAGGACTCCTCAAAAAATTCCTTCTCCAGTGTGTTGAAGGAGACTCTCTTAGTCGGTTTTCTAGAACCTGAATCATTGAGAGGGAGATGAGAGCGACGCGCCTTGAGAGGTTTGAGGCAACATCTCGAGGAATCAATTCTCGACGTCATCTCACTAGATAGCCGACTAGAAGAGGGAGCAACCGTGTTTTTATGTGGAGTCAATTTTGTCTAGGTTGTTTCCTTTGAAGGTCCAGGACATGGTGTGGTGCTGACCATGGTTTCCTCATCAGACGAGTCACCATATAGATCATAATATTCCTGAAGGGTCAGCACATGTCTCGGGAAGGTGCTAGTGGTCTAAGTTGGCTTGGCATTATTAAGCTCTTGTGTCGGATCATCAAAATGGTCAAGGCAATCAACAAAGGTCGTATACGACTTAATGATAGCTTCTGGTCGTGAGTCCTCCTTAGAAACTGTCCTGGTGGTGGTGCAAGTAGTTGATGAAGTGGAGGTGTGGGGAGTCTCAGAACGAACAGTCGTCCGGACAGTTGGTCTCTCAGGTGTAGCAGAGAGGTGGGACTCGTTTATCTCTTAATGGTCACGACTATCAACAGATGTGCGGGTCACCTTAGAGTAAAGTGTATCAAAGAATGGGTGCGGTCGGAGTGCTCCCAATGCTGAAAAATCGATCTCCCGAGTCTCGTAATCTTTAGTCGCCTTAGCTGAGGCTAAGAACGGTTTCCCAAGAATAATCGGAGACTGGGTGAACTCTCCTCGATGCTCGATGTCAATGATCGTGAAGTCCACCAGGAGTAGAGCACCTTGGAAAGTAATGATGACTGAAATATTTCCTCTAGGTCGTTTGATGGATCGATCAGCCAGCTGAACGATCTCTCTCGACTTCTTGATTGGACTGAGTTTGAGCTTGTCAAACACAGACCTCGTTAATAGTGTTGTCTAATTTTACTATTTTGTTGCAGTCGGATAGATCCGCGTCGATCAAAAATTAACCACACAAATCGATGATTCGTCGAATGAAATTAAAGCACGGTTTTATGTTTATTTAGCCTGGGCAAGCCCTAGGGTCGACTCAAGGAGGCAAAGGAACAACTCGGGATCAGATTAGATGGATTAGATTGCAGTTTTCCAAGTGGTTTTTTTAATTTTTTTATGCGATCAAAATGCCAATGCACAAATGCGGATGAACAAGGTTATTAAGGAAATTAACAACTTAGCCAAATTTAATTTTTAATGTGAAATTAATCCAAATTGACTAAATTGTATTTTTCCTGTTAACCTAATTCAATGATTATTGCAAAATAGTTTGTTTTATAATTTTTGGATTTAAAATGCACAAATGAAAAATACAAACTTTTTTGGGGTTTTTATGCAATTCTTCGTGCAAATGAAATGCAAAAATCATGAAACTTTTAGTGGAAGTTAAATATGATGAAATGAAGCTACACTAATTTTTTTTAGAATTTTCTGACACTTTATGATTTTTTATGAATATTTTACTGAAACTAGAGAGACTGCGAGTATTTAATTCCTAATAAATCCATGAAATTAAATTATCTAGGGAGCTATTTATCTCCAATAGATATTTCAATAAGGAATCCAGGAGAATTGAAATTTCTCAAAAATCTTATTCGTGGAATTAATTAAAAATCAATTACAGAAATCACTCTATAATTTATTTCATGCACAAGACAACTCTAAATTGGAAAAAATTTGGATAGTAATTAAAGCACAATTAAATGCACCATTCACAATTGTTTCATAATTTTTGGAGCAATAAATAACTATGTGCGAATTTCAGAGTTTAATTGGGCAAAATATCATTAATTTTCAATCTCTGGTTTTTAGTAAATAATCCGATGCTTACAAAAATACAAATAGATAGCCACGAGATAAAGAATTAGTTACTCATCAAAGTGCTATTTTTTGATAAAAAATTGATGCGAAAATAACTTCCAAATTAATGACCAAATTCAGGGTTGTCCATGCAATACAAAATGAAAGTTGAATGAATTGAAACATGGACATGGACGTTTTTTTGTAATTAAACAAACTTGAAAGGATGAAGATGCAATTTTTACAAAATAAATAAATAAAACTTGAGCTTGTTCTCATCCACGCTAGGGCACAAGTGGGTAACCTCAAGGGGCGGCGGCTATGCGCACGTGGCAAGGGGCACGCTGGACGGTGCACGGTCGATGACACGCAGGCGGAGGCCGCTTGACGGCGGTGGCACGAGGGCGAGCTGAGGCGATGGGGCGTGCGCGGAGGCGACAACGCGAGGACAGCGGCGCGCTTGGCCGGCACGCGGGGACGAGGCGTCGCTCGAAGCTGCGCGCGGAGAATGGCGAGCGCCCAGCTCGGCCGCGCGGGGCGTGGGCATGGCGCACGCGGTGCCGGTGAGGAAAGGGCGTGGCGGAATTGCGGAGGAAGCACGCCGCGCAGGGCATCAGCGTGGAGGAGCTGGTCTGAGCTCGGGGGGGTACGGGGGTTGGAGGGCGGCGCACAGCGTGCCGCTACTAAGCGCGGGGTGCTGCACCGTGCGAAGGGGGCACACAGGTACGGCAGCGTCGACAAGGATGGAGCGCCACCGCGCGGCCACGGGGGTGCGCGGTGGAGCGGGCAGAGACCTGGCTGGCGGACAGATTGTTGCACGGTTGGTTCGGGCGGAGCCGCGGTGTTGAGTCAGCGGCCATGCGCCTGGAGGCGGTGGCGGTTCCGGTGGGGCAGCTTTGGCGGCTTGGAGATGCACGGACGGCGGTTGTCTCATGTCCTATGTTTTTTTTGTAAACATGAAAAAATGTGCAGAGGTGGATTGTGATGGTAGTGGTGATAATGGTGATTGTGATGGTTATGAAGATGTTTGGGTGATGGTGGTTTTTGTATGATAATTTGTATGTGATGTGTGGTGAAAAATGTGGTGATAAAGATTATGATGTGGTGATCAACAAGAAAAAATTGTTAGATAAAAAATAATGTAGAAGATAGAGATAGAGAAATTACCTGTGTTGTTCGTCAGATTGTGGAGCCGCGTCGTGCGGCTTCCGGTTGTGGCCTCAATCCGGTTCAACGAAAAATCGGAGAAGCTTTGCGATCTTGATGGGAAGTTGGCTACGCGGTTATTAACTGCGGATCTTGCCTGCAGGTCGTCGTCGCTCAACGTCTAAGGGGGAGCTGTGACCTCACGGATTAAACGGGGCTCGAACCTCTCTAACTTGTAGAATGGCGGATGATGGAAAATGGAGGAGAGGATGGGAATATAAAGAGGAGGAGGGAGTTGGAAAAGAGATGGAGAAAGTGGGGAAAATGGGGAGTTATTTACTTGGAGTGGAAGACAACTAAGGAGAAAGAAGTAAAAGGGAGTAAAATAAATAAAATTATAAAATAATATAGTAGGCTACTAAAAATAATTAAAAAAACAATAGTAAAATAATAATAAATAATAAATCCAAAAATAATAAGATAAATCCGAAATTAATAAAATAATAAAAAAATGGGGTGACACGTGGCGGCTCCAAGAGTGGCCACATGTCGCTCCTTGAAAATTCAAAAATTAAATATAAAGAAAAATCAAAAAGAAATAACAAAAGGGACTAAATCAAAAAGTGGTCAACACAACAGTTTCTCTTTTCGATGAGATCTACAACTTTCATGAAGGGCTGAAAATCAAAGGAAGTAATCTGTACAAAAAAAGTATTTTTGGATGGTACCTTATAGATATAAAATACCGCATTTTATCTTTTGTAATTTTTTGTCATTTTTCAATAAGAGAAAAATGAAAATAAAAATTGAGAAAATATGATAAGAATATTTACAACTTAATCTAATTTTTTTGAATTTTTAATAATGAAGAAAATAAAAGGATAAAATATATGGGTAAAACGGTCAATATGTACAATATACAAAAGGAGCCCAAAACCCAAGTTTTGCATACGAGCTCCGATTTTAATGAAATTGGCCTGGTTTCGAAGGTCTTTGAATGTATATTACTTTAAAAGTATGTAGACCTAATTCGGAATTCGTATGAGCGAGATATGCACATTTTAAGGCTGCTAGTTTCAAATTTGGATTGGGGTTTTATTGGTCAATTTTGCAAGTTAGTATTTTTTGATATTTTTCTTTAATTAGTGTTAGTCATATATACACTATGGAATTGATTTTATTAAATTTGGAGTTAGTATACAATATATACAAATAAGTGAAATATGGTGAATATACATGTGAATATTTACAAGTGAAATGGGCTTCTTATTTATGCAATATGAATGCTAAAATGCAGATGTTATCAATGCATGCATGAATGCTAATTATGCAACATAAGTGGGAATATGCATCTAATTACTCGGGAACAGGGCTCTATTTTCAACTTTTAGAGTCATGAATCACAGATTCATGAACTATCAACATTATTCATATCCATAATAATTAAATTACATTTTATCATCTTGGATCTCTATTCTCGTGTGCCCAAATAATATGAATCGCATTCATATTATTCAAATTTTGATAATTAAATCACATTTAATTATCTTAGATAACACACCTTATATTATGAGTCAAATTCATATTATTCATGATAATTAAATCACATTTAATTATCAATTTTCTCAATGCTCGGATACACATATCAACAATGAAATTATCATGAATTCTTTCAAGGATAATGCGCTTTCTCTGCAGATACTTGGAGATAAGGACAAGGCGATTGTATTGTTCCACGTATAGTGACTTGGATATTGAGATCATATCTCAAATCCAGATTACGGGCCTCCCATAGATGCTTGATGAAATCAAGACCGTGATCTAATCTTTTCATTGCATCTGAATCGCATTCAGATTAATGTCCAACATTTGGACCAAGATAAGATTACTTCTCTACTGAGAGAAGTCACTAAAATCTGAACCTGTTTCATCACTCCCTAGGAATGGAAGCGTCATGGTTATACAATCGTTTATGATCACATCACCCTCAGGTATTCCCAGTACTTGTATATCCTACTTATTTGAAGACTAGGAATAAACTCGAAGTATTAGATCAACTTTATGTTGTCTCCTTAAGGATTTTATAAGTACGTTTCTCATTCGATCATTGGGAGTTGGTATTGATCATATACATTCCAAAAGCATATATCATAACTAGGTCTTGATGATATACTTTACAATAGTATATATCAAACCTACAAATTCAGTCAAGCTTTCAAAGAGAGACGACCGTGCACGGAATTTGATTCTTTCCAATATCTGATGAGTGATCTCATGCCTTCCAGTTCAGTAAATGAACATGTATGATCCCTTTGAGAGATTGTATAACTCATATGCCCTTATTTGCACACCAGCGCGCCGGTGTATAGACCTTGATTAGGTCATCAACCTATTGGTCTGCCAAATGTACATACTCAGACATATAGTAACACATCTGTCTCCGGTGAGAGGATGCGTGCATGTATCGTGACAGCATACGATATAGGACTTTGATTATCTCGATCTCATTAAGTCAACTCTTTGACCTAACTAATCTGACACCTCCAAATCTCTATTCCTATGCAGAGGACCTGCATCAAGAGGTCGGTCAGATATCAACCTAATTGAGAAAGGATTACCATCTCCTACACAGGCTAGAGATCATCTCTTAACAATCATTTGATAGTGCTTGATGAGTCCTCAATCTAACCCTTTAGATATTCATCCAAGCACCAGCCTCTATGATATAATTATTGAATCAACAGTTGTATGATTATTAAGATGGCCATGGTACATAACCGTAATTGTACAGAGGGACCTATTATGCAAATTATTTATTCTTCATTTCAGATCAGGGAATGATATGTGCAATAACATTTATTGCATAATGGCTTGTCGTGGGCTCACATGTCCAATAAACTCCACCACTCTGTACTCCACTACTCCTTAGGTAGTTTTACATGCCAAACCAATTTGGATCTTTCTCTTCCATTTATTTCAACTTGTCCATATAAGAATTCTATTTGCCTTGAGAGCAGACTTTCATAACATCAATCGACATGTGCTTCAACATTTGATTTTTGTGAACATCATTGAAGGTACAAGTGAAGTGATGTAAGAGAAATCGCTAATACACGTACGAAGATTGAACCTATACTTCAGGGCAAAACATTGTAACACAAATAACAATTGTGTAGTATGATATTACACATATTGGTCCTACAATCCCTAAATACATGGAGATGATTCATCTCCAAAATCCAATCCCATATCGAGTCATCCTCCTCATTGACAAATGCAAATTCAAGTGGTAGAATGTGGTAAGCTATGTCGCATCTGCATGCAATGAGAACCTTCTGCTTATATCTGCCATATATGTGTCCCATTGATTTTAATGGCAGGCCTACAATGTCTCAACGCACTGATGCATGGTCCAAATGCCCAAAAAGCCTTCTTGAAAACCTTCTTTCATTCAGCTACTTCATCCCATCAAGATCTATCACATTCTCGGGATATATGTCTCCAATGCTCGAAATAAGTAATGCAATTCATTGTACGATTGGCCTTAGTCTATGTATGCTATATCTATCCCTTTTTGCCTAGCATCACATATCTTCATACGACTGACCACTTGCTCATAGTCATTTGAAATCAGGGTCTACAGATATGACACTTTCATAGAAGGTGAAAACATGATTTGATTGATGAATTTAAGTGCCATAAAGTTGCAATCCAGCTAATTAAGGATGATCTTGACTTGCCACATGAAGCAAAAATGTATGCGATCATCTACCTTCAATATCAAAAATATGCCATCAAGGATGATGATGTCCATGTAACCGCCGTATGCATCCCCTATCTCTCTTGACGCAATATACAACCCACACCCGATGATCATATTCATGCACAACAAAATTATAGTGCTAGTTGATGTGAATTAGTTTCAATGAATAAACAAGGTCCACTTTTGACTTGAAATCATCCCATTCTTCAACTCCCCTGAATGACAAGTAAATCCACATAATCCATCATGTTAGCACCATTTTCGAGGCAATCCTCACCACCACGTGAATTATAGAACAAAATGGTGGACTCAACGTGTATTTCTTTGTTCTTAGTATAATATGCATTCTCCATTTCATCATCCATGTTTTGTGAAGTATCCTCTATCAGATGATATATTTCTGGATTACAATCCTCCTCACAAATGACTGTAGGAGGAACTATGGATCCAAGACCACATGTTTGCAACAAGTGTTGAGAATCATAGATATCAGGTGTGGAATCACGTGGTACAAATGTTTATGGCGCCGAGTAGAAAGAAGGTGGGTCGACGCTCCCCCAGGATGTAGGGAGGTCAAACAACTGGCATGCGCCCAATTCACCGACTACTGGCTATTGTCATGTCCACGCAACGGGGGTGGCGGAACAACAAGCGAGAGGAGAGAGGGGGAAGGGTCTTTCTCTGGGCCTGACCCTGACATTACTGGAGCAGACGATCATCCCTAGAAGTCAGAAGGAATGGAACTACTGGAGAGTCGTCCGCAGGGGGAGGCAAGGAAGTAGTAGACAGAATATGTGGTCTCACGTGATCTAATGGTGAATCTCCATTTCATCATATTTATTCTATCATTTTGTCTTAAAAAACCTAGTAAATGCATGTAAATACCTCTTATTCATGCATTTTAACATTCATGCATTAGTGTATAAAGCGTGTATAAAATATTGTTTTTAATGCCAAAATTATAGAATAAAGAGAATAAAAGAAAATTTATAAAATAACGAAGATACTTTATGACCCTAAACCCTGAGTTTGAGGCATCTCCAAGACTAGGTCGACATGGAATAAAGTAGGAGGAGATACATGCCAAAATACAATAAAAATCCCCTTTTATTTATTCATTATTCCTTCATTTTTGGGACCTATTTTTAGTTCCACCTTTTATACGTAAAATAAAGAAATTTTCTCATGAATGTTGTAGATAATAAAATATAGAAAAATACAAAATTTATTTCATGCAAAAATAATACACAGAGAAAAAGTCATACTTAGAATAAGTTTCCAAAATCACAACTTCCCAGACCAATATCTCTTAAATAAAACTCAAAATATATCGAAATCACCTATAATTGTATATAACTTTTAATAATCTATTTAATAAAGGTGGTTTCATATTTTTTGGAGGTAAGGTGTAAAAGTTAGGTTTTGGACCCCTATTGTATAATATACCCGATTAAAATATTCATTTTATTCATTATTCAATATATTTATAATTTTATATTTTTGTAAATATTGTTTATAATATATTTACATATTAAAATAGGAATAAAACACTAAAGAAAACATTAAAATAAAATAGGTATGTAAAATGCATTAATGAAATACCTATATCTAGACCTCTATAAATAATAGCGCTATTTAATTAAGTGTATATGTTACTTCAGAAAAATATAATAAAAATATATTTAAATATCTAAAATAATTTAAAATTTTATAAAATAATAAAATAAAATGATAAAATGAATTATAGAAAATAAAAATAAAATGGCTAAAATATATATGAATATACCTATGAATAAACTCCTAAAACTTAACTGCCAATAAATAACATCTAAAAATAAATAAAAATCATCATAAAATACTAAATAAAAAATAGATATTTTTTATTTTATAACCAAAAATTAATAAATTTAATTACTATTTTTAAATAATTATTTTCCAATAATAAGGCAGTTTTGTCCTGTAGCGTGCCTACGTAGATCAATCACTGCGCCCCATTCGTTGACTCCAGTAAACTCCCCGTCTTTCATCTCTGACTCCTGTCATAATCTCGAGATCCTTTTATTCTCTGATTTTTTAATGCTTCTCCGATGGTCCTCTCACCTTGAGCGATGCAAGAAGATTGTCCACCTCACACCCGTTGATCTCATCGGATCATTAGATCCTCTCAATCTGCCTCGAGCACGCCAATAACTGCCTCTTAAGATAACTTAAACCCATTTTTTATAAATAAAGATCCCGCTTCCATCTTCCTCTTTTGATCCCTCTTGGATCTCCTAAGTGTGTCCTCGTGTGTGTGCATGAATCACAAGGGATAGGTGGGGTTTCCCCCATGCTTGGAAGCCTCGGAGTAAGGAGAAGGGGAGGTCCACGGTGATGCTCCAACATGCCTTGCTCTCGCTCGACGTCGATGAGTCCCCAAGAGGCGTAGTGCCATAGAGATCCATCAGACACCGTCGAGGGAAGGAGGAATAACCATGCGAAGTTCGGGGAAGAACACCTTCTTCCCTATTCTTCGTGCGATGTAGCTACCGTCCGATGAAGGAAGCGGCTCCAGTTCTAATCCTGGTTATCCATCCTTGCCATGCTTTGGCCATCTGATGAAGCCCAAGATGAAGTCAAGACCGTGAATCGACGAACTGGTAACGTTGCCTCTTGAGGCGACACGTGGATAAGTGGCACCCATCCAGTCATTAGATAACGCCTCTTTAGGGGTAAAATTCACATTTCGACCCTCCTTTTTGTATATTTAGTATCTAGTCGTGTAAATAAAAGGTAAGATTTAAAATAAAGTGGATATTTTGTAACTAGGCCCTTGTACTTATTTTATTTGTGTTTGGGTCCAATCCAGCTCAGCTTGCATGTCATCCCACGTGAGTTGGGTAAATTGTAGCGATACCCCTACAACTTTTTGCATTTAGTTTTGGTCCAATAAAATTAAATATGTGTGTATATTTTGGGAAAATTTGCATATGATCCCCTGATGTTTATTTTTATTGCAAATATACCCTTGCTAGGAATTGAATTTTTATGCATTTGATCTATTTATTATAAATAGCTACCATGGTCCTAAATATTTGAAAAAATAGGATTAGATGTATCTTTCCATGTACATTCATGCCATAAATTTGTTTTTCATTTTTGGGCATTTTATCCATTTAGTGAGGATCAAAGGAGCTTATTTTTGTACTGTCTAGCTTAGAAAATACCAAAAAATTATAAAAATGTCCTTAAAAATTCCAAAAAATATATATTATCTATTCTACCCTATTTTGATTATAGACCAAAAATCACTAAAAATGGAAAAAAGGAAAAGCTAAACCCTAAACCCATACATAAATATAGATATATTAAAATTGATTCGGATAATTTTGGGGCACGTTTACTATTTTAATATTGAAATCAATTTCGGTTTATTTATTTAATCCCTTGTTTGGGATATTTTTAAGTTTAAAAATACATAAAAATTAGCAAAAATTCCAGTAAAATTAGAAGAACATTAAAAAATATATAAAACCCAAAAACAAATTTTATTTTGTATTTTATTTTTATTTATTAGTATTTATAAGTATGTTACTCTATATGGCATATATAGCTTATATATAGTATATATCTTTAATAAAAAAGAAAAATAAAAATATGAAAATACAAAAAGAAAATATAAAATTTAAAAATAAAAAACAAAATATAAAAATATATAAAAAAATAAAAAAATAAAAAACCCCACATAAAAGAAGATATGTGTATATACAATATACTTGACATGGTTTAAATAACCATAGGCTACCCATTTTTCTCTTTGAGGTTCAACTACTAACTTATTTGTTATGCATCTTGTAGTAGAGAATAATAAATGTTAACTCCACATTTTTGCTGTTCATTATGTATGTATATATATATATATTGTGAGTTAATTGTTGAGTCAATGAGGTTAATTGAGCGGTCAACACATCGACTGCGGTTTTTCCTTGTGGAACCATGCGACGCTTATTTAAACCCTTGTTTATCAGATGGTGCCATTGTCGGGGGCCAATGAGCATAGGCTATTTTTGTCATTTATATTGTATAGTCATTATTGCTTATTCATGGATTCATTATTGTAATTAAATAATGGAATTTCTTTTGCATATAGCTCTGAATTTATTCTTTATGTAATGCTCAATTTAATGTAATTTGATTATTTGTGATAATATAAATCTCTTTGTGACTTTCTTGCGAGGGCCTGCTACGCGAGGATGGTTTCTTAAGAGGTCGCTGTAGCCAAGCTTGGTAGAGGTTGGTCTTCACTATGTGACCAGTTAGAGAGGCTACACGGAAGCAAGGAGAGGGAATTAGCATAGACTTTGATTAGTTTTATTAATTGAAATATGTAATAATTAAAGACTTGCACTCTACTCTCCACAACGAGGTCCAGTACCCGAGGGTTTGTTCACTTGGGGGCCTCATCGCAATTTTTCGTGTTTTCTCGCCTTATTTTATTTCCAGCTATTTTGAGTTTTCTTCCTTATTTTATTTGTTTGTGTGCATGGAGCCCCTAGACTTAGGTTTCTTGACTCCATAGCTAGGTCCAACCCCTTATAAGAATGCTTGTTCCTATAGTCTCTTACATTTGGATCTAGTCAAAATACTAAATATTAGTCGTTTGAATTCAATCTTGCGTGTCATAACAGACATCATAAACCACTAGCAGGACCCGTTGTGGCGAGCACCGAGATGTCTCCAATATCGGACTCTAGGGTTTATCTTTGAAAAACTAACATATGGTTCTTCATGATTTATAACAGTTAATGTTTAGGATGATTTTGTTGATTACACACTACCATGTAGATAGGTTTAGAAATTCTGTTTTGCATACCGCATGGAAAGAGCTAGGAAGCACTATAAAGCCTCTAACTCACCATGCATCATTAGATTCAATGGTGAGATTTCCATCATTGAATCGACTTGCATGGCTTTTTCACTATCTCCCTCTGATTTTGAACATTTAGGACTTAAATAAAAATATACAAAAACAATAGGAGCTTGTGTGAAAACGGATCTCAAAAAAGTGAAAACCCAAAAACTAAAACAAGGAGATTACTAAATAAACTTTGACTTTAATTAAAATTCGTAATGGACTTTCATTATCTTGGGTTCACAAAGCCGTCATTGATTTCAGGTACCTTAGGAGGGAATCAAACCCCTCCCATGAGCAAGGCACGACATGCTAAGGATTAGAGCTCCAAACTCAGTCTGTAACTGCCTTGTGTATCTCCAGGATTTTCGAAGTAATGGCGCTTCTGTCGACATGACAGAATAGGGCCTTGTCAATGATGGTGTTGCCTGGTGTGGAACATCAACAAGATCTGAAGTACTGAGTTTAGGCCACGCCTTCACGAGGGTGTCTGTCTCATCAGTTTGCATCTAAGTAGATTCTTGCATGCTCACGGGTGATTCCGTTTCGAACAAGAACCGAAGTACAGTTTCATCTATCGGCTTCCTCTCTCTATTTCTTTCGCTAAGTAGGGATCCAGGAAGGGTTACAAGGACATCAAAAAGTGCATACTATAGATTACAAAGGAGGAGGACAAGCACAGGATACTTTTCTGGCAGTACTCTCTCTCCTATAGGGCTAGCGTGCTAAGGACTAGTTATAAGATATGCCTCAAATAACAACTCTAAATCTGAAAAGATAATAAGTAGATGAAAGTTCACGGCTTCACATGGTGTGAGTTGGTCAACCCAATTTTGTATTGTGTTTGTATGGATCTCGTTCAAAGATCAGAGTCCATGCAGCTACATAAGTTTTGTCATATGTGTCTTCCATTTGACCCTCGCTCGGTTTGATCCTTTCTATTATTTTACACTCCTTTTATTCTTCGTTGATCATCATATCTTTTCCTCATGTATCTATCTCCTTTTTGCTTCATGATGTCGATCCATGGATGGTTCAGTCGAGACCCCACCGATGCCTACGTTGATTCCATAGACTCGACCACGTTAATAATTCAAGGCGATTCCAGAGAACCTGATCTAGACCTTGAAGGTCGATCTCCAAACTCCTCATCTTCTACCCTTTCTATTGAACACCCAATAATACGGGACCACTCTTGTCCCACCTTCATCGTTGAGAATGAAAGTCGATTGCAGTCAACATCTTTTTCATTCACAACACTCTGGATTTGAACTTAATTCCATATTCATCTAGGCCGCTGGGAATCAATTGCAAGTGGTATGATTGGGACTTTTTCGTGTTTCAGATAGAAGCCATCCCCAGTCCTGGATCCCAAAACTAAATTCATCCCTTCATACTCATACGCAGAGATGGCTCCTCAAGGAAAGGGCAAGGGTCAGCAGCATCCCCAGCCTGAATAGGGACAGATGCTAGACTAGAACCAAGTGAATGCTCATTTGATGGCCTCCATCCAGGCCATATAGTAGCGAGGGACCGAGCAAGACCTAGCACATATTGCATTCCAGGACATGTTGAATGATGTCATGAACGAACAAGTTAGAGGAGGAGACAAACCAGGAGGAGGAGGAGACATACCATGTGATGATCTCGAAGAGGAAGAGTCGAAACAAGGAAGGCCAAAACCTACGCTTAAGGAAACATATAACCCTGAAGACATCTAAATGACCGAGTGGATCCTCATTTCATTAGTGCATGCTCACTTTGAGCTGAAGCCTCAGTTCCTTACTCCTCTCCCATCATTTCATAGGAATACCAGCAAAGAGCCATATATTCGCATGCAACAGTTCTCACACATCTGTCTCACTACACATTGCCCCAATGTTCCGTTGGATGTAGTGAAGATGATGGTGTTCCCCTTTAGCTTATAGGATAAGGCCCTCTACTGGGTCAATCATTTGGGTTGTTTGTGACGACATGGGAGGAACTGATGTCCACCTTACTGCATAAATTTTATCCTCTCGGTCAGCTCAACCATATGCGATCAATGATTAGTAACTTCTCCCAGATCGGTGAGCTCAGCCCATGAGACCATTCATGAAGACTGGGAGAGATTCACAAACATGCAGGAGAAATGCCCCCACCATGACATACCGAGGACTAGTCTGGTCCAACACTTTTTCGGAGAATTGAATTTAGAAATCCTGGCACATTGAAGCAGCTTGTGGGGGATCACATTTCAACAATGATAAAGACGTAGTGTGGCAGATTTTTAAAGAAATAGCATAAGGAGAGGCTACCCTCTTTTCATCCAGACCATATAAAAAGCAACCCCAGATCCTCCAAAAGCAAGTGCATATGGCAGCGTCTCATGAGGCGGAGAGAGATGAGAGCTCCAATCTTATCATCATCGGGGGCCATCTCTCAAAGGTTGATATTATTAAGAAATGATCCCAGGATCTCAAGGAACTCTCTGTGATCGAGAAGAGAACGTAACACTTGGACAAGTTGGATGAGATCACCTAATGGTTGGAGCTATTGATGTGTACCATTAGTTCTGTCAACGCGGTCCAGCTAAAAAGAAGGATGAGACAATACTGCAGCAACAGCCTCAACCGAGTCAGCAGCCACCGACGGTCTAGCAAGTATACTACATGCATGCACCTGATCAAGGCTCGCTACAGCAGCAGATGATCATCTACCAGTAGGACTTCCTTCCATCCTCTGATCCAGCTTTTCCACCATCACCCATGATTCAAGAAGTTAACAGGGTTTGAAGCAATGAGGTGCAGCTGGCCCGTCCTAACGGGCATTCTCAGGGCCAGCAACAAGCCAACAGGGCCTACCACCAACCTTAGGGTGGCAATTTCGAGCAGTACTCTCAACATTCACCTCGATATCACCAGCCTCCGCTGTACCCCAACCAATGGAGGAAGAATTATTAGTACCAGCAGCCATAGTACCACCAATTACAACCATACCACCAGTATGCGACTGCACCATCTCCGCAGTACCAGCACTACCCTCCTCCCTCCTACCATCAGTATCATCTTCCACCACCACCTCAGCATCACCAACAGAAGCATCCCCAACTCCAAAGCACTCAACAATAGTGTGGTCCACACTCTGAACCCTTCAAAGTGAATCCCATGAACCCCACCCTCGATTTCTTGGCCCAACTCATCAAAGGCCTAGCAGATATGACGAAAAAGCTCGACGACCTGACCGCCACAAGGATGTCCATTCTGGCTTGGGTAGAAGCTAACCCCAATAGATTCAAAAGAAAAGAGCAGGTATAATGTGATGCCCACACTGCACCCGTAGAGCCAGATAGTTGTAATATTGCTCTCAGGAGCGATAGAACTTTACTTCCATCCATCACGAGTCATGGGGAAAATAAAGCCTGGACAGGTGAATTGCCATCTTCTGCATCAGTCACGCCAGCTACAGGGATGGGTTAGGAAGAATAAGGAGGAGGAGCCATGGCAGTTGCCACTCACCACCATCTCCACCAGCAAAAGAACAAAAAAATCAGAAAAAGCAAAAAGACCAAAAACAAGATCATCGTCAAAGTGATGTCGTTGCTAGCCACAAAGGAGCCCGTAGCAGTAGACAATCCAACGCCAGTCGGCAGAGCAGAAACCACACCTTTTTCTTGTCCACCTGCAGTAGAATCTTCACTTCCAACATGTACACATTTTTGTGATCCAGATGTACAAAATTTCGTGGACAAGAATTTTGTTGTAAATAAGAACTCGGTTTCTTATTTCAGTAATGTAAATATTCCTTTTCTTGATGCAATTGAAAAATCCAAAAAATGCAAAAAGAAAAAGTGCATTATTGATCTCGGGGTTGTGGGCATAATCCACAATTTGGCTGTCGAGATTCCTTTAATAAAGGCCAGGGAAGACATGACCATTGTGAAGAGAGGTTGGAAGGAGGCATGTACGAACAAGCATCGACCAACACGGAACAAGAGACGCCGACAGGTTGAGAAGCACGTTCTCACCATGGTCATGGTTGCAGCCATCGGCGATCTCTTACAAAAAAAGCAAGACAAAGGAGCACCTTTGATCAGTTGCGAGATTTTCGATCAAGTCTTCGAGCGAACATAGCTTGACAGTGGTTCTTCTATCAGCCTCCTACCCTCTTCATTACCGTAATAATTTGGGCTTCGCCCTCTAAAGCAGACACGAATGATACTTTAGTTTGTTGATCGGTCCATCAAGCGACCTAGAGGTCTTTTGGAAGACATTGTGGTAAAGGTATGGGAAATGCAGTTTCTAGTTAATTTTATAGTTCTTCTCCTGCACCCTTACTCCAGACTCCTATCATCATAGGTTGGCCATTCCTGCGCTCTTCAAAAGTCGTGGTTGATTATGGGTCTGTCAAGATTACCTTTAACTCGGGCAACAACAAAATTACCATAGACATGATCATCGACCCCAAAGTCGTGTCTGATAAGGGTCATGCATCATCGTGTAAAGAAGACTGTGACTTCATTGCAGAAATCAGAGATACACAACTCTCTTTGAATGATACACGGACACAGGAAATCCTCTCCCTAGAGGAGGACCTGGAAAGCACAGTCGACATAAGCTCCAATGACATTTGGGCGACAGAATCCAATTTGTTGATGCATTTATTTGATTCTGATGATTCGCTCTAGATCGAATACAATGAGATTAGTGCAGATCTGTTCGGCACATTGTCAGCATCCCAACAGGATGCTGAGGTCACCAATCCTGCGAAATTCAAGCAGAGCATCCTCCAACCAGCATTGTTTTAGAAGTGACCGAGAATCCTACCAGATCAGAACTGGAACTAAATCCACTTCCAACAGGATTGAAGTATGCTTTCCTTGCAGGTGTAGAAAACATGTATCTAGTCATCAGCAGCAGCAGGCTAAACCCAGGACAAGAATCTCGACTCCCTGAGGTTCTAACGAAAAATCGCAAGGCACTTGGTTGGCACGTTTCTGATTTCCGTAGTATAAATCCTGCATTGTTCTCATGCCACATATGCCTAGAAGAAGATGCCAAGTTGTCCCATGAGTTTCAAAGAAGATTAAATCCGAATCTGAGGGATGTCGTCATGAAGAAAAACATGAAATGGTGTGATGCAGGCTTCATTTATCCCATCTTTGACTCCAAATGGGTAAGCCCCCTACACATAGTTCCAAAGAAGTTAGGGAATACCATGGTTACAAATGACATAGGAGAGGATACATACATTCGAGTACTGACATCTTGGCATTTATGTGTTGACTACCGCTGTTTGAATGCAACAACTAAGAAGGACCACTTCCCCTTGTCGTTTATTGATCAAGTTCTGGAAAGACTAGCTGGCAAGGAGTTCTTGTGTTTTTTAGATGGGTACTCCAGGTACAACCAAGCGGCAATCTCCCTTGAAGACCAAGAGAAGACGACCTTCACTTGCTCATTTGGCACCTACACTTTTAGACAAATGCCCTTTGGATTGTGCAATGCACCAACAACATTCCAGAGATGCACGCTTGCAGTTTTTCCAAGATGGTAGGCAGTTCTCTCGAGGTGTTTCTGGATGACTTCTCCATCTACGGTGACAACTTTGATTCTTGTCTTAAGCACCTGGACAGAGTACTTCAGCAATGTCGTGAAGTCAATCTAGTGTTATCATGGGAAAAGAGCCATTTCATGGTTACAGAAGGTATCGTGATGGGCCACATCGTTTCCAAACTTAGCATGGAAGTTGACCTGACAAAGATGGATGTAATTGCCAATCTTGAGCCACTTCAGATAGTTAAGAATGTGAGTTCATTCATGGGAATATGGGATTCTACAGAAGATTCATCCGAGATTTCAACTACATTGCTCGACCTCTTACAGAACTACTATGCAAGGAGACTGAGTTTAATGTATGTCAATAGGTTCTCCATTTATTTAATCAGCTAAAGTAGTTAGTCACCCGAGTTCCAGTCCTATAGTTGTCGAAGTGGTCTCTTCCCTTTGAGATCGTGACGTATGCGTCAGATTTTGCAGTAGGGGTTATTCTAGGACAAAGGAAAGACAAGGCTCCCTTGATGAATCTCCATTTCATCGTCCTTATTCTATCATTTTGGCCTTAAAAACCCTAGTAAATGCATGTAAATAGCCTTAATTCATGTATTTTGTCATTCATGCATTTACGCGTAAAAAGTGTATAAAATACGGTTTTTAAAGCCAAAATTATAGAATAAAAAAAGAGAAGAAAAAGAATAAAATATTGAAAATATTTTATGACCTAAAACCTCGAGACCTAGGCATCTCGATGACTAGGTAAACAAGGAAGAAAGTAGGGGGAGATAAGGGCCAAAAACCAAAAAAAAAATCCCTTTTATTTAATTCATTTTTATTCATTTTTCAGACCTATTTTAGTTTAACTTTTCATACTTCAAATAAACAACATTTGACCATGAAAGTTGTATATAACGGAATATTGAAAATACAAAATTTATTTCATACAAAAATAATATACAGATAAAAAGATATACTCATAATAAGATTCCAAATCCAAACTTTCATGACACATATCTCTCAAATAAAAACTCAAAATATATCAAAATCACCTTTAATTGTATATAACTTTTAATAAAATATTTAATGAAGATAAAATACATATACCTATACTTATATAGATAATAAAATTATTCATTTAATTGTATATATTTTATCACAAAAAATAAAATAAAAATATATTTAAGTGTATAATATTAAATAATAAATATATAAAAAAATTAATCTAGATTAATAAAATTAAAAACACAAAATAAAAATAAAACATCAAAATATATAGATAAATATACCTATATAAAGCCAAATAAGTAAATTGTAATTTTAAAGCCCTAAATAATAAATACAAATAATCATAAATACTTCAAAAAATAATAAATAATTTTAGTTTTATAATTAATTAAGAAAATCATTTATTATTTTTAATTGATTTTTGAAATAATTTTCTAGGGTTTCTTCCTAGTTGGTCCATGTGGACCAACCAAGGGACGTAAGAGGTTGACATGCGGTTAACTCACTACCCGACGTCTAGCCCGTGTCAGATCTTCGTTTCCACCCTTCTTCACAGATTTTTCTAGGTGTTTCCTATGCATCATTTCATGATACCTCCTTCTTGACTTTTTCTCCTTGGTGAACTACCTTAGACGCCCAGGGATTGTATAGATTATTGCATCCTTGAATTGTGATATACGCCTCGCTCTTTGGGGCACCACAGCCGCTTGTTCAAAAACCTACCCTCTATTCCATTCGATTTTTAAACCTCCTTGGATCTTTCTTTGACCTCCTCGGTGTTCTCTGGAGTGACGTGGGTGACAATCGCATTCTCCAACCATCTCGAGCGACCTCGAGCGTGGCCTGGAACGGCTCCACCTATCTTCACCGCCTCGCCGACATCGAGGTCTGATCTTGCAGTTCTGACCACTGAGGTCTATCTTTTATTGCATTTTTTAGCATAGATATAGTCCTAGGATTATTTAGAGCAATTATTTTGTCATTAGATTATGCATTTTACCTTAGAATCTGCCATCGAAGCTTGTCGGAGCCAAGCTTCGGCGAGCTTCTTCCACCATGCTCCGCTTGTATATCAACCCACTACCGCCCTCATCTCATTCCCTTCACTTCCTCATTTTGTTCCACCTCCCTCTCACCCAAATCAATCTGTGATCTGGTGTCTCGGAGCTCCACCTCCTCCTCCTTTTTGGAGCTACCTCCGCTCGTGCCGCATGTCACTCCCCTTAGCCAATAAGAGCCCCAAAGCACCCTTTATTCTTGCTTGAGCTTCATTGCAGTTGTTGGTGGGTCGAAGGACTCCTCTATGGGTCAACTTTGATTCTAATTGCAGGTACTGGAGTGCTAGCTTTCCCTGAGCTCGCTCAGCTTAATCTAAGCTCCATAGTATGCTTTGAAGTCGCGGTCCACTCAAGGAACGCATCAGGAATGTGGAGAGCTGGTTTGTGGAGCTTTAGGTCACTGGAGGAGTGTGAATCGTCGAATCAAAGCAGCCCGGAGTTATGTTCTTCACCTATTCATCGTATCCCCCTCGTGGCTGCTGGATCAGTCCGGATCTTCGAGACGAGCAACGACTATTGTACCACATGCGTCAAAACCGTCCATCAACCTGAGATGATCTAATCACAACCGTCTGTTGCGAAGGGGTATCGCATGTCCTCATCGCACCATGTGGCCTAGGTTGGTGCTATCAACCGCCCAATCCGCCTAGGTTTGGGTATTTTGCATTATGATCCAGCTGAGTTTTGTAATTTAGTAAATATTACTCAAACTCTAATAGGTGGCTATTTATCTTTTGTCCAACTTGCAACTTGCCTCCAAGCTTTCGTTATTTGCATTTAACCCCTCGCTAGTTTAGCTCATGTGCCTGCACACGTGGGCTTGGATATTTTGTGGCGGGGCCCTTGGATGTTTTGATGTTTGTATTTAGCGCTCGAACTTTTTACTTAATTTAAATTTTTTGGGAAATTTGCACTTTGGCCCATGTATTTACTGCTATTTGCATTCATTCCCTTACTAGTAGTGTAGTTTGTCTTTATTTCTAATATTTATTTCATACATCTATATTGCTTTAAAAATCCCAAAAAATAGTTGGAGCTTCCTGATTGCATCTACAATCGCCATATTTTTTATTTTGCATTTTGCAGCTATTTATTATTTATTAAAAAAAACATCCATTTTTATGCCTATTTGTAAAAGAAAATCCATAAAAATTATAAAACCTTTTTGAAAAATTCCAAAAAAATATGTTTTGTATTTACTCAAGTTCTTTGCATCTCCAGACAAAAAATCACTAAAAAATATAAAAGAGCTCATAAAAATTGGAAAAGCCCTAAAACCTTTATAAAAATATAAAAAATTATTAAAAAATCTTGAAAATATATTTTCTATCTTTGAATTTTTTTCTGTATTATTATCTTTATATAAAAATAAATTTAAAGAATTTTTACTCTATTTACTTTTTTTCATTTCCATTTTAAATTCGACTATTTATTCTATTCCTTATTTTGAGTATTTTTTTACTTTAAAAATATAGAAAAATCAGCAAAAACTTTGGAAAAATATAAAAAATAGTAAAAATATATAAAACACAAAAATATTTTATTCCCTATATTTTGATTATTTTTACCTATTTTTGTGTATATACTATCTCTCTCTTACCTCTTTTGTATATATATCCTTTATATTGCTTTATATATTTTAAAAGAAAAATAAAATGTAAAAATATAAAATATAAAAATGAAATATAAAATAAAAAAAATTAAAAATCAAAATATAAAATATAAAATTGTAAAAATCAAATAAAAAATACAAAATACAAAATTAAAAACCCACAAAAAATAGCACATCCGTAGACAAATACATCACATTCATTTTTTAGCATTGATTTGATCTGATCTACCTGCTTGTTCCCTGTGTTCAACACTCTACACATACTTACACCTACACACGTCATTTTTGTAGAGTTATAATAAATTTTAACTCCGCATCTGCTTTTCATTGTTTATCATCTGTTGTGGGTTAATTGTTGTTAGAAGTCGGGTTTCGTGTGAGGTCAATGCGACGATTGGATTTCTCACCTTGTGAGATTTCTAAACCACCGCAAAATCTGCTTCACAAATGGCATCGTTGCTGGAGAGCAACAACATTTAGATTGGGATTCATTTTTTATTAATATTATTTGTCTGTTTTTTAGCTTTATTCAATTGATATTATTGCTTGACTTGTCTAATCACCCTCTCTTATTGACTTTGTGCGAGGAATCGTGGATCGAGGGAGGCGCTCTACCCAAGGGGCCTACGCACCCACGTGAAGGCGATGTGAGGTTTCTGACTGACTTCAAAGGAGGTAGGGAGGACTTGAGAAGACAGACACATTTCGAGCATTTTTGTATTTATGTAGTTGTGTAATTTTAAGTGAGAGAGATACTATTATTTATAATAATACAGGTACTCTAGACTTTGGACTCTCGGGCCCAATTTCCAAGTGTTTGTTCATTGGGAGCTCACCACAATTTACCGTGTTTTCATCACATTTTTTCCTTTGTTTTCTGGTTTTGTTTTCTTTCCTTTGTGTGATTGAGCCTTTAGCTTTAGAATTGCTTGACGATAGAGTAGGTACAAACACCTAATAACCATTGCATGCACCTATAGTCTACGTTTGGACTTAGTAAAATCTAAATTGCTTCTCACTTAGTCTTGGAACCACGCCACCGTGAGAGTTCTCCATACAACGCTTGCAGGATCCATTGTTGTGGGCACTCAGGAGACTCTAAGACCGGACACTTAGGTTCTATTGTAAGTAATTAGCATTGGTTTTTCACGATAATAGCAATTTCTGAACTTAGGGTAATTTCACGATAATAGGTTTCAATTCTATTGAGCATCTTTGCATGTAGAGTGCTGGAGGCAAGGTGAGCATTTATGCTTTAGCATTCATCATCGTTTTTACTTTTCTGCCTCTCTACCTCTGATTTTGATCACCTAGGTGCTAAGTAAAATTGACTCCTCGTTAGGCATGTGCGTTCTTACTAAAAATCCAAAAAAAGTGATAATCAATAAAATTGGGATTGTATGACCCTAAAATGAACCAAAAAAGGAAAATTCTTATCTTGGGGTGAGTAATCCCCTCATTGTCTTCGCTTTTACTCGCTCGCTCATACCCTAAGCACTAGTGCTCAAATCTCATTCAGCCTCCTAAGTGTTTGCGCAACTTTTGGACTTCTTGCCAAACTCTAAAACAGACAAGATAACACGACCGTTCTTTCAGGGTCTCTACCGAGTTGAGTAGGTGAATTGAGGGTTTGTTTTGTGCGAGTTTGTTTGTGATTTCTTGTATGCATTCTGGATCGTCTCTATGCATTTGCGCTTTTTTTCTCACTACTATTGACTTGACCATCGTGCTCTCCTGATCATTTTCTCTTGTTTTGGAGATGGTCGATTAGAGTTATTTTTATACAAATTTTGAGGATCCCCCATACACTCCAGTCGGTCTACCTCGCTTTTTCTAGAAGGACTTTGCTCCTGACTTTTGTACATATCCACCTTAGCCACAGATTCAGACCTTAGATTTTTACCCACCTCCACCTTTACATTGCCCTTCACATCCACCCGAGACTGATCTGTTGGTGTCACCTTTCATGATTTCCATGATTGAGACCTAGAACCAAATGATGGAGCAAATGAATTCAAGGATTGATGATCTTACTAGTTTAAATAAGAACCATAATGTCGCTCCACTTTTTAAGGATATGGATTCATTTTAGGATTATCATGAGAGCTTGCAATCGCCCAAAATACAAAAAAATGAGAAAATTTTAAAAATACCAAAAGATTTCGAGAGACCTTTGGTTGATTCAGACTGTGAGATCATTTTCCAGATCATTTGACCATATAGCCATTCACATAGCCATTCACACCTTGTCCAACCTTTAAACCCGAGGATGCGGTTGTATAGACCGCTCTCGGCATTCCTCATGTATATGCTAATTCATACTTCCTCCCTTGTATGGAGGAGGTCCGAAAATTTAAAAAAATTATCGACTGAACCTGAAGTGGTGGCCACCATTCATGAGATCATCTGTGCCCCACTTCAGCTGGTCATGATCGATTTATCTGCTCCTCTTCCCAAGAAAAGAAAGTGGAGGAGCAGATATGAGCATCATATCTTGACCATGACCACTTCTCATGCCATCACACACCATCCCATTCTTAGGAAAAAGAACGTTGCCACACCTTTCATTAGTTGCACCATCTCTGACCACACATGCGATCACACTCTCCTAGATAGTGGTGCATCAATTAGCATATTACCCTTCTCATTAGTACAGTTTCTTCACTTATGGCCTCTAAAGAAGACCAGGATGATTGTACTGTTAGCAATGTGAGCCCCGGGCGAACCATTTATACAATAAATGTTATTGTAATGAATAAATTATTAATGAAAGTTATTGATTATTTTTCACTCCCTTTCTGACATTAATGAATGAATGCACTATAGGGTCCCTCTGTCAATTAGGGTTATGTACCATGCCCAACTTGATGATCATACAGCTTGTTGATTCATTGGATGGATCATAGAGGTTGATGCTTGGATGAATATCTAAGGAGTTAGATAGAGGACTCATCAAGCATCATCAAATGATCATTAAGTGATGATCTCCAGTCTGAGTAGGAGATGGCAATCCCATCTCATATGACTGATATCTGACTGACCTCTTGATGCAGGTCCTCTGCATGGGAATAATGATTCAGAGGTGTCAGGTTAGTTGAGTCAATGGGTTGACTTGACGAGATCGAGATAACCAAAGACCTATGATGAATACTGTCACGTCACAAGCAAGCATCCTCTGACCAGAGACAGATGTATTGCTATATGTATGAGTATGTACATTTGGCAGACCAATAGGTTGATGACCTAACCAAGGTCTATATACCGGCGAGCTGGTGTGCATGTAAGGGCACATGAGTAATATGATCTCTCAAAGGGATCATACAGGTTCACTTGTGAACCGGGAGACATGAGTGAAGGATATTGATGAATCCTTAAGCGCATCACGGAAGCGTGTCGATCGCATCGTATGCAATCGGAGCAACTAGTCGCACTAGATGCTAGATGCAGCGGAAATTAAAATTTTAATTCTAAAGATGAAATCACATGATCACGAGAACACTTCTCGGATCGTTTCATCAAACCACAAAGTATGAGGAATACCTCTTGAAGCGTGGTTGTGATCGCGAGATCCCAAAGTAGAGATCCTCCTATCTTAAGTCCGATCCACGAAGAACGCACTTGCGGGCGTGATGATGAGTCACGTTCCTTCCCGCAATCCTCGATGAAGATCCAAGCGATGGCTCCCCCGATTTCGTCAAACGAAATCCGTCGTCTTCCTTTAGAGTAAGCAACTTCAAAGAAGATGGAGATCCACGAGTCGTCGAAGAAGAAGCCGAGAGTCTCTCTTTTCTCAACACAAAGTGGACGGCCACTTAATGGAGAAGAGAAAGAGAGAGAGGGCGAGAATGAGAAAGAGAGAGAGAGAGAGTTGTCACCTTGTACAACTCTTAATGATGTACCATGGAAGGCTACCCTAGCCCTCCTTTTATACTAGTTTAGGATCCAATGGATCTCAATCCATGGGACACATGGATCCAAGGGCTATGCTTGGTCCATGCTAAATCAATGGCTATGATTGTTGTTGGTTAAAACCAACAACATTAATTTAAATTAAAAAATGTTGCAACATTATCAACATAATTTAATTTAACATTAACTAATTAAGAGATAATGTGATAAATAAAATGGAGTCAACCAACCTCCCTAAAATTGGGGGGCGTCACCCATGAACAATTCATGGGTGACGCCACCTATGAATGGTGGTCAATTTTGGCTCCTTTTTATTTATCTTATTATTCCTTAATTAATTTTGTATTCACAAAAATATTCACCAAATTAATTCCCAATTAATTTGTGAATATTTCAATCATGCCATTGAATATTATATGAATCATATTCACAACCCAAACTAGTTAGTAAATTGCATTTCCAATTAATTAATAAGTGTGAATCTAATCCACATTATTAATCAACAAATGCTATTCACATAAATTCTCTCCCTTATATAAGTATATTATAAATCATATTTACAACACACATATATCATGGATAGTGTTATCCACATTCTCTTAATCCTTGATAATTAAATCCCATTTAATTATCTTGGATAATAATTCTCACAATATGAATCATATTCATATTAGGCTTGATAATTAAATCTCATTTAATCATCAAGTTCTTCTTGCTTGGATATGGAATTCATCAAATGAATTATTCTTGAACTCCTTCAAGAATAATGTGCTTTCTCCGCAGATACTTGGAGATAAGGACAGGGCGATTGTATTATTCCACGTATAGTGACTTGGATATTGAGATATTATCTCAAATCCAGATCGTACGAACCTCCCACAGATGCTTGATTAAATCAAGACCGCAAATCTAATCTTCTCATTGAATCTGAATCTCATTCAGATCAATGTCCAACACTTGGACTAAGATCAGATTGCTTCTTTACTGGAAGGAGTCACTAAAATCCAGGCCTGTTTCATCACTCCCTCGGAATGGAAGCGTCATGGATATACAATCGTTTATGATCACATCACCCTCAGGTATTCCCAATACCTGTACATCCTGCATACTGGAAGACCCATGGTCAACCCGAAGATCAAGATCTATTTTACACTGTCTTCTTCAGGGTTTGATCACCAAGTTTCTCATTTGATCATTGGGATTTGGTATCGATCATATACTTTCAAAAGCATATATCATACCTAGGTCTTGATCATATACTTTCCAAAAGTATATATCAAACCTACAAATTCAGTCAAGCTTCCAAAGCGAGACGACCGTGCACGGAATTTGATTCTTCCCAATATCTCATGAGTGAGCTCATGTCTTCCGGTTCAGTAGTGAACCTGTATGATCCCTTTGAGAGATCGTATTACTCATATACCCTTATATGCACACCAACGCGCCGGTGTATAGACCTTGGTTAGGTCATCAACCTATTGGTCTGTCAAATGTACATACTCAGATATATAGCAATACATCTGTCTCCGGTCAAAGGATGCGTGCCTATGCTGTGACAGCATTCAACATAGGACTTAGGTTATCTCGATCTCGTTAAGTCAACTCTTTGACCTAACTAATCTGACACCTCCGAATCTCTATTCCTATGCAGAGGACCTGCATCAAGAGGTCAGTCAGATATCAGCCTATGTGAGAAAAGGATTGCCATCTCCTACTCAGGCTGGAGATCACATCTTAACAATCATTTGACGGTGCTTGATGAGTCCTCAATCTAACCCTTTAGATATTCATCCAAGCACCAGCCTCTATGATTCAATAATTGAATCAACAGCTGTATGATCATTAAGACAGCCATGGTACATAACCCTAATTGTACAGAGGGACCTATTATGCAAATTATTTATTCTTCATTTCAGATCAGGGAATGATATTTGTAATAACATTTATTGCGTAATGGCTCGCCGTGGGCTCACATGTCCAACAATCTCCCACTAGCCCAAAGAGCCATTAATGGGCTAATCATTTAATCCACACTCATGTGACAATCATATGCTATTTAGAAAAATAGCTAGGTAAGATGATCAGTCACTCTGTTCCCAAAAGACTATGCCAAGTCCTTTTACAGCACTTGCATATCCCTAGGTAACAGTGCTCGCATCCAATGCGAATGTTGCATCTAATGCAACCAATACTCAATCTAGTCAAAGCAGTTATAGTGCCCTTGACACTATTGCTCTATAACTGTTATAACCAGTATTTCCATAATCCTCATCAGAATACCCTTATTCTGGGAGATCACTATCTCTTAAGGTATCCACAGTTAAGACCTTTTAGATTTCCATCTAAAAATCTTAATTTCTTGAAGATATTGTTATTACTGCAATCAAGTGTTCTATCTCTATAGAAGGATTAGTAACAGTTTACTACTCCCACTGCATAGCAGATATCTGGCTTTTGTACACATCTAGCATACACTTAGCTTCTCATAACTGATGCACATGTGCAAGTAGTTCTAGCATTCACTTCCTCAACTCTTTGAGGTGCTATCCCTTTAGATAGGTCATTACCAAATCTCAAGGGAAGGAAGCCTCTCTTGGAATTTCCAAGAATGGAATATGTCCAAGGTGTACTACAAATGTGACAGTCCCAATACCCTCTTTTCTTTGATTCTGAACAACTTCAGAACTAAGATCTAAGAGGTATTCTTGAGATCATATCTCAAGGTATGGAATAGCCAGTCTATAAAACACTCATTATCATCCTTATAGCATTCCAAATGATTAGGATATCATCTACATTTAGCACGATGAACACAATGGCACTCCCACTAAGCTTCACATGGTACATCAAGGTTCTATTTGAAATCATAACATTTATAATTTCATCAAATCTTATGTTCCAACTACAAGAAGCTTATTTGAGTCCATAGATGGAGTTCTTTAGCTTTCACATTGCTTTCCTCAAACATGAAGCCCTGGGGCTACTTCATGTGAATATCCTCAGAGAGGTATTCTTAGAGGAATGCAATCTTGACTTACATCTTGAAGATGCAACAGTCAAGTTGTGCAGCTAGGATTAGCAATATTCTGATGATTTCAAGCATGGTTTCCAAAGAGCAAGTCTCATTGCAAGCAATGTCTTCTCTTACGGTGTGCAGCTCATGGCTACGAACCGAGCTTTGAAGGTCTCTACCTTCTCATCAGGTTCCTCTTCTCTTGAAGATCCATTTACACCTTAATGGGTCTAACCCTTATAGGTGGATCCTCGAGGGTCCATATACAACACTTGTATATGAAGTCTACTTTAGACTTTATTGCTAATATCCATCTTTCCATGTCATGATCTTTAGGAGCTTCATCACATGAAGTCCGATCATTGTCAGACTCTGCTGACACATGGAATACATCCTCAAACTCATTTGAAGAGGTATTAATGTTTCATCTTTAATTGTCCTTTTAGTTTCCGATTTCAGGAGCCTCATTATCTTCTCAAGATTAAATGAGTTCCTTTACTTTATTTTCATCTTGATTCTCAAGAGTATCAATCCTCCAAGAATCACATTCTTAGAGATGAGATCTTTTAAGAATCTCAAGGTCATAAAGTAGGTATCCAATACCATACTTTATTTTCCTAATGAAGTAGCACTCTCAAGTGCTAGATTCCAGCTTACATCCATGGAACCTTATTAAGGATATATATTGTAGTCTCTACTACACATATATACCAGGAAACTAAGGGATAATTATGCTAAAATCATCATTGATCAAATCATGTCACACATGATCCAATTGTATCTCCCTACAACTCCATTGAGTTTAGGTTTATCAGGAGGAGTGAGATAGAAATGATGTTCATATCTCCATAAGGTATTCTTTGAATTTTATCTAATAGGTACAAGATACCTAGGTTAGATCAAATTCATTTCATCTTTCTTCAAATTTTGATTCTAAACCAAAATTGTGAAATCTTTGAACATTTCAAAGGTTTCTCAGGTGAAGAGAAGAAATCTCATATCATACATAATCGTCAATAGATATCACATATCCATAATGTTTACTATGATATAGATGATCTACATACATCAATATGTATGAGATCTTGAATACCTCGACATCTAACACCATTCCCAGAGAAGGGTGTATTGGACAATTTACTTTGAATACAGTATTCATAAGTATGTAAGATTTGAAATTTTAGATATTCTAAAGTTTCATATCTTACTAGTCTATTGATCACATCAGCAGACATATGTCCAAGACTTGATGCCAGATCATTGTCAAATGATCTTCATCCTCCTATTGATCTTATAAGGTTTGATTTTCAGTATTAGAAATCTTAATGAACCATTCATTAATTTTCTAATTTTGTGGAGTCCACTAGATGCTAGATTACTATCTGCAATATTTCCATCATAACTCTTTATGATAGTTTTATCTCAGAATTCATGTTTATTTCCAACATTTAGAAACAAACAATGAGGGTATTCTAATATCTAGGTCACAGAGACATTCTCTAAGACTAAGGGCTCTCCCACTGAGAATATGAAGTCCATCTATCCAACAGAGACTGCTGTAACAATTACAACAATATCCATGTAGATGACTACTAAACCTTAAGATCAAATTTCTAATCTTCTAATATATATATGCAACCAATTGCAATTGTCATTAGAAGATTGGGATACAATTGTTAGACTTTATCTTATGAAATAAGAAAGTCAGAGTCAATGATTTATGTAGATTATTCTGATGCTCTATCTGAGTCCTTCACTAAGGATTTTAGACAGATTTGATAGTCATACTATCAACGCATCAACCTATTGCAGTATTGGCATTCATCCAACTCTTTGGATGTCATATGGAAGTCACAGAAGTAGGTCAACTCTTTGACTTTCCTTCTTATTCGGGTCCGACCCATGCTTCCACTGCACTCTCTTAATCTATAAACAACCATTGCTTAAGACTAAGGATCTCTTATGTTAAATTCAAAAGAATTCAATGTAAGAGCATTTCAACATTTATACATGCTTCATTAAATTCATACAATATGAATATCATGAAGCTTCATGAATGACTAGAGTATAGATAATAGAATGATGACACTCATCATATCTTCATACATCTTAACTCTTAGAGACTTAGGTTCAGGTAGGTATTCAAACATTTTGAATACATCATCTCTTTCGAGCCACCATTCTGCATAATGCAGAGAACCATGTCATTCATGATTAAATGTCTAGAGCACATACGTATGCCAAAATATCTTCTTTTATTTTTTAAGGATTATTCGACAATTACGATCACCATCGACATGTCACTTCTAAAGTACACTCGATGAAAGATCAAGACTATAGAGACATACAAACCCTAAGGTGATGTCTTATTGTCTTATTTAATTGCCCTTCCTCATTATGTTGAGGAAACTTGCACACTGCAACCACATACATTATGTGTCCAATTGCAAGTACAATATCTGGATCATGAGTCCAATCCAAGATATTTTTACTGGTTATCATTGAGTATAACATTGAGTGGGTTTAATGAAGGATTATCTGAAATAAGAAATTTGCATAAGGGTATATATTATATATATATATACATATTTTACTTTGATTTAGGAATTTTTATATCAAAGTTGTCTTGCCTTGTCAACACTGAAAGTTCATTCCCTTAATCACTTTCAATGTAGGAGATATTCTTACCATTATATCTCTAGCAAGATCTGGGATCTCCTTTCCTATCTTCGTTGCATCCCAATAACATGAGAACCTACAACTCGGATAAAAAGAAGCGGGAACACATTCCGCCTTGCAAGTCCAACTTGCATTTCCCAATTCGGTCTTTAACACCCGGGCCCACCACCCCTAAGATGATGTTGACCCGTCATTAATTGAACCAACCGTCAACAGGCTTAATACTCGCTATACGCAATCTAATATTGCCCCAATAATATGAGGACCCGATATTGGGGTCACTACGTATACGGCCTTACTCTTTCGAGAAGCAAAGAACCCGATCCAATTAAATCATGTACAGGATCTGTCACTTCGGACAGGCGTCTCCTATACACAACAACTGGCGACGAAATCCTTTGCCTTGACGGGAGACCATGGATGTCACTTATGTGATCCTCCACCTCATATTCAAATTGTAATTAATTATTGTGAATCATATTCGCATAATTAATTCTTCCAAGGGAAATATACATCTATTCAAAATAGAGTGTTTATTGGATATAATTAATTTAATCACATTAAATTAATCATCAATCCAATCATCAATCAACAAACATGTCTTTTACTTGAATAGTAGGTATATACTCAAAGTACGTATTATTCGAATTTTAATAATTAGAAAAATACACATTGTCTGTCTCCGGTATTATACAGTCTCTACCCGCTGTCATGGCCAGTACCGACGAGAGTGGGACGGACCACATACGTTGCAACCCGCTACCCCAATGCTCTCCGACTAGGCACCACATCCGCCTCGGGAAAGGATAATACCAGATAGACCATCATGTACTTTGAGATGTTCATCGGTTTTTCAACCGAAATTATACCATATAATATAAATCAAAACATTTTTGATTATAAGGAGATTTGCTAGACAAATCCCCAATCCTATTCAAGCAAAAAGGGTTTTTCATGTAAAAGTTGTCCTACAACAATTGTAGGATAAACTATGGTTTTCATGAAAGCAATGTTTGTTGATGAACCAATGATCAAGATCTAATATCTCATCATTGTGGTTTAGGCAAGTGTCATTCAATGAAATAATTATTTCTTTAAATATTTCACAAAGATTTATCACTAATTATTCCAGAAAATTAACAATTAATTTTCATCATGATAATTGAATGACATATCACAAGGTTCAAGATCAAGAAATTGTTAATTTCCAGCAGTGACCCTCAATCACTAAAATTAACTTATCTTGATCAATTTAAATCCAAAAAATGCAAACTCAGTTTCAAAAGATTGCCTATTTGATTTATTAAAGAACCCAAGTGATAATTCACGCATTTCAAGGCGGATTAAAACCGTAATTATCCCATAATCACGTTCAAATCCGCAGTTCCCGCAACAGTGAATATAGTCATATTCAAAAAGTCATATCTTGAGCAAATAAAGTCCAAATTTAGTAAACTCAAGTCCTATGGTTTCCTTGTTTAATGGGGAACAAAATCCAATTGAAAATTTCGTGTTTAAACATTTTAAACAGTGCCGAAAAATTCAATTAGACAGAGGTGCGAAAATTGAAATGCAGTAAAAAATTTCGCAACCCTTTCAAGAACCAAATCGTCTAAGGTCTATGGATCATATCCAAAACCTTATTCAACCTGGTTCTGATACCACTTGAAGGATATTGATGAATCCTTAAGCGCATCACGGAAGCGTGTCGATCGCATCGTATGCAATCGGAGCAACTAGTCGCACTAGATGCTAGATGCAGCGGAAATTAAAATTTTAATTCTAAAGATGAAACCACATGATCACGAGAACACTTCTCGGATCGTTTCATCAAACCACAAAGTATGAGGAATACCTCTTGAAGCGTGGTTGTGATCGCGAGATCCCAAAGTAGAGATCCTCCTATCTTAAGTCCGATCCACGAAGAACGCACTTGCGGGCGTGATGATGAGTCACATTCCTTCCCGCAATCCTCGATGAAGATCCAAGCGATGGCTCCCCCGATTTCGTCAAACGAAATCCGTCGTCTTCCTTTAGAGTAAGCAACTCCAAAGAAGATGGAGATCCACGAGTCGTCGAAGAAGAAGCCGAGAGTCTCTCTTTTCTCAACACAAAGTGGACGGCCACTTAATGAAGAAGAGAAAGAGAGAGAGGGCGAGAATGAGAAAGAGAGAGAGAGAGAGTTGTCACCTTGTACAACTCTTAATGATGTACCATGGAAGGCTACCCTAGCCCTCCTTTTATACTAGTTTAGGATCCAATGGATCTCAATCCATGGGACACATGGATCCAAGGGCTATGCTTGGTCCATGCTAAATCAATGGCTATGATTGTTGTTGGTTAAAACCAACAACATTAATTTAAATTAAAAAATGTTGCAACATTATCAACATAATTTAATTTAACATTAACTAATTAAGAGATAATGTGATAAATAAAATGGAGTCAACCAACCTCCCTAAAATTGGGGGGCGTCACCCATGAACAATTCATGGGTGACGCCACCTATGAATGGTGGTCAATTTTGGCTCCTTTTTATTTATCTTATTATTCCTTAATTAATTTTGTATTCACAAAAATATTCACCAAATTAATTCCCAATTAATTTGTGAATATTTCAATCATGCCATTGAATATTATGTGAATCATATTCACAACCCAAACTAGTTAGTAAATTGCATTTCCAATTAATTAATAAGTGTGAATCTAATCCACATTATTAATCAACAAATGCTATTCACATAAATTCTCTCCCTTATATATGTATATTATAAATCATATTTACAACACACATATATCATGGACAGTTTATCCACATTCTCTTAATCCTTGATAATTAAATCCCATTTAATTATCTTGGATAATAATTCTCACAATATGAATCATATTCATATTAGGCTTGATAATTAAATCTCATTTAATCATCAAGTTCTTCTTGCTTGGATATGGAATTCATCAAATGAATTATTCTTGAACTCCTTCAAGAATAATGTGCTTTCTCCGCAGATACTTGGAGATAAGGACAGGGCGATTGTATTATTCCACGTATAGTGACTTGGATATTGAGATATTATCTCAAATCCAGATCGTACGAACCTCCCACAGATGCTTGATTAAATCAAGACCGCAAATCTAATCTTCTCATTGAATCTGAATCTCATTCAGATCAATGTCCAACACTTGGACTAAGATCAGATTGCTTCTTTACTGGAAGGAGTCACTAAAATCCAGACCTGTTTCATCACTCCCTCGGAATGGAAGCGTCATGGATATACAATCGTTTATGATCACATCACCCTCAGGTATTCCCAATACCTGTACATCCTGCATACTGGAAGACCCATGGTCAACCCGAAGATCAAGATCTATTTTACACTGTCTTCTTCAGGGTTTGATCACCAAGTTTCTCATTTGATCATTGGGATTTGGTATCGATCATATACTTTCCAAAAGCATATATCATACCTAGGTCTTGATCATATACTTTCCAAAAGTATATATCAAACCTACAAATTCAGTCAAGCTTCCAAAGCGAGACGACCGTGCACGGAATTTGATTCTTCCCAATATCTCATGAGTGAGCTCATGTCTTCCGGTTCAATAGTGAACCTGTATGATCCCTTTGAGAGATCGTATTACTCATATACCCTTATATGCACACCAACGCGCCGGTGTATAGACCTTGGTTAGGTCATCAACCTATTGGTCTGTCAAATGTACATACTCAGATATATAGCAATACATCTGTCTCCGGTCAGAGGATGCGTGCCTATGCTGTGACAGCATTCAACATAGGACTTAGGTTATCTCGATCTCGTTAAGTCAACTCTTTGACCTAACTAATCTGACACCTCCGAATCTCTATTCCTATGCAGAGGACCTGCATCAAGAGGTCGGTCAGATATCAGCCTATGTGAGAAAAGGATTGCCATCTCCTACTCAGGCTGGAGATCACATCTTAACAATCATTTGACGGTGCTTGATGAGTCCTCAATCTAACCCTTTAGATATCCATCCAAGCACCAGCCTCTATGATTCAATAATTGAATCAACAGCTGTATGATCATTAAGACAGCCATGGTACATAACCCTAATTGTACAGAGGGACCTATTATGCAAATTATTTATTCTTCATTACAGATCAGGGAATGATATTTGCAATAACATTTATTGCATAATGGCTCGCCGTGGGCTCACATGTCAAACAATGAGCTCACTCATGAGGTATTGGGATTGACCAAATTCCATGCATGGTCATCATGCTTTAGAAGCATGATATGAATTTGAAGGTAAAGATATATGCTTTGTGAAAGCATATGATCTATACCATATCCCAAGGACCAAGATTGAGAAACTTGATGATCAGACTATGAAGATGACAGTGTAAAAATGATCTATATCTTCATAGTGATCATAAGTCTTCCAGTATGCAGGATGTGCAGGTATTGGGAATACCTGAAGGGTGATTTGATCATAAACGATTGTATAACCATGACACTTCCATTCCGAGGGAGTGACGAAACAGGTTTGGATTTTAGTGACTCCTCTCATTAGAGAAGTGTTCAATCATAGTCCATGAACTGGACATTGATCTGAATGAGATTCAGATAAAATGAGAAGATTAAGTCTACGGTCTTAATTTGATCAAGCATCAGTGGGAGGTCCATAGGATCTGGATTTGAGATATGATCTCAACATCCAAGTCACTATACGTGGAACAATACAATCGCCCTGTCCTTATCTCCAAGTATCTGAGGAGAAATAGCATTGTTCTTAAATGGTTTAAGAACAATTCCATAAGATCTGAGCAAAGAGAAGTTGATAATTAAATGTGATTTAATTATCATGATGTATGAGAAATTATCCAATATGATTAAATGTGATTTAATTATTTTGGATAAGAATAATGTGGATAGAAATATCCAATTATTCATAATATATTATAAATGTGATTTATAATGTATTAGAGAGAATTAATTATAATTTATATGTGTTGATTAATTATTATGTGTATTGGATACACATTATGTAATTAATTAACAATATGAATTATATGTTGTTTTGGGTTGTGAATATGATTCACAATTTTTCCATGGCAAGAATGCAATATTCTCAAAGATAATTGTGAATTATTTTTGAAGAATAAAACCCAATAAATTTGTTGCAAATAAATAAGAGAGATTACAAGGAGATATGCAATCTCATGGATTTACATGAGATTGCAATCTCCATGCAATCTCCATGGGCGGCACATCATTCCAATATGGAATGTGTGGCCGCTCACTTGGAAGGCTCATGGAGATGAAATCTCCATGTGTCTTCTCTCCTTATTTGTTTGGTTGATTTAGGATTAAATTATATTTGATTTTGTCAAATATATTTTAACCTAAATTTGTTGTTTTTGTCAACAACAATCTTAGCCATTGGATAGACATAAATCAATCTCACCCATTGATTTTATGTGTCCCATGGATTGAGATCCATGGATCCCAAAAACCTATAAATAGAGAGGCATACTTGGCTCTCTCTTTACACATGCTATTGTAGCAAACAACTCTCCCTCTCTTTCTCATACTCGACAGCCCTCTCTCTCCCTCTCTCTTGGTGGCCGTCCACCTTGGTTGAGAGGATCGTCGACGCCCGCGCCATCGTGTTGCCGCTTCAACTCTCTGCGGTTCTTCGTCTTCTTGGAGTGCTTCACTCACGAAGGAGACGTTTGATCTCGTACGACGAGATCAGGAGCAACCGTGCTTGGATCAACTTGGATTGCGAGGACACCGCGACTCATCCTCGCGCGCGCAAGCCGTTACTCCGACGATCGGACTTGAGACATGAGGTCTCTTTTCATAGAGACTTGATCAACCACGCTTCAAGAGGTATTGCATTATACTTGATGTGGTTATAGATGAAACGATTTGAGAATGGTTCTCGGATCATGTGGTTTCATCGGATAAAAATTTTTTAAATTCCGCTGCACCGAACAACTAGTACGACTAGTCGTTCTTCGTCGTATCCGATACGACGATCACGCTTCCGTGATGCGCTTGAGGATTTCTCCATATCCTTTAAGTGGTATCAGAGCCTTAGGTCGACGGTTTCGAATATGATTCGAAAAATCAAGGACAACTTGGGTTCGTTTAGGTCGCGAAAGTTTTTATCGCATTTGATTTCGCAGATCTGTTTAGTAGAAATATTTGGCACTGTTTAAATTGTTTAAACACGAATTTAATACTGGGATTTTGTTCCCCATTAAATAAGGAAACCATAGGAACTGAGTTTGCATAAATCGTATTTCGTATGCTCTAGTTATGATTGTTTTAATGAACATGTATGCACTGTTGCGGGAACAGTAGATTTTAAATTGATTAAAGAGTTAATTACTGTTATCATCTGCCTCGAAATCATGTAACTCCACTTAGGTTCTGTCATAAATCAAGTTAGCAATCTATGAAAATTGAGTTTGCTTAATTTGGATTTAAATTGATTGAGCTATGTCTATTTTAGTGAATGGGGGTCATTACTGAAATTGCATTCCTAATCTAGAACCAAGTGATTGTCAATTAGTGAAATTAATTGTTAATTTCATGAAATAATCTTGAAAAATATCTGTGAAATATTGAAACATGATTATTTGCCTAATTGACATGGCCCCAACCAATTACTTGATTAAGATGTGATCTAAATCATAATTGGAAACCACAATCTTTCAAACTTGATGCTCGAATAGGATTTGGGAATTTGAGTAGCAAATTTCCTTATAATCAAAAATGTTTTGATTTCTACTATATGGTACAATTTCGGTTGAAGAACCGATGATCATCTCAAGTACAAATTAATCAATTTGGCATTATCCTTTCCCGAGGCGGATATGGTGCCTAGTCGGAGAGCATTGGGGTTGCGGGTTGCAACGTATGTGGTCCGTCCCACTCTTGTCGGTACTGGCCATGACAGCGGGTAGGACCGGGATAATGTCCGAGGGATTAAGATGTATTTTTTCTTAATTCTTAAAATACGAATTAATACGTATTTTTAGATATTACCATATATATTCAAGTAAAATAATCAAGTTTGATTGATTGAATTGGATTGATAATTAATTTAATATGATTAAATTGATTATGTCCAATTGAAATACTCTAACATGATTAGAGCTAATAATTCCCTTGGAAGAATTAATTATGTGAATGTGATTCACGATAATTAATTAAAATTTGAATATGAGGTGGAGGATCACATAAGTGACATCCATGGTCTCCCGTCAAGGCGAAGGGTTTCGTCGCCAAATATTATGTGTAGGAGACGCCTGTCCGAAGTGACAGCTCCTGCATATGATTCATTTGGATCGGGCTCGTCGCTTCTCGAAAGAGTAAGGACGTATGCGTAGTGACCCCAATATCGAGTCCTCATATTATTGGGCCGATATTGGATTGCGCATAGCGAGTTGTATTCCTGTTGACGGTTAGTTCAATTAATGACGGGTCAACATCACCTTAGGGGTGGTGGGCCCGGGTATTAAAGACCGAATTGGGGAAATGCAAGTTGGACTTGCAAGGCGGAATGTGTTCCCGCTTCTCTTTATTGGAGTCATAAGTTCTCATATTATTGGGATATGACAAAGGTAAAGAGGAGATCCCAGTTCTTGCTTGAGATATATTGGTAAGTATATCTCCTACTTTGAAAGTAAATAAGGGAATAAACTTTCATAGTTGACATAGCAAGACTAATTTGATTTAAAATGCCTTAATCAAATATTATAAATTTGAATATAAATTTCTATATTCTAATATAGAGCATTCTTAATTTCAGAAAATGAAGTCTTTGAACCCACTTAGTAGGCTTCTTGAGGTCAACCAATTGACCGGCCCAAATTACTCGGATTGGATCCGTAGTTTGGAGCTTGTTCTCTCTGCTGAGCGCATAAGTTATGTGCTCTCCGAGGATAAGCATGAGAACCCTAAGTCCAAGGAAGAAAAATCATTTAATGACAAGTATGATGAAGATCATGTCTTAGCTAGGTGCTATATCCAAGGTTCTCTCTCCAACGTTCTACAGAAGCAACATGTGGAGATGAGTACCTATCAAGAAATAATGCAGAATCTTAAGGATATGTTTGGTGACATTAACCGCACTCAGCGGTAAAATGTTATGAAAGACCTCATTCGTTGTAGAATGCAGAAAGGGACTTCGGTCCGTGAACATGTACTCAAAATGTTTGGGTACCTGTCGGAGCTGGAGACTCTAGGAGAAACGATGGATGCAGACATGCAAGCTGACTTCATTCTGCTATCATTGCCCAAATCTTTCAATAACTTTGTAGTGTCATTCCACATGAATAAGTTGGAATTGACAAGTGATGCTCTCCTTGCTGCATTAAAGTCCGCAGAGGACGTGATGAAGAAGGACGGTCCCACTGGCAGTGCAATGGTTGCACAGGTCAAAGGGAAGCGCGGTCGGAAGCATGGTTCTCAGAAGGACCCGACCCAGAAGAGAAAGAAGAAGGGACAAAGTGTTTGCTCTTCTTCCAATGCATCCACTTTAATGGTATCGAAGAAAACCGACGTCTGTCACCACTGCAAGAAGCCGGGGCACTGGAGGCGTAACTGCCCAGATTACCTGAAGTCCTCAGACAAAGGTAAAGCCCCAGCAGGTATAAAATCTACTTTTATCATTGAAACCAACTTTCTTGTAGGACGAGAAGGAAGTTGGGTTGTTGATTCTGGTGCTTCTGTTCATGTATGCAATTTGTTGCATTTGTTTCAGGAAACTAGAAAACTTGAAGAAGGGGAGATAGTCATCCAGATGGGATCTGATGCAAGTGTTGCAGCAGTCGCCGTCGGGACTTGTCGGCTATCATTATCTAGTGGTAGAGTCCTAGTACTTAAAGAGTGTCTTTATGTACCTGAAGTCAGGAGGAACTTAATATCTGTATCTAAGCTAGATAGAAGTGGATATTCATTCCTGTTCTGTAATAAATTAGTCATAAATCATTATGATAAATATATTGCAGATGGTATTTTGACTTCTGGAGGACTCTATGAATTGTGCATTAATGAACATGTCATGAATATTACAACCACTAATAAAAACCCTAAAAGATCCAGGAATAATGAAATTCATTCAAACATGATTTGGCATCAAAGGCTTGGTCATTTATCTGTTGATAGGATCAGTAGATTGATAAAGGATGGACCTTTAGATTTTCTACAGGTTCAATCTTTACCTACCTGTGAACATTGTATTCGAGGTAAAATGACTAGGATGCCTTTCCGTAACAAGGTTACAAGATGCGAAGGTATTATTAACCTGATACATAACGATGTATGTGGTCCCTTCAGTACCGCGACTCGAAATGGATATCGATATTATTTGACATTTATTGATGACCATTCACGATACAGGTTTGTCTTCCTATTACGTCATAAATCTGAAACCTTTGAAAAGTTCAAAGAGTTCAAGGCTTTGGTTGAGAACCAAACCGATAGGAAGATTAAACGAATTCGATCTGATCGAGGTGGCGAGTACCTCTCTGATGAATTCAAGGAATACCTCAAAGAGAATGGAATTGTCTCCAATCTCACTACTCCTGGAACTCCCCAACTTAATGGTGTTGCTGAAAGACGCAACAGGACCATCATAGATATGGTCCGTTCAATGATGAGTAAAGCACATTTTCCACTTAGTTTCTGGGGATATGCAGTAGAGACTGTAATATATATCCTAAATAAGATTCCTAGCAAATCTGTACCTAAGACTCCTCATGAGCTCTTGTATGGAACTAAACCTAGTGTTAAGCACTTGAGGGTTTGGGGTTGCTTGGTACATGCAAAGAACGTGGATGCAAGTAAGCTGGAATCTCGCACTCGTGAGTGTTACTTCATTGGTTATGTTAGAGATGGTATTGGATATCAGCTTTATGACCCTGAGACCCAAAAGGTTTTTGTCTCCAGAGATGTGAAATTTTTGGAGGATGATTTCCTTAAAGGTCAAGATAAAAATGAAGTAGAGGAACTCATTGAATCCCTTGAGGATTCTGAGCTTCCTAGACTAGAAACTGAAGAAGTAAATAAAGATGAAACACCCATACCTCTTTGAAGGAGTTCGAGGGTGGTTGCACCACCTGAAAGGTATGGATTCCATGTGTCAGGTGAAACTGACATTGATCCTACTTCATTTGATGAAGCACTCGCGGATCAAGACTTGGATAGATGGATGCTAGCAATAAAGTCAAAAATTGACTCCATGCATAAGAATGGTGTATGGACCCTAGAGGATCCACCTAAAGGGGTAAAACCCATTGGGTGTAAATGGATCTTAAAGAGAAAGAGGGGACCTGATGGGAAAGTAGAGACTTTCAAAGCACGGCTCGTAGCCAAGGGCTACACACAGAGAGAAGGCATCGACTACGATGAGACATTCTCTCCTGTGGCTATGCTTAAATCCATCAGGGCATTGCTGGCTATAGCTGCATATCTTGACTACGACATCTGGCAGATGGACATCAAGACGGCTTTCCTCAATGGATACCTCGAGGAGGATATCTACATGGAGCAGCCCCAGGGCTTCATGACTGAGGATGGTAAAGTATGCAAGCTGAAGAAATCCATCTATGGGCTCAAGCAAGCTTCTCGTAGTTGGAACATCAGATTTGACGAAACCATAAAGAGTTATGATTTTGTGCAGAATCCTGTTGAACCTTGTATATACAAGAAGCTTAGTGGGAGTGCCATTGTGTTCATCGTGCTTTATGTAGATGACATCCTTATCATTGGGAATGATACAGGGATGATGACCAGTGTAAAGATTTGGCTGTCCCATACCTTTGAGATGAAAGATATTGGAGAAGCCTCTTATATCTTGGGCCTGAAGCTGTTCAGAAACCGAGAAAAGAGGATTTTGGGATTGTCACAACATGGATACATTAAGAAGATTCTTGAACGATTCCGTATGTATAGTTCTAAGAAAGGATTCTTACCCTTAAGACATGGTATCCACCTGTCTAAAGGAATGGCTCCTCAAACTGTTGAGGAAAAGAAGGCCATAGCTGGATGTCCTTATGCATCAGCTGTAGGAAGCTTAATGTATGCCATGATGTGTACAAGGCCAGATATCTGCCATGCAGTGGGAGTGGTAAGTCGTTACCAATCCTGCTATGGAGAACAACACTGGAATGCAGTAAAGAACATATTCAAATATCTAAGACGGACGCAAGATTACATCTTGGTCTATGGAGATGGTGATCTCCAAGTCTTGGGATATACAGATTCTGACTTCCAATCGGATGTAGATGATCGAAAGTCAACATCGGGGTTCGTGTTCTCGTTGAATGGTGGTGCTGTGAGCTGGAGAAGCAAGAAGCAGGACACTACTGCAGATTCAACAACAGAAGCCGAATACATTGCCGCATCAGATGCTGCAAAGGAGGCGGTGTGGTTGCGCAAGTTCGTGCTGGAGCTTGGCGTAGTTTCCTCTAATACTCCCATCCCGTTACTCTGCGATAACACGGGAGCCATTGTCCAGGCAAAGGAACCCAGATGGCATCAAAAGAGCAAGCACGTGGAAAGGAAATACCACATCATTCGGGAGATACAAAAGTGTGGTGACATCATCATCACCAAGGTGGCCTCTGCCGACAACGTTACTGATCCTCTTACGAAACCTCTGACACAGAAGGTTTTCGACCATCATGTAATGAGTATGGATTTAAAGATTGTACCTGAATGGTTCTGAGGGCTAGTGGGAGATTGTTAGCAATGTGAGCCTCGGGCGAACCATTTCTACAATAAATGTTATTGTAATGAATAAATTATCAATGAAAGTTATTGATTATTTTTCACTCTCTTTCTGAGATTAATGAATGAATGCACTATAGGGTCCCTCTGTACAATTAGGGTTATGTACCACAGCCAACTTGATGATCATACAGCTGTTGATTCATTGGATGGATCATAGAGGCTGATACTTGGATGAATATCTAAGGAGTTAGATAGAGGACTCATCAAGCATCATCAAATGATCATTAAGTGATGATCTCCAATCTGAGTAGGAGATGGCAATCCTATCTCATATGATTGATATCTGACTGACCTCTTGATGCAGGTTCTCTGCATGGGAATAATGATTCAGAGGTGTCAGGTTAGTTGAGTCAATGGGTTGACTTGACGAGATCGAGATAACCAAAGACCTATGATGAATACTGTCACATCACAGGCAAGCATCCTCTGACCAGAGACAGATGTATTGCTATATGTCTAAATATGTACATTTGGCAGACCAATAGGTTGATGACCTAACCGAGGTCTATATACCGGCGAGCTGGTGTGCAGGTAAGGGCATATGAGTAATATGATCTCTCAAAGGGATCATACAGGTTCCCTTGTGAACCAGGAGACATGAGCTCACTCATGAAGTATTGGGATTGACCAAACTCCATGCATGGTCATCATGCTTTAGAAGCATGATATGAATTTGAAGGTAAAGATATGCTTTGTGAAAGCATAAGATCTATACCATATCCCAAGGACCAAGATTGAGAAACTTGATGATCAGACTATGAAGATGACAGTGTAAAAATGATCTATATCTTCATAGTGATCATAAGTCTTCTAGTATGCAGGATGTGCAGGTATTGGGAATACCAGAGGGGTGATTTGATCATAAACGATTGTATAACCATGACACTTCCATTCTGAGGGAGTGATGAAACAGATTTGGATTTTAGTGACTCCTCTCATTAGAGAAGTGACCTAATCTTAGTCCATGAACTGGACATTGATCTGAATGAGATTCAGATGCAATGAGAAGATTAAGTCTACGGTCTTGATTTGATCAAGCATCAGTGGGAGGTCCATAGGATCTGGATTTGAGATATGATCTCAACATCCAAGTCACTATACGTGGAACAATACAATCGCCCTGTCCTTATCTCCAGGTATCTGAGGAGAAATAGCATTGTTTTAAATGGTTTAAGAACAATTCTATAAGATCTGAGCAAAGAGAAGTTGATAATTAAATATGATTTAATTATCATGATGTATGAGAAATTATCCAATATGATTAAATGTGATTTAATTATTTTGGATAAGAATAATGTGGATAGAAATATCCAATTATTCATAATATATTATAAATGTGATTTATAATGTATTAGAGAGAATTAATTATAATTTATATGTGTTGATTAATTATTATGTGTATTGGATACACATTGTGTAATTAATTAACAATATGAATTATATGTTGTTTTGGGTTGTGAATATGATTCACAATTTTTCCATGGCAAGAATGCAATATTCTCAAAGAACATTGTGAATTATTTTTGAAGAATAAAACCCAATAAATTTGTTGAAAATAAATAAGAGAGATTCCAAGGAGATATGCAATCTCATGGATTTCCATGAGATTGCAATCTCCATGCAATCTCCATGGCCGGCACGTCATTCCAATATGGAATGTGTGGCCGCCCACTTGGAAGGCTCATGGAGATGAAATCTCCATGTGTCTTCTCTCCTTATTTGTTGGGTTGATTTAGGATTAAATTATATTTGATTTTGTCAAATATATTTTAACCTAAATTTGTTGTTTTTGTCAACAACAATCTTAGCCATTGGATAGACATAAATCAATCTCACCCATTGATTTTATGTGTCCCATGGATTGAGATCCATGGATCCCAAAACCCTATAAATAGAGAGGTATACTTGGCTCTCTCTTTACACATGCTATTGTAGCAAACAACTCTCTCTCTCTTTCTCATACTCGACAGCCCTCTCTCTCCCTCTCTCTTGGTGGCCGTCCACCTTGGTTGAGAGGATCGTCGACGCCCGCGCCATCGTGTTGCCGCTTCGACTCCCTGCGGTTCTTCGTCTTCTTGGAGTGCTTCACTCATGAAGGAGACGTTTGATCTCGTACGACGAGATCAAGAGCAACCGTGCTTGGATCAACTTGGATTGCGGGGACACCGCGACTCATCCCCGCGCTCGCAAGCCGTTACTCCGACGATCGGACTTGAGACAGGAGGTCTCTTTTCGTAGAGACTTGATCAACCACACTTCAAGAGGTATTGCATTATACTTGATGTGGTTATAGATGAAACGATTTGAGAATGGTTCTCGGATCATGTGGTTTCATCGGATAAAAATTTTTTAAATTCTGCTGCACCGAACAACTAGTACGACTAGTCGTTCTTCGTCGTATCTGATACGACGATCACGCTTTCGTGATGCGCTTGAGGATTTCTCCATATCCTTCATGTACAGTTTGCTGATGGATCTATCAAGAGGCCGAAGAATATCCTTGAAATTGTCGTCATTTCGATTCAGGGAATGAGCTAAAATGTTGATTTCGTCGTATTGGCCACGGAGAGCTCCACTGGGGAGCACTCTCCAATCATCTTGGGATGAACATTCCTCGCCTCTGCGAGGGTCATTATTGATTATGGATCAGGAGAGATTTGCTTTCGTCCTATTGATGAAGGTGAAGTGATCATCACTTCACCTACTGCCGATCAGAGACCTGCTCCTAATGTCACCACACCTATCTTGGCTATCCTCGAGGACCATAACCTTGATGAGATGATCAGAAATTTTTGTTGTATGTTGGATTCCACTGAGACCCAAGAATACCTCTCCAAGGAAGAAGACTTAAAGCATGGACATCAGAGTTCCTTCTTCTGGTGTTTAGCGATATGTTGATGACATCTGTGGGATTTACACAGTTGATACCATTGAGTGGAGGGCAAATTCAAAGACTAGACAGGACAGACATGGCTTGACTACTTTCATTGATGAGTCCGTTCCTGTTTACTTAGACATTGCTGAGACAAAGGCTGAATTTGATCTTGTTGCTTTTATTCAGGAATTCGGGCCTTTTGATAAGAATGACGATCCGGTTGAGACTGTAGAGAACAAACACGATTCGACTACTTCCGTAGATGAGTTCATTCCTTTTGGTTTTGACCTAGATGAGACCTCATAGGATGACAATGATTGCACTACTTCCAATGATGAGTTTTCCCCTTTTCATGATGACATTAGCGAGACTTCCAAGGCCAGACCTAACCATACTACTTCCACTCACTCATATGTGCCTCTTCACTCTAGGACCCTTGAGGGGCTTCACTATGTCGACCATGATTGGTTTGCATCATATGAGGACCCTGATGTCGACCTGCACCTTGTCAGATCTATCCCTCAGTGGTCCTGTAAGAAGGTTTGCTTTCAACCTTCTTGATCCTCTGTACATCCAACATGTTGTATATTCACTTTTTTTTACATCCGTCTATCTTTTGTATTGCTCATTCACCACATTCTCGTGTGTGTGCCTTGCTTAGGACGTACTTTGTCCTAAGTATGGGGGATGTACGAGCCGAGTATTCATTCGTCATTCCGTTTCATCACTCCTGTTGTTGCCTATAATTAGGGCATCTTTTACCCCAAGTATAGGGGGAGTGGTGTGTACATCCTTTCTATCCTCTTCCATTTTCTGATCTCTTTTCTTCTTTTCCTTTTCTATTTTCTTTTTCTACTGAAAAAGGTGTCGCCCCTTTTTATCTGTCTTTTATACTTAGGACATACTTTGTAGTTAGGACAAAGTATGTCCTAAGTATACGGGGTGTGCACCCCGATTGCTTCTATTCTTTGATCCTTCCACTGTATCATCTTTTTGTCTATAATTAGGGATATCTTACCCTAAGTATAGGGGGAGACAGTCTGAGTATGATCTTTTCATTCCCACCCTTGACCCTCCCTGCTTTGTGTACAGTTTGCTATACTTAGGATTATTTGATCCTACGTATAGGGGGACGGCCAACTTCTCATTCATTCATTCATTTCTCCATTCATTTATTCTTTAGACTTGTTTATACTCAGTACAAGTTATTTCTTCTCTTTTTCTCTCTGATCTATGAGGAAATAGCTCAAGCTAAGTATCGGGGGGGGTCGTATATACTTCATATATACTTTATCCATAACTCGTACTTTCGAATTTTTCTTAATAATTATGGCTAATTATACCTATTAAAATTCATAAAAAACACTTAATAAAAATATGTTGATTATTCCACAATATCTTTTTGTATTTACTGATTAATAAATCATGAGAAAATGTTTTTTGCAAAATCTTTGAAAAGTTTGAAAACCTTTTTAAAAAATCTTTTGAAAACTATTTGGAAAATGTTTTGTTTAATATCTTCAACCTTTGCAAAATTGGTTTATTTGAAAAAATTATTTTCTTTGTGTGAAATAAAAATGCTTTAAAAATGATTTGCAAATGGTTTGAAAAATAGTTGCAAAAATATTTGACAAATCTATATATATTATTTGGAAAACCTTTGCAAAATGATTTTCGAATCTGTGTACATGTATGTAAAAAATGTTTGTAAAAAATATTTTGGACTATAGCTTTTCAAAATTGGTTGTAAAATGATTTCAAATAAGAGGAATATATGCTTAACACTATAATTCTTTATATATATATATATATATATATATTGAGCATTTACCCTTTGTAAATTCTTTAAAACCTATGCATCTCCGTGTAAATTGTTGTACCTAGTTTTTAGTGAAAATCTTTGGTTTTTCAAAATTCCCAAAATTATTTGGAAAATTAAAATACTGAAAGAAATTAAAAAATATTTTGAAAAATACAAAAAATGCATATGCAACATATTTCAAAAAACCATAAAAAAGTTCAAGATCTTTGATAATTGCATCACAAAAATCTTTTCTGCAAGACATTAGCATTTTTTCGGATTGAATTTGGCAATTGAACAAGTCTATGTAAAATTTGAAGATTGGATCTTGGTTGGACCTTAAATCAACCTAATTAACAAGAACCTTATAGAAGCCGGAATTAAGGTACTTCAGGTCTAGTTGACTTAATTCTTTGAGGATCACGAGACTTGGTTCAATGGATTCTTGATTGCTTAAGTAGAGTATTTCGGAGCACACACACGACTCTTGTTGATAATGACCTAACTTGGATACCTGCACCTTTCACTTGGCTCAACCCAGTTGGAGTGGTGAGGGGATTGGATTTGCTGGTATGAGACGCACACAAGTGGAAACATTTGTCCTCCTCTAGGGAAGGAAGTGCACCCCAACTCGTCCGGTGATGATGAGTTTTGAAGACAAGAGAGTCCGGATTGCAATAAAGCTTCAAAAAAAGGATAGTCTACTGGCTCAAGAGGAAAACCTCCTTATGCAAATGATCTTGTGATAGTATTTCAGGAAAAGCAAAAAGCAAAAACTCCAAAAAAGTGGACAGGCATGTATAAAAATAAAATGCATGTCAGAGTGTATATATTTGTACAGTTAATAAGCAAGCTTGAGCTTCAAAGTCAAATCATGTAAGCCTGCAGCTAGATGACTTGACTACACTGGTCTTACATCCAAGGATACGTAGCTACATTGATTACCATCCATTCTTCTCTTCACACCCTCCTCTTGAGTTGGTTGTCACTTGAACTTAGAAGGGAATATCCTGCTCCTCGAGGAAAGAGTTATTGGATTGGGGAATCATTGGATTGTCATATTGGAGAAGTCAGTCTCTTTGTCATTTCAGTTGGGGAGAGCCACCATCACTAACACTGTACGAGTCAGATTCATAGCCATAAGGGTTTGCGTATGAGCTGAAGTATTCTGACATGGCTATTGAGGAGACTTGAGCAGCATTTTGGGATTCTTGATGGTTTTTGGATTTCAAATCCGATTCCCATTAAGATTTCGCCCGCACTAAAATTCCAAAGGTCCGACTTAAGCTCCAAACTTTTATTTTGTGAAGACAAGTTTGATAATTAAATTAAATCCAACTTTCTTCGTTTTCTTATCTTTGTTTATTTATTTTTTTCACTTATTGCATCAGTGTTTGCTAGGGACTAGCAAAGGCAAGTATAGGGGGATGATGAATCTCCATTTCGTCATCTTTATTCTATCATTTTTGCCTTAAAACCCCTAGTAAATGCATGTAAATATCCTTAATTCATGCATTTTATCCTTCAGGCATTTATATGTGAAAAGTTTATAAAATACGATTTTTAAGGCCAAAATTATAGAATAAATAAAATAAAAGCAAAGAATAAAATATTGAAAATATTTTATGACCCGAAACCCCTGACCTAAGCATCTCGATGACTAGGTCGATAAGGAATAAAGTGGGAGTGAGATAAGGGCCAAAACCCAATAAAAATACCTTTTATTTAATTTATTTTTATTCATTTTTGGAACCTATTTTTTGGACCAATTTTTATACTTCAAATAAAGAAACTTTTAACTTGAAATTTTAGATAATAAAATATCAAAAAATATAAAATTTCTTTCATATAAAAATAGTATACAGATAAAAAGATATACTTAGAATAAGATTCTAAAATCTGAACTTCCCAGACCCATATCTCTCAAATAAAAACTCAAAATATATCAAAATTACCTTTAATTGTATATAACTTTTAATAAACTTTTTAATGAACATGGTTTCAAATTTCTTGGAGTTACAGTTTGAAAGTTAGGTTTTGGATCCCTATTGTATACTTATACTGATTAGAATATTCATTTTATTTAATTTTCATTATTTTTATAATTTTATATTTTTAGAATTTTGTAAATATTATTTATAATATGTGTACATATTAAAACTGGAATAAAACACTCAAGAAAACCTTAAAATAAAATACTTATATAAAATACATGGTAAAATAGCTATACATGTACCTATATATAATACAACTATTTATTTAATTATATATAATATATCAGAAAAAAATAAAATAAAAAAATATTTAAGTGTATAATATTAATCTATAAATATATAAAATAATGATCGAAATTAATAAAATAAAAAATATAGAATAAAAATAAAACATTAAATATATAGATTAATATATATACCCCACAAAAAGTAAATTGTAATTTTAAAGCAGAAAAAATAAAAATCATCATAAAATACTTCAGAAAATAATAAATATTTTTTATTTTATAACCTAAAATTAATAAAATCATTTATTTTTAATCGATTTTTGAAGTAATTTTCCAGGGTTTTTTCCGGGTTGTTACACGTGGACCAAATAGGGGGCGTCAGAGGTTGACCCACACTCAACTCTCTGCCCAGCGCCCAGCCCATGTCAAACTTTGGTTTCCACCCTTCTTCGCGGATTTTTAGAGGCATTTCCTTGCATCATTTCATGATACCTCCTTCTTGACTTTTTCTCCTTGGTGATCCACCTTGCACGCCTAGGGATTATATCGATTGTTGCATCGCTGAATCATGAGATATGCCTCATTCTTTGAGCTGCCCCAGCCACTTGTTCAAAAATATACCCTCTCTTCCATTCGAATTTTGAACCTCCTTTGACTTTGCGTTGATCTCATCGGTATGCTCCGGAGTGACATGGGTGACATCGCATTCTCCGACCATCCGTGCGACCTCAGGCGTGGTCTGGGACGGCTCCACCTATCTCTGCCACCTCGCTGGCTTCGAGGTCCGATATTGTGGTTCCGACCACTGAGGTCTGTCTTTTATTGCATTGTTTTGCATAGATCTAGTCCTAGATTTATTTAGACAATTATTTTGTCGTTAGATTACGTATTTTATACTATAATCTGCCATTGAAGTTCGCCAGAGCCAAGCTCCGTCGAGCTTCTTCCATCATGCTCTGCCTGTGTATCGACCCTCTACCGCCCTCATCTCATTCCCCTTCACTTCCTCACCGTGTTTTACCTCCCGCTCACACAGATCATGACGTAATCTAGCATCTCGGAGCTCCACCTCCTTCGCCTAGCTCAGAGCTACCTCCGCCCGCACCCCCTATCGCTCCCCTTAGTCAATAAGAGCCACAGAGCACCCTTTCTTCTTGCTTGATCTTCATTGCTAGTGTTGGTGGGATGAAGGACTCCTCTATGGGTCGATTTTGAGTCTAGTTGCAGGTACCTTGAGCACTAGATTTCCTCGATCTCGCTCAACTTAATCTGAGCTCCGGAGTACACTTTGAAGCCACAATTCACTTAAGGAATGCATCAGGAACGTGGGGAGCTGGTCTGTGGAGCTTCAGGTCTCTGGAGGAGAGCGAATCGTTGAATCAAAGTAGCCTGGAGTCCTGTTCTTCACATGTTCATCCTAGCCCCCTCGTGGTCGTTGGATCACCCGGATCATGCAGACGAGCAGTGGTCATTGGATCACACACGCCAGAACTGTCTATCAACCTGAGATGATCTAATTACAACCGTCTGTTGCGAAGGGGTATCGAACGTCCTCGTCGTGCCATGTAGCTTAGGTTGGCACTATCAACCATCCGATCTGCGTAGATTTGGGCATTTTGCATTATAGACCGCTGAGTTTTTTAATTTATTAAATAGTACTCAAACTCTTATAGGTAGATAATTATGTTTTGTCCAATTTGCAACTTGCCCCTCAAGCTTTCGTTATTTGCATTTAGCCCCTCGCCAGTTTAGCTCGCGTGCATGCGCACATGGGCTTGGCTATTTTGTGGTGGTACCCTCAAATGTTTTGATGTTTGTATTCAGCCCTCGAACTTTATACTTAAGTTAATAATTTTTGGAAAATTTACACTTTGGCCCGTATATTTACTACTATTTACATTCATTCCCTTATTAGTAGTGTAGTTTCTCTTTGTTTCTAGTATTTATTTATGCATCTTTTTTGCTCTAAAAAATCCAAAAAAAATAGTTCTAGCTTCCTGATTGCATCTACATTCACGCCATATTTTTATTTTGCATTTTGAACCGATTTATTATTTACTAAAAATCAAAACATCCATTTTTGTCCATGTTTGAAGGGAAAAACCATAAAAATTATAAAAACTTTTTGAACAATTCCCAAAAAATATTTATTTAAGTATTTTACATCTCCAGACCGAAAATCACTAATAAAATATAAAAGAAAATAAATAAAAATTGGAAAACCCCTAAAACCTTTATCAAAATATAAAAAATCCTACACATATATTTTCTATCTCTGAATTTTCTTTATATTGTTATCTTTATATAAAGAATTAAATTGCAGATTTTTTGACTCTATTTACTATTTTTCATGTCCATTTTAAGTTCGGTTATTTATTTTATTCCCTATTTTGTGTTTTTTTACTTTAAAAATATATAAAAATTTGCAAAAAAAAATACTATTTTTCATCTCCATTTTAAATTCAGCTATTTATTCTATTCCCTATTTTGTGGTTTTTACTTTAAAAATATATAAAAATTTGCAAAAAAATTCTAGAAAAATTGCAAAAACGGTAAAAAATTAAATAAAACCCAAAAATTTTTTATTCATTTTGTTTTGATTATTTTTACCTATTTTCTTGTATATATACTATCTCTCTCTTACCTCTTTTGTATATTTTACCTATTCTTGTATATATACTATCTCTTTGTGATATATTCTTGTATATATCATTTATATTGCTTTATATATATTCAAATAAAAATAAAATTTAAAAATACAAAAAAATAAAAAGAAAATTAAAAATTAAAAAATTAAAAATCATTATATAAAAATATAAAAATTAAAAATCAAATAAAAATGTAAAATTAAAAACCCACAAAAAATAACACATCTATAGACAAATACATCACATTCATTTTTTAGCATTGATTTGCCCTGATCTACTTGCGTGTTCCTTGTGTTCGGCACTCTAAACATACTTGCACATATACACATTTTTGTTGTAGAGTTATAACAAATTTTAACTTTGCATCTGCTATTCATTATTTGATCATCTGTTGTGGTTTAATTGTTGTTAGAAGTCGGGTTTCGTGTGAAGTCAACTCGAGGACTGGATTTCTCGACTTGTGAGATTTTTAGACCTCCGCAAAATCTGCTTCAATAGCTCTATGCCATTCATTATGCCAGCAAAACATTTGATGAAGCTCAGAGAACTTCAAGGTGACAGAGAAAGAATTTATGGTTGTGATATTCGACCTTGAGAAGTTCACATCCTATTTGCTTGGATCAAAGGTCACCATCTTCACCGATTACTCTGCTATCCAATACTTACAACAGAAGAAGGACGCCAAACCAAGATTGATCAAATGTATTCTTCTCCTCCAGGAGTTCAATTTGGAGATAAAAGACAAACATGGAGTTCAAAATGTGGTAGCCGATCACCTCTTTAGAATTGAGCAGTAAGAGCCTCTACTAAGCAGTGCACCCACAGACACCTTTCCTGACACATCAATTTTGGTCGTGTATTCGCTCCCTTAGTATGTTGATATTGTGAACTACCTCATATCCGATGCGGTGCCACAAGATTGAACGAAAATCAAGAAGGACAAGTTCTTGTTTGCTATTCATTTCTACCAATGGGAAGACCCACTTCTATTCAGGGAAGGAGAAGATTGCATTAGGCGCAGGTGCATTCCTCGGGTAGAGCATCATAGTGTCCTCGAGCATTGTTACTCGTTTGAATCTGGTGGACACCATTTTGGGGACAGAACGGCAACAAAAGTATTATAGTATGGCCTTTGGTGGTCTATACTATTTAAGGATGCAGCAGCATCTGTCAAATGATGCACTGACTGTCGACGATTGAAAGGCATCCTCACAACAAAAGATTTGATGCCCCTAAAGATCATTAAGATAGCAGATGTATTCGATTCATGGGGCATCGATTTCATGGGACCCTTTCCCAATAGTGAGAGATATGAGCACATCCTTCCTGTCGTTGATTATGTGAGTCATTGGATTAAAGCTATTCTCGCTCGATATGCAGATAGCCCTACAGTTTGTCACTTTTTGAAAGAGAATATCATCTCGCGGTTTGGGATTCCAAAGATTCTGATATCAGATGAGGGTAGTCACTTTATTAACAGAGGTCAAGAAATTAATGAAGGAATACAACATTGAGCATCAAGTCATATCTCCTTACCATCGTTAGACCAATGACATGGCAGAATTATAAAACAGAGAAATCAAGACAATCCTCTAGCTGCTTCGCTCCAACCTCGGTCATCGAGCCAAAAGCTTCCATCTCCATAGTACATTGCATGTGTGTCACCATCAAGCTCCTGCAACTAACGACCTCCAACGGTGCCTGCCACCTCTGCCTCGTGTTCTTCCTTGAATCCACCTTCATCATGTTCGCTAAAGGCTCCTCCTCCATAGTTCCAACTTCTAGCCGATAGGAGCAGCACCTAGTCTTCACTAGCCATAGAGGCTCATCCACCTTTGTTCAACCCCCCCCCTTCCTCAAAACCTCCTGGATGGAGCCAGGAGCCTCCGCCATCAACATCACCTTCGCCAGAAGACACCCACATCATCGACACCCACCGGTCATGTGTCGGCCACTACCTTCGCTACAGGAGCACGACCACTGTCGACTACCTCCACCTACGAAGGCTGGAACCTCCTCCGCAGCTCCTCTAGCAAGTTCCCTTCATCCGCGACGCACGACCTCCCTCCATCACAACTCCGGCAGGTGCTCCCCTGTCGTCCGCCAAAGCTCCATCGGGCTCGAAACCCGAGGCCCCTGCCACGTGCGTCGCACATGGGTTGGGAGAACGATTGGAAAGAGAAGGATGCCTCACGCGTCCCCATGTGCTATAGGGGAAAATTGCTAAACACCCCTTAGAAGATCCCTGATTTGCATAAATAGGCCCATTGATCAAGGGTCACGTGTGATGCACGTGACCAGTGGCTTATTTGCGCTTAACTCCCAATAAGTTTTAGTAATTCCACCTTCACCCTTCCTAGTGCGATTTTTATATTTATTTAATTATAATAATTTCACAAATACCCCTGTGTTCTCCCTTTATTTTGAATCGCTTTATTACATCATTTTATTATTTTAAAAATTGCAGGATGTTTTTCAATTAATTATTAAGATTATGGCATGCTTATGAGATTTTTCTAGATAGTGGTTAATTATTAATTAATACTTTCGTTGAAAAAAGTGTATTTTTCCCACCTTGTGCCTCAAACTTTATAATAATTAACCATAGCTCTGAAACTTGCTAAAAGATCACATATTATAGAATCAGTTGTTTATTACATCATGCCCAAAAAGAATTGAATTTGCATGCATGATTTACCCTATAAAAATCATTTTTCTTATTTCAAACTTTAATTTTTAATAAGCATTAAATCTCACATTTTTAAGCTTTAGGATTATTTTGAGATCAATCACCTAGTGATAGATCTCGGATTAATTTATTCTTTAAAAAATACTTCTGATATTTAATTAATTATTGACATTCACTTTGTTTTCATTCATAAATTCATACAATATTTATCTTGCATCCAAAAATTACAAAAAATTTACAGTGTGTTTATTTCGTCATTATTTACATCTCAGCCAAATTTGGTAATTTTTTGATATCATTTGATAGACCTTTATATTTTATTCTGTAAAATTAGTTGCATTTGCATTTTGCATTTCAAAATTGCATAAAAAACTAAAAAACATCATGCCTTGAAAACCACGTACAAACTTTTGATAGACTTAATTCTTAGTTGTTCCTTTGCCTCCTTGAGTTCGACCTTGGAACATGCCCAAGTAAAATAAACATAAAGACATTTGAATAAAATTGACTAAATTCATTGTGGTTATTTCTTGATTGATTATGAATTCCCGCCTATAACGAAACGACAAATTTAAACGATAATCCACATAAATTAAAGTAGGGCATTCTCGGACTCGTTAACCACCCAAATGACAAAAACACATGACCTCCATTAGCATCGTCACTTCTACTAGACAACCAACCTATAAGTTTAATCACGGTGAAAAGGTAAACAAAATAATAAGATGAAATTAACGATTACTTAAGTCATTACAACAGAAAAATGTAAAAGTAAAAATATAAAGTGGCATTGAGGATTACTTAAGACATTAATGATTACTTAAGCTGAAAGCAGTAATTACACTAGGAGGAAACTTGAGAGATGTCGAGGGAACCGATTGCTCGCTCAGGTAAAAGGAGTGCTCCGCCAAGTTTCACGCATGCACCAGAGGAACACGGGGGTGGTCGGAGGAGTATTGGGGATCAAGACATTGGCAACGACACTGGCTTTTGCTTGCGTGGTGTGGCTGTGGCCGCAACTGGATTTATATTCAAACCATAGTCATTTCTTCTAGCAATGACTATCCTTAGGGAGGAAGCCATAGCTTGAGGCAATATATGCCTTACAGTTTTTTTAAGGCAACTATTACACCTAGCAACAACACTTATCATAAGGGTGTCATTACCATAGGCAACAAATTCCTTACTGCAATAAAAAAGGTTTTGTGGGCATACACGAGGTGAAAATTCTTCAAAAGGAAACTGATGTGAATAGAGAGTGTACTCCAATCAGAGTTGATCATAGGTGGGGAGAATGAAGGGATTATGTGTGTGCATGTGTGTGTGAATGAAATCTAAAGGCATAATCAAATGGAAATGGTAATGCGAGAATGAATGCAAACAATGATTGAAATAGATGGGAACATACCTTCGATTGAAGATGATTAGAGGAAGATTGAAACTGGAATCAATGATGAAAATCGAATGAAATGAACCGACATTGAAATAAAAAATAGAATGTAAAATAAAAAAACTATAAATTGAAACTAAATCTAAAAACTAACCAGAAGTGATGAAGGGATAGGTGAATTGTCATCACCTTGACAACTTGATGCGAGCGGAAGATAGTCAGTGTGAAGGAGTCCCCTCGTTAGCGAACGACCTCATCTATGTCTTCCTTACTCTCAACCTCACTCGATGTGCATGAAGTGTTGCTTCCAATGATGCTCTTGTGCTTTTGTGAATCAAGGGAAATCTAGGAAGAAATAGCGAATTGGTTCTAAGGGGATTCAATGGAGAAGAAGAGGGCCGACGACATGGCTTACGTGGAGGTAAGGTTAATAGACAAGTGGTTGGGAATAATTTGCTGAAGAAGAAATGAAGTTGGAAGAAGAAGAAGAAGAAGAAAAGGAAGATGGAACAAAGAGAAAGAAGAAGGGGTTGGAAGGGGGAAACATCAATCGAGGTCAGTGTTGCTTGAAAGGCCAATGATAAGTTACCATGTCTGCGGTCAAAGTTGATTGGCACTAAAACACAAATAAATTCGACCCTATGGAAAAATTACACTATAACTTATGTACTTAATAATGAATTATATCAAACAAAAATAAATAAAATAGAAGTGTAGATAATTAAATGCATAATTTTATGGTAATTTTTATCTCATTAGATAATTTAAATAGTTGAAATAAATAAAAACCATAGTATATCAATATGATATATTTATATATAATATACATATTTTTAATTTAATACCTTTAAATATAAATTAATATTTTCTAAATTTTATTAATTTATTAATAAGGATTTTAAATATATTTTTATTTATTTTTAAAATGTAATTTCCATATTTAATAGATCTGTGTATAATATTACAAACTTACATATATTTTAGGATTTTGTATTTATTTAAATTATTTTTATTAGATTTTATTTTTTTATTTTATGTAAAAATTATAATATAAATAAAAATATTTTTAAATGTGAAATAAAAATAAATAAAAAAATAGAAATAAATAAATATCTAAAATTCAATTGTACATGTATACCAATATGATCCCAAAACTGACTTGAATTTTAATTTTATTTTGGTGAAACCATTTTTATTTGGTAGATACTTTTATAACTTTAACTTTAAAAGCAAGTTTGTCGAATTCTAGAGTTCATATGAATAAAATATGATATTCATAACTTGAGTTTTACACCTTTTTGTTTTGAGCTCTATAGGTATTTATGTACTACTATTTTTAGATTACATTTATGTATGTTTCTACAGGTTTTATGTACAATTTAGAAATAATTAAGTTAACCAAAGGTAACAATAAATTTACAAAAAATAGAGAATTTTCATATACATAATTTATAGTTGTACAGTTGAGGTCGAAACCCGAAACTCACACTTTTAACCCTAATATTTTTAGAATTTTGATAAATATTGTTAATTATTATTATTAGAAGTTCAAAAGTGAGTTTGTAAATTGGGAATTTTCTACAAATAGTTATGAAACAAGGAATTTGTCTTTTAGGACATTTTCAATGATGATTTTCTCTCATTATTTTAACTCGATTATTTTTTGTAGATTCATTTATAAATAATACTAATTATTATATTAAATTATGTGAAGAGTGCACTTGAAAATATGTATACATCTGATTACACTATACGAATAATGAAAAGTTTGTTATTTTATGTCATAATTAAGTCTTTTTTATACCTTTCTTACTTTTCCTTATCTCTCTCTAGGTAATGGTTATTCAACCACGTTAGTAGTTACTAAGTCTCAGGATGAGGTTCTAAATGTGTAAATGTATACATATTTATAGCCTTTGGGTTCTTCTCCTTTCTTCTCTCTTTTTATTCTTTTTATGGTATGCATTTTTGAACATTTATTCCATGTTTTTATTCCATGTTTTTACAAATATTTGATAGGGATTTAAGTATAAAATGCAAGTATAAGATCGATAATTCCTAGATTCATTTCTAGTCTATTGGTTTTTATACATCTTTTAGATTGAAATAATTAAACTTATCGTCGTTATCTTTCTTAGTAGTATTGGTACAAGTTAGGTATCAATATCTAATAATGTGACCTTTCTTCCAGCTTCAAGTCTAGAACATTTCAAACATGTACATTGTGGAGGGTGCGGAGCTGTCGTTCGTATATGATATGAATTAGGGGGAAATGAATCTTGATCGTATTCCTAAAATAATCAAGGGAGATGGAGCTGGAAAACATCGCTATTGAGATGAGCACTCCAATAACAAGACAACAAGAAGAAATGCAAAAGATGCATCTAGATATGGCATACTTTTTTTGCATCCAGGTAGAGTCATTGGATGGTGCTTCTCAAGTTCTTAGCTATGTTGAGGATGACGAGAAATATGAGTGTGCATCTTCTATTTAGATAATGTTGTAAAGTAATGAACACTAAAACTTATATTAGTTTTAAGGGATCCTTTTGTAATAATAACTAATTGAGCACATTGTTAGTTTTGATTTTAATTTTGGTGATATTGCCAATAGTTTTTGAAAGTCTAGTTTTAGTTTATTCATTAGTTTCTTTGATATAAAAATATTAGTATTTTTTATGAATTACATGTCAAGATCGATGTAACATGATATATATATAACCATGATCGGAAAGATGATTTCTTACTTTTTATATAGCATATCAAAGGGGATGGTCTTTACGACGATCCCCCAAAATATCACTAGAAACATCCCATGAAAACTCATCAAGAGGAACGATCGGGTCCTTCCCCTCCGTGCATAGCAATCTGTCCCGTATGACATCAACAATAGGGATTGTCGTGACTGTCTCCTCCATGAATATAGAGGGGGTGACCATGACTGTCTCGTCCATATCCACAAGGGGTATGATGTGTCTCCTCTGAGAAAATGAAATATGGCCTTAAGAGAGTAATGGTCGGCCATCCCCAATGATCAAGGGGAACATGCATTTCTTAAGAGCGGATGGTAACTAGCCATCGCCTATTGTACCATTGTTTTTACTATCTCTAGTATGGAACCTTTAATGGTTGATTGTTCTCATGGACAGATGGCGGCGACTATTGGCCTGTGTACGTTAAACAGAGTCTATGATGGGCTTAGATTATTTTTTTCCTAGCAGACATTTGATATATTTTCCCATGTTATAGCAAACAGAATTGAGATAGTGCGGGTAAGAGGGTACATAAGCAAAAGGGTGTCACCCCATTCACCTGTCTCACGTTATGCTTCTTCTCCATAGATCTAGCTTATCTTCCATTCTCCTCCTCTTTGTTCAACAATAGCTTGAGCTTGTGCAACAACACCATCATATGAGTTGTTGCAAGGTCCGACAGAAAGTTGTGGACATAGGCTTGCTTGGTGTTATTTCTCCGTCCATCCCATCTTTCTTGTGGTGATTTGATTGATATACCGTGTGTTGAGGGTTGGACTTGTGAAACTCTTTGTGGGAGAGCTGTCAATAGCTATTTTAGTGAATTAATTTAGGTTGATCTAACAATGTGGCTTTTTACCCCCACCATTTTTTTTCAGAATTTTCACCATTAATCTTATTATGCGCATGAGGTTGTGATTAGTTGCTTGATTGCTATGAGTATAGTACATAGATTTCGTTACCTGTCTATTTAGGAGTGTATTATCAAGGATTTCTTATTTCCATAAGTTTACACATGAGCACGAGTATTCATTTTATGCCATTGGATAATGAATACCCATAAATGAATATCTAGCTCATGAATGAATATCATGGATCTGTGATTCATTTCATCTATACTGTAACAAGATAAGTTATGTGCTAATGGATTGATATCCATGCGATGATCATCCCTGTTTGCATATATGGCACAGAAGTACAAAATGCATAGATTATTTCCTTACTGCACAAATTCAATATTTTATTGATCTTAAGAGGAAAAAATTTGAGAGAGAGACTATGTGGTATAACCTCACATAAGAGATACAAGATAGAAGACAGAAAAAAGAAACAATTACTTAAAATCATATCGACAAATAGGGGGCAATTCTGAGACAAACTTTTGAAAAAGAGAGAGTAGAAGCATTCATCTAGCACACTTGCAAAGAATCCAATTACAATTCATGATGGAACATGTCTACATGCTCGCAAAGGAATCATCTCCATCTACATGTCTACCTCTAGAATAGTGAAATGGGGACCCAATATATCTTTCTACTTATTCTTCAAGCACAAAGGTTTAATGTATATTAATCCTACGGCTATCTTATTAAAGTTTCAAATTTTGAAAAAAGTATTTCCTCACGCACGCAAGTAGGTGCCAGTATTCCGTATAGCTATATGGTTGATAGAATCCTACCCACCACATGATCAAACCAAATTACTTGAGATTTTTAAATAAGTGGTTTGGGGAAGATTGCTTGGGTGAAAATCACTTTATATCATTATAAATTTAGGTTAATCCCTAGTTGAAAGGAGTAGGGAGAGCCATTATGGGCAATAAGGTATGTGCCATGGAGAACCAAGACAAACCAAAATCGCCAAAGCAATACAAGTGTAACAACGATGAAAGTGGTAAATGTTGATATATCTTGAATCTTAAACATCTGATTCAGGTTGAAAAACTATCTGACGCTCCTCTAGTGTTCGAAATTTTTTCTTATATGGCTATTCGAATCTTTCTAACTTTGAGATCCTTTCGTATGGGAGTAGTATATAAACTCCTTACTGTAAGGGCTCTCTGTATCCTCTGTATTTTTCTTTGTCTCCACATAGTAAAAACCAACCGTTGTCACTCAAGGACGTAACCTAGTTACATGTGAACCTTGTAAATCCGCATGTCTTCTTACTTGTTTGATCATATTTGTGTCTGATACCACAATTCACAACAAAAGAAATGATGATCAAAGAGCCAAGGTTGACATGTTTAAAGCTTCAACAGGAGAATGCGAAGTTCAATTAGAGATATTAGGGTTCAATACAAATTTCTTTATTTTTTGGAAAATACCACAATTTACTCTCATCACTATACCCCAAATATGTCATTCCAATTTCATCAGAAACAAAAACTCATATATCTTCCATCCAAAATAGATAATTTTACATTCTTAAAATTGTTGTAATCGACATATTCTAGGAAGACATGAATCTCTATTTATGGTGAAACTGAAAATGAGTTGGAGGGATATAATGATGAAAATATATGATGGTATTTTTCAAAAAATAAAAAAAACAAAAAAATAGGTAGAGTATCCCTTTCCTGTTCTAGTTATTATAATATATATATATATATATTTGTTGGCTTGAATGGTTCCAAGAAACCATGGTTCACACACCTATTTATGTACGCCCGCACACGCGTGTGGTCGTGCTGTGGTGCGTTGGGTGTGTGTATGTCTATAGAATCGATTAAAATGAGATTTGGTGGGATTGCAAAGGATCGCCAACATCCTTAGGCAACAATTCGATCTTGCAATAAAACCAGTAGTATCTTCACCATTTGTAACAAAGGTTCACCTTCCCCATACATCTATACTCTTACTATTACTGGGTTTACTCCCCATTCATTGCCACTTGTCCCCTCCTTTCCCCCACCCCCACCGTTCTCTCTCACTCCCCCCCCTTTCTTTCTCCCTCAAATGGTATCCCCGCTATCTCATTCTCTCTCTCCTCAAAGGGCCCTCCTCTCTCCCTTTCTCTCTCCCTCCACTTACTCTCTCTCTCCCTCTCTCCCTTTCTCTTTCCCTCCACTTACTCTCTCTCTCTCACTTTCTCTATTCTTCTACTTACTCTCTCTTCTCTCCCTCTCTCTCATTCTCCTCTCTTCCCTCTTTTTCTCTCTCCCTCTCTAATATATCATTTTTTCCTTTTGTCTAATATAGTTTATTAAATTCAAAATTATCTATAAATATTTTCTCATATATCAATGCATAAAAAAGACTTATGTAATGATGAAAAAAGTTTTTCATCCTAATTTATACAGAATTCATTTTTTAGAAAATAATGTTTAAATTAGATTGGTATTTTGTACGTATTTTATCAAGAGTAGACTTTTTAAAATATAGTTTACCCCATACACTTATATATATGTAGTATGAAATAGTACGAAAATACTCGATTGTAGATAAATTTTTTAATATAATATTTATTGGAGTTTACATTAATAACATCTACCAAATGAAACTATTTTCAATCGTTTTTATTTCATTCATAATTTGAATATATAAGACAACTATCATTTGTTACATGTAATACAAAATATTCTCTGTCACTGGATTTTTTAATACACGATATGTTTGAAAATCATAAATTAAATTTATGTTGATATACAAAAACTTAGATTTAAAATTTAAAAAATAAATAATTTGTAAATATAAATATTCGTAAAGAATTAGTATTTCTTCAGCTTTATATTATATATCTTCTTAGCCAATTATTGTAATTTATAAATTTTACTCCTAAAATTTTATATGCATTATGTTAAATGTAAATGCCTAAAATGATAATATTTATGATCTTTCAACATGCTTATAATCTCTTTCTATAGCTTATTTAAATTATTATATGATTGCAAGTACTTTTTACCTATGACCATATTATTCAGAAATGAAAGAAATAATTTGCTTTGTATAGAACACCAGTTACAATTGTTTCTATATTTAACATCTCATCTTTATTTTAACTCCTTAATGAATTCATGATATTACCTTTGTCATAATTGTCCCCACCGGCGGGTATGTACCCTAGTTGCCCTTAAAACTAAGCTTAAAAACAACACTCCATCAAAACAGACAACAGCTCAAGACAGCAAAGTCCTTTCAGTCCACAACCGCGATCTTAGGCGGGCACACGGTAGACCCTCACCTCATCGACGACAGGCCCACACAGCGCCACGTCACCCACCTTCGTGTGGTAGAAGGTGCTAAAGAAGGTGATCCTCGTCCTCTAACCCGCCTTGAACCTCAGACTCACTGGTTTGAACTCTCCTTTCCCGCTTGACGTAAATGGCACCTTCAGCGCCTCCCTCCCAGCGAAAGCCTCCACCATCATGGACCCATGGCATGCGTTCTTGGCATCGCCCACGAGGAAGGTCAGGTTATAGGTGGCATCGAGTGCAGTGCGGATCACCTGCGCGACCGCACTCTCACGACCTGCAACAAGCTCAATGGCCGCGCGACCGCCGGGGTATAAGAAGTTTGCAGAGTCGATGTATCGAACAGCCTTGAGGGATTCGATTATCCAGCCGGGGAGGGGGGAGGCGGCATCCGCTTGTTTGGGAGGAAAGAGGACGCCTGAGGTTGAGTTAGCAAGGATATGAGGGCCTTCTTCGAAGTTACCGTTCTTCACTAGATTGCCTGCAATTCGTAATGGAAAGACCGGAAAATCTTCATACCATAGACAAATCTGAACTCTTTTCACTAAAATTTGTATACCTGATCCGAAAAAATAATCTACAATAGATCTTACCTACAATTATGCGTGAATTTATAAATGCATGAATCAAGTCACTTATATAAATGTTGGCTTTGTATCTTATTAAGTTTTGTTGACCATGTTCTCAGTCGAAGAAACCGAGAGAATTTGGATAAAAATTGTTTATTCCCGTGGAAACAGGAAACTCCAATTATCCGGAAGATTATTGATATGTGGTTTACCTGGATGTTACGCTTTTTAGAACTTAACTCGATTATGTGACTGGTGAGTAGATTTACTACATAACTAAACTCCCTTACTACATAAACAGACTAAGACAATTCTTTTGAACAATTTGTGTGGCAACAAGTAGTGAAAATGCAAGAACCCATACTACCAAAAACAGAGCATATTATTTCTCCCAGTCAAAGATTCGAGCTTTCTTACCATCCAAATGCAGCAGAAACTCCAAAATCACAAACCCATTTGAGAAAAGGTGATGATTCACAAGATTAACCAAAGATTTTCGAGTACCTTGGGTTGGCATAGGAGGGAAAAGCTCCTTAATGGCTACAGAATCCAGCAAAGGACCGCACGCAGGGTCCTCCTGCCTTCCTGGATTATGGAACATCACCGTCACGTTCGACGTGGTAGACCGGAACCCCCATGCGTAAACATCACCACCATAGAGTGTCTGCAGCGGCAGGTCACCGGATGCCGGCGGTACAGAGACTCGCAGGACCTCGTCCTGGGCGCAAGGGCGCGATACACCAAAGGTGAGGGAGTAGAGGGCGCCCGGCTTGACAGAGATGTTCTGAGAAATGGAGGCCTCATTCCCGAGACGCACAGCGTAAACGCCATGCCGGACTGCAAAGTACATGCCGCCGGGCTGAGGGCCACCGGAGATGTATTCGACGAGGCCGTGGATGGTCCATTTGGGAAGGGCGTGGCGGCCTAGCCGGACTGTCTTGTTCAGCTTGGACGAGCGGGGACTCTCCTCAAAGTTGCCATTGGCCAACAGTCCTGTGGGCATCAGCCAAGTAGGATTACAGTTTAAAATCTTCGTATTTGTATTACAGAGTCCATTGATCGTTTTTTGTGATAAATTTTTGTAGTGACAATCGGCTTTTATATACTGTAGTATGGGATATGCATATCTATTAAAAAAGTTTGAAACTTGTATTAGCAAAAGGCATGTAAGCCATCAGATAGTATGGCATGATTTTTCATTTTTTCCCATTTGTTTTTTGAGCAGGGAGATCAGAGGTTACCAGTTCGAGAAACTCAAGGAGAGAACCAAAACATAAATTTACGGAGTTTGTTTAATAAGAAGGTGAAAGGAAACAAACCCAAAGTAAAAACCATCAACTCAAAACAAAAGGAAGCAGAGCTGCAATAATAAAGTAGATTTTTCAAGAACAAATATCAATTCTGCTTCTCAAATAGCAAGAAGAAAATTTACGAAGTTCCGTATCTAAAAATAATGATGTAGTGGCAGAAAGAAGGAAAACATCTAATTTCCGTGACTAAAAGCAAAAATCAGCTCAGCAATGAAGAGAAAACCAAGCTCAGCAATTAAAAGACGACAGGAACAGGGGTTTTTGGGGAAGCCAAATTTGTTTATGTATACCAACTAGCTCCTGTTTGTACAGAGCATACAAATTGTATAATCTCTGTTCATGAGGTTGGATTTCAAGGTTCACCCATTCATTCATGTTTACAAATATTAAGGAGAGTCCTTACACACAAGGACAACAACAATGTGTTTTCCCAAGGTAACTAGGGTCGGCAACGATAGTCCTTGCACAAATAACAAAAAATTTTGGCGCATGAAATGCAACAAGCAAGCTATTTAACATAGAAAATGGTCGAAGCACAACATTTGATCAACAGCAGAATCTGACAAAAAAAGCTGAGCAAATAAATGCTTTTTCTAACTTCAGCAGCAATGTCAGATACATACACCAAACATATGGGGTGCCTCTCCTTTTATAATATTTTGGAATCCATGGATATCAATCCATGGGCAACACAAATCCAATGGCCCTCATTGATTTGTGTTTCATTTAATGGCTAAGATTTGTGTTGGTAAAAATCAACAACAATTAATTTAATTTATATTAAATCTATATTGATAAATTAATATAAATCAATCCCAAATTAATTCAATCAAGCACGGGGATTATGGAATGAAGATTGCCTCCTTCCATAATATTGGATTTGGTGGCAATCTCATGCCATCTCATGAGATTACATTATTCCGTGGAAATCTCCAAGATTTACAACAATACTTGTTGTAAATTATTCTAGAAAAATAATTCATAATTATTTTGTGAATATTGCAATCTTGCCATTGGAAAATTATGAATCACATTCACAACCCAAAATAAAATGTGAATTATATTTTCAATTAATTGTCCAACGTGAATCCAATTCACATCAACATTTAATTAACAAATGTAAATTACAAATAGCTCTCTCTTATATACTATAAATCACATTTATAATATATATGACTAATATGGATATTGCTATTTACGGGCCGCGGACCTACCCTTGTTAATAGTGTTGTCTAATTTGACTATTTCATTGCAGTCGGATAGATCTGCGTCGATCAAAAAATTAACCACCCAAATCGATGATTCGTCGAATGAAATTAAAGTACGGTTTTATGTTTATTTAGCCTGGGCAAGGCCCAGGGTCGACTCAAGGAGGTAAAGGAACAACTCGGGATCAGCAAAATGTCAATGCACAAATGCGGATGAACAAGGTTATTAAGGAAATTAACAACTTAACCAAATTAAATTTTTGATGAGAAATTAATCCAAATTGACCAAATTGTATTTTTTCTGTTAACCTAATTCAATGATTAATGCAAAATGGATTTTTTTTAGAATTTTTGTATTTAAAATGCACAAATGAAAAATACAAACGTTTTTGGGGTTTTTATGCAATTTTTCATGCAAATGAAATGCAAAAATCATGAAACTTTTACTGGAAGTTAAATATGATGAAATGAAGCTATACTATTGTTTTTAGAATTTTCTGACACTATGATTTTTTTATGAATATTTTACTGAAAATAGAGCGACTGCGAGTATTTAATTCCTAATAATCCACGAAATTAAATTATCTACGGAGCTATCTATCTCAAATGGATATTTCAATAAGGAATCCAGGAGAATTGAAATTTCTCAAAAATCGTATTCGTGAATTTAATTAAAAATCAATTACAAAAATCAATATATAATTTATTTCATGCACAAGACAACTCTAAATTGGACGAAATTTGGATAGTAATTAAAGCATAATTAGATGCACCATTCACAATTTTTTCACAATTATGAAGCAATAAGTAACTATGTGCGAATTTCAGAGTATAATTGGGCAAAATATCACAAATTTTCAATCTCTGATTTTTAATAAATAATCTGATGCTCACAAAAATACAAATAGATAGCCACGAGATAAAGAATTAGTTTCTCATCAAAGTACTATTTTTTGATAAAAATTGATGCAAAAATAACTTCCAAATTAATGATCAAAGTCAGGTTGTCCATGCAATACAAAATGAAAGTTGAATGAACTGAATGTGGACAGGGACGTTTTTGCAATTAAACAAACTTGAAAGGACGAAGATGCAATTTTTACAAAATAAATAAATAAAACTTGACCTTGTTCTCATCCATGCTAGGGCACAAGTAGGTAACCTCAAGGGGGCGACGGCTATGCGCACGTGGCAAGGGCCGTGCTGGACGGCGCACGAGCCGACCACGCGCGGGCGGAGGCCGCTTGACGGCGGTGGCACGAGGGCGAGCTGAGGTGATGGGGTGCGCGCGGAGGCGACAACGCGAGGACGACAGCGCGCGGGGACGAGGCGCCGCTCCAAGCTACGTGCGGAGAACGGCGAGCGCGGGCAAGGCGCGGGCGTGGCGCACGTGGTGCCAGTGAGGAAAGGGTGCGGCGACCTTGCAGAGGAAGTGCGCCGCACGGGGCGTCGGCGTGGAGGAGCTGGGCTGAGCTCGGGGGGTACGGGGCTTGGAGGGCGGCGCACGACGTGCCGCTGCTGGGCGAGGGGTGTTGCACCGCATGGAGCGGGCGCACGAGGATGGCGGCATCGACAAGGATGGAGCGGCACCGCGCGGCCACGGGGGTGCGCAGTGGTACGGGCGGAGACCTGGCTGGCGGACAGATTGCTGCGCAGCCAGTTCGGGCAGAGCCGTGATGTTGGGTCGACGGCCACGCGCCTGGAGGCGGTGGTGGTTCTGGTGGGGCAGCGTTGGCGGCTTGGAGATGCATGGACGACGGTTGTTTCATGTCCTACATTTTTTTGTAAACAGGAAAAATGTGAAGAGGTGGATTGTGATGGCAGTGGTGATAATGGTGATTGTGATGGTTATGAAGATGTTTGGGTGATGGTGGTTTTTGTATAATGATTTGTGTGTGATGTGTGGTGAAAAATGTGGTGATAAAGATTATGATGTGATGATCAACAAGGAAAAATTGTTAGATAAAAAATAATGTAGAAATAGAGATAGAGAAATTTCCTGTGTTGTTCGTCAGATTGTGGAGCCGCGTCGTGCGGCTTCCGATTGTGGCCTCGATCCGGTTCGACGAAAAATCGGAGAAGCTTTGCGATCTTGATGGGAAGTTCGCTACGTGGATATTAACCGCGGATCTCGTCTGCAGGTCATCGTCGCTCAGTGTCTAAGGGGGAGCTGTCACCTCACGGATTAAACAGGGCTCGAACATTTCTAACTCGCGGATGATGGAAAATGGAGGAGAGGATGGGAATATAAAGAGGAGGAGGGAGTTGGAAAAGTGATGGAGAAAGTAGGGGAAATGGGGAGTTATTTACTTGGATTGGAAAACAAGTAAGGAGGAAGAAGTAAAAGGGAGTAAAATAAATAAAATAATAAAATAATATAGTTGGCTACTAAAAATAATTAAAATATCAATAGTAAAATAATAATAAATAATAAATCCGAAAATAATAAGATAAATCTGAAATTAATAAAATAAAAAAAATGGGGTGACACGTGGCGGCTCCAGGAGTTGCCACATGTCGCTCCTTGAAAATTCAAAAATTAAATATAAAGAAAAATCAAAAAGAAATAATAGAAGGGATTAAATCAAAAAGTGGTCAGCAAAAAAGTTGCTCGTCTCGACGAGATCTACAACTTTCATGAAGGGCCAAAAATCAAAGGAAGTGATCTGTACAAAAATGTTTTTTTGGGTGGTACCTTATAGATATAAAATACCGCATTTTATCTTTTGTAATTTTTTTGTCATTTTTCAATAAGAGAAAAATCAAAATAAAAATTGAGAAAATATGAGAAGAATATTTACAACTTAATCTAATTTTTCGGGATTTTTAATAATGAAGAAAATAAAAGGATAAGATACAGGGGTAAAACGGTCAATATGTACAATATACAAAAGGGACCCAAAACCCATGTTTTCCATACGAGCTCCGATTTTAATGAAAAATGTCTTGTTTCGAAGGTCTTTGAATGTATATTACTCTAAAAGTGAGTAGACCTAATTCAGAGTTTGTATGAGCGAGATATGCGCATTTAAGGCTCCTAGTTTCAAATTTGGATTGGGGTTTTGGTCAATTTTGCAAGTTAGTATTTTTTGATATTTTCTTTTAATTAATGTTAGTCATATATACACTATGGAGTTGATTTTATTAGATTTGGATTTAGTATACAATATATACAGATAAGTGAAATATTGTGAATATACATGTGAATATTTACAAGTGAAATGGGCTTCTTATTTATGCAATATGAATGCTAAAATGCAGATGTTATCAATGCATGTATGAATGCTAATTATGCAATATAAGTGGGAATATGCAGCTAATTACGTGAGAACGGAGCTCTATTTTCAACTTTTAGAGTCAAGAATCACAGATTCATCACCCCCCTATACTTAAACATTGCTCGTCCCTGAGGAACTAAAATGAAATGCAAGAGTGAAATGATTTTGGGTTCCATACCAACGTCATGAACAAAAGTTGAAAATGGAGCTTGACTCGACCTTTGGATTAATTGTGTGACGGAACCTTATTGAGATATGAACTTAAGACCTAACAGACTTCAACTTCCACAAGTCTTCTATTCAAGACGCCTCAACAGTCAGGTCAGAACAAATCCTCATACGCAAATTTCTGATGACTATGATTCTTACTTGTACTGTTTAAGTGATAAATAGCTCTCCACATCAGAATAGCTCAGAACCAGCCTCCTCTAACAAGGTAACTCAAATAACACAGTCAAATAACTCTTTCCTTGAGGAGAGGGGTATTCCCTTCTAAGTTCAAGTGCGACCAGCTCAAAAGGAGGGGCTAGAGAAAGAATGGACGGTAGCCAGTGTAGCTACCTATCCCAGGATGCCTGACCAATGTAGCCAAGTCATGCAGCTGCAGACTTCTTGCTAATATACATACTCCGACATGTCTCTCTATTTTTTTTCTCATCTGGCCTGTCTATTTTTTTGGAGTTCTTGCATTTTTTTCTTTTCTTCTTTTTTTGGGAATTATATACAAGGTGCAGCATGTACATCAGGAGTTTTTCCTCTTGAGCCAGTAGACTATCCCTCTTTTGAAGCATTATTGCAACCTACAGCATCCTGTCCTCAGACTTCAACACCACCAGACTAGGTTGAGATGCACTACTCTCCCTAGAGGAGGACGGATGTTTCCACCCGTGTGCTACTCCAAGCTAAAGGATTCTACTTCCTCACCACCTCATCAATGAAGAGCTATGTGCATTGTGCTTGTACAAGTTAGGTCACTATCTAAAAGAATCACGTGTATGCACGAGATATTCTACTTAGACTAATCAAGATGACATGTGAACATAGACTTGCAGACTCAAAGAATTAAGTCACTTGACCTGAAAAATCTTAACTCCAGATCCTATAAGGTTCCTCTGAAATTAGGTGGATTAAGTTCAAATCAAGTCCATCCTCAAGATCTACTCATAACTTGGTTCAGAACCCACTAGCTTTTAACCTTGCATATGCAAGATATGCAGATGAGGTGTAGATGACAAGCTATGAATGAAATGCAAGACCTTTTTTTCAAATGCAAGGATGATATGCAAGAGTAAATAAGAAGCCTTTATTTTCAACATTTTCATTTTATTTTATGTTAAATAACAATTTTTACAACAATTTTTAGTTTGTAATAATATACATAGTATACAAGTTTTTTTTGGTATACATCCTATTTTACAACAAATTTTACAAAAGTATGTTTTACAAGAATTTTACAAAATTTTATATAAGTATTATACATATAATACAAAATTATACAAATTTTTTGTTCAAACTTTACCCATCCCATAATTATTGCATAATATACACAAAAATACACGAAAATACGTGAAAGTATGAGCTATGGGTAAAGTATATATGTAATATATACATGCCCCCCTATACCTAGCGTGTGTTATGTCCTCAGAGCATGGAAAGCGATGAAAAAGATATAGCTCGTGCTAAGCATAGGAGAGCTAAAAGTACAAAAAGTATAGAAGTCGCACCGCCCCCTATACTTAGGCTCTGCCAGCCTAAGTGTAGAAGAAGATCAAAAATGGGGCGGAGGAGGGCAAGAGGAGAAATGGATGAGTATATACATGGTGGGCATCGATCCCCCCTATACTTAGGCTCTGGTCAGCCTAAGTATAAGACAGGAGTGAGTATGAGAACCGATGTGATCTGGAGGATGTACAGTTAATAGATGCGGGTCACTCTCCCCCCTATACTTAGGATCTGGTTATCCTAAGTATAAAATGAAACGATATGGAGTTGGGGTGAGTGATTCGAATCACTGCGAAGGGAGGGAGAGAAAGTATATACAAGAAAAGAGTAAGAATATACAAGGATTAAGAAGGCTTGTGACGAACCTTCTTGCGGACGCGAGGAGGTGGATAATATACATATGTGTCGCTGTCGGAATCGTCCTCAAATGAATAATAGTGAGGTGTAGGGATCGTCCAACGAGGGTCGACACACGGCTGCTTGCTTAGATATGGCTTGAGAACAGTCGAACTGAGCTCACTCATATAAATCACCTTATCCGGACCAGATGAGGACTCCTCAAAAAATTCCTTCTCCGGTGTGTTGAAGGAGACTCTCTTAGTCGGTTTTCTAGAACCTGAATCATTGAGAGGGAGATGAGAGCGACGCGCCTTGAGAGGTTTGGGGCAACATCTCGAGGAAATAGCTACTCATCACGAGATAAAGAATTAGCTACTCATCAAAGTGCTATTTTTTGATAAAAAAATTGATGCGAAAATAACTTCCAAATTAACAATCAAAGTCAGGGTTGTCCATGCAATACAAAATAAAAGTTGAATGAACTGAAACGTGGACAGGGACGTTTTTGTAATTAAACAAACTTGAAAGGATGAAGATGCAATTTTTACAAAATAAATAAATAAAACTTGAGCTTGTTCTCATCCACGCTAGGGCACAAGTGGGTAACCTCAAGGGGGCGGCGGCTATGCGCACGTGGCAAGGGGCACGTTGGACGGCGCACGGCCGACGACGCGCAGGCGGAGGCCGCTTGACGGCGGTGGCACGAGGGCAAGCTGAGGCGATGGGGCGTGCGCGGAGGCGACAACGCGAGGACAGCGACACGCTTGGCCGGCACGTGGGTGATGAACACCCCTCATCGTAGGTCTAAAGAGTATGTCTCACACAAGGCGGAGACAACCGATGTCGATGCGGCGACCCGCAATGAGGTGCATTTAATCAACAATTAACCCACAATCAAAGAATAAAACAATCAAGCTCAAAGGAAGTGTGAATTAATCTTTATTTACTCTACCATAAAATGTATAGGGAACAAGCATGTAGAGGTCGAACCACAGAGAGCAATACAAAAATGCATGAGCCTAGAGGTGCATATCAGTCATCCTTGTGTGGAAGTGGGTCTTTTTTTATTTTTTATTTTTTTTTATAATTTTTATTTTGTTTTTATCTTTTATATTATCTTCTTTTTATATATATATGTATTTTTTGTATTTTATAATTATATATTTATTTATTTAGTAAAGATATAAATATATATATAGAGAGAGATATATATATAAAGAGAGAGAGGAAGGAGTAATAGAATATATATATTTATACATGCTTAAAACGTATATAGATATAATTATTTTTTTTAGATTTTTAATATGTTTCTAATTTTTATGTTATTTTCCTGGGATTTTTGTAATTTTTATGTGTTTTAATTTCAAAAATGTCCTTAATATGGGACTAACTAAATAGGCCGAATGAAATTTGGGTTTTAACAATATAAAATACTTTCAAAAATTACCCAAATTAATTTGAATATATTAATAATAATCTATAGGTAATTATAAAAGAGAAATACATCTTTTTGGGGTTTTTAAATCATTTTTCTGATTTTTGTTGGAATTTTGGGGCTTTTTGATTTTTTTTAGTTTTCTTTTTCCAATTTTTAGGGATTTTTGGACTGACACTAGCATAGGACGAAATACACCATAGGTAATTTTTTTGGAATTTTTAGGAAGGTTTTGATATTTTTTTTTGGAATTTTATAATCTAGACAGTGAATAAAAGGCATGTTTTTGATTTTTAATAAATGCAAAAATGCACCAAAATGAGAAACTAAAAATATAGCGTGCAAATACAGCCAATCAGTAGCATAAGTCTATTTTTCCAAGATTTTTTTTTGATTTAATATGAAGCACAAAATAAATAGACAAAGCCTTCAAAAATTAAAGGGCCTGGCAGGGGTATTTTTGCAAATAAAATAGTTCACAGGGGCATCCATGCAAAAATCACAACAAAAATGCTCTTTAACTTTTATTTTCAGAGTCATTTAACCATTACAGGGACCCGGAGGGGCTTAGCTGCAAAACTTCACGCGCCTCACGTGGTTGTCGCACGTGAGGTGTGGAGGGACTAAAGTGCAAATATTAAAACATTGGGGGTCCGTATGCAAAATTCACATTTTATTTACAACTGTAACCTTTATTCTTGGCATTAAATAATAAATACAAAAAACGAAGGGGTTGGATGTGAAATTTACCCCTAAACCAAGCGCTTCATCCTGCGGCGCTGGAGGCGCCACTTATCCACGTGGCATCCTTCGGACGGCGGGTATCGGTTCGGCGATGAAGGGCCAGGATTAGACCCTCCTGGCTGATCTGACGGTGGTGGTGCATCTTCATCGGACGGTTGGCGTTCAATCTGGGCCGCCCCTCTCGATCCAACGATGCGGAAGGCACCTGGAAGAACTGGGAAGAAGCTCGCCCCCGGCGAGCTTCGATCGGGGAGCACGGGCTCCTCCGGGCACCTCCCGCGCATCTGAAGCTCTCTGATCGTAGCTGGGAGGCTTCCGCATCGTCTGACGGTGGTCTCATGGCTCCTGGGGGTCCGAGTCGATGGAGCGAGGTCGGAGAAGAAAGGAGCCCCCAGGAACCTCTTCCTGGTTGAATGCGAGTCCAGTTGGGCTCGGTTCTTCGAAGTTCCTGCACAGGAAGAACCGCGGGCAAGAGAGCTTGCTCCTCGACCTGGGGTTTTGAAGCTGCAACGCAGAAATGAGGTGGGCGGAGGGGTTCCGGCGAACGGCGATGAAGGAACCCCGATTCGCCAGGACCTAAGGTCCTGGGTTGGACAACTATGCGAGATGGATGAAGAAGGCGTCGAGGAACGAGATGAGATGCTTGGAACGGTCGGATACGGTCGAAACAAGAGTGGAGAAGTCGCCGGAGCGGAGCTCCGGCGAACTTCGAATTTTGATTTTTAAACTACAGACATTAATTAAAACCTGATCTAATGACTGGAATGAAAAGCCAACATCTAAATCTAACTGAAAATGCATAGAAAAGGCAGCTCTTATACCTGGGGGCCTCCAGGGAGCAGGGCGGACGCCGGAGCTCCGCCGCGTCAAAATCTCCTCCCTCCGGCCGAGTCACGGCGCTGGGTTGCTCCCCCTGTCACGAGGAACACTCCAGGAACGAGATCTAGGCTTTTGGTTGGAATAGAAATGGCCAAATTCGAGGAGGAAGGCGGAGCTTTTTATTTATAGACATTGACGAGTGGCCTTATTGACCGGCGATTATTGATTAAACCAATGAGTATCAGATTGATCTGATTAATCGGCGGGGGTCAGTGATGATTAGGGCATGTTTCTTGTGAAGGAAGCGTCTTCGATTGACGGATGGATGGCCCGGGAAAAAAGGGAAAAGACGGGCGAGGAGACGGGATGCGTCAGGTCGGGCGGCAGGAGGCTGAGTTGACTGAGGTCAACGAAGGCCGGAGCCTTATTGGGCCACGTCAGCCGCTACGAGACAAAATAGCAAATCTGAAGGAAGATTGATTTATTTAACCCCCTAAATGATTTTATTAATTTTTTCGTATAAAATAAAAAATGTGTATTATTTCGTCTAGTATTTATTTATGATTTTTATTGAATTTTTCGAGGTGTTTCGTTGTAGTTTTATTTGGATAATATGTATACGTATGTATTTACATGTATTTTCATGTAATTTATTTATAATTTGTTTATTTTCTTTTATTATTTTATTAGCTTATTTTATAAATTTATAATTTATTTTTGTGAATAAATAGGTATTTTTGTTTCATTTTTAAGAGTTTATTTTCATTTTTAAATAAATTTGTATATGTATATGTGAGTATACTTATAGGTATTTTACCTATATATTATATTCATTTATTTTATTTAGTGAATTTTATGTGTTTTTATTTCGGATTTGTATTTTTAATACTAGTATATAATATGTACATTATTATAAAAATATGGATGAATAAAAGGATAAAAGAATTAAATTTCTTTTTATTTATATACATTCTTCTCATAGGTATTTTGCCTATGTAATACATAGACTTATTTTATTTCTCAATTTCTTTTTGGTTTACTTTGAGTTTTGATATGTACCAGTATTATATACATTATTTACAATATTCTAAAAATATGAATTTATAAAAATAATGAATATTGAATAAAATGAATATTTTGATCAGGTATTATGTACAAGAAGGGCCAAAAACCTAACTTTCACAGATGGGCTCTAAAAATTAGGACACTAATTTTATAAAATAGTTTGGGAAATGCTATATACAATTAAAGGTGAGTTTGGTTGATTTGGAGTTTTTAATTGCAAGATATGGGTCTGTGAAGTTGAGATTTTTGCTTTTTATTTTGTGTATAAAATGTACAGTGAGTATTATTTTTACACAAACTCAATTTTGTATTTTTATTTACATTATTATCTGCAACTTTTATGTACAAAGTTTCTTTATTTGATGAATAAATAATTATGTACAAAATAGGTGTCAAAAATGCATAAATGAATGAATGACTAAATGAGATGTTTATTGTATAATTGGCCCTTATCTCCCCCTACTTTATTCCTTGTCGACCAAGTCCATGCTGGCCTTGGTCTCGGGGTTAGGGTCATAAAATATTTGCAATATTTTATTCCTTTTTCTTTTCTTCCCTTTATTCTATAATTTTGGCATTAAAAACCTTATTTTATGTATAATTAGTACAATAAATAATAGATGCTAATATGAACAAATTAATGCTATTTACATGCATTTGCTGGGGTTTTTAAGGCCAAAATGATAGAATAAAGGTGATGAAATGGAGATTCATCACCCCCCTATACTTGCCGTTGCTAGTCCCTAGCAAATACTTATGCAATAAGTATCAGAAGAATAAAGGAAAGAAAAAGGAAGATGAAAGGAAGATAGAGTGAATAGGGGTGCTTTCAGTGCAATGCATGTCTCTACAAAATCTGAGATTGGAGCTCCTGTCAGTCCTTAGGTGTGGATGTGTGTGGAACCTAGTCGGGAACCAAATTTAAAACACAACAGCCTTCGATAGTCGCAGAACTTGGTTCAAATCACCTTAATAGCCTGGTCAGAACTAGCCTACACCATACACAAACCCTTATGACTATGAAGCTGACTTGTACAGTGTAAGTGATAGTGGCTCCCCACCTCAGAAGTGGCAAAGAAACAACCTCCCCCATCCTGGTAACTCTAATGCCTCGGTCTAGCAACTCTTTCCTCGAGAAGCGGGGTATTCCCTTCTAAGTTCAAGTGCAACCGGCTCAAGAAGAGGGGGAAGAAGTATAGACTTTTGGAAGCTCAGCCAGTGTAGCCGAGTCTCCCGCTGCAAGCTTCATGAGATGAAACATGGATACCATAAGCTTTTTCTTTATTGAACTATATACACTCCGGTGGGGTTATTAAATTTTCAATCCGACCCACCACTTTTTTGGAGTTCTCTCTTTTTTTTTTTTTTTCAATTGCATCTGTACAACATATCTACATGGTGCAGCATATATACAAGAAATTTCTCCTTGAGCCAGTAGACTATCCCTCTTTTGAAGCTTTATTGCAACCCACAGCTTCAGTCCTTAGACTTCATCACCACTAGACCAAGTTGAGGTGCACTTCCTTCACTATAAGAAGAAGAGAGGTTCCGCCTAGAAGTACTACCCTCATATGCTACCCCAAGCCAAAGGAAACTGCCTCCTCACCACCTCATCCATGGAGAGCTATGTGAAAGGTGCAGGTGTCCAAGTTAGGTCACGGCCGACAAGAGTCATGCGTGTGTTTCGAAAAGTTCTAGTTAGTCCACTGAGGTGCCTTGAACCTAGCCCTGCTTTCTCAAAGAATTAAGTCTGACTGGACCTGAAGTACCTTAAACCTAGTTCCCATAAGGTTCCAGTGCAGTTAGGTGCAGTAAGGTCCAACCGAGCTCCACTCTGAGACTTTATTAGACTGATTCAATCATCAAGCTCACTCAAAAAGAGTATGCATGGTATGCACAATGAATGATGCAATTTTTCACAAAGAAGCAAAGAATGTTTTTACACAAAGAAATTTTGCAAATAAGATAAGAGCTTGACACATACAAAAAGTATATACCCTTATTTACACGAGCATACTGCTTTATTTACAAAATATATGAATTTATACAGACTGTACATGTGTTAATGGAATGGTTTATTTAGGTTGTTGAGAAAGAATTTTATGTAATTTATTTCTGATTAACAGGTATTCGTAATAGTGATCTTATTCTTCAGTTCTAGTTTTGAAAATAATTTTGCAAACTGCAGTACACGATGATTTTTGCAATCATTTACACACATTTGAAGAATATTTTTGCAAAGAATTTTCACACTATATGTACGTTTTTCACAATAATTTTGACAAACATTTTCCAAAACCTTTGCACACAGGTTTTTCAAATCCTTTCTTTCACACAAAGAAAAATTTTTGCCATCAAAGCCATTTTCACACCGTTTGAAATCAAATCTTTCAAAACTGGTCACACTATTTTTCAAATCATACTGTATAGGTATTTGATTTATTAGTCAGTATATACAAAAGAAGAAAAACTGTATTTGATGTATAATATGGTTTTGGTTCTTATAGGCTTGATTTGAACTTATTCCTTATTTACAAACGAGAGATTTTTGTGCAGACTCCTCAGACTTATTCGAGAATCAGTTTCACAAGAATTTTGAAAACTATAGTCCAAAATAATTTTGCAATATCTACACGCATTTGAAATTGATTATTGCAAGGGTTTTACACAACATAGGTAGGTTTTTCAAAACAATTTTGACAATCAATTTTCGCAATCATTTGCACACTAATTTTCACACATTTTAATTTCACTCAAAGAAAATTTTTCACACCAACCGATTTTTCAAAGGTTGAATACTTGTACATGCTATTTTCAAACTATTTTCACAAGGTTTTTCAAAAAGAGCTTTTTACATAAAAACACTTTTCTGACTTAATAATCAGTACAATTACAAAGAGTCTGAGGAACTCACAATCGTCTTTCATTATTTTAGAGCTACTTTTTTTTTATATTCTATTTTATATCAAGGTTATCTTTTATTTTTCAGTATGAGTTATGGCTTATAGTATATACATGGTATATACGACCCCCCTATACTTAGCTTGAGCTATGTCCTCATAGATCGAAAGGAGAAGCAAAGACATAACTCGTACTGATTATAGACGGATCTAAAGAATGTAAATAAATGGAATTAATGAATGAGAAGTTGACCGTCCCCCCTATACTTAGGATGAAGTAATCCTAAGTATAGCAGACTGTACAAAAAGCAGGGAGGGTCAAGGGTGGGAATGAACAGATCGTACTCCGATTGTCTCCCCCTATACTTAGGGCAAGATATTCCTAAGTATAGACAAGAAGAGGAGACAATGGAGAGGATCAAAGAATAGAAATACTCTGGGTGCACGCCCCCCTATACTTAGGACAAAGTACGTCCTAAGTACAGAAAACTGTCCACAAGGTCGGCACCTTTTAGGTACAACAAGAGGCTAGAAAAGGAAAAGAAGAAAAGAAGAAAATCAGATAAGCAGTTGTTGGATTGCATAGTCTGAATCTTCCGATGCCGCAGATGCTGTTGAGATGTCGTCATGGTGCATGAGCTGAACGGAGTCAACAACGGCCAAGAATGTATCTGGTTCAAGGTAAGGCTTCAGTAGTTGGCCGTTGACGACGAATGGCTGTGCGTCAGAGGACAATTCTGATATAGCAATGCTTCCATTGTCACGCACTTCACGAACTCGAAATGGCCCTGTCCACTTACTCTTTAATTTGCCTGGGAATATTCGCAACTTTGCATCAAATAACCACACTCTCTGTCCAACGTCGAAGGTCTTTCGTCTAATGTGTCTGTCGTGCCAGCGTTTCACCTTCTCCTTGTACATCAAGGTGTTATCGTATGCATAGTCTCCGAATTCCAAGAGTCTGTTCAGATCATCTTTTCTCTTCTGACCACTTTTGTGTGAGTCCAAATTACAGCTGTTGATTGCCCATAAAGACTTGTGAATTAATTCCATGGGCAGATGGCATGGCTTTCCATATACAAGACGATAGGGCGACATGCCCAAGGGGGACTTGTAGGCGGTTCGATATGCCCATAGAACCGAGTCCAAGAGTTGAGACCAGTCCTTTCTGTTTGGCCTAACAAGTTTCTGGAGGATAGTCTTGATTTCTCTGTTTGATAACTCTGTCATGCCATTGGTCTGAGGATGATAAGGAGTGGCAACCCGATGGTCGATGCCGTACTCCTTCGTTAACTTCTTGACCTCTTTGTTAATGAAGTGACTACCCCCGTCGGAGATAAGGATTTTCGGTATCCCGAACCGCGAAATGATGTTCTTCTTGAGAAACTGGCAAACTGTTTTGCTGTCGGCAGCTCGAGCAGGGATAGCTTCAACCCAACGACTCACGTAATCGACGGCGAGAAGGATGTGCTCAAATCCTTGACTGCTAGGGAAAGGTCCCATGAAATCAATGCCCCATGCATCAAAGACATCTGCTATCTGAATGATTTTCAGGGGCATTGAATCTTTGGCAGTGAGTGTACCTTTCATTCTCTGACAGTCAGTGCATCGTTTAACAAATTCAGTTGCATCCTTGAATAAAGTAGGCCACCAAAGGCCACATTGAAGTACTTTGGCTGCCGTCCGATCTCCAGAGTGGTGTCCGCCAGATTCGAGCGAGTGACAATGCTCAAGGACACTTGATTGTTCCGTCTGAGGGATGCACCTGCGCCAAATACAATCTGCTCCTTCTCTGAATAAAAGAGGATCTTCCCAATGGTAGAATCGGATGGTCGACATGAATTTGTTCTTTTGGTTCTTCGTCCAATCCGACGGTATTACCCCAGAGACGAGGTAATTGACGATCTCAGCATACCAAGGAAGAGAATCCACAGCTAAAATGGCTTCGTCAGGGAAGGTTTCTGTGATAGGTGCATTGCTCAGGGGAGGTTCATGCTGCTCTATTCTGGAGAGATGATCCGCTACCACATTCTGGGTTCCAGGCTTGTCCTTGATTTCTAAATCGAATTCCTGGAGGAGAAGGATCCAACGAATCAGTCTTGGCTTGGCATCCTTCTTCTGTTGTAAGTAGCGGATAGCAGAGTGGTCTGTAAAGATGATGACTTTTGAGCCCAACAAATAAGATCTGAACTTCTCTAAGGCGAAAACCACAGCTAGCAGTTCCTTCTCTGTTACAGTGTAATTTCTCTGTGCTTCGTCTAATGTTCTGCTGGCATAGTGAATGGCGTAGGGCGCTTTGTCTTTTCTTTGCCCAAGAACAGCTCCAACTGCAAAATCTGACGCATCGGTCATTATTTCAAAAGGAAGAGTCCAGTCGGGCGGCTGTAAGATTGGAGCCTGAGTGATAAGCTCCTTCAAGTGATTGAAAGCAAGGAGAACCGGCTGATCAACAATGAAATCAGTCTCCTTGCACAAGAGTTCTGTCAGAGGTCGGGCAATGCGGCTGAAATCCTTGATGAATCGCCTGTAGAATCCCACATGCCCCAGGAATGACCTCACATTCTTAACTGACTGAGGTGGCTGAAGATTTGAAATGACGTCCACCTTCGCCGGGTCGACTTCCATACCACGTTTGGAAACGACGTGGCCCAGCACGATACCTTCGGTGACCATAAAGTGGCTCTTTTCCCATGAGAGCACTAAATTGACTTCCAGGCACTTCTGAAGCACTCTGTCTAGATGCTCTAAACAAGAATCGAAACTATCACCATAGACAGAGAAATCGTCCATGAACACCTCGAGGAAACTGCCTACCATCTCGGCGAAGACTGCTAACATGCATCTTTGGAAGGTTGCAGGTGCATTGCACAGTCCAAAGGGCATTCTCTTGAAGGCGTAGGTGCCGAACGGGCAAGTGAAGGTGGTCTTCTCTTGGTCTTCAGGGGCGATCGCCACTTGGTTGTACCCAGAGTACCCATCTAGAAAGCAGAAGAACTCCTTGCCTGCTAGTCTTTCCAGAACTTGATCAATGAATGGCAAGGGAAAGTGATCCTTCTTAGTTGCTGCATTGAGACGGCGGTAGTCAACACAAACCCGCCAGGATGTTGGTACCCGAGTAGAAATTTCCTCCCCTTTATCATTTGTAACCACGGTAAGCCCTGATTTCTTGGGAACTATATGCAATGGGCTTACCCATTTTGAATCGGAGATGGGATAGATGAAACCTGCATCACACCACTTCGTGATTTCTTTCATGACGACGTCCCGAAGGTTAGGGTTCAGCCTTCTCTGAAATTCGCGGGACGGCTTTGCATCTTCTTCTAAATAGATGTGGTGTGAACACAAGGCTGGATTTATCCCGCGGAGATCTGATACGTTCCACCCAAGTGCTTTGCGGTTCTTCTCTAGAACCTCGAGAAGTCGAGATTCCTGCTCTGGTCTCAGCCTGCTGCTGATGATGACCGGATACATTTGTTCCTCACCCGCAAGGAAAGCATACTTCAGGCCTGCCGGAAGTGGCTTGAGTTCTGGCTTTGATCTGTCCACTTTATCTGTCACTTCTGACACCATGCTGAAGGTGGGCAGTGCTTCTGTGAAGATGCCGCCATCCTCAATATCCTGTTGAGATCCCGGCGATGCACCGAACGGTTCTGCGCTAAGTTGATCATGTTTGGTTCGGAGTGATTGCTCAAGAAGATGCGCCTGCATCGGAGAATCTATCTCCCAAGAGTTATCGGAGCATATGCTGACTGCGCTTTCCAAGTCCTCCTCGAGAGTGAGGATTTCTCGGGTCCATGAATCATCCAATGATAAAGCTGAGTCTCTGATCCCTGCAATAAATTCACAGTCTGCTTCTGACGCTGTCTGGCTCTCATCTGTTGTGGCATTCTGCTCTTTGTTCATGTTTATTGTGATTTGCTGGGTATTCGAGCTGAAAGTGATCTTCCCAGACCCATAATCAACCACGGCACCTGAAGTACGAAGGAATGGTCCGCCAAGGATGATAGGGGTCTGGAGCAATGGTGCAGGCGAGTCCATATCAAGGACTACAAAGTCAGCTGGAAATTTCATTTCCTGCACTTTAACTATCACGTCCTCTAAGAGACCTCGGGGCCGCTTGACGGATCTATCAGCAAACTGAAGGACCATGCATGTCTGTTTGAGCGGTCCCAGCCCAAATTCCTGCATTATGGACGAGGGCAGAAGGTTGATGGAAGAACCACTATCCAGGAGAGTGCGCTCGAAGACCTGGTCAAAGATCACACAACTGATCAGAGGTGCTCCGGTGTCTTGTTTCTTCTGGGGGAGATTGCTGATAGCTGCGACCGTGGCTAATGTGAGGACATGTTTCTCATCTTGCTGGCGTCTGTTCTTTCTTGATGGGCGACGCTTAGTAGTACATACCTCCTTCAGTCCTTTCTTTACGGCTGGCATGTATTCCACGGCCTTTAGCAAGGGAATCTCAACAGTCAATTTGTCCAAGATGTCTACAACACCAGGGTCAGACAATGCATTTTTTTGTTTTGCAATTTTTTTGGATTTTTGTATTGCATGAGGAAAAGGAATATGTACACTACTGGCAGGAAAATCAGAGTTCTTATTTACATCAAAATCATCGCCCACAGAATGTTGTACACCCGAATCACGAAGAAGGGTACAAGCTGGGTCTTGGCATGCTGGTGTTGTTGGGCGATCAAAACGGACAGCATCTGCTCCATCGGCTGGCGAGGGATCGGCGGGTGCTGGCGGCTCCTCCAATGCTGGCACGACTTCGCTTCTGCTACGAGCTTCTTTTTGTTGTTTTTGTTTTTGCTGATTTTTTTGTATTTTTGGCTGAGGCTGATGCTGGCATGGCACGACGGCTGGACTGGCTTCTCCTTCCTCTTCCTCCTCACCCGCCCCTGTGGCTGGCACGGCTGATACGGAAGATGACGATCCACCTGTTTCTTTCTCCCCACTTTCAGTAGCAGGCGGGTGCAAGGCCCTACCGCTCCTAAGAGTTACAGCATTAGAATAAACAGTAGTATCATTACCAGATACGGATATGACATCACATTCTACCTGCTCTTTTTTCTTGAAATTATTGGGATTTGCTTCGACCTGAGCCGGGATGGTGGTTCGAGTGGCCGTCAGGTCATCAAGCCGCTTGGTCATCTCTGCTAGCCCTTTGACAAGCTGGGCTAGACACTCCATGGAGGGGTTCACTGGAGGTGCCTCGGTGGTGTCAGCGTGCAGACCACGCTGTTGTTGTATCTGCTGGTGCTGAGGCTGATGCTGGTGATGCTGTGGCGGGGCAGGAAGTTGAAGTTGCTGATAAGACAGAGGTGGATACTGCTGATATTGCTGAGGCGGAGCAGCCGCGTACTGGTGATACGGCTGTGGGTGACGGTATTGCGGCTGCTGTTGATATGGGTGGTTCTGCCTCCATTGATGTCCGAACTGGGGAGGCTGCTGGTATTGCTGGTACTGCTGGGAGGATTGCCCAAAGCGACCACCCTGAGGTTGGTGGTATTGCCGGTTGGCAAATGGCTGACCCTGTGGTTGTCCCGTAGGACGGGTCGGCTGTGTGTCATGAGTCCAAACCCCATTAACTTCCTGGACCAGGGGTGGTGGCGGGAACACTGAATCGGTGTCTGAGATAAACTCTGGTCGGTACACAACCATCTGCTGTTGCGGCTGGCTCTGATCAGGTGCCTGCACGTAGTACACGTGCTGAACTGTCGGTGGTTGCTGGCTTGGCTGAGGCTGGTGTGGCGGTGGTTGCTCGTCTTTTCTCTCAGCTGGAGCTTCGAGCGATGCTGCCGACTGAACAGAATTGATGGTACCTACCAGCAGTTCAAGCTGCTTGGTGATGTGATCCAGCTTGTCCAAACTCTGGGTCCTCTTCTCGATTAAGGCGAGTTTTTCGAGATCTTTTGATCGCTTCTCGATAATGTCAACTTTAGAGAGATGGCCCCCGATGATGCTGAGGTTGGAGCTTTCATCTCTCTCTGATTCCTTAGACGCTGCCATGTGCACTTGTTTTTGAAGGATCTGGGGTTGCTTCTGATAAGCCTTGGATGAAGAGAGGGCGGCCTCTCCTTCGACCATTTCTTCAAAGATCTGCCAGACGACATCTTCATCCTTATTGAAGTGTGAGCCCCCACATGCTGCGTCTACGAGCCTTTGACTTTCAATGTTCAGTCCCCCAAAGAAATGTTGAACCAAGCTGGTCTTCGAAATATCATGATGAGGACATTTCTCCTGCAGGTCAGTGAATCTCTCCCATGCTTCATGTATAGACTCATGGGGTCCTTGGGAGAAATTACTGATACGGGCTCGCATCTGGTTGAGCCGACCCAGAGGGTAATACTTGTGCAAGAAGGCGGACTTTAGCTCCTCCCAAGTCGTCACAACCTTCCCCATATGATTGACCCAATAAAGGGCCTTATCCTGTAGACTGAAGGGGAAAGCCGTCATCTTGACAATGTCTAGAGGGACATTGGGATAGTGAGTCGTACGGCAAATGCGGGAGAATTGCTGCAGGTGGATGTACGGCTCCTCGCTGGTGTTTCCATGGAATGCAGGAAGAAGAGCAATGAATTGGGGCTTCAGCTCAAAGTGAGCGTGTACCGGTGGAATGAGGATCCATTCGGTCATCTGGCTGTCTCCCGGATTGTATGTTTGTTTAAGGGTAGGTTTTTGTGGTGGTAATTCAAGATCATCATTGTGGTCATCACCACCTCCTCCACCTTCACCTTCTCCTCCCCTGCCTCCTCTGCCTCTGCCTCTGCCTCCTCCTCCATCATCTCGGTTCATCATATCATTCAACATATCCTGGAAGGCTGTCTGAGTGAAAGCCTGTTCGGTCAGCTGCTGCTGGATGGCCTGGATAGATGCCAGTAATTGTGCATTGACCTGATTCTGATCTGGCGCCTGTCCCTCTGGTGTGGGTGGCTGCTGACCCTTGCCCTTTCCTCCGGGAGCCATGTCAGGGTCTGAGTCGGAAGAGATGAACTCCGGCGTCTCCAGGGCTTGTACTGTCTTCTATCTGCATGAGGAGGTAGCCCTGATCAGTCCGCTTGTAATCAATGTTCAGCTGCCGAAATGAAGCTGGAATTCAGGTCAACCCCAGCGTGTTGTGAATAGAGAAGGATGTAGACTGTAATCGACTTCTATTCACAACGGCGAAAGTGGGACAAAGGTGATCCCAGTTTATTGGGTGGTCAAGAGAAAGGTAGAAAACGAGGAGTCTAGAGATCGATCCGCAAAGTCCGGATCAGGTTCTCATGAATCGCCTCGAAGTTATTGGCGGAGTTGAGTCCATGGAATCGATGTGGGTGTCGGCATGGTCCCGACGGAAACCATCCATGGATCAACTTCACGAAGTACAAGAGAAGATAGGATGTTGGATGAAAGTTACGGTGGTCAACGAGGAATATAAAGGAGTGCAAAACAGTAGAAAAAGGCTCAGACTGAGCGGGGGTCAAAGAGGAGTGACAAAATTTTGTGCAAAGGCACGGGACTTGATTTTTTTTGAACCTTAATCTAGATCCATACAAACACAATTCAAAATCGGGTTCACCAACTCACGCCATGTGAAGCCGTAAAGGTTCGGCTATTTATTATCTTTGCATTTTTAGAGTTGTTATTTCAGGCATATCTTATAACAAGTCCTTAGTACGCTACCCTATAGGAGAGAGAGTACTGCCGGAAGGGTATCCCGTACTTGTCCTCCTCCTGTGTAACCTGTAGTCTGTACTTTTTGGAGTCCTCGTAACCCTTCCTGGATCCCTACTCAGCCAAAGAAATAGAGGGAGGAAGCCGATAGGCGAAACCGCTACTTCGGTCCTCGCTCGCAACGGAATCACCCGTGAGCGTACAAGAACCTACTCGGACGCAGGACAATGAGACAGACACCCCCGTGAAGGCGTGGCCTATGCTCGATACTTCAGACAGGGTCGATGCTCATCACAACAGAGAGTCATCATTGGTGACCAAGCCCTACTCGCCTACGTACGATAGAAGCGCCATTACTTCGGAAATCCAGGCGATACACAAGGCAGTTGCAGACTGGGTTTTTGGCTCTAATCCTTAGGGGGTCGCACTCGCTCAAGGGAGTAGGGTTTTGGTCCCCCTCCAAGGTACCTGAAAACAATGAGGGCTTTATAAACCCGGTACAATGATAGTCCATTACGGATTTTAATTAAGGTCAAAGTTTATTTAGCAGTCCCCTAGTTTTAATTTTTGGGTTTTCACTTTTTTTTGGATCTGTTTCATACCAGCGCCTAACGTTTTGGTATATTTTCATTTAAGTCCTAGGTGCTCAAAATCAGAGGGAGATAGCGGAAAAGCCATGCGAGTGGTTCTATGATGGAAATCTCACCATTGAACCGAATGATGCATGCTGAGTTAGAAGACTTACAGTGCATCCCAGCTCTCTCCATGTGGTATGCAAAACAGAATTTTTAAACCTATCTACATGGCGGTGTGCATTCGTCAAAATCGCCCTAAACAGTAGCTGCTATTAACGTGAAGAACCACAAGCTGGTCATTCATCTTTAACCTAAGGGTCCGGTCTTGGCTCACCCCTCCTCTTCTCGACACACTCGAGTTCAGGAGTAGCACTTGATGGGGCTCGCTCACGGCACGTGGGTTAAGAGATAAATGACTTAGCTGTTTAAGTTTGACTAGATCCATACGAAGTAGACTATCAGAACATGCATTCTTATTAATGTTTGGACCTAGCTACCGAGTCAAGCAACCTATATCTAGGGGCTCCAAGCACACAAAACAAAGTAAAATAAAGGCGAAAAGCACAAAACAGCGGAAAACAAAGAAAAGAAGGCGGTAGAAATCGCGGAAAACAGCGATGAGGCCCCCAGGTGAACAGACACCCGGGCACTGGACCTCATTGTGAAGAGTAGAGTCCTGTTAATTATTACATGCCAAAATTGTCTCTCTCTCACCAAGAATTACAGAGATGATCCTAAGTGTTCTAAGCCTGTCTAATCCATATCTCCTTGCTTCCTTGATACTCTCTCCTGATGGTCATGAGAAGGGAAGACCATCCTCCTCCAGGCTTGGCTGCATTGGCCTCCTAAGAAGCCATCCTTGCGTGGCGGACCCTTGCATCAAAGTCACAAAAAGAATGTATTAGAATAGCTCAATCAATCAATCATAGAGCACATAAAGATTATCACAAGAAATGAATCAATGAAGCATAGTGATTAATGGCAATAAAATAGCTGCTCACAACATATGAAAAAAATGTACACAAGAATGACAAAGAATAAAGTAGGCTATGCTCATTGCTACCCGGCAACGGCGCCATTTGATGAACACCCCTCATCGTAGGTCTAAAGAGTATGTCTCACACAAGGCGGAGACAACCGATGTCGATGCGGCGACCCGCAATGAGGTGCATTTAATCAACAATTAACCCACAATCAAAGAATAAAACAATCAAGCTCAAAGGAAGTGTGAATTAATCTTTATTTACTCTACCATAAAATGTATAGGGAACAAGCATGTAGAGGTCGAACCACAGAGAGCAATACAAAAATGCATGAGCCTAGAGGTGCATATCAGTCATCCTTGTGTGGAAGTGGGTTTTTTTTTTAATTTTTTATTTTTTTTTATAATTTTTATTTTGTTTTTATCTTTTATATTATCTTCTTTTTATATATATATGTATTTTTTGTATTTTATAATTATATATTTATTTATTTAGTAAAGATATAAATATATATAGAGAGAGATATATATAAAGAGAGAGAGGAAGGAGTAATAGAATATATATATTTATACATGCTTAAAACGTATATAGATATAATTTTTTTTTTTTAGATTTTTAATATGTTTCTAATTTTTATGTTATTTTCCTGGGATTTTTGTAATTTTTATGTGTTTTAATTTCAAAAATGTCCTTAATATGGGACTAACTAAATAGGCCGAATGAAATTTGGGTTTTAAAAATATAAAATACTTTCAAAAATTACCCAAATTAATTTGAATATATTAATAATAATCTATAGGTAATTATAAAAGAGAAATACATCTTTTTGGGGTTTTTAAATCATTTTTCTGATTTTTGTTGGAATTTTGGGGCTTTTTGATTTTTTTTTAGTTTTCTTTTTCCAATTTTTAGGGATTTTTGGACTGACACTAGCATAGGACGAAATACACCATAGGTAATTTTTTTGGAATTTTTAGGAAGGTTTTGATATTTTTTTTTGGAATTTTATAATCTAGACAGTGAATAAAAGGCATGTTTTTGATTTTTAATAAATGCAAAAATGCACCAAAATGAGAAACTAAAAATATAGCGTGCAAATACAGCCAATCAGTAGCTTAAGTCTATTTTTCCAAGATTTTTTTTTTGATTTAATATGAAGCACAAAATAAATAGACAAAGCCTTCAAAAATTAAAGGGCCTGGCAGGGGTATTTTTGCAAATAAAATAGTTCACAGGGGCATCCGTGCAAAAATCACAACAAAAATGCTCTTTAACTTTTATTTTCAGAGTCATTTAACCATTACAGGGACCCGGAGGGGCTTAGCTGCAAAACTTCACGCGCCTCACGTGGTTGTCGCACGTGAGGTGCGGAGGGACTAAAGTGCAAATATTAAAACATTGGGGGTCCGTATGCAAAATTCACATTTTATTTACAACTGTAACCTTTATTCTTGGCATTAAATAATAAATACAAAAAACGAAGGGGTTGGATGTGAAATTTACCCCTAAACCAAGCGCTTCATCCTGCGGCGCTGGAGGCGCCACTTATCCACGTGGCATCCATCGGACGGCGGGTATCGGTTCGGCGATGAAGGGCCAGGATTAGACCCTCCTGGCTGATCTGACGGTGGTGGTGCATCTTCATCGGACGGTTGGCGTTCAATCTGGGCTGCCCCTCTCGATCCAACGGTGCGGAAGGCACCTGGAAGAACTGGGAAGAAGCTCGCCCCCGGCGAGCTTCGATCGGGGAGCACGGGCTCCTCCGGGCACCTCCCGCGCATCTGAAGCTCTCTGATCGTAGCTGGGAGGCTTCCGCATCGTCTGACGGTGGTCTCATGGCTCCTGGGGTCCGAGTCGATGGAGCGAGGTCGGAGAAGAAAGGAGCCCCCAGGAACCTCTTCCTGGTTGAATGCGAGTCCAGTTGGGCTCGGTTCTTCGAAGTTCCTGCACAGGAAGAACCGCGGGCGAGAGAGCTTGCTCCTCGACCCGGGGTTTTGAAGCTGCAACGCAGAAATGAGGTGGGCGGAGGGGTTCCGGCGAACGGCGATGAAGGAACCCCGATTCGCCAGGACCTAAGGTCCTGGGTTGGACAACTATGCGAGATGGATGAAGAAGGCGTCGAGGACGAGATGAGATGCTTGGAACGGTCGGATACGGTCGAAACAAGAGTGGAGAAGTCGCCGGAGCGGAGCTCCGACGAACTTCGAATTTTGATTTTTAAACTACAGACATTAATTAAAACCTGATCTAATGACTGGAATGAAAAGCCAACATCTAAATCTAACTGAAAATGCATAGAAAAGGCAGCTCTTATACCTGGGGGCCTCCAGGAGCAGGGCGGACGCCGGAGCTCCGCCGCGTCAAAATCTCCTCCCTCCGGCCGAGTCACGGCGCTGGGTTGCTCCCCCTGTCACGAGGAACACTCCAGGAACGAGATCTAGGCTTTAGGTTGGAATAGAAATGGCCAAATTCGAGGAGGAAGGCGGAGCTTTTTATTTATAGACATTGACGAGTGGCCTTATTGACCGGCGATTATTGATTAAACCAATGAGTATCAGATTGATCTGATTAATCGGCGGGGGTCAGTGATGATTAGGGCATGTTTCTTGTGAAGGAAGCGTCTTCGATTGACGGATGGATGGCCCGGGAAAAAGGGAAAAGACGGGCGAGGAGACGGGATGCGTCAGGTCGGGCGGCAGGAGGCTGAGTTGACTGAGGTCAACGAAGGCCGGAGCCTTATTGGGCCACGTCAGCCGCTACGAGACAAAATAGCAAATCTGAAGGAAGATTGATTTATTTAACCCCTAAATGATTTATTAATTTTTTCGTATAAAATAAAAAATGTGTATTATTTCGTCTAGTATTTATTTATGATTTTTATTGAATTTTTCGAGGTGTTTCGTTGTAGTTTTATTTGGATAATATGTATACGTATGTATTTACATGTATTTTCATGTAATTTATTTTTAATTTGTTTATTTTCTTTTATTATTTTATTAGCTTATTTTATAAATTTATAATTTATTATTGTGAATAAATAGGTATTTTTTGTTTCATTTTTAAGAGTTTATTTTCATTTTTAAATAAATTTGTATATGTATATGTGAGTATACTTATAGGTATTTTACCTATATATTATATTCATTTATTTTATTTAGTGAATTTTATGTGTTTTTATTTCGGATTTGTATTTTTAATACTAGTATATAATATGTACATTATTATAAAAATATGGATGAATAAAAGGATAAAAGAATTAAATTTCCTTTTATTTATATACATTCTTCTCATAGGTATTTTGCCTATGTAATACATAGACTTATTTTATTTCTCAATTTCTTTTTGGTTTACTTTGAGTTTTGATATGTACCAGTATTATATACATTATTTACAATATTCTAAAAATATGAATTTATAAAAATAATGAATATTGAATAAAATGAATATTTTGATCAGGTATTATGTACAAGAAGGGCCAAAAACCTAACTTTCACAGATGGGCTCTAAAAATTAGGACACTAATTTTATAAAATAGTTTGGGAAATGCTATATACAATTAAAGGTGAGTTTGGTTGATTTGGAGTTTTTAATTGCAAGATATGGGTCTGTGAAGTTGAGATTTTTGCTTTTTATTTTGTGTATAAAATGTACAGTGAGTATATTTTTACACAAACTCAATTTTGTATTTTTATTTACATTATTATCTGTAACTTTTATGTACAAAGTTTCTTTATTTGATGAATAAATAATTATGTACAAAATAGGTGTCAAAAATGCATAAATGAATGAATGACTAAATGAGATGTTTATTGTATAATTGGCCCTTATCTCCCCCTACTTTATTCCTTGTCGACCAAGTCCATGCTGGCCTTGGTCTCGGGGTTAGGGTCATAAAATATTTGCAATATTTTATTCCTTTTTCTTTTCTTCCCTTTATTCTATAATTTTGGCATTAAAAACCTATTTTATGTATAATTAGTACAATAAATAATAGATGCTAATATGAACAAATTAATGCTATTTACATGCATTTGCTGGGGTTTTTAAGGCCAAAATGATAGAATAAAGGTGATGAAATGGAGATTCATCAGTGGGGACGAGGCGTCGCTCGAAGCTGCGCATGGAGAATGGCAAGCGCCCAGCTCGGTCGCGCGGGGCGCGGGCATGGCGCACGCGGTGCCGTTGAGGAAAGGGCGTGGCAGAATTGCGGAGGAAGCGCGCCGCGCAGGGTGTCAGCGTGGAGGAGCTGGTCCGAGCTCGGGGGGGTACGGGGGTTGGAGGGCGGCGCACAGCATGCCGCTACTAAGCGCGGGGCGCTGCACCGCGCGGAGGGGGCGCACAAGGACAGCAGCGTCGACAAGGATGGAGCGCCACCGCGCGGCCACGGGGGTGCGCGGTGGAGCCGGGCGGAGATCTGGCTGGCGGACAGATGGCTGCACGGTTGGTTCGGGCGAAGCCGTGGTGTTGAGTCAGCGGCCATGCGCCTGGAGGCGATGGCGGTTCCGGTGGGGCAGCGTTGGCGGCTTGGGGATGCACGGACGACGGTTGTCTCCTGTCCTATGTTTTTTTTTGTAAACAGGAAAAATGTGAATAGGTGGATTGTGATGGTAGTGGTGATAATGGTGATTGTGATGGTTATGAAGATGTTTGGGTGATGGTGGTTTTTGTATGATAATTTGTGTGTGATGTGTGGTGAAAAATGTGGTGATAAAGATTATGATGTGGTGATCAACAAGAAAAAATTGTTAGATAAAAAATAATGTAGAAGATAGAGATAGAGAAATAACCTGTGTTGTTCGTCAGATTGTGGAGCCGCGTCGTGCGGCTTCCGGTTGTGGCCTCGATCCGCTTCGACGAAAAATCGGAGAAGCTTTGCGATCTTGATGGGAAGTTTGCTACGCGGATATTAACTGCGGATCTTGCCTGCAGGTCGTCGTCGCTCAACGTCTAAGGGGGAGCTGTCACCTCACGGATTAAACGGGGCTCGAACCTCTCTAACTCGTAGAATGGCGGATGATGGAAAACGGAGGAGAGGATGGGAATATAAAGAGGAGGAGGGAGTTGGAAAAGAGATGGAGAAAGTGGGGGAAATGAGGAGTTATTTACTTGGAGTGGAAGACAAGTAAGGAGAAAGAAGTAAAAGGGAGTAAAATAAATAAAATTATAAAATAATATAGTAGGCTACTAAAAATAATTAAAATAACAATAATAAAATAATAATAAATAATAAATCCGAAAATAATAAGATAAATCCGAAATTAATAAAATAATAAAAAAATGGGGTGACACGTGGCGGCTCCAAGAGTGGCCACATGTCGCTCCTTGAAAATTCAAAAATTAAATATAAAGAAAAATAAAAAAGAAATAACAAAAGGGATTAAATCAAAAAGTGGTCAACACAAAAGTTTCTCTTCTCGATGAGATCGACAACTTTCATGAAGGGCCGAAAATCAAAGGAAGTAATCTGTACAAAAAAAGTATTTTTGGATGGTACCTTATAGATATAAAATACCGCATTTTATCTTTTGTAATTTTTTGTCATTTTTCAATAAGAGAAAAATCAAAATAAAAATTGAGAAAATATGAGAAGAATATTTACAACTTAATCTATTTTTTTTGGATTTTTAATAATGAAGAAAATAAAAGGATAAAATATATGGGTAAAACGGTCAATATGTACAATATACAAAAGGAGCCCAAAACCCAAGTTTTGCATACGAGCTCCGATTTTAATGAAATTGGTCTGGTTTCAAAGGTCTTTGAATGTATATTACTTTAAAAGTAAGTAGACCTAATTCGGAATTTGTATGAGCGAGATATGCACATTTTAAGGCTGCTAGTTTCAAATTTGGATTGGTGTTTTATTGGACAATTTAGCAAGTTAGTATTTTTTGATATTTTTCTTTAATTAGTGTTAGTCATATATACACTATGGAATTGATTTTATTAGATTTGGAGTTAGTATACAATATATACAAATAAGTGAAATATGGTGAATATACATGTGAATATTTACAAGTGAAATGGGCTTCTTATTTATGCAATATGAATGCTAAAATGCAGATGTTATCAATGCATGCATGAATGCTAATTATGCAACATAAGTGGGAATATGCATCTAATTACTTGGGAACAGGGCTCTATTTTCAACTTTTAGAGTCATGAATCACAGATTCATGAACTATCCACATTATTCATCTCATTAATAATTAAATTACATTTTATCATCTTGGATCTCTATTCTCGTGTGCCCAAATAATATGAATCGCATTCATATTATTCAAATTTTGATAATTAAATCACATTTAATTATTTTAGATAACTCACCTTATATTATGAGTCAAATTCATATTATTCATGATAATTAAATCACATTTAGTTATCAATTTTCTCAGTGCTCGGATACACATATCAACAATGAAATTATCATGAATTCTTTCAAGGATAATGCGCTTTCTCCATGGATACTTGGAGATAAGGACAGGGTGATTGTATTGTTCTACGTATAGTAACTTGGATATTGAGATCATATCTCAAATCCAGATCACGGGCCTCCCATAGATGCTTGATGAAATCAAGACCGTGATCTAATCTTTTCATTGCATCTGAATCGCATTCAGATTAATGTCCAACATTTGGACCAAGATCAGATTACTTCTCTACTGAGAGAAGTCACTAAAATCTGAACCTGTTTCATCACTCCCTTGGAATGGAAGCGTCATGGTTATACAATCGTTTATGATCACATCACCCTCAGGTATTCCCAGTACTTGTATATCCTGCTTATTTGAAGACTAGGAATAAACCCGAAGTATTAGATCAACTTTATATTGCCTCCTTCAGGATTTTTATAAGTACGTTTCTCATTCGATCATTGGGAGTTGGTATTGATCATATACTTTCCAAAAGCATATATCATAACTAGGTCTTGATGATATACTTTACAATAGTATATATCAAACCTACAAATTCAGTCAAGCTTCCAAAGCGAGACGACCGTGCACGGAATTTGATTCTTTCCAATATCTGATGAGTGAGCTCATGCCTTCCAGTTCAGTAAATGAACATGTATGATCCCTTTGAGAGATTGTATTACTCATATGCCCTTATTTGCACACCAGCGCGCCGGTGTATAGACCTTAATTAGGTCATCAACCTATTGGTCTGCCAAATGTACATACTCAGACATATAGTAACACATCTGTCTCTGGTGAGAGGATGCGTGCATGTATGGTGACAACATACGATATAGGACTTTGGTTATCTCGATCTCATTAAGTCAACTCTTTGACCTAACTAATCTGACACCTCCAAATCTCTATTCCTATGCAGAGGACCTGCATCAAGAGGTCGGTCAGATATCAACCTAATTGAGAAAGGATTACCATCTCCCATACAGGCTAGAGATCATCTCTTAACAATCATTTGACGGTGCTTGATGAGTCCTCAATCTAACCCTTTAGATATTCATCCAAGCACCAGCCTCTATGATTTAATTATTGAATCAACAGTTGTATGATTATTAAGATGGCAATGGTACATAACCGTAATGGTACAGAGGGACCTATTATGCAAATTATTTATTCTTCATTTCAGATCAGGGAATGATATGTGCAATAACATTTATTGCATAATGGCTCGCCGCGGGCTCACATGTCCAATAAACTCCACCACTCTGTACTCCACTACTCCTTAGGTAGTTTTACATGCCAAACCAATTTGGATCTTTCTCTTCCATTTATTTCAACTTGTCCATATAAGAATTCTATTTGCCTTGAGAGCAGACTTTCATAACATCAATCGACATGTGCTTCAACATTTGATTTTTGTGAACATCATTGAAGGTACAAGTGAAGTGATGTAAGAGAAATCGCTAATACACGTACGAAGATTGAGCCTATACTTCAGGGCAAAACATTGTAACACAAATAACAATTGTGCAGTATGATATTACACATATTGGTCCTACAATCCCTAAATACATGGAGATGATTCATCTCCAAAATCCAATCCCATATCGAGTCATCCTCCTCATTGACAAATGCAAATTCAAGTGGTAGAATGTGGTAAGCTATGTCGCATCTGCATGCAATGAGAACCTTCTGCTTATATCTGCCATATATGTGTCCCATTGATTTTAATGACAGGCCTACAATGTCTCAACGCACTGATGCATGGACCAAATGCCCAAAAATCCTTCTTGAAAACCTTCTTTCATTCAGCTACTTCATCCCGTCAAGATCTATCACATTCTCGGGATATATGTCTCCAATGCTCGAAATAAGTAATGCAATTCATTGTACGATTGGCCTTAGTCTATGTATGTTATATCTATCCCTTTTTGCCTAGCATCACATATCTTCATACGACTGACCACCTTCTCATGGTCATTTGAAATCAGGGTCTACAGATATGACACTTTCATAGAAGGTGAAAACATGATTTGATTGATGAATTTATGTGCCATAAAGTTGCAATCCAGCTAATTAGGGATGATCTTGACTTGCCACATGATGCAAAAATGTATGCGATCATCTACCTTCAATATCACAAATATGCCATCAAGGATGATGATGTCCATGTAACTGCCGTATGCATCCCCTATCTCTCTTGATGCAATATACAACCCACACCCGATGATCATATTCATGCACAACAAAACTATAGTGCTAGTTGATGTGAATTAGTTTCAATGAATAAACAAGGTCCACTTTTGACTTGAACATCATCCCATTCTTCATGTCCCCTGAATGACAAGTAAATCCACATAATCCATCATGTTAGCACCATTTTTGAGGCAATCATCACCACCACATGAATTATAGAACAAAATGGTGGACTCAACATGTATTTCTTTGTTCTTAGTATAATATGCATTCTCCATTTCATCATCCATGTTTTGTGAAGTATCCTCTATCAGATGATATATTTCTGGATTACAATCCTCCTCACAAATGACTGTAGGAGGAACTATGGATCCAAGACCACATGTTTGCAACAAGTGTTGAGAATCATAGATATCAGGTGTGGAATCACGTGGTACAAATGTTTATGGCGCCGAGTAGAAAGAAGGTGGGTCGACGCTCCCCCAGGATGTAGGGAGGTCAAACAACTGGCCTGCGCCCAATTCCCCGACTACTGGCTATTGTCACGTCCACGCAACGGGGGTGGCGGAACAACAAGCAAGAGGAGAGAGGGGGAAGGGTCTTTCTCTGGGCCAGACCCTGACATTCCTGGAGCAGACGATCATCCCCATAAGTCAGAAGGAATGGAACTACTGGAGAGTCGTCCGCAGGGGGAGGCAAGGAAGTAGTAGACAGAATATGTGGTCTCACGTGGTCTAATGGTGAATCTCCATTTCATCATATTTATTCTATCATTTTGTTTTAAAAAACCTAGTAAATGCATGTAAATACCTCTTATTCATGCATTGTAACATTCATACATTAGTGTATAAAGTGTGTATAAAATATTGTTTTTAATGCCAAAATTATAGAATAAAGAGAATAAAAGAAAATTAATAAAATAACGAAGATACTTTATGACCCTAAACCCTGATTTTGAGGCATCTCCAAGACTAGGTCGACATGGAATAAAGTAGGAGGAGATACATGCCAAAATACAATAAAAATCCCCTTTTATTTATTCATTATTCCTTCATTTTTGGGACCTATTTTTAGTTCCACCTTTTATACGTAAAATAAAGAAACTTTCTACATGAATGTTGTAGATAATAAAATATAGAAAAATACAAAATTTATTTCATGCAAAAATAATATACAGAGAAAAAGTTATACTTAGAATAAGTTTCCAAAATCCCAACTTCCCAGACCCATATCTCTTAAATAAAACTCAAAATATATCGAAATCACCTATAATTGTATATAACTTTTAATAATCTATTTAATAAAGGTGGTTTCATATTTTTTGGAGGTAAGGTGTAAAAGTTAGGTTTTGGACCCCTATTGTATAATATACCTGATTAAAATATTCATTTTATTCATTATTCAATATATTTATAATTTTATATTTTTGTAAATATTGTTTATAATATATTTACATATTAAAATAGGAATAAAACACTAAGGAAAACATTAAAATAAAATAGGTATGTAAAATGCATTAATGAAATACCTATATCTAGACCTCTATAAATAATAGCGCTATTTTTTTAAGTGTATATGTTACTTCAGAAAAATATAATAAAAATATATTTAAATATCTAAAATAATTTAAAATTTTATAAAAATAATAAAATAAAATGATAAAATGAATTATAGAAAATAAAAATAAAATGGCTAAAATATAGATGAATATACCTATGAATAAACTCCTAAAACTTAACTGCCAATAAATAACATCTAAAAATAAATAAAAATCATCATAAAATACTAAATAAAAAATAGATATTTTTTATTTTATAACAAAAAATTAATAAATTCAATTACTATTTTTAAATAATTATTTTCCAATAATAAGGCAGTTTTGTCCTGAAGCGTGCCTACGTAGATCAATCAATGCGCCCCATTCGTTGACTCCAGTAAACTCCCCGTCTTTCATCTCTGACTCCTGTCATAATCTCGAGACCCTTTTTATTCTCTGATTTTTTAATGCTTCTCTGATGGTCCTCTCACCTTGAGCGCTGCAAGAAGATTGTCCACCTCACACCCGTTGATCTCATCGGATCATTAGATCCTCTCAATCTGCCTCGAGCACGGCAATAACTGCCTCTTAAGATCACTTAAACCCATTTTCTATAAATAAAGATCCCACTTCCATCTTCCTCTTTTGATCCCTCTAGGATCTTCTAAGTGTGTCCTCGTGTGTGTGCATGAATCACCAGGGATAGGTGTGGTTTCCCCCATGCTTGGAAGCCTCGGAGTAAGGAGAAGGGGAGGTCCACGGTGATGCTCCAACATGCCTTGCTCTCGCTCGACGTCGATGAGTCCCCAAGAGGCGTAGTGCCACAGAGATCCATCAGACACCGTCGAGGGAAGGAGGAATAACCATGCGAAGTTCGGGGAAGAACACCTTCTTCCCTATTCTTCGCGCGATGTAGCTACCGTCCGATGAAGGAAGCGGCTCCAGTTCTAATTCTGGTTATCCATCCTTGCCATGCTTTGGCCATCTGATGAAGCCCAAGATGAAGTCAAGACCGTGAATCGACGAACTGGTAACGTTGCCTCTAGAGGCAACACGTGGATAAGTGGCACCCATCCAGTCATTAGATAACGCCTCTTCAGGGGTAAAATTCACATTTCGACCCTCCTTTTTTTGTATATTTAATATCTAGTCGTGTAAATAAAAGGTAAAATTTAAAATAAAGTGGATATTTTGTAACTAGGCCCTTGTACTTATTTTATTTGTGTTTGGGTCAAATCCAGCTCAGCTTGCTTGTCATCCCACGTGAGTTGGGTAAATTGTAGCGATATCCCTACAACTTTTTGCATTTAGTTTTGGTCCAATAAAATTAAATATGTGTGTATATTTTGGGAAAATTTGCATCTGATCCACCGATGTTTATTTTTATTGCAAATATGCCCTTGCTAGGAATTGAATTTTTATGCATTTGATCTATTTATTATAAATAGCTACCATGGTCCTAAATATTTGAAAAAATAGGATTAGATGTATCTTTCCATGTACATTAATGCAATAAATTTGTTTTTCATTTTTGGGCATTTTATCCATTTAGTGCGGATCAAAGGAGCTTATTTTTGTACTGTCTAGCTTAGAAAATACCAAAAAATTATAAAAATGTCCTTAAAAATTCCAAAAAATATATATTATCTATTCTACCCTATTTTGATTATAGACCAAAAATCACTAAAAATGTAAAAAAGGAAAAGCTAAACCCTAAACCCTTACATAAATATAGATATATTAAAATTGATTCGGATAATTTTGGGGCATGTTTACTATTTTAATATTGAAATCAATTTCGGATTATTTATTTTATCCCTTGTTTGGGATATTTTTAACTTTAAAAATACATAAAAAATAGCAAAAATTCAAGTAAAATTAGAAGAACATTAAAAAATATATAAAACCCAAAAACAATTTTTATTTTGTATTTTATTTTTATTTATTAGTATTTATAAGTATGTTACTCTATATGGCATATATAGCTTATATATAGTATATATCTTTAATAAAAAAAAATAAAAATATGAAAATACAAAAAGAAAATATAAAATTTAAAAATAAAAAACAAAATATAAAAATATATAAAAAAAATAAAAAAATAAAAAAACCCAACATAAAAGAAGATATGTGTATATACAATATACTTGACATGGTTTAAATAACCATAGGCTACCCATTTTTCTCTTTGAGGTTCGACCTCTACTAACTTACTTGTTATGCATCTTGTAGTAGAGAATAATAAATATTAACTCCACATTTTTGCTGTTCATTATATATATATATATATATATATATATATTGTGGGTTAATTGTTGAGTCAATGAGGTTAATTGAGCGGTCAACACATCGACTGCGGTTTTTCCTTGTAGAACCATGCGACGCTTATTTAAACCCGTGTTTATCAGATGGTGCCATTGCCGGGGGCCAATGAGCATAGGCTATTTTTGTCATTTATATTGTATAGTCATTATTGCTTATTCATGGATTCATTATTGTAATTAAATAATGGAATTTCTTTTGCATATAGCTCTGAATTTATTCTTTATGTAATGCTCAATTTAATGTAATTTGATTATTTGTGCTAATATAAATCTTTTTGTGACTTTCTTGCGAGGGCCTGCTACGCAAGGATGGTTTCTTAGGAGGTCGCTACAACCAAGCTTGGTAGAGGTTGGTCTTCACTATGTGACCAGTTAGAGAGGCTACAAGGAAGCAAGGAGAGGGAATTAGCATAGACTTTGATTAGTTTTATTAATTGAAATATGTAATAATTAAAGACTTGCACTCTACTCTCCACATCGAGGTCCAATACCCGAGGGTTTGTTCACTTGGGGGCCTCATCGCAATTTTTCGTGTTTTCTCGCCTTATTTTATTTCCAGCTATTTTGAGTTTTCTTCCTTATTTTATTTGTTTGTGTGCATGGAGCCCCTAGACTTAGGTTGCTTGACTCCATAGCTAGGTCCAACCCCTTATAAGAATGCTTGCTCCTATGGTCTCTTACATTTGGATCTAGTCAAAATAATAAATATTAGTCGTTTGAATTCAATCCTGCGTGTCATAACAGACATCATAAACCACTAGCAGGACACGTTGTGGCGAGCACCGAGATGTCTCGAATATCGGACTCTAGGGTTTATCTTTGAAAAACTAACATATGGTTCTTCATGATTAATAACATTTAATGTTTAGGGCGATTTTGTTGATTACACACTACCATGTAGATAGGTTTAAAAATTCTGTTTTGCATACCGCATGGAAAGAGCTAGGAAGCACTATAAAGCCTCTAACTCACCATGCATCATTAGATTCAATGGTGAGATTTCCATCATTGAATCGACTTGCATGGCTTTTTCACTATCTCCCTCTGATTTTGAACATTTAGGACTTAAATAAAAATATACAAAAACAATAGGTGCTTGTGTGAAAACGGATCTAAAAAAAGTGAAAACCCAAAAACTAAAAAAAAGGAGATTACTAAATAAACTTTGACTTTAATTAAAATCCGTAATGGACTTTCATTATCTTGGGTTCACAAAGCCGTCATTTATTTCAGGTACCTTAGGAGGGAATCAAACCCCTCCCATGAGCAAGGCACGACCCGCTAAGGATTAGAGCTCCAAACTCAGTCTGTAACTGCCTTGTGTATCTCCAGGATTTTCGAAGTAATGGTGCTTCTGTCGACAAGACAGAATAGGGCCTTGTCAACGATGGTGTTGCCTGGTGTGGAACATCAACAAGGTCTGAAGTACTGAGTTTAGGACACGCCTTCACGAGGGTGTCTGTCTCATCAGTTTGCATCTAAGTAGATTCTTGCATGCTCACGGGTGATTCTGTTCCAAACAAGAACCGAAGTATAGTTTCGTCTATCGGCTTCCTCTCTCTATTTCTTTCGCTAAGTAGGGATCCAGGAAGGGTTACAAGGGCATCAAAAAGTGCATACTATAGATTACAAAGGAGGAGGACAAGCACAGGATACTTTTCTGGCAGTACTCTCTCTCTTCTATAGGGTTAGCGTGCTAAGGACTTGTTACAAGATATGCCTCAAATAACAACTCTAAATCTGAAAAGATAATAAGTAGATGAAAGTTCACGGATTCACATGGTGTGAGTTGGTCAACCCAATTGTGTATTGTGTTTGTATGGATCTCGTTCAAAGATCAGAGTCCATGCAGCTACATAAGTTTTGTCATATGTGTCTTCCATTTGACCCTCGCTCAGTTTGATCCTTTCTATTATTTTACACTCCTTTTATTCTTCGTTGATCATCATATCTTTTCCTCATGTATCTATCTCCCTTTTTGCTTCATGATGTCGATCCATGGATGGTTCAGTCGAGACCCCATCGATGCCTACGTTGATTCCATAGACTCGACCACGTTAATAATTCAAGGCGATTCCAGAGAACCTGATCTAGACCTTGAGGGTCGATCTCCAAACTCCTCATCTTCTACCATTTCTATTGAACACCCAATAATACGGGACCACTCTTGTCCCACCTTCATTGTTGAGAATGAAAGTCGATTGCAGTCCACATCTTTTTCATTCACAACACTCTGGATTTGACCTTAATTCCATATTCATCTAGGCAGCTGGGAATCAATTGCAAGTGGTATGATTGGGACTTTTTCGTGTTTCAGATAGAAGCCATCCCCAGTCCTGGATCCCAAAACTAAATTCATCCCTTCATACTCATACGCAGAGATGGCTCCTCAAGGAAAGGGCAAGGGTCAGCAGCATCCCCAACCCGAATAGGGACATATGCTAGACTAGAACCAAGTGAATGCTCATTTGATGGCCTCCATCCAGGCCATCTAGTAGCGAGTGACCGAGCAAGACCTAGCACATATTGCATTCCAGGACATGTTGAATGATGTCATGAACGAACAAGTTAGAGGAGGAGACAAACCAGGAGGAGGAGGAGACATACCATGTGATAATCTCGAAGAGGAAGAGCCGGAACAAGGAAGGCCAAAACCCACGCTTAAGGAAACATATAACCCTGAAGACATCTAAATGACCGAGTGGATCCTCATTTCATTAGTGCATGCTCACTTTGAGCTGAAGCCTCAGTTCCTTACTCCTCTCCCATCATTTCATAGGAACACCAGCAAAGAGCCATATATTCGCATGCAACAGTTCTCACACATCTGTCTCACTACACATTGCCCCAATGTTCCGTTGGATGTAGTGAAGATGATGGTGTTCCCCTTTAGCTTATAGGATAAGGCCCTCTACTGGGTCAATCATTTGGGTTGTTTGTGACGACATGGGAGGAACTGATGTCCACCTTACTGCATAAATTTTATCCTCTCGGTCAGCTCAACCATATGCGATCCATGATTAGTAACTTCTCCCAGATCGGTGAGCTCAGCCCACAAGACCATTCATGAAGACTGGGAGAGATTCACAAACATGCAGGAGAAATGCCCCCACCATGACATACCGAGGACTAGTCTGGTCCAACACTTTTTCAGAGAATTGAATTTAGAAATCCAATGGCACATTGATGCAGCTTGTGGGGGATCACATTTCAACAAGGATAAAGACGTAGTGTGGCAGATTTTTAAAGAAATAGCATAAGGAGAGGCTACCCTCTTTTCATCCAGACCATATAAAAAGCAACCCCAGATCCTCCAGAAGCAAGTGCATATGAAAGCGTCTCATGAGACGGAGAGAGATGAGAGCTCCAATCTTATCATCATCGGGGGCCATCTCTCAAAGGTTGATATTATTAAGAAATGATCCCAGGATCTCAAGAAACTCTCTGTGATCGAGAAGAGAACGTAACACTTGGACAAGTTGGATGAGATCACCTAATGGTTGGAGCTATTGATGTGTACCATTAGTTTTGTCCACGCGGTCCAGCTAAAAAGAAGGATGAGACAATACTGCAGCAACAGCCTCAACCGAGTCAGCAGCCACCGACGGTCTAGCAAGTATACTACGTGCATGCACCTGATCAAGGCTCGCTACAGCAGCAGATGATCATCTACCAGTAGGACTTCCTTCCATCCTCTGATCCAGCTTTTCCACCATCACCCATGATTCAAGAAGTTAACAGGGTTTGAAGCAATGATGTGCAGCTGGCCCGTCCTAACGGGCATTCTCAGGGCCAGCAACAAGCCAACAGGGCCTACCACCAACCTTAGGGTGGAAATTTCGAGCAGTACTCTCAACATTCACCTCAATATCATCAGCCTCCGTTGTACCCCAACCAATGGAGGAAGAATTAGTAGTACCAGCAGCCATAGTACCACCAATTACAACCATACCACCAGTATGCGACTGCACCATCTTCGCAGTACCAGCACTACCCTCCTCCCTCCTACCATCAGTATCATCTTCCACCACCACCTCAGCACCAGCAACAGAAGCAACCCCAACTCCAAAGCACTCAGCAATAGTGTGGTCCACACTCTGAACCATCCAAAGTGAATCCCATGAATCCCACCCTCGATTTCTTGGCCCAACTCATCAAAGGCCTAACAGATATGACGAAAAAGCTCGACGACCTGACCGCCACAAGGATGTCCATTCTGGCTTGGGTAGAAGCTAACCCCAATAGCTTCAAAAGAAAAGAGCAGGTATAATGTGATGCCCACTCTGCACCCGTAGAGCCAGATAGTTGTAATATTGCTCTCAGGAGCGGTAGAACTTTACTTCCATCCATCACGAGTCATGGGGAAAATAAAGCCTGGACAGGTGAATTGCCATCTTCTGCATCAGTCACGCCAGCTACAGGGATGGGTTAGGAAGAATAAAGAGGAGGAGCCATGGCAGTTGCCACTCACCACCATCTCCACCAGCAAAAAGAACAAAAAAATCAGAAAAAGCAAAAAGACCAAAAACAAGATCATCGTCAAAGTGATGTCGTTGCTAGCCACAAAGGAGCCCGTAGCAGTAGACAATCCAACGCCAGTCGGCAGAGCAGAAACCACACCTTTTTCTTGTCCACCTGCAGTAGAATCTTCACTTCCAACATGTACACATTTTTGTGATCCAGATGTACAGAATTTCGTGGACAAGAATTTTGTTGTAAATAAGAACTCGGTTTCTTATTTCAGTAATGTAAATATTCCTTTTCTTCATGCAATTGAAAAATCCAAAAAATGCAAAAAGAAAAAGTGCATTATTGATCTCGGGGTTGTGGGCATCATCCACAATTTGGCTGTCGAGATTCCTTTAATAAAGGCCAGGGAAGACATGGCCATTGTGAAGAGAGGTTGGAAGGAGGCATGTACGAACAAGCATCGACCAACACAGAACAACAGATGCCGACAGGTTGAGAAGCACGTTCTCACCATGGTCACGGTTGCAGCCATCGGCGATCTCTCACAAAAAAAGCAAGACAAAGGAGTACCTTTGATCAGTTGCGAGATTTTCGATCAAGTCTTCGAGCAAACATAGATTGACAATGGTTCTTCTGTCAGCCTCCTACCCTCTTCATTACCGTAATAATTTGGGCTTCGTCCTCTAAAGCAGACACGAATGATACTTTAGTTTGTTGATCGGTCCATCAAGCAACCTAGAGGTCTTTTGGAAGACATTGTGGTAAAGGTATGGGAAATGCAATTTCTAGTTAATTTTATAGTTCTTCTCCTGCACCCTTACTCCAGACTCCTATCATCATAGGTCGGCCATTCCTGCGCTCTTCAAAAGTCGTGGTTGATTATGGGTCTGTCAAGATTACCTTTAACTCGGGCAACAACAAAATTACCATAGACATGATCATCGACCCCAAAGTCGTGTCTGATAAGGGTCATGCAACATCGTGTAAAGAAGACTGTGACTTCGTTGCAGAAATTAGAGATACACAACTCTCTTTGAATGATACACGGACACAGGAAATCCTCTCCCTAGAGGACGACCTGGAAAGCACAGTCGACATAAGCTCCAATGACATTTGGGAGACAGAATCCAATTTGTTGATGCATTTATTTGATTCTGATGATTCGCTCTAGATCAAATACAATGAGATTAGTGCAGATCTGTTCAGCACATTGTCAGCATCCCAACAGGATGCTGAGGTCACCAATCCTGCGAAATTCAAGCAGAGCATCCTCCAACCAGCACTGTTTTAGAAGTGACCGAGAATCCTACCAGATCCGAACTGGAACTAAATCCACTTCCAACAGGATTGAAGTATGCTTTCCTTGCAGGTGTAGAAAACATGTATCTAGTCATCAGCAGCAGCAGGCTAAACCCAGGACAAGAATCTCGACTCCTTGAGGTTCTAACGAAAAATCGCAAGGCACTTGGTTGGCACGTTTCTGATTTCCGTAGTATAAATCCTGCATTATTCTCATGCCACATATGCCTAGAAGAAGATGCCAAGTTGTCCCATGAGTTTCAAAGAAGATTAAATCCGAATCTAAGGGATGTCGTCATGAAGAAAAGCATGAAATGGTGTGATGCAGGCTTCATTTATCCCATCTCTGACTCCAAATGGGTAAGCCCCCTACACATAGTTCCAAAGAAGTTAGGGAATACCATGGTTACAAATGACATAGGAGAGGATACATAATACATACATTCGAGTACTGATATCTTGGCACTTATGTGTTGACTACCGCTGTTTGAATGCAACAACTAAGAAGGACCACTTCCCCTTGTCGTTTATTGATCAAGTTCTGGAAAGACTAGCTGGCAAGGAGTTCTTGTGTTTTTTGGATGGGTACTCCAGGTACAACCAAGCGGCAATCTCCCTTGAAGACCAAGAGAAGACGACCTTCACTTGCTCATTTGGCACCTACACTTTTAGACAAATGCCCTTTGGATTGTGCAACGCACCAGCGAAATTCCAGAGATGCACGCTTGCAGTTTTTCCAAGATGGTATGCAGTTCTCTCGAGGTGTTTCTGGATGACTTCTCCATCTACGGTGACATCTTTGATTCTTGTCTTAAGCACATGGACAGAGTACTTCAGCAATGTCGTGAAGTCAATCTAGTGTTATCATGGGAAAAGAGCCATTTCATGGTTACAGAAGGTATCATGATGGGCCACATCGTTTCCAAACTTAGCATGGAAGTTGACCTGACAAAGATGGATGTAATTGCCAATCTTGAGCCACCTCAGATAGTTAAGAATGTGAGTTCATTCATGGGAATATGGGATTCTACAGAAGATTCATCCGAGATTTCAGCCACATTGCTCGACCTCTTACAGAACTACTATGTAAGGAGACTGAGTTTAATGTATGTCAATAGGTTCTACATTTATTTAATCAGCTAAAGTAGTTAATCACCCGAGTTCCAGTCCTATAGTTGTCGAAGTGATCTCTTCCCTTTGAGATCGTGACGTATGCGTCAGATTTTGCAGTAGGGGTTGTTCTAGGACAAAGGAAAGACAAGGCTCCCTTGATGAATCTCCATTTCATCGTCCTTATTCTATCATTTTGGCCTTAAAAACCCTAGTAAATGCATGTAAATAGCCTTAATTCATGTATTTTGTGATTCATGCATTTGTGCGTAAAAAGTGTATAAAATACGATTTTTAAAGCCAAAATTATAGAATAAAAAAAGAGAATAAAAAGAATAAAATATTGAAAATATTTTATGACCTAAAACCTCGAGACCTAGGCATCTCGATGACTAGGTCAACAAGGAACAAAGTAGGGGGAGATAAGGGCCAAAAACCAATAAAAATCCCTTTTATTTAATTCATTTTTATTCATTTTTGGGACCTATTTTAGTTTCACTTTTCATACTTCAAATAAACAACATTTGACCATGAAAGTTGTATATAACTGAATATTGAAAATACAAAATTTATTTCATACAAAAATAATATACAGATAAAAAGATATACTCATAATAAGATTCCAAAATCCAAACTTTCAAGACACATATCTCTCAAATAAAAACTCAAAATATATCAAAATCACCTTTAATTGTATATAACTTTTAATAAAATATTTAATGAAGATAAAATACATATACCTATACTTATATAGATAATAAAATTATTCATTTAATTGTATATATTTTATCACAAAAAATAAAATAAAATATATTTAAGTGTATAATATTAATTTATAAATATATAAAAAATTAATCTAGATTAATAAAATTAAAAATATAAAATAAAAATAAAACATCAAAATATATAGATAAATATACCTATATAAAGCCCACAAAAAGTAAATTGTAATTTTAAAGCCCTAAATAATAAATACAAATAATCATAAATACTTCAAAAAATAGAAAATAATTTTAGTTTTATAATAAATTAAGAAAATCATTTATTATTTTTAATTGACTTTTGAAATAATTTTCTAGGGTTTCTTCCTGATTGGTCCATGTGGACCAACCAGGGGACGTAAAGGTTGACATGCGGTTAACTCACTACCCGACGTCTAGCCCGTGTCAGATCTTCGTTTCCACCCTTCTTCATAGATTTTTCTAGGTGTTTCCTTGCATCATTTCATGATACCTCCTTCTTGACTTTTTCTCCTTGGTGAACTACCTTACACGCCCAGGGATTGTATCGATTATTGCATCCTTTAATTGTGATATACGCCTCGCTCTTTGAGGCACCACAGCCGCTTATTCAAAAACCTACCCTCTATTCCATTCGAATTTTAAACCTCCTTGGATCTTGCATTGACCTCCTCGGTGTGCTCTGGAGTGACGTGGGTGACAATCGCATTCTCCAACCATCTCGAGCGACCTCGAGCATGGTCTGGAACGGCTCCACCTATCTTCACCGCCTCGCCGACGTCGAGATCTGATCTTGCAGTTCCGACCACTGAGGTCTATCTTTTATTGCATTTTTTAGCATAGATATAGTCCTAGGTTTATTTAGAGCAATTATTTTGTCATTAGATTATGCATTTTACCTTAGAATCTGCCATCGAAGCTTATTGGAGCCAAGCTTCGGCGAGCTTCTTCCACCATGCTCCGCCTGTATATCAACCCACTACCGCCCTCATCTCATTCCCTTCACTTCCTCATTTTGTTCCACCTCCCTCTCACCCAAATCAATCCGTGATCTTGTGTCTCGGAGCTCCACCTCCTCCGCCTTTTTGGAGCTACCTCCGCTCGTGCCGCATGTCACTCCCCTTAGCCAATAAGAGCCCCAAAGCACCCTTTATTCTTTCTTGAGCTTCATTTCAGCTGTTGGTGGGTCGAAGGACTCCTCTATGGGTCGACTTTGAGTCTAATTGCAGGTACTGGAGCGCTAGCTTTCCCTGAGCTCGCTCAGCTTAATCTAAGCTCCATAGTACGCTTTGAAGTCGCGGTCCACTCAAGGAACGCATCAGGAATGTGGAGAGATGGTCTGTGGAGCTTTAGGTCACTGGAGGAGAGTGAATCGTCGAATCAAAGCAGCCCGGAGTTATGTTCTTCACATATTCATCGTAGCCCCCTCGTGGTTGTTGGATCAGTCCGGATCTTCGAGACGAGCAACAACTATTGTACCACATGCGTCAAAACCGTCCATCAGCCTGAGATGATCTAATCACAACCGTCTGTTGCGAAGGGGTATCGCATGTCCTCATCGCGCCATGTGGCTTAGGTTGGTGCTATCAACCGCCCAATCCGCCTAGGTTTGGGTATTTTGCATTATGATCCAGCTGAGTTTTGTAATTTAGTAAATATTATTCAAACTCTTATAGGTGGCTATTTATCTTTTGTCCAACTTGCAACTTGCCCCCCCAAGCTTTCGTTATTTGCATTTAGCCCCTCGCTAGTTTAGCTCATGTGCCTGCGCACGTGGGCTTGGATATTTTGTGGCGGGGCCCTTGGATGTTTTGATGTTTGTATTTAGCCCTCAAACTTTTTACTTAGTTTAAATTTTTTGGGAAATTTGCACTTTGGCCCATGTATTTACTGCTATTTGCATTCATTCCCTTGCTAGTAGTGTAGTTTGTCTTTATTTCTATTATTTATTTCATACATCTATATTGCTTTAAAAATCCCAAAAAATAGTTGGAGCTTCCTGATTGCATCTACAATCGCCATATTTTTCATTTTGCATTTTGCAGCTATTTATTATTTATTAAAAAACATCCATTTTTATGCCTATTTGCAAAAGAAAATCCATAAAAATTATAAAACCTTTTTGAAAAATTCCAAAAAAATATATTTTGTATTTACTCAAGTTCTTTATAAAAATTGGAAAAGCCCTAAAACCTTTATAAAAATATAAAAAATTATTAAAAAATCCTGAAAATATATTTTCTATCTTTGAATTTTTTTTCTGTATTATTATATTTATATAAAAATAAATTTAAAGAATTTCTACTCTATTTACTTTTTTTCATTTCCATTTTAAATTCGACTATTTATTCTATTCCTTATTTTGAGTATTTTTTTACTTTAAAAATATAGAAAAATCAACAAAAACTTTGGAAAAATATAAAAAATAGTAAAAATATATAAAACACAAAAATATTTTATTCCCTATATTTTGATTATTTTTACCTATTTTTGTGTATATACTATCTCTCTCTTACCTCTTTTGTATATATATCCTTTATATTGCTTTATATATTTTAAAAGAAAAATAAAATGTAAAAATATAAAATATAAAAATGAAATATAAAATAAAAAAAATTAAAAATCAAAATATAAAATATAAAATTGTAAAAATCAAATAAAAAATACAAAATACAAAATTAAAAACCCACAAAAAATAGCACATCCGTAGACAAATACATCACATTCATTTTTTAGCATTGATTTGATCTGATCTACCTGCTTGTTCCCTGTCTTCAACACTCTACACATACTTGCACCTACATACGTCTTTTTTTGTAGAGTTATAATAAATTATAACTCCGCATCTGCTTTTCATTGTTTATCATCTGTTGTGGGTTAATTGTTGTTAGAAGTCGGGTTTCGTGTAAGGTCAACTCGACGATTGGATTTCTCACCTTGTGAGATTTCTAAACCACCGCAAAATCTGCTTCACAAATGGCATCGTTGCTGGAGAGCAACAACATTTAGATTGGGATTCATTTTTTATTAAGATTATTTGTCTGTTTTTTAGCTTTATTCAATTGATATTATTGCTTGACTTGTCTAATCACCCTCTCTTATTGACTTTGTGCGAGGAATCGTGGATCGAGGGAGGCGCTCTACCCAAGGGGCCTACGCACCCACGTGATGGCGATGTGAGGTTTATGACTGACTTCAAAGGAGGTAGGGAGGACTTGAGAAGACAGACACATTTTGAGCATTTTTGTATTTATGTAGTTGTGTAATTTTAAGTGAGAGAGATACTATTATTAATAATAATACAGATACTCTGGACTTTGGACTCTCGGGCCCAATTTCCAAGTGTTTGTTCACTTGGGAGCTCACCACAATTTTACCGTGTTTTCATTACATTTTTTCCTTTGTTATCTGGTTTTGTTTTCTTTCCTTTGTGTGATTGAGCCTTTAGCTTTAGAATTGCTTGACGATAGAGTAGGTACAAACACCTAATAACCATTGCATGCACCTATAGTCTACGTTTGGAATTAGTAAAATCTAAATTGCTTCTCACTTAGTCTTGGAACCACGCCACCGCGAGAGTTCTCCATACAACGCTTGCAGGATCCATTGTTGTGGGCACTGAGGAGACTCTAAGACCGGACACTTCGGTTCTATTGCAAGTAATTAGCACTGGTTTTTCACGATAATAGCAATTTCTGAACTTAGAGTGATTTCACGATAATAGGTTTCAATTCTATTGAGCATCTTTGCATGTAGAGTGCTGGAGGCAAGGTGAGCATTTATGCTTTAGCATTCATCATCGTTTTTACTTTTCCGCCTCTCTACCTCTGATTTTGATCACCTAGGTGCTAAGTAAAATTGACTCCTCGTTAGGCATGTGCATTCTTACTAAAAATCCAAAAAAAGTGATAATCAATAAAATTGGGATTGTATGACCCTAAAATGAACCAAAAAAGGAAAATTCTTATCTTGGGGTGAGTAATCCCCTCATTGTCTTCGCTTTTACTCGCTCGCTCATACCCTAAGCACTAGTGCTCAAATCTCATTCAGCCTCCTAAGTGTTTGCGCAACTTTTGGACTTCTCGCCAAACTCTAAAACAGACAAGATAACACGACCGTTCTTTCAGGGTCTCTACCGAGTTGAGTAGGTGAATTGAGGGTTTGTTTTGTGCGAGTTTGTTTGTGATTTCTTGTATGCATTCTGGATCGTCTTTGTGCATTTGCGCTTTTTTCTCACTACTATTGACTTGACCATCGTGCTATCCTGATCATTTTCTCTTGTTTTGGAGATGGTCGATTGGAGTTATTTTTATCCAAATTTTGAGGATTCCCCATACACTCCAGTCGGTCTACCTCACTTTTTCTAGAAGGACTTTGCTCCTGACTTTTGTACATATCCTCCTTAGCCACAGATTCAGACCTTAGATTTTTACCCACCTCCACCTTTACATTGCCCTTCACATCCACCCGAGACTAATTTGTTGATGTCACCTTTCATGATTTCCATGATTGAGACCTTGAACCAAATGATGGAGCAAATGAATTCAAGGATTGATGATCTTACTAGTTTAAATAAGAACCATAATGTCGCTCCACTTTTTGAGGATATAGATTCATTTTAGGATTATCATGAGAGCTTGCAATAGCCCAAAATACAAAAAAATGACAAAAATTTAAAAATACCAAAAGATTTCGAGAGACCTTTGGTTGATTCAGACTGTGAGATCATTTGCCAGATCATTTGACCACATAGCCATTCACATAGCCATTCACACCCTGTCCAACCTTTAAACCCGAGGATGCGGTTGTATAGACCGCTCTTGGCATTCCTCATGTATATGCTAATTCATACTTCCTCCCTTGTATGGAGGAGGTCCGAAAATTTAAAAAAATTATCGACTGAACCTGAAGTGGTGGCCACCATTCATGAGATCATCTGTGCCCCACTCCAGCTGGTCATGATCGATTTATCTGCTCCTCTTCCCAAGAAGAGAAAGCGGAGGAGCAGATATGAGCATCATATATTGACCATGACCACTTCTCATGCCATCACACACCATCCCATTCTTAGGAAAAAGAACGTTGCCACACCTTTCATTAGTTGCACCATCTCTGACCACGCATGCGATCACACTCTCCTCGATAGTGGTGCATCAATTAGCATATTACCCTTCTCGTTAGTACAGTTTCTTCACTTATGGCCTCTAAAGAAGACCAGGATGATTGTACTGTTAGCAATGTGAGCCCCGGGCAAACCATTTCTATAATAAATGTTATTGTAATGAATAAATTATCAATGGAAGTTATTGATTATTTTTCACTCCCTTTCTGAGATTAATGAATGAATGCACTATAGGGTCCCTCTGTACAATTAGGGTTATGTACCATGGCCAACATGATGATCATACAGCTGTTTATTCATTGGATGGATCATAGAGGCTGATGCTTGGATGAATATCTAAGGAGTTAGATAGAGGACTCATCAAGCATCATCAAATGATCATTAAGTGATGATCTCCAGTCTGAGTAGGAGATGGCAATCCTATCTCATATGATTGATATCTGACTGACCTCTTGATGCAGGTCCTCTGCATGGGAATAATGATTCAGAGGTGTCAGGTTAGTTGAGTCAATGGGTTGACTTGACGAGATCGAGATAACCAAAGACCTATGATGAATACTGTCACATCACAGGCAAGCATCCTCTGACCAGAGACAGATGTATTGCTATATGTCTGAGTATGTACATTTGGCAGACCAATAGGTTGATGACCTAACCAAGGTCTATATACCGACGAGCTGGTGTGCATGTAAGGGCATATGAGTAATATGATCTCTCAAAGGGATCATACAGGTTCACTTGTGAACCAGGAGACATGAGCTCACTCATGAGGTATTGGGATTGACCAAATTCCATGCATGGTCATCATGCTTTAGAAGCATGATATGAATTTGAAGGTAAAGATATATGCTTTGTGAAAGCATATGATCTATACCATATCCCAAGGACCAAGATTGAGAAACTTGATGATCAGACTATGAAGATGACAGTGTAAAAATGATCTATATCTTCATAGTGATCATAAGTCTTCCAGTATGCAGGATGTGCAGGTACTGGGAATACCTGAAGGGTGATTTGATCATAAACGATTGTATAACCATGACACTTCCATTCCGAGGGCGTGATGAAACATGTTTGGATTTTAGTGACTCCTCTCATTAGAGAAGTGACCTAATCTTAGTCCATGAACTGGACATTGATCTGAATGAGATTCAGATGCAATGAGAAGATTAAGTCTACGGTCTTGATTTGATCAAGCATCAGTGGGAGGTCCATAGGATCTGGATTTGAGATATGATCTCAACATCCAAGTCACTATACGTGGAACAATACAATCGCCCTGTCCTTATCTCCAAGTATCTGAGGAGAAATACCATTGTTCTTAAATGGTTTAAGAACAATTCCATAAGACCTGAGCAAAGAGAAGTTGATAATTAAATGTGATTTAATTATCATGATGTATGAGAAATTATCCAATATGATTAAATGTGATTTAATTATTTTGGATAAGAATAATGTGGATAGAAATATCCAATTATTCATAATATATTATAAATGTGATTTATAATGTATTAGATAGAATTAATTATAATTTATATGTGTTGATTAATTATTATGTGTATTGGATACACATTGTGTAATTAATTAACAATATGAATTATATGTTGTTTGGGGTTGTGAATATGATTCACAATTTTTCCATGGCAAGAATGCAATATTCTCAAAGATAATTGTGAATTATTTTTGAAGAATAAAACCCAGTAAATTTGTTGCAAATAAATAAGAGAGATTCCAAGGAGATATGCAATCTCATGGATTTACATGAGATTGCAATCTCCATGCAATCTCCATGGGCGGAACTTCATTCCAATATGAAATGTGTGGCCGCCCACTTGGAAGGCTCATGGAGATGAAATCTCCATGTGTCTTCTCTCCTTATTTGTTGGGTTGATTTAGGATTAAATTATATTTGATTTTGTCAAATATATTTTAACCTAAATTTGTTGTTTTTGTCAACAACAATCTTAGCCATTGGATAGACATAAATCAATCTCACCCATTGATTTTATGTGTCCCATGGATTGAGATCCATGGATCCCAAAAACCTATAAATAGAGAGGCATACTTGGCTCTCTCTTTACACATGCTATTGTAGCAAACAACTCTCTCTCTCTCTTTCTCATACTCGACAGCCCTCTCTTTCCCTCTCTCTTGGTGGCCGTCCACCTTGGTTGAGAGGATCGTCGACGTCCGCGCCATCATGCTGCCGCTTCGACTCTCTGCGGTTCTTCATCTTCTTGGAGTGCTTCACTCACGAAGGATACGTTTGATCTGGTACGACGAGATCAGGAGCAACCGTGCTTGGATCAACCTGGATTGGGAGGACACCGCGACTCATCCCCGCGCTCGCAAGCCGTTAATCCGACGATCGGACTTGAGATAGGAGGTCTCTTTTCATAGAGACTTGATCAACCACGCTTCAAGAGGTATTGCATTATACTTGCTATGGTTATAGATGAAACGATTTGAGAATGGTTCTCGGATCATGTGGTTTCATCGGATAAAACTTTTTAAAAATTCGCTGCACCGAACAACTAGTACGACTAGTCGTTCTTCGTCGTATCCGATACGACTATCACGCTTCCGTGATGCGCTTGAGGATTTCTCCATATCCTTCAAGTGGTATCAGAGCCTTAGGTCGATGGTTTCGAATATGATTCGAAAAATCGAGGATGACTTGGGTTCGTTTAGGTCGCGAAAGTTTTTATCGCATTTGATTTCGCAGATCTGTTTAGTAGAAAAATTCGGCACTGTTTAAATTGTTTAAACACGAATTTAACTGGATTTTGTTCCTCATTAAATAAGGAAATCATAGGAACTGAGTTTGCATAAATCGGATTTCGTATGCTCCTGTTATGGTTGTTTTAATGAACATGTATGCACTGTTGCGGGAAGAGTAGATTTTAACATGATTAAAGAGTTAATTACTGTTATCATATGCCTCGAAATGCGTGTAACTCCACTTAGGTTCTGTCATATATTGAGTTATCAATCTATGAAAATTGAGTTTGCTTAATTTGGATTTAAATTGATTGAGATATGTCAATTTTAGTAAATAGGGGTCATTACTGAAATTGCATTCCTAATCTAGAACCAAGTGATTGTCAATTAGTGAAAATAATTGTTAATTTTGTGAAATAATCTTGAAAAATATTTTTGAAATATTGAAACATGATTATTTGCCTAATTGACATGGCCCCAACCAATAAATTGATTAAGATGTGATCTAAATCATAATTGGAAACCACAATCTTTCAAACTTGATGCTTGAATAGGATTTGGGAATTTGATTAGCAAATTTCCTTATAATCAAAAATGTTTTGATTTCTACTATATGGTACAATTTCGGTTGAAGAACCGATGATTATCTCAAGTACAAATTAATCAATTTGGCATTATACTTTCCCGAGGCGGATATGGTGCCTAGTCGGAGAGCATTGGGGTTGCGGGTTGCAACGTATGTGGTCCGTCCCACTCTCGTCGGTACTGGCCATGACAGCGGGTAGGGCCGGGATAATGTCCGAGCGATTAAGATGTATTTTTTCTTAATTATTAAAATACGAATTAATACGTATTTTGAGATATTACCATATATATTCAAGTAAAATATTCAAGTTTGATTGATTGAATTGGATTGATAATTAATTTAATATGATTAAATTGATTATTTCCAATTGAGATACTCTAACATGATTAGAGCTAATAATTCCCTTGGAAGAATTAATTATGTGAATGTGATTCACGATAATTAATTAAAATTTGAATATGAGGTGGAGGATCGCATAAGTGACATCCATGGTCTCCCGTCAAGGCGAAGGGTTTCGTCACCAAATATTATGTGTAGGAGACGCCTGTCCGAAGTGGCAGCTCCTGCATATGATTCATTTGGATCGGGCCCGTCGCTTCTCGAAAGAGTAAGGACGTATGCGTAGTGACCCCAATATCGAGTCCTCATATTATTGGGGCGATATTGGATTGCGCATAGCGAGTTGTATTCATGTTGACGGTTGGTTCAATTAATGACGGGTCAACATCACCTTAGGGGTGGTGGGCCCGGGAATTAAAGACCAAATTGGGATAATGCAAGTTGGACTTGCAAGGCAGAATGTGTTCCCGCTTCTCTTTATTGGAGTCATAAGTTCTCATATTATTGGGATATGACAAAGGTAAAGAGGAGATCCCAGTTCTTGCTTGAGATATATTGGTAAGTATATCTCCTACTTTGAAAGTAAATAAGGGAATAAACTTTCATAGTTGACATAGCAAGACTAATTTGATTTAAAATGCCTTAATCAAATATTATAAATTTGAATATAAATTTCTATATTCTAATATAGTGCATTCTTAATTTCAGAAAATGAAGTCTTTGAACCCACTTAGTAGGCTTCTTGAGGTCAACCAATTGACCGGCCCAAATTACTCGGATTGGATCCGTAATTTGGAGCTTGTTCTCTCTGCTGAGCGCATAAGTTATGTGCTCTCCGAGGACAAGCATGAGAACCCTAAGTCCAAGGAAGAAAAAGCATTTAATGACAAGTATGATGAAGATCATGTCTTGGCTAGGTGCTATATCCTAGGTTCTCTCTCCAACGTTCTACTGAAGCAACATGTAGAGATGAGTACCTGTCAGGAAATAATGCAGAATCTTAAGGATATGTTTGGTGACATTAACCGCACTCAGCGGTACAATGTTATGAAAGATCTCATTCGCTGTAGAATGCAGAAAGGGACTTCGGTCCGTGAACATGTACTCAAAATGTTTGGGTACCTGTCGGAGCTGGAGACTCTAGGAGCAACGATGGATGCAGACATGCAAGCTGACTTCATTCTGCTGTCATTGCCCAAATCTTTCAATAACTTTGTAGTGTCATTCCACATGAATAAGTTGGAATTGACAAGAGCTGCTCTCCTTGCTGCATTAAAGTCCGTAGAGGACGTGATGAAGAAGGACGGTCCCACTGGCAGTGCAATGGTTGCACATGTCAAAGGGAAGCGCGGTCGGAACCATGGTTCTCGGAAGTGCCCGGCCCAGAAGAGAAAGAAGAAGGGACAAAGTGTTGGCTCTTCTTCCAATGCATCCACTTTAATGGCATCGAAGAAAACCGACGTCTGTCACCACTGCAAGAAGTCGGGGCACTGGAAGCGTAACTGCCCAGATTACCTGAAGTCGTCAGACAAAGTTAAAGCCCCAGCAGGTATAAAATCAACTTTTATCATTGAAACCAGCTTTCTTGTAGGACGAGAAGGAAGTTGGGTTGTTGATTCTGGTGCTTCTGTTCATGTATGCAATTTGTTGCATTTGTTTCAAGAAACTAGAAAACTTGAAGAAGGGGAGATAGTCATCCAGATGGGATCTGATGCAAGTGTTGCAGCAGTCGCCGTCGGGATTTGTCGGCTATCATTATCTAGTGGTAGAGTCCTAGTACTTAAAGAGTGTCTTTATGTACCTGAAGTCAGGAGGAACTTAATATCTGTATCTAAGCTAGTTAGAAGTGGATATTCATTCCTGTTCTGTAATAAATTACTCATAAATCATTATGATAAATATATTGCAGATGGTATTTTGACTTCTGGAGGACTCTATGAATTGTGCATTAATGAACATGTCATGAATGTTACAACCACTAATAAAAAACCTAAAAGATCCAGGAATAATGAAAATCATTCAAACATGATTTGGCATCAAAGGCTTGGTCATTTATCTGTTGATAGGATCAATAGATTGATAAAGGATGGACCTTTAGATTTTCTATAGGTTCAATCTTTACCTACCTGTGAACATTGTATTCGAGGTAAAATGACTAGGATGCCTTTCCGTAACAAGGTTACAAGATGCGAAGGTATTATTGACCTAATACATACCGATGTATGTGGTCCCTTTAGTACCGCGACTCGAAATGGATATCGATATTATTTGACATTTATTGATGACCATTCGCGATACGGGTTTGTCTTCCTATTACGTCATAAATCTGAAACCTTTGAAAAGTTCAAAGAGTTCAAGGCTTTGGTTGAGAACCAAACCGATAGGAAGATTAAACGAATTCGATCTGATCGAGGTGGCAAGTACCTCTCTGATGAATTCAAGGAATACCTCAAAGAGAATGGAATTGTCTCCAATCTCACTACTCCTGGAACTGCCCAACTTAATGGTGTTGCTGAAAGACGCAACAGGACCATCATGGATATGGTCCGTTCAATGATGAGTAAAGCACATTTACCGCTTAGTTTCTGGGGATATGCAGTAGAGACTGCAATATATATCCTAAAAAAGATTCCTAGCAAATCTGTACCTAAGACTCCTCATGAGCTCTTGTATGGAACCAAACCTAGTGTTAAGCACTTAAGGGTTTGGGGTTTCTTGGTACATGCAAAGAACGTGGATGCAAGTAAGCTGGAATCTCGCACTCGTGATTGTTACTTCATTGGGTATGTTAGAGATGGTATTGGATATCAGCTTTATGACCCTGAGACCCAAAAGGTTTTTGTCTCCAGAGATGTGAAATTTTTGGAGGATGATTTCCTTAAAGGTCAAGATAAAAATGAAGTAGAGGAACTCATTGAATCCCCTGAGGATTCTGAGCTTCCTAGACCAGAAACTGAAGCAATAAATAAAGATGAAACACCCATACCTCTTCGAAGGAGTTCGAGGGTGGTTGCACCACCTGAAAGGTATGGATTCCATGTGTCAGGTGAAACTGACAATGATCCTACTTCATTTGATGAAGCACTCGTGGATCAAGACATGGATAGATGGATGCTAACAATGAAGTCAGAAATTGACTCCATGCATAAGAATGGTGTATGGACCCTAGAGGATCCACCTAAAGGGGTAAAACCCATTGGGTGTAAATGGATCTTCAAGAGAAAGAGGGGACCTGATGGGAAAGTAGAGACTTTCAAAGCACGGCTCGTAGCCAAGGGCTACACACAGAGAGAAGGCATCGACTACGATGAGACATTCTCTCCTGTGGCTATGCTTAAATCCATCAGGTCATTGCTGGCTATAGCTGCATATCTTGACTACGACATCTGGCAGATGGACGTCAAGACGGCTTTCCTCAATGGATACCTCGAGGAGGATATCTACATGGAGCAGCCCCAGGGCTTCATGACTGAGGATGGTAAAGTATGCGAGCTGAAGAAATCCATCTATGGGCTCAAGCAAGCTTCTCGTAGTTGGAACATCATATTTGACGAAACCATAAAGAGTTATGATTTTGTGCAGAATCCTGTTGAACCTTGTGTATACAAGAAGCTTAGTGGGAGCGCCATTGTGTTCATCGTGCTTTATGTAGATGACATCCTTATCATTGGGAATGATACATGGATGATGACCAGTGTAAAGATTTGGCTGTCCCATACCTTTGAGATGAAAGATCTTGGAGAAGCCTCTTATATCTTGGGCCTGAAGCTGTTCAGAAACCGAGAAAAGAGGATTTTGGGATTGTCACAACATGGATACATTAAGAAGATTCTTGAACGATTCCTTATGGATAGTTCTAAGAAAGGATTCTTACCCTTAAGACATGGTATCCACCTGTCTAAAGGAATGGCTCCTCAAACTGTTGAGGAAAAGAAGGCCATAGATGGATGTCCTTATGCATCAGCTGTAGGAAGCTTAATGTTTGCCATGATGTGTACAAGGCCAGATATCTGCCATGCAGTGGGAGTGGTAAGTTGTTACCAACCTGCTATGGAGAACAACACTGGAATGCAGTAATGAACATATTCAAATATCTAAGACGGACGCAAGATTACATCTTGGTCTATGGAGATGGTGATCTCCAAGTCTTGGGATATACAGATTTTGACTTCCAATCTGATGTAGATGATCGAAAGTCGACATCGGGGTTCGTGTTCTTGTTGAATGGTGGTGCTGTGAGCTGGAGAAGCAAGAAGCAGGACACTACTGCAGATTCAACAACAGAAGCCGAATACATTGCTGCATCAGATGCTGCAAAGGAGGCGGTGTGGTTGCGCAAGTTCGTGCTTGAGCTTGGCGTAGTTTCCTCTGATACTCCCATCCCGTTACTCTGCGATAACATGGGAGCCATTGCCCAGGCAAAGGAACCCAGATGGCATCAACAGAGGAAGCACGTGGAAAGGAAATACCACATCATTCGGGAGATACAAAGCGTGGTGACATCATCATCACCAAGGTGGCCTCTGCCGACAACGTTACTGATCCTCTTACCAAACCTCTGACACAGAAGGTTTTCGACCAGCATGTAATGAGTATGGGTTCAAAGATTGTACCTGAATGGTTCTGAGGGCTAGTGGGAGATTGTTAGCAATGTGAGCCTCGGGCGAACCATTTCTACAATAAATGTTATTGTAATGAATAAATTATCAATGAAAGTTATTGATTATTTTTCACTCCCTTTCTGAGAGTAATGAATGAATGCACTATAGGGTCCCTCTGTACAATTAGGGTTATGTACCATGGCCAACTTTATGATCATACAGCTGTTGATTCATTGGATGGATCATAGAGGCTGATACTTGGATGAATATCTAAGGAGTTAGATAGAGGACTCATCAAGCATCATCAAATGATCATTAAGTGATGATCTCCAATCTGAGTAGGAGATGGCAATCCTATCTCATATGACTGATATCTGACTGACCTCTTGATGCATGTCCTCTGCATGGGAATAATGATTCAGAGGTGTCAGGTTAGTTGAGTCAATGGGTTGACTTGACGAGATCGAGATAACCACAGACCTATGATGAATACTATCACATCACAGGCAAGCATCCTCTGACCAGAGACAGATGTATTGCTATATGTCTGAGTATGTACATTTGACAGACCAATAGGTTGATGACCTAACCAAGGTCTATATACCGGCGAGCTAGTGTGCATGTAAGGGCATATGGGTAATATGATCTCTCAAAGGGATCATATAGGTTCACTTGTGAACCGGGAGACATGAGCTCACTCATGAGGTATTGGGATTGACCAAATTCCATGCATGGTCATCATGCTTTAGAAGCATGATATGAATTTGAAGGTAAAGATATGTTTTGTGAAAGCATATGATCTATACCATATCCCAAGGACCAAGATTGAGAAACTTGATGATCAGACTATGAAGATGACAGTGTAAAAATGATCTATATCTTCATAGTGATCATAAGTCTTCCAGTATGCAGGATGTGCAGGTATTGGGAATACCTGAAGGGTGATTTGATCATAAACGATTGTACAACCATGACACTTCCATTCCGAGGGAGTGATGAAACAGGTTTGGATTTTAGTGACTCCTCTCATTAGAGAAGTGACCTAATCTTAGTCCATGAACTGGACATTGATCGGAATGAGATTCAGATGCAATGAGAAGATTAAGTCTACGGTCTTGATTTGATCAAGCATCAGTGGGAGGTCCATAGGATCTGGATTTGAGATATGATCTCAACATCCAAGTCACTATACGTGGAACAATACAATCGCCCTGTCCTTATCTCCAAGTATCTGAGGAGAAATAGCATTGTTCTTAAATGGTTTAAGAACAATTCCATAAGATCTGAGCAAAGAGAAATTGATAATTAAATGTGATTTAATTATCATGATGTATGAGAAATTATCCAATATGATTAAATGTGATTTAATTATTTTGGATAAGAATAATGTGGATAGAAATATCCAATTATTCATAATATATTATAAATGTGATTTATAATGTATTAGAGAGAATTAATTATAATTTATATGTGTTGATTAATTATTATGTGTATTCGATACACATTGTGTAATTAATTAACAATATGAATTATATGTTGTTTTGGGTTGTGAATATGATTCACAATTTTTCCATGGCAAGAATGCAATATTCTCAAAGATAATTGTGAATTATTTTTGAAGAATAAAACCCAATAAATTTGTTGAAAATAAATAAGAGAGATTCCAAGGAGATATGCAATCTCATGGATTTCCATGAGATTGCAATCTCCATGCAATCTCCATGGCCGGCACATCATTCCAATATGGAATGTGTGGCCGCCCACTTGGAAGGCTCATGGAGATGAAATCTCCATGTGTCTTCTCTCCTTATTTGTTGGGTTGATTTAGGATTAAATTATATTTGATTTTGTTAAATATATTTTAACATAAATTTGTTGTTTTTGTCAACAACAATCTTAGCCATTGGATAGACATAAATCAATCTCACCCATTGATTTTATGTGTCCCATGGATTGAGATCCATGGATCCCAAAACCTTATAAATAGAGAGGCATACTTGGCTCTCTCTTTACACATGCTATTGTAGCAAACAACTCTCTCTCTCTTTCTCATACTGGACAACCCTCTCTCTCCCTCTCTCTTGGTGGCCGTCCACCTTGGTTGAGAGGATCGTCGATGCCCGCGCCATCGTGTTGCCGCTTCAACTCTCTGCGGTTCTTCGTCTTCTTGGAGTGCTTCACTCACGAAGGAGACGTTTGATCTCGTACGACGAGATCAAGAGCAACCGTGCTTGGATCTACTTGGATTGTGGGGACACCGCATCTCATCCTCGCGCTCGCAAGCCGTTACTCCGACGATCGGACTTGAGACAGGAGGTCTCTTTTCGTAGAGACTTGATCAACCACGCTTCAAGAGGTATTGCATTATACTTACTGTGGTTATAGATGAAACGATTTGAGAATGGTTCTCGGATCATGTGGTTTCATCTGATAAAAATTTTTTAAATTCTGTTGCACCGAACAACTAGTACGACTAGTCGTTCTTCGTCGTATCCAATACGACGATCACGCTTCCGTGATGCGCTTGAGGATTTCTCCATATCCTTCATGTACAGTTTGCTAATGGATCTATCAAGAGGCCGAAGAATATCCTTGAAAATGTCGTCATTTCGATTCAGGGAATGAGCTAAAATGTTGATTTCGTCGTATTGGCCACGGAGAGCTCCACTGGGGAGCACTCTCCAATCATCTTGGGATGAACATTCCTCGCCTCTGCGAGGGTCATTATTGATTATGGATCAGGAGAGATTTGCTTTCGTCCTATTGATGAAGGTGAAGTGATCATCACTTCACCTACTGCCGATCAGAGACCTGCTTTTAATGTCACCACACCTATCTTGGCTATCCTCGAGGACCATAACCTTGATGAGATGATCAGAGATTTTTGTTGTATGTTGGATTCCACTGAGACCCAAGAATACCTCTCCAAGGAAGAAGACTTAAAGCATGGAATTCAGAGTTCCTTCTTCTGGTGCTTAGCGATGTGTTGATGACATCCGTGGGATTTACACAGTTGATACCATTGAGTGGAGGGCAAATTCAAAGACTAGACAGGACAGACATGGCTTGATTACTTTCATTGATGAGTCTGTTCCTGTTTACTTAGACATTGACGAGACAAAGGCTGAATTTGATCTTGTTGCTTTTATTCAGGAATTCGGGCCTTTTGATAAGAATGATGATCCGGTTGAGACTGTAGAGAACAAACACGATTCGACTACTTCTATAGATGAGTTCATTCCTTTTGGTTTTGACCTAGATGAGACCTCACAGGATGACAATGATTGCACTACTTCCAATGATGAGTTTTCCCCTTTTCATGATGACATTAGCGAGACTCCCAAGGCCAGACCTAACCATACTACTTCCACTCACTCATATGTGCCTCTTCACTCTAGGACCCTTGAGGGGCTTCACTATGTCGACCATGATTGGTTAGCATAATATGAGGACCCTGATGTCGACCTGCACCTTGTCAGATCTATCCCTCAGTGGTCCTGTAAGAAGGTTTGCTTTCAACCTTCTTGATCCTCTGTACATCCAACATGTTGTATATTCACTTTTGTTTACATCCGTCTATCTTTTGTATTGCTCATTCACCACATTCTCGTGTGTGCCTTGCTTAGGACGTACTTTGTCCTAAGTATGGGGGATGTACGAGCCGAGTATTCATTCGTCATTCCGTTTCATCACTCCTGTTGTTGCCTATAATTAGGGCTTCTTTTACCCCAAGTATAGGGGGAGTGGTGTGTACATCCTTTCTATCCTCTTCCATTTTCTGATCTCTTTTCTTCTTTTCCTTTTCTATTTTCTTTTTCTACTGAAAAAGGTGTCGCCCCTTTTTGTCTGTCTTTTATACTTAGGACATACTTTGTAGTTAGGACAAAGTATGTCCTAAGTATAGGGGGTGTGCACCCCGATTGCTTCTATTCTTTGATCCTTCCACAGTATCATCTTTTTGTCTATAATTAGGGATATCTTACCCTAAGTATAGGGGGAGACAGTCTGAGTATGATATTTTCATTCCCACCCTTGAGCCTCCCTGCTTTGTGTACAGTTTGCTATACTTAGGATTATTTGATCCTATGTATAGGGGGACGGTCAACTTCTCATTCATTCATTCATTTCTCCATTCATTTATTCTTTAGACTTGATTATACTCAGTACAAGTTATTTCTTCTCTTTTTCTCTCTGATCTATGAGGAAATAGCTCAAGGTAAGTATCAGGGGAGGAGGTCGTATATACTTCATATAACTTTATCCATAACTCGTACTTTCGAATTTTTCTTAATAATTATGGCTAATTATACCTATTAAAATTCATAAAAAACACTTAATAAAAATATGTTGATTATTCCACAATATCTTTTTGTATTTACTGATTAATAAATCATGAGAAAATGTTTTTTGCAAAATCTTTGAAAAGTTTGAAAACCTTTTTAAAAAATCTTTTGAAAACTATTTGGAAATGTTTTGTTAAATATCTTCAACCTTTGCAAAATTGGTTTATTTGAAAAAATTATTTTCTTTGTGTGAAATAAAAATGCTCTAAAAATGATTTGCAAATGGTTTGAAAAATAGTTGCAAAAATATTTGACAAATCTATATATATTATTTGGAAAACCTTTGCAAAATGATTTTCGAATCTATGTACATGTATGTAAAAAAAGTTTGTAAAAAATATTTTGGACTATAGCTTTTCAAAATTGGTTGTAAAATGATTTCAAATAAGAGGCTTAACACTATGATTCTTTATATATATATATATATATATTGAGCATTTACCCTTTGTAAATTCTTTAAAACCTATGCATCCCCGTGTAAATATTTGTACCTAGTTTTTAGTGAAAATCTTTGGTTTTCTAAAATTCCCAAAAATATTTGGAAAATTAAAATACTGAAAGAAATTGCAAAATATTTTGAAAAATACAAAAAATGCATATGCAACATATTTCAGAAAACCATAAAAAAGTTCAAGATCTTTGATAATTGCATCACAAAAATCTTTTCTGCACGGCATTAGCATTTTTTCGGATTGAATTTGGCAATTGAACAAGTCTAAGTAAAATTTGAAGATTAGATCTTGGTTGGACCTTAAATCAACCTAATTAACAAGAACCTTGTGGGAGCCGGAATTAAGGTACTTCAGGTCTAGTTGACTTAATTCTTTGAGGATCACGAGACTTGGTTCAATGGATTCTTGACTGCTTAAGTAGAGTATTTCGGAGCACACACACGACTCTTGTTGATAATGACCTAACTTGGACACCTGCACCTTTCACTTGGCTCAACCCAGTTGGAGTGGTGAGGGGATTGGATTTGCTGGTATGAGACGCACACAAGTGGAAACATTTGTCCTCCTCTAGGGAAGGAAGTGCACCCCAACTCGTCCGGTGATGATGAGTTTTGAAGACAAGAGAGTCCGGATTGCAATAAAGCTTCAAAAAAAGGATAGTCTACTAGCTCAAGAGGAAAACCTCCTTATGCAAATGATCGTGTGATAGTATTTCAGGAAAAGCAAAAACTCCAAAAAAGTGGACAGGCATGTATAAAAATAAAATGCATGTCAGAGTGTATATATTTGTACAGTTAATAAGCAAGCTTGAGCTTAAAAGTCAAATCATGTAAGCCTGCAGCTAGATGACTTGACTACACTGGTCTTGCATCCAAGGATAGGTAGCTACATTGATTACCATCCATTCTTCTCTTCACACTCTTCTCTTGAGTTGGTTGTCACTTGAACTTAGAAGGGAATACCCTGCTCCTCGAGGAAAGAGTTATTGGATTGGGGAATCATTGGATTGTCATATTGGAGAAGTCAGTCTCTTTGTCATTTCAGTTGGGGAGAGCCACCATCACTAACACTGTACGAGTCAGATTCATAGCCATAAGGGTTTGCGTATGAGTTGAAGTATTCTGACATGGCTATTGAGGAGACTTGAGCGGCGTTTTGGGATTCTTGATGGTTTTTGGATTTCAAATCCGATTCCCATTAAGATTTCGCCCGCACTAAAATTCCAAAGGTCCGACTTAAGCTCCAAACTTTTATTTTGTGAAGACAAGTTTGATAATTAAATTAAATCCAACTTTCTTCGTTTTCTTATCTTTGTTTATTTATTTTTTGCACTTATTGCATAAGTGTTTGCTAGGGACTAGCAAAGGCAAGTATAGGGGGATGATGAATCTCCATTTCGTCATCTTTATTCTATCATTTTTGCCTTAAAAACCCTAGTAAATGCATGTAAATATCCTTAATTCATGCATTTTATCCTTCATGCATTTATGTGTGAAAAGTTTATAAATTACAATTTTTATGGCCAAAATTATAGAATAAATAAAATAAAAGAAAATAATAAAATATTGAAAATATTTTACGACCCAAAACCCTGAAACCTAAGCATCTCGATGACTAGGTCAATAAGGAATAAAGCGGGAGTGAGATAAGGGCCAAAACCCAATAAAAATACCTTTTATTTAATTTATTTTTATTCATTTTTGGAACCTATTTTTTGGACCAATTTTTATACTTCAAATAAATAAACTTTTAACTTGAAATTTTAGATAATAAAATATCGTAAAATGTAAATTTTCTTTCATATAAAAATAGTATACAGATAAAAAGATATACTTAGAATAAGATTCCAAAATCTGAACTTCCCAGACCCATATCTCTCAAATAAAAACTCAAAATATATCAAAATTACCTTTAATTGTATATAACTTTTAATAAGCTTTTTAATGAACATGGTTTCAAATTTCTTGGAGTTACAGTTTGAAAGTTAGGTTTTGGACCCCTATTGTATACTTATACTGATTAGAATATTCATTTTATTTATTTTTCATTATTTTTATAATTTTATATTTTTAGAATTTTGTAAATATTATTTATAATATGTGTACATATTAAAAATGGAATAAAACACTAAAGAAAACCTTAAAATAAAATACTTATAAAAAATACATGGTAAAATAGCTATACCTGTACCTATATATAATACAACTATTTATTTAATTGTATATAATATATCAGAAAAAAAATAAAATAAAAATATAATTAAGTGTATAATATTAATCTATAAATATATAAAATAATAATCGAAATTAATAAAATAAAAAATATAGAATAAAAATAAAACATTTAAATATATAGATTAATATATATACCCCACAAAAAGTAAATTGCAATTTTAAAGCAGAAAAAACAAAAATCATCATAAAATACTTCAGAAAATAATAAATATTTTTTTATTTTATAACCTAAAATTAATAAAATCATTTATTTTTTAATCGATTTTTGAAGTAATTTTCCAGGGTTTTTTCCGGGTTGTTACACGTGGACCAAATAGGGGTCGTCAGAGGTTGACCCACGCTCAACTATCTGCCCAGCGCCCAGCCCATGTCAAACTTTGGTTTCCACCCTTCTTCGCGGATTTTTAGAGGCATTTACTTGCATCATTTCATGATACCTCCTTCTTGACTTTTTCTCCTTGGTGATCCACCTTGCACGCCTAGGGATTATATCGATTGTTGCATCACTGAATCATGAGATATGCCTCATTCTTTGAGCTGCCCCAGCCACTTGTTCAAAAATATACCCTCTCTTCCATTCGAATTTTGAACCTCCTTTGACTTTGCGTTGATCACATCGGTATGCTCTGGAGTGACATGGGTGACATCGCATTCTCCGACCATCCGAGCGACCTCAGGCGTGGTCTGGGACGACTCCACCTATCTCTGCCACCTCGCTGGCTTCGAGATCCAATCTTGTTGTTCCGACCACTGAGGTCTGTCTTTTATTGCATTGTTTTGCATAGATCCAGTCCTAGATTTATTTAGACAATTATTTTGTCGTTAGATTAAGTATTTTAGACTAGAATTTGCCATCGAAGTTCTCCAGAGCCAAGCTCCGTCGAGCTTCTTCCATCATGCTCCGCCTGTGTATCGACACTCTACCGCCCTCATCTCATTCCCCTTCACTTCCTCACCCTCCCCCTCACACAGATCATGACGTAATATAGCATCTCGGAGCTCCACCTCCTTCGCCTAGCTCGGAGCTACCTCCGCCCGCACCCCCTATTGCTCCCCTTAGTCAATAAGAGCCACAGAGCACCCTTTCTTCTTGCTTGATCTTCATTGCTAGTGTTGGTGGGATGAAGGACTCCTCTATGGGTCGATTTTGAGTCTAGTTGCAGGTACCTTGAGCACTAGATTTCCTCGAGCTCGCTCAACTTAATCTGAGCTCCGGAGTACACTTTGAAGCCACAATCCACTTAAGGAATGTATCAGGAACTTGGGGAGCTGGTCTGTTGAGCTTCAGGTCTCTGGAGGAGAGCGAATCGTTGAATCAAAGTAGCCTGGAGTCCAGTTCTTCACATGTTCATCCTAGCCCCCTCGTGGTCGTTGGATCACCCGGATCATGCAGACGAGCAGTGGTCGTTGGATCACACACGCCAGAACCGTCCATCAACCTGAGATGATCTAATTACAATCGTCTGTTGCGAAGGGGTATCGAACGTCCTCGTCATGCCATGTAGCTTAGGTTGGCGCTATCAACCGTCCGATCTGCGTAGATTTGGGCATTTTGCATTATAGACCATCTGAGTTTTTTAATTTATTAAATAGTACTCAAACTCTTATAGTAGATAATTATGTTTTGTTCAATTTGTAACTTGCCCCCCAAGCTTTCGTTGTTTGCATTTAGCCCCTCGCCAGTTTAGCTCGCATGCATGCGCACATGGGCTTGGCTATTTTGTGGTGGTGCCCTCAAATGTTTTGATGTTTGTATTCAGCCCTCGAACTTTATACTAACGTTAATAATTTTTGGAAAATTTGCACTTTGGCCCTTATATTTACTACTATTTACATTCATGCCCTTGTTAGTAGTGTAGTTTCTCTTTGTTTCTAGTATTTATTTATGCATCTTTTTTGCTCTAAAAAATCCAAAAAAATAGTTCTAGCTTCCTGATTGCATCTACATTCACGCCATATTTTTATTTTGCATTTTGAATCGATTTATTATTTACTAAAAATCAAAACATCCATTTTTGTCCATGTTTGAAGGGAAAAACCATAAAAATTATAAAAACTTTTTGAACAATTCCCAAAAAATATTTATTTAAGTATTTTGCATCTCCAGACCAAAAATCACTAATAAAATATAAAAGAAAATAAATAAAAATTGGAAAACCCCTAAAACCTTTATCAAAATATAAAAAATCCTTTAAAAAATCCTACACATATATTTTCTATCTCTGAATTTTCTTTATATTGTTATCTTTATATAAAGAATTAAATTGCAGATTTTTTGACTCTATTTACTATTTTTCATGTCCATTTTAAGTTCGGCTATTTATTTTATTCCCTGTTTTGTGTTTTTTTACTTTAAAAATATATAAAAATTTGCAAAAAAATTACTATTTTTCATCTCCATTTTAAATTCAGCTATTTATTCTTTTCCCTATTTTGTGTTTTTTTACTTTAAAAATATATAAATTTGCAAAAAAATCTAGAAAAATTACAAAAACGGTAAAAAATTATATAAAACCCAAAAATTTTTTATTCATTTTGTTTTGATTATTTTTACCTATTTTTGTATATATACTATCTCTCTCTTACCTCTTTTGTATATTTTACCTATTCTTGTATATATACTATCTCTCCGTGATATATTCTTGTATATATCCTTTATATTGCTTTATATATATTCAAAGAAAAATAAAATTTAAAAATACAAAAAAATAAAAAGAAAATTAAAAATTAAAAAATTAAAAATCATTATATAAAAATATAAAATTTAAAAATCAAATAAAAAATGTAAAATTAAAAGCCCACAAAAAATAACACATCTATAGACAAATACATCACATTCATTTTTTAGCATTGATTTGCCCCGATCTACTTGCGTGTTCCTTGTGTTCGGCACTCTAAACATACTTGCACATATACACATTTTTGTTGTAGAGTTATAACAAATTTTAACTCCGCATCTGCTATTCATTATTTGATCATCTGTTGTGGTTTAATTGTTGTTAGAAGTCGGGCTTCGTGCGAAGTCAACTCGAGGACTGGATTTCTCGACTTGTGAGATTTTTAGACCTCCGCAAAATCTGCTTCAATAGCTCTATGCCATTCATTATGCCAGCAAAACATTTGATGAATCTCAGAGAACTTCAAGGTGACTGAGAAAGAATTTATGGCTGTGATATTCGACCTTGAGAAGTTCACATCCTATTTGCTTGGATCAAAGGTCACCATCTTCACCGATTACTCTGCTATCCAATACTTACAACAGAAGAAGGACGCCAAACCAAGATTGATCAAATGTATTCTTCTCCTCCAGGAGTTCAATTTGGAGATAAAAGACAAACTTGGAGTTCAAAATGTGGTAGCCAATCACCTCTTTAGAATTGAGCAGTAAGAGCCTCTACTAAGCAGTGCACCCATCACAGACACCTTTCCTGACACATCAATTTTGGTCGTGGATTCGCTCCCTTAGTATGTTGATATTGTGAACTACCTCATATCCGATGCGGTGCCACAAGATTGGACGAAAATCAAGAAGGACAAGTTCTTGTTTGCTATTCATTTCTACCAATGGGAAGACCCACTTCTATTCAGGGAAGGAGCAGATTGCATTTGGCGCAGGTGCATTCCTCGGGTAGAGCATCATAGTGTCCTCGAGCATTGCTACTCGTTTGAATCTGGTGGACACCATTTTGGGGACAGAACGGCAACAAAAGTATTATAGTATGGCCTTTGGTGGTCTATACTATTTAAGGATGCAGCAGCATCTGTCAAATGATGCACTGACTATCGACGATTGAAAGGCATCCTCACAACAAAAGATTTGATGCCCCTAAGATCATTAAGATAGCAGATGTATTCGATTCGTGGGGCATCGATTTCATGGGACCCTTTCCCAATAGTGAGAGATATGAGCACATCCTTCTTGTCGTTGATTATGTTAGTCATTGGATTAAATCTATTCTCGCTCGATATGCAGATAGCCCTACAGTTTGTCACTTTTTGAAAGAGAATATCATCTCGCGGTTTGGGATTCCAAAGATTCTGATATCAGATGGGGGTAGTCACTTTATTAACAGAGGTCAAGAAATTAATGAAGGAATACAACATTGAGCATCAAGTCATATCTCCTTACCATCGTTAGACCAATGACATGGCAGAATTATAAAACAGAGAAATCAAGACAATCCTCCAGCTGCTTCGCTCCAACCTCGGTCGTCGAGCCAAAAGCTTCCATCTCCATAGTACATTGCATGTGTGTCACCATCAAGCTCCTGCAACTAACGACCTCCAACGGTGCCTGCCACCTCTGCCTCGTGTTCTTCCTTGAATCCACCTTCTCCTCCATAGTTCCAACTTCTAGCCGATAGGAGCAGCACCTAGTCTTCTCTAGCAATAGAGGCTCATCCACCTTTGTTCAACCCCCCCCTCCTCGACACCTCCTGGATGGAGCCAGGAGCCTCCGCCATCAACATCACCTTCGCCAGAAGACACCCACTTCATCGACACCCACCGGTCATGTGTCGGCCACTACCTTCGCTACAGGAGCACGGCCACCGTCGACTACCTCCACCTACGAAGGCTGGAACCTCCTCCGCAGCTCCTCTAGCAAGTTCCCTTCATCCGCGACGCACGACCTCCCTCCATCACAACTCCGGCAGGTGCTCCCCTGCCGTCCGCCAAAGCTCCATCGGGCTCGAAACCCGAGGCCCCTGCCACGTGCGTCGCACATGGGTTGGGAGAACGATTGGAAAGAGAAGGATGCCTCACGCGTCCCCATGTGCTATAGGGGAAAATTGCTAACACCCCCTAGAAGATCCCTGATTTGCATAAATAGGCCCATCGATCAAGGGTCATGTGTGACACACGTGACCAGTGGCTTATTTGCGCTTAACTCCCCATAAGTTTTTGTAATTCCACCTTCACCCTTCCCAGTGCGATTTTTATATTTATTTAATTATAATAATTTCACAAATACCCATGTGTTCTCCCTTTATTTTGAATCGCTTTATTACATCATTTTATTATTTTAAAAATTACAGGATATTTTTCAATTAATTATTAAGATTATGTCATGCTTATGAGATTTTTCTAGATAGTGGTTAATTATTAATTAATACTTTCGTTGAAAAAAGTGTATTTTTCCCACCTTGTGCCTCAAAATTTATAATAATTAACCATAGCTCTGAAACTTGCTAAAAGATCACATATTATAGAATCAGTTGTTTATTACATCATGCCCAAAAAGAATTGAATTTGCATGCATGGTTTATCCTATAAAAATCATTTTTCTTATTTCAAACTTTAATTTTTAATAAGCATTAAATCTCATATTTTTAAGCTTTAGGATTATTTTGAGATCAATCACCTAGTGATAGATCTCGGATTAATTTATTCCTTAAAAAATACTTCTGATATTTAATTAATTATCGACATTCACTTTGTTTTCATTCATAAATTCATACAATATTTATCTTGCATCCAAAAATTCCAAAAAATTTACAGTGTGTTTATTTCGTCATTATTTACATCTCAGCCAAATTTGGTAATTTTTTGATATCATTTGATAGACCTTTATATTTTATTCCGTAAAATTGGTTGCATTTGCATTTTGCATTTCAAATTTGCATAAAAAACTAAAAAACATCATGCCTTGAAAACCACGCACAAACTTTTGATAGACTTAATTCTTAGTTGTTCCTTTGCCTCCTTGAGTTCGACCTTGGAACATGCCCAAGTAAAATAAACATAAAGACATTTGAATAAAATTGACTAAATTCATTGTGGTTATTTCTTGATTGATTCTGAATTCCCGCCTATAACGAAACGACAAATTTAAACGATAATCCACATAAATTAAAGTAGGGCATTCTCGAACTCGTCAACCACCCACATGACAAAAACACATGACCTCCATTAGCATCGTCACTTCTACTAGACAACCAACCAATATGTTTAATCACGGTGAAAAGGTTAACAAAATAATAAGATGAAATTAACGATTACCTAAGTCATTACAACAGAAAAATGTAAAAGTAAAAATATAAAGTGGCATTGAGGATTACTTAAGACATTAATGATTACTTAAGCTGAAAGGAGTAATTACACTAGGAGGAAACTTGAGAGATGTCGATGGAACCGATTGCTCGCTCAGGTAAAAGGAGTGCTCCGCCAGGTTTCACGCATGCACCAGAGGAACACGGGGGTGGTCGGAGGAGTACTGGGGATCAAGACATTGGCAACGACACTGGCTTCTGCTTACGTGGTGTGGCTGTGGCCGCGACTGGGTTTATATTCAAACCATAGCCATTTCTTCTAGCAATGACTATCCTTAGGGAGGAAGCCATAGCTTGAGGCAATATATGCCTTACAGATTTTTTAAGGCAACTATTACACCTAGCAACAACACTTATCATAAGGGTGTCATTACCATAGGCAACAAATTCCTTACTGCAATAAAAAAGGTTTTGTGGGCATACACGAGGTGAAAATTCTTCAAAAGGAAACTGATGTGAGTAGAGAGTGTACTCCAATCAGAGTTGATCATAGGTGGGGAGAATGAAGGGATTATGTGTGTGCATGGGTGTGTGAATGAAATCTAAAGGCATAATCAAATGGAAATGGTAATGCGAGAATGAATGCAAACAATGATTGAAATAGATGGGAACATACCTTCGATTGAAGATGATTAGAGGAAGATTGAAACTGGAATCAACGACGAAAATCGAATGAAATGAACCGACATTGAAATAAAAAATAGAATGTAAAATAAAAAAACTATAAATTGAAACTAAATCTAAAAACTAACCAGAAGTGATGAAGGGATAGGTGAATTGTCATCACCTTGACAACTTGATGCGAGCGGAAGATAGTCAGTGTGAAGGAGTCCCCTCCTAGCGAACGACCTCATCTATGTCTTCCTTACTCTCAACCTCACTCGATGTGCATGAAGTGTTGCTTCCAATGATGCTCTTGTGCTTTTCTGAATCAAGGGAAATCTAGGAAGAAATAGAGAATTGGTTCTAAGGGGCTTCAATGGAGAAGAAGAGGGCCGACGACATGGCTGACGTGGAGGTAAGGTTAATAGACAAGTGGTTGGGAAGAATTTGCTGAAGAAGAAATGAAGTTGGAAGAAGAAGAAGAAGAAGAAGAAGAAGAAGAAAAGGAAGATGGAACAAAGAGAAAGAAGAAGGGGTTGGAAGGGGGAAACATCAATCGAGGTCAGTGTTGCCTGAAAGGCCAATGATAAGTTACCATGTATGCAGTCAAAGTTGATTGGCACTAAAACACAAATAAATTCGACCCTATGGAAAAATTACACTATAACTTATGTACTTAATAATGAATTATATCAAACAAAAATAAATAAAATAGAAGTGTAGATAATTAAATGCATAATTTTATGGTAATTTTTATCTCATTAGATAATTTAAATAGTTGAAATAAATAAAAACCATAGTATATCAATATGATATATTTATATATAATATACATATTTTTAATTTAATACCTTTAAATATAAATTAATATTTTTTAAATTTTATTAATTTATTAATAAGGATTTTAAATATATTTTTATTTATTTTTAAAATGTAATTTCCATATTTAATAGATCTGTGTATAATATTACAAACTTACATATATTTTGGGATTTTGTATTTATTTAAATTATTTTTATTAGATTTTATTTTTTTATTTTATGTACAAATTATAATATAAATAAAAATATTTTTTAATGTGAAATAAAAATAAATAAATAAATAGAAATAAATAAATATCTAAAATTCAATTGTACACGTATACCAATATGATCCCAAAACTGACTTGAATTTTAATTTTATTTTGGTGAAATCATTTTTATTTGGTAGATACTTTTATAACTTTAACTTTAAAAGCAAGTTTGTCGAATTCTAGAGTTCATATGAATAAAATATGATATTCATAACTTGAGTTTTACACCTTTTTGTTTTGAGCTCTATAGGTATTTATGTACTACTATTTTTAGATTACATTTATGTATGTTTCTACAGGTTTTATGTACAATTTAGAAATAATTAAGTTAACCAAAGGTAACAATAAATTTACAAAAAATAGAGAATTTTTATATACATAATTTATAGTTGTACAGTTGAGGTCGAAACCCGAAACTCACACTTTTAACCCTAATATTTTTAGAATTTTGATAAATATTGTTAATTATTATTAGAAGTTCAAAAGTGAGTTTGGTAAATTGAGAATTTTCTACAAATAGTTATGAAACAAGGAAGTTGTCTTTTAGGACATTTTCAATGATGATTTTCTCTCATTATTTTAACTCGATTATTTTTTGTAGATTTATTTATAAATAATACTAATTATTATATTAAATTATGTGAAGAGTGCACTTGAAAATATGTATACATCTGATTACACTATACGAATAATGAAAAGTTTGTTATTTTATGTCATAATTAAGTCTTTTTTATATCTTTCTTACTTTTTCCTTATCTCTCTCTAGGTAATGGTTATTCAACCACGTTAGTAGTTACTTAGTCTCAGGATGAGGTTCTAAATGTGTAAATGTATACATATTTATAGCCTTTGGGTTCTTCTCCTTTCTTCTCTCTTTTTATTCTTTTTATGGTATGTATTTTTGAACATTTATTCCATGTTTTTATTCCATGTTTTTACAAATATTTGATAGGGATTTAAGTATAAAATGCAAGTATAAGATCGATAATTCCTAGATTCATTTCTAGTCTATTGGTTTTTATACATCTTTTAGATTGAAATAATTAAACTTATCGTCGCTATCTTTCTTAGTAGTATTGGTACAAGTTAGGTATCAATATCTAATAACGTGACCTTTCTTCCAGCTTCAAGTCTAGAACATTTCAAACATGTACGTTGTGGAGGGTGCGGAGCTGTCGTTCGTATATGATATGAATTAGGGGGCAATGAATCTTGATCATATTCCTAAAATAATCAAGGGAGATGGAGCTGGAAAACATCGCTATTGAGATGAACACTCCAATATCAAGACAACAAGAAGAAATGCAAAAGATGCATCTAGATATGGCATACTTTTTTGCATCCAGGCAGAGTCATTGGATGGTGCTTCTTCTCAAGTTCTTAGCTATGTTGAGGATGACGAGAAATATGAGTGTGCATCTTCTATTTAGATAATGTTGTGAAGTAATGAACACTAAAACTTATATTAGTTTTAAGGGATCCTTTTGTAATAATAACTAATTGAGCACATTGTTAGTTTTGATTTTAATTTTGGTGATATTGCCAATAGTTTTTGAAAGTCTAGTTTTAGTTTATTCATTAGTTGCTTTGATATAAAAATATTAGTATTTTTTATGAATTACATGTCAAGATCGATGTAACATGGTATATATATAACCATGATCGGAAAGATGATTTCTTACTTTTTATATAGCATATCAAAGGGGATGGTCTTTACGACGATCCCCCAAAATATCACTAGAAACATCCCATGAAAACTCATCAGAAGGAACGATCGGGTCCTTCCCCTCCGTGCATAGCAATCTGTCCCGTATGACATCAACAATAGGGATTGCCGTGACTGTCTCCTCCATGAATATAGAGGGGGTGACAATGACTGTCTCGTCCATATCCACAAGGGGTATGATGTGTCTCCTCTGAGAAAATGAAATATGGCCTTAAGAGAGTAATGGTCGGCCATCCCCAATGATCAAGGGGAACATGCATTTCTTAAGAGCGGATGGTAACTAGCCATCGCCTATTGTACCATTGTTTTTACTATCTCTAGTATGGAACCTTTAATGGTTGATTGTTCTCATGGACAGATGGCGGCGACTATTGGGTTGTGTACGTTAAACAGAGTCTATGATGGGCTTATATTATTTTTTTCCTAGCAGACATTTGATATATTTTCCCATGTTATAGCAAACAGAATTGAGATAGTGCGGGTAAGAGGGTACATAAGCAAAAGGGTGTCACCCCATTCACCTATCTCACGTTATGCTTCTTCTCCATAGATCTAGCTTATCTTCCATTCTCCTCCTCTTTGTTCAACAATAGCTTGAGCTTGTGCAACAACACCATCATATGAGTTGTTGCAAGGTCCGACAGAAAGTTGCGGACATAGGCTTGCTTGGTGTTATTTCTCCGTCCATCCCATCTTTCTTGTGGTGATTTGATTGATATACCGTGTGTTGAGGGTTGGACTTGTGAAACTCCTTGTGGGAGAGCTGTCAATAGCTATTTTAGTGAATTAATTTAGGTTGATCTAACAATGTGGCTTTTTACCCCCACCATTTTTTTTCAGAATTTTCACCATTAATCTTCTTATGCGCATGAGGTTGTGATTAGTTGCTTGATTGCTATGAGTATAGTACATAGATTTCATTACCTGTCTATTTATGAGTGTATTATCAAGGATTTCTTATTTCCATAAGTTTACACATGAGCACGAGTATTCATTTTATGCCATTGGATAATGAATACCCATAAATGAATATCTAGCTCATGAATGAATATCACGGATCTGTGATTCATTTCATCTATACTGTAACAAGATAAGTTATGTGCTAATGGATTGATATCCATGCGATGATCATCCCTGTTTGCATATATGGCACAGAAGTACAAAATGCATAGATTATTTCCTTACTGCACAAATTCAATATTTTATTGATCTTAAGAGGAAACAATTTGAGAGAGAGACTATGTGGTATAACCTCACATAAGAGATACAAGATAGATGACAGAAAAAAAAGAAACAATTACTTAAAATCATATCGACAAATAGGGGGCAATTCTGAGACAAACTTTTGAAAAAGAGAGAGTAGAAGCATTCATCTAGCACACTTGCAAAGAATCCAATTACAATTCATTATGGAACATGTCTACATGCTCGCAAAGGAATCATCTCCATCTACATGTCTACATCTAGAATAGTGAAATGGGGACCCAATATATCTTTCTACTTATTCTTCAAGCACAAAGGTTTAATGTATATTAATCCTAAGGCTATCTTATTAACGTTTCAAATTTTGAAAAAAGTATTTCCTCACGCACGCAAGTAGGTGCCAGTATTCCGTATAGCTATATGGTTGATAGAATCCTACCCACCACATGATCAAACCAAATTACTTGAGATTTTTAAATAAGTGGTTTGGGGAAGATTGCTTGGGTGAAAATCACTTTATATCATTATAAATTTAGGTTAATCCCTAATTGAAAGGAGTAGGGAGAGCCATTATGGGCAATAAGGTATGTGCCATGGAGAACCAAGACAAACCAAAATCGCCAAAGCAATACAAGTGTAACAACGATGAAAGTGGTAAATGTTGATATATCTTGAATCTTAAACATCGGATTCAGGTTGAAAAACTATATGACGCTCCTCTAGTGTTCGAAATTTTTTCTTATATGGGTATTCGAATCTTTCTAACTTTGAGATCCTTTCGTATGGGAGTAGTATATAAACTCCTTACTGTAAGGGCTCTCTGTATCCTCTGTATTTTTCTTTGTCTCCACATAGTAAAAACCAACCGTTGTCACTCAAGGACGTAACCTAGTTACATGTGAACCTTGTAAATCTGCATGTCTTCTTACTTGTTTGATCATATTTGTGTCTGATACCACAATTCACAACAAAAGAAATGATGATCAAAGAGCCAAGGTTGACATGTTTAAAGCTTCAACAGGAGAATGCGAAGCTCAATTAGAGATATTAGGGTTCAATACATATTTCTTTATTTTTTGGAAAATACCACAATTTACTCTCATCACTATACCCCAAATATGTCATTCCAATTTCATCAGAAACAAAAACTCATATATCTTCCATCCAAAATAGATAATTTTACATTCTTAAAATTGTTGTAATCGACATATTCGAGGAAGACATGAATCTCTATTAATGGTGAAACTGAAAATGAGTTGGAGGGATATAATGATGAAAATATATGATGGTATTTTTCAAAAATAAAAAAAACCAAAAAAAACAGGTAGAGTATCCCTTTCCTGTTCTAGTTATTATATAATATATATATATTTGTTGGCTTGAATGGTTCCAAGAAACCATGGTTCACACACCTATTTATGTACGCCCGCACACGCGTGTGGTCGTGCTGTGGTGCGTTGGGTGTGTGTATGTCTATAGAATCGATTAAAATGAGATTTGGTGGGATTACAAAGGATCGCCAACATCCTTAGGCAATAATTCGATCTTGCAATAAAACCAGTAGTATCTTCACCATTTGCAACAAAGGTTCACCTTCCCCATACATCTATACTCTTACTATTACTGGGTTTTCTCCCCATTCATTGTCACATGTCCCCTCCTTTCCCCCACCCCCACCGTTCTCTCTCACTCCCGCCCCCATTCTTTCTCCCTCAAATGGTATCCCCGCTATCTCATTCTCTCTCTCCTCAAACGGCCCTCCTCTCTCCCTTTCTCTCTCCCTCCACTTACTCTCTCTCTCTCTCCCTTTCTCTTTCCCTCCACTTACTCTCTCTCTCTCTCTCACTCACTTTCTCTCTTCTTCCACTTACTCTCTCTTCTCTCCCTCTCTCTCATTCTCCTCTCTTCCCTCTTTTTCTCTCTCCCTCTCTAATATATCATTTTTTCCTTTTGTCTAATATAGTTTATTAAATTCAAAATTATCTATAAATATTTTCTCATATATCAATGCATAAAAAAGACTTATGTAATGATGAAAAAAGTTTTTCATCCTAATTTATACAGAGTTCATTTTCTAGAAAATAATGTTTAAATTAGATTGGTATTTTGTACATATTTTATCAAGAGTAGACTTTTTAAAATATAGTTTACCCCATACACTTATATATATGTAGTATGCAATAGTACGAAAATACTTGATTGTAGATAATTTTTTTAATATAATATTTATTGGAGTTTCCATTAATAACATCTACCAAATGAAACTATTTTCAATCTTTTTTATTTCATTCATAATTTGAATATATAAGACAACTATCATTTGTTACATGTGATACAAAATATTGTCTGTCACTGGATTTTTTAATACACGATATGTTTGAAAATCATAAATTAAATTTATGTTGATATACAAAAATTTAGATTTAAAATTTAAAAAATAAATAATTTGTAAATATAAATATTCGTAAAGAATTAGTATTTCTTCAGCTTTATATTATATATCTTCTTAGCCAATTATTGTAATTTATAAATTTTACTCCCAAAATTTTATATGCATTATGTTAAATGTAAATGCCTAAAATGATAATATTTATGATCTTTCAACATGCTTATAATCTCTTTCTATAGCTTATTTAAATTATTATATGATTGCAAGTACTTTTTACCTATGACCATATTATTCAGAAATGAAAGAAATAATTTGCTTTGTATAGAACACCAGTTACAATTGTTTCTAAATTTAACATCTCATCTTTATTTTAACTCCTTAATGAATTCATGATATTACCTTTGTCATAATTGTCCCCACCGGCGGTATATACCCTAGTTGCCCTTAAAACTAAGCTTAAAAACAACACTCCATCGAAACAGACAACAGCTCAAGACAGCAAAGTCCTCTCAGTCCACAACCGCGATCTCAGGCGGGCACACGGTAGACCCTCACCTCATCGACGACAGGCCCACACAGCGCCACGTCGCCCACCTTCGTGTGGTAGAAGGTGCTAAAGAAGGTGATCCTCGTCCTCTGACCCGCCTTGAACCTCAGACTCACTGGTTTGAACTCTCCTTTCCCGCTTGACGTAAATGGCACCTTCAGCGCCTCCCTCCCAGCGAAAGCCTCCACCATCATGGACCCATGGCATGCGTTCTTGGCATCGCCCACGAGGAAGGTCAGGTTATAGGTGGCATAGAGTGCAGTGCGGATCACCTGCGCGACCGCACTCTCACGACCTGCAACAAGCTCAATGGCCGCGCGACCGCCGGGGAATAAGAAGTTTGCAGAGTCGATGTATCGAACAGCCTTGAGGGACTCGATTATCCAGCCGGGGAGGGGGGAGGCGGCATCCTATTGTTTAGGAGGAAGGAGGACGCCTGAGGTTGAGTTAGCAAGGATATGAGGGCCTTCTTCGAAGTTACCGTTCTTCACTATATTGCCTGAAATTCGTAATGGAAAGAACGGAAAATCTTCATACCATAGACAAATCTGAACTCTTTTCACTAAAATTTGTATACCTGATCCGAAAAAATAATCTACAATAGATCTTACCTACAATTATGCGTGAATTTATAAATGCACGAATCAAGTCACTTATATAAATGTTGGCTTTGTATCTTATTAAGTTTTGTTGACCATGTTCTCAGTCGAAGAAACCGAGAGAATTTGGATCAAAATTGTTTATTCCCGTGGAAACAGGAAACTCCAATTATCCGGAAGATTATTGATATGTGCTTTACCTGGATGTTACGCTTTTTAGAACTTAACTCGATTATGTGACTGGTGAGTAGATTTACTACATAACTAAACTCCCTTACTACATAAACAGACTAAGACAATTCTTTTGAACAATTTGTGTGGCAACAAGTAGTGAAAATGCAAGAACCCATACTACCAAAAACAGAGCATATTATTTCTCCCAGTCAAAGATTCGAGCTTTCTTACCATCCAAATGCAGCAGAAACTCCAAAATCACAAACCCATTTGAGAAAAGGTGATGATTCACAAGATTAACCAAAGATTTTCGGTACCTTGGGTTGGCATAGGAGGGAAAAGCTCCTTAATGGCTACAGAATCCAGCAAAGGACCGCACGCAGGGTCCTCCTGCCTTCCTGGATTATGGAACATCACCGTCACGTTCGACGTGGTAGACCGGAACCCCCATGCGTAAACATCACCACCATAGAGTGTCTGCAGCGGCAGGTCACCGGATGCCGGCGGTACAGAGACTCGCAGGACCTCGTCCTGGGCGCAAGTGCGCGATACACCAAAGGTGAGGGAGTAGAGGGCGCCCGGCTTGACAGAGATGTTCTGAGAAATGGAGGCCTCATTCCCGAGACGCACAGCGTGAACGCCATGCCGGACTGCAAAGTACATGCCGCCGGGCTGAGGGCCACCGGTGATGTATTCGACGAGGCCGTGGATGGTCCATTTGGGAAGGGCGTGGCGGCCTAGCCGGACTGTCTTGTTCAGCTTGGACGAGCGGGGACTCTCCTCGAAGTTGCCATTGGCCAACAGTCCTGTGGGCATCAGCCAAGTAGGATTACAGTTTAAAATCTTCGTATTTGTATTACAGAGTCCATTGACCGTTTTTTGTGATAAATTTTTGTAGTGACAATCGGCTTTTATATACTGTAGTATGGGATATGCATATCTATTAAAAAAGTTTGAAACTTGTATTAGCAAAAGACATGTAAGCCATCAGATAGTATGGCATGATTTTTCATTTTTTCCCATTTGTTTTTTGAGCAGGGAGATCAGAGGCTACCAGTTCGAGAAACTCAAGGAGAAAATCAAAACATAAATTTACAGAGATTGTTTAATAAGAAGGTGAAAGGAAACAAACCCAAAGTAAAAACCATCAACTCAAAACAAAAGGAAGCAGAGCTGCAATAATAAAGTAGATTTTTCATGAACAAATATCAATTCTGCTTCTCAAACAGCAAGAAGAAAATTTACGAAGTTCCGTATCTAAAAATAATGATGTAGTGACAGAAAGAAGGAAAACATCCAATTTCCGTGACTAAAAGCAAAAATCAGCTCAACAATGAAGAGAGAACCAAGCTCAGTAATTAAAAGACGACAGGAACAAGGGTTTTTGGGGAAGCCAAATTTGTTTATGTATACCAACTAGCTCCTGTTTGTACAGAGCATACAAATTGTATAATCTCTGTTCATGAGGTTGGATTTCAAGGTCCACCCATTCATTCATGTTTACAAATATTAAGGACAGTCCTTACACACAAGGACAACAACAATGCGTTTTCCCAAGGTAACTAGGGTCGGCAACGATAGTCCTTGCACAAATAACAAAAAATTTTGGCGCATGAAATGCAACAAGCAAGCTATTAACATAGAAAATGGTCGAAGCACAACATTTGATCAACAGCAGAATCTGACAAAAAAGGTGAGCAAATAAATGCTTTTTCTAACTTCAGCAGCAATGTCAGATACATACACCAAACATATGGGGTGCCTCTCCTTTTATAATATCTTGGAATCCATGGATATCAATCCATGGGCAACACAAATCCAATGTCTCTCATTGATTTGTTTTTCATTTAATGGCTAAGATTTGTGTTGGTAAAAATCAACAACAATTAATTTAATTTAGATTAAATCTATATTGATAAATCAATATAAATCAATCCCAAATTAAATCAATCAAGCATGGAGATTATGGAATGAAGATTGCCTCCTTCCATAATATTGGATTTGGTGGCAATCTCATGCCATCTCATGAGATTACATTATTCCATGAAAATCTCCATGATTTACAACAATACTTGTTGTAAATTATTCTACAAAAATAATTCATAATTATTTCGTGAATATTGCAATCTTGCCATTGGAAAATTATGAATCACATTCACAACCCAAAATAAAATGTGAATTACATTTTCAATTAATTGTCCAACGTGAATCCAATTCACATCAACATTTAATTAACAAATGTAAATTACAAATAGCTCTCTCTTATATACTATGAATCACATTTATAATATATATGACTAATATGGATATTGCTATTTACGGGCCGCGGACCTACCCTTATTAATAGTGTTGTCTAATTTGACTATTTCATTGCAGTCGGATAGATCTGCGTCGATCAAAAAATTAACCACACAAATCGATGATTCGTCGAATGAAATTAAAGTACGGTTTTATGTTTATTTAGCCTGGGCAAGGCCCAGGGTCGACTCAAGGAGGCAAAGGAACAACTCGGGATCTGCAAAATGTCAATGCACAAATGCGGATGAACAAGGTTATTGAGGAAATTAACAACTTAGCCAAATTAAATTTTTGATGAGAAATTAATCCAAATTGACCAAATTGTATTTTTTTGTTAACCAAATTCAATAATTAATGCAAAATGGATTTTTTTAGAATTTTTGTATTTAAAATGCACAAATGAAAAATACAAACGTTTTTGGAGTTTTTATGCAATTTTTCGTGCAAATGAAATGCAAAAATCATGAAACTTTTACTGGAAGTTAAATATGATGAAATGAAGCTAACTATTGTTTTTAGAATTTTCTAACACTATGATTTTTTTTATGAATATTTTACTGAAAATAGAGCGACTGCGAGTATTTAATTCCTAATAAATCCATGAAATTAAATTATCTACGGAGCTATTTATCTCAAATGGATATTTCAATAAGGAATCCAGGAGAATTGAAATTTCTCAAAAATCTTATTCGTGAAATTAATTAAAAATCAATTACAAAAATCAATATATAATTTATTTCATGCACAAGACAACTCTAAATTGGACGAAATTTAGATAGTAATTAAAGCATAATTAGATGCACCATTCACAATTTTTTCACATTTTTGAAGCAATAAGTAACTATGTGCGAATTTCAGAGTATAATTGGGCAAAATATCACAAATTTTCAATCTCTGATTTTTAATAAATAATCTGATGCTCACAAAAATACAAATAGATAGCCACGAGATAAAGAATTAGTTTCTCATCAAAGTACTATTTTTGATAAAAATTGATGCAAAAATAACTTCCAAATTAATGATCAAAGTCAGGGTTGTCCATGCAATACAAAATGAAAGTTGAATGAACTGAATGTGGACAGGGACGTTTTTGCAATTAAACAAACTTGAAAGGACGAAGATGCAATTTTTACAAAATAAATAAATAAAACTTGACCTTGTTCTCATCCATGCTAGGGCACAAGTAGGTAACCTCAAGGGGGCGACGGCTATGCGCACGTGGCAAGGGCCGTGCTGGACGGCGCACGAGCCGACCACGCGCGGGCGGAGGCCGCTTGACGGCGGTGGCACGAGGGCGAGCTGAGGTGATGGGGTGCGCGCGGAGGCGACAACGCGAGGACGACAGCGCGCGGGGACGAGGCGCCGCTCCAAGCTGCGTGCGGAGAACGGCGAGCGCGGGCAAGGCGCGGGCGTGGCGCACGTGGTGCCAGTGAGGAAAGGGTGCGGCGACCTTGCGGAGGAAGCGCGCCGCACGGGGCGTCGGTATGGAGGAGCTGGGCTGAGCTCGGGGGGTACGGGGCTTGGAGGGCGGCGCGCGGCGTGCCGCTGCTGGGCGAGGGGCGTTGCACCGCGCGGAGCGGGCGCACGGGGATGGCGGCATCGACAAGGATGGAGCGGCACCGCGCGGCCACGGGGGTGCGCGGTGGTACGGGCGGAGACCTGGCTGGCGGACAGATTGCTGCGCGGCCGGTTCGGGCAGAGCTGCGATGTTGGGTCGACGGCCACGCGCCTGGAGGCGGTGGTGGTTCTGGTGGGGCGGCGTTGGCGGCTTGGAGATGCATGGCCGGTGGTTGTTTCCTGTCCTACGTTTTTTTTGTAAACAGGAAAAATGTGAAGAGGTGGATTGTGATGGTAGTGGTGATAATGGTGATTGTGATGGTTATGAAGATGTTTGGGTGATGGTGGTTTTTGTATAATGATTTGTGTGTGATGTGTGGTGAAAAATGTGGTGATAAAGATTATGATGTGATGATCAACAAGGAAAAATTGTTAGATAAAAAATAATGTAGAAATAGAGATAGAGAAATTTCCTGTGTTGTTCGTCAGATTGTGGAGCCGCGTCGTGCGACTTCCGATTGTGGCCTCGATCCGGTTCGACGAAAAATCGGAGAAGCTTTGCGATCTTGATGGGAAGTTCGCTACGTGGATATTAACCGCGGATCTCGTCTGCAGGTCGTCGTCGCTCAATGTCTAAGGGGGAGCTGTCACCTCACGGATTAAACGGAGCTCGAACATTTCTAACTCGCGGATGATGGAAAATGGAGGAGAGGATGGGAATATAAAGAGGAGGAGGGAGTTGGAAAAGAGATGGAGAAAGTAGGGGAAATGGGGAGTTATTTACTTGGAGTGGAAAACAAGTAAGGAGGAAGAAGTAAAAGGGAGTAAAATAAATAAAATAATAAAATAATATAGTTGGCTACTAAAAATAATTAAAATATCAATAGTAAAATAATAATAACTAATAAATCCAAAAATAATAAGATAAATCCGAAATTAATAAAATAATAAAAAAATGGGGTGACACGTGGCGGCTCCAGGAGTTGCCACATGTCGCTCCTTGAAAATTCAAAAATTAAATATAAAGAAAAATCAAAAAGAAATAATAAAAGGGATTAAATCAAAAAGTGGTAAACACGAAAGTTGCTCGTCTCGACGAGACCTACAACTTTCATGAAGGGCCAAAAATCAAAGGAAGTGATCTGTACAAAAATGTTTTTTAGGTGGTACCTTGTAGATATAAAATACCGCATTTTATCTTTTGTAATTTTTTTGTCATTTTTCAATAAGAGAAAAATCAAAATAAAAATTGAGAAAATATGAGAAGAATATTTACAACTTAACCTAATTTTTTGGGATTTTTAATAATGAAGAAAATAAAAGGATAAGATACAGGGGTAAAACGGTCAATATATACAATATACAAAAGGGACCCAAAACCCATGTTTTGCATACGAGCTCTGATTTTAATGAAAAATGTCTTGTTTCGAAGGTCTTTGAATGTATATTACTCTAAAAGTGAGTAGACCTAATTCAGAGTTTGTATGAGCGAGACATGCGCATTTTAAGGCTCCGAGTTTCAAATTTGGATTGGGGTTTTATTGGTCAATTTTGCAAGTTAGTGTTTTTTTGATATTTTCTTTTAATTAATGTTAGTCATATATACACTATGGAGTTGATTTTATTAGATTTGGATTTAGTATACAATATATACAGATAAGTGAAATATTGTGAATATACATGTGAATATTTACAAGTGAAATGGGCTTCTCATTTATGCAATATGAATGCTAAAATGCAGATGTTATCAATGCATGCACGAATGCTAATTATGCAATATAAGTGGGAATATGCAGCTAATTACTTGAGAACGGAGCTCTATTTTCAACTTTTAGAGTCAAGAATCACAGATTCATCACCCCCCTATACTTAAACATTGCTCGTCCCTGAGGAACTAAAATGAAATGCAAGAGTGAAATGATTTTGGGTTCCATACCAAGGTCATGAACAAAAGTTGAAAATGGAGCTTGACTCGACCTTTGGATTAATTGTGTGACAGAACCTTATTGAGATATGAACTTAAGACCTAACAGACTTCAAGTTCCACAAGTCTTCTATTCAAGACGCCTCAACAGTCAGGTCAGAACAAATCCTCATACGTAAATTTCTGATGACTATGATTCTTACTTGTACTGTTTAAGTGATAAATAGCTCTCCACATCAGAATAGCTCAGAACCAGCCTCCTCTAACAAGGTAACTCAAATAACACAGTCCAATAACTCTTTCCTCGAGGAGAGGGGTATTCCCTTCTAAGTTCAAGTGCGACCAGCTCAAGAGGAGGGGGTAGAGAAAGAATGGACGGTAGCCAGTGTAGCTACCTATCCCAGGATGCCTGACCAGTGTAGCCAAGTCATCCAGCTGCAGACTTCTTGCTAATATACATACTCCGACATGTCTCTCTGTTTTTTTCTCATCTGGCCTGTCTATTTTTTGGAGTTCTTGCATTTTTTATTTTCTTCTTTTTTTGGGAATTATATACAAGGTGCAGCATGTACATCAGGAGTTTTTCCTCTTGAGCCAGTAGACTATCCCTCTTTTGAAGCATTATTGCAACCTACAGCATCATGTCCTCAGACTTCAACACCACCAGACTAGGTTGAGATGCACTACCCTCCCTAGAGGAGGACGGATGTTTCCACCCGTGTGCTACTCCACGCTAAAGGATTCTACTTCCTCACCACCTCATCAATGAAGATCTATGTGCATTGTGCCTGTACAAGTTAGGTCACTGTCTAAAAGAATCATGTGTATGCACGAGATATTCTACTTAGACTAATCAAGATGACATGTGAACATAGACTTGCATACTCAAAGAATTAAGTCACTTGACCTGAAAAATCTTAACTCCAGATCCTATAAGGTTCCTCTGAAATTAGGTGGATTAAGGTCAAATCAAGTCCATCCTCAAGATCTACTCATAACTTGGTTCAGAACCCACTAGCTTTTCACCTTGCATATGCAAGATATGCAGATGAGGTGTAGATGACATGCTATGAATGAAATGCAAGACCTTTTTTTTCAAATGCAAGGATGATATGCAAGAGTAAATAAGAAGCCTTTATTTTCAACATTTTCATTTTATTTTATGTTAAAGAACAATTTTTACAACAATTTTTAGTTTGTAATAATATACATAGTATACAAGTTTTTTTGGTATACATCCTATTTTACAACAAATTTTACAAAAGTATGTTTTACAAGAATTTTACAAAATTTTATATAAGTATTATACATATAATACAAAATTATACAAAATTTTTTGTTCAAACTTTACCCATCCCATAATTATTGCATAATATACACAAAAATACACGAAAATACGCGAAAGTTTGAGCTATGGGTAAAGTATATATGTAATATATACATGCCCCCTATACCTAGCATGTGTTATGTCCTCGGAGCATGGAAAGCGATGAAAAAGACATAGCTCGTGCTAAGCATAGGAGAGCTAAAAGTACAAAAAGTATAGAAGTCGCACCGCCCCCCTATACTTAGGCTCTGCCAGCCTAAGTGTAGAAGAAGATCAAAAATGGGGCGGAGGAGGGAAAGAGGAGAAATGGATGAGTATATACATGGTGGGCATCGATCCCCCCTATACTTAGGCTCTGGTCAGCCTAAGTATAAGACATGAGTGAGTATGAGAACCGATGTGATCTGGAGGATGTACAGTTAATAGATGCGGGTCACTCTCCCCCCTATACTTAGGATCTGGTTATCCTAAGTATAAAATGAAACGATATGGAGCTGGGGTGAGTGATTCGAATCACTGCGAAGGGAGGGAGAGAAAGTATATACAAGAAAAGAGTAAGAATATACAAGGATTAAGAAGGCTTGTGACGAACCTTCTTGCGGACGCGAGGAGGTGGATAATATACATATGTGTCGCTGTCGGAATCGTCCTCAGATGAATAATAGTGAGGTGTAGGGATCGTCCAACGAGGGTCGACACACGGCTGCTTGCTTAGATATGGCTTGAGAACAGTCGAACTGAGCTCACTCATATAAATCACCTTATCCGGACCAGATGAGGACTCCTCAAAAAATTCCTTCTCCGGTGCGTTGAAGGAGACTCTCTTAGTCGTTTTTCTAGAACCTGAATCATTGAGAGGAAGATGAGAACGACGCGCCTTGAGAGGTTTGGGGGAACATCTCGAGGAATCAATTCTTGACATCATCTCACTAGATAGCCGACTAGAAGAGGGAGCAACCGTGTTTTTATGTGGAGTCAATTTTGTCTGGGTTGTTTCCTTTGAAGGTCCAGGACATGGTGTGGTGCTGACCATGGTTTCCTCATCAGACGACTCACCATATAGATTATAATATTCCTGAAGGGTCAGCACATGTCTCGGGAAGGTGCTAGTGGTCTAAGTTGGCTTGGCATTATTGGGCTCTTGTGTCGGATCATCAAAATGGTCAAGGCAATCAACAAAGGTCGTATCCGACTTAATGATAGCTTCTGGTCGTGAGTCCTCCTTAGAAACTGTCCTGGTGGTGGTGCAAGTAGTTGATGAAGTGGAGGTGTGGGGAGTCTCAGAACCAACAGTTGTCTGGACAGTCGGTCTCTCAGGTGTAGCAGAGAGGTGGGACTCGTTTATCTCTTAATGGTCACGACTATCAACGGATGTGCGGGTCACCTTAGAGTAAAGTGTATCAAAGAATGGGTGCGGTCGGAGTGCGCCTAATGCTGAAAAATCGATCTCCCGAGTCTCGTAATCTTTAGTCGCCTTAGCTGAGGCTAAGAACGGTTTCCCGAGAATAATCGGAGACTGGGTGAACTCTCCTCGGTGCTCGATGTCAATGATCGTGAAGTGCACCAGGAGTAGAGCACCTTGGAAAGTAATGATGACTGAAATATTTCCTCTAGACCGTTTGATGGATCGATCAGCCAGCTGAACGATCTCTCTCGACTTCTTGATTGGACTGAGTTTGAGCTTGTCAAACACAGAGCTCGTTAA